>CM060623.1:13717623-14317623 GCA_030578275.1 Meda fulgida | reverse complement strand
TTACCCCAATTCACAAGAGTGGAAATAAATTGGACCCTAATAATTTCAGAGGCATTTGTGTGAGCAGTAATCTGGGGAAGTTATTTAGCAGTATTTTAAACAATAGAATTGTAAGCTTCCTTAACGAACACAATGTCCTGAGCCCGAGTCAGATTGGCTTCGTCCCAAATCACAGAACTACTGACCACATTTACACCCTACACACCCTAATCAATAAACACGTAAAACAGACCAAAAACGGAAAAATATTTGCATGCTTTGTCGACTTCAAAAAAGCATTTGATTCTATTTGGCACAACAGATTATATTACAAACTTTTACAAAGTGGTGTAGGGGGGTAAAGTCTATGACATTATAAAATCAATGTATTCCAACAACAAATGTGCAATACGAATTGGCAACAAACATACAAAATTCTTCACCCAGAAAAGAGGAGTGCGGCAAGGCTGTAGCCTGAGTCCAACGCTGTTCAACATCTACATTAATGAACTTGCGGTGCAGCTGGAGCAGTCTACAGGCCCTGGCCTCACTCTACAGGACAGGAGCATCAAGCTCTTGCTGTACGCAGACGACCTGGTGCTGCTGTCACCCACTGCACAGGGACTACAGCAGCACCTGGACCTGCTGCACAACTACTGCCAGAACTGGGCCCTGGCAGTCAACCTCACAAAGACCAACATTATGGTCTTTCAGAAGAAGCCCAGATGTCAGGAACACAGATACCAGTTCAGTCTAGGCAGCACCGGCCTCGAGCACACGATGCAGTACACTTACCTCGGCCTGGTCATCACTGCATCGGGGAGTTTCAGTATGGCAGTGAATGCTCTTAAAGATAAAGCTCGCAGAGCTCTATATGCCATTAAGAAGAAATTCCAAAACACTGAATTACCGATTCCAATCTGGTGTAAAATCTTTGATAGTGTGATTCAGCCCATTGCGCTGTATGGAAGTGAGGTGTGGGGTCCACTCAGTGATCAGAGCTACACTAGATGGGACAGACATCCAACAGAAGCCCTACACACAGAATTCTGCAAAATGATACTAAAACTACAAAGGAAAACACCCAATAATGTGTGTAGGGCAGAATTAGGCCGATTCCCATTGATTATCAATATGCAAAAAATATCCCTCAAATTCTGGATGCATCTAAAATCAAGTCCCACAGAATCGCTACATTTTAAAGCACTACAAACCCAAGAACTGAACCCCGAAAAGAGTCTCCTCAGTCAGCTGGTCCTGAGACTAACTAACCCGACTAACCCTACTAACACTAACCAGTCTCAGACCAGCACTGCTCCTCACACACACATCAGAATAAACCAAATTACCAAACAGTCTAAAAATACATATCTGGAACATTGGGATCAGGAAACCAAAACACAAAGTAAACTACAATTCTATCGAAATCTGAAATCAAATTATGAAATGGAGGAATATCTCCAGAGTGTGAGAGACACAAAGCAGAGACGGATCCTGAGCAAGTACAGGCTGAGTGAACACAGTCTAGCCATCGAGACCGGCAGACACAGAAAGAGCTGGTTACCCTGAGAGCAAAGGGTGTGTGTTCAGTGTAGGACAGGAGAGATCGAGACAGAGACACACTTCCTCCTCCACTGTCACAGATACAGCTCGATTAGAGACCTCTACTTTAACAAACTCAATAACTTAATACAGAACTTTACAGCCATGACTGAAGTAGAGCAGATACAGATCTTACTAGGAGAGGGGCAGACCGCAGCACTGGCTGCCCGATACGTGTGTGTGTGCCACAGCCTGAGAGACAGTAGGTGAATATATGTGTGTGTGTGTGTGTGTGTGTGTGTATATGTGTGACCTCAGTGTGTTTCCCTGATGTCCACCACAGTGACCCTCAGTGATGTGTTTATGTATATATATGTTAAAATACTGTGGTATCAAATGTTCACAGAAATTATAATCTGTTACACTGTTATTTTTTGCAATTCATTTAATTTGTACATTTCAATTTAAGTTGTTATAATACTTTGTTATTATTGATGTCTTCACTATTATACTATGTGTTACAAGCTTTGGCAATATTGTAATATGTACAGTCATGCCAATAAAGCAATTTGAATTGAATTGAATTGAAATTGAGAGAGAGAGAGTAGTGGTCCGAATTAATGGCACCCCTGGTAAATATGATAAAAAAAATAATATTTCATTCAAAAAATATTTCATTCATCGAACCTTTCATTGAAGTAAAATAATTGAAAGTGGAGAGCAAATAACATTCTGAAATGAATGTTTTTCTCCAAAACACTGGCCACAATTATTGGCACCCCTAGAATTTTTTTTAGAGTAAAATATCTCTGAAGTATATTCCCATTCATATTTACCTTTTTTTTTTTTTTAAGAACATGAAATTGTCTGGCTATGACTTGAGGATTTGAGGAAACAAAGGCCAAATTCCCTTAATCATCCATCTGTAAAGACTGGGCAAGGGTGAATCTGAATAACTAAATACATCCTAGCTAAAATCCCAAAGCCTTCAGGCCCAAAAAGCCTGGATGTAAATTAACATACACACACACACACAACCACACACGCATCCCCCACAAGTGAAGCCTGCTCAGGACAGAGCGTGGTGTCCAGTTACGAGACATTTTTATGACTGACTGGAATGTCCCAAAGAAGGTGGTTTCTAAAGAGAAAGAAACTTCTTTTTAAAAGACATTTAACCAGATATATTCGATGTGTTTTTATGTGTGTCCATTTGCCCATGTCACATTGGAATGACTATGATTTTATCGTAGCTTAAAGTGAATTATAAATACCTTCATTATGCATTTTAAATATAACTGTCTATTCCCATAACTTGTACATAGTTCTGGACACCTCCAGAATGCTTTCGGTGTGATCAATCAGAATACGTACAGTAATATCCAGTAAAATATAGTTTACTATGTTTTCCATCTTTGGAGTGAAAAGAGACCAAAACCAACATCACTGGTGTTCTTAGATAACAGCGTTTACGACCTAAAGGAATGTTCACAGAACTGTGGCTCTCTCCCTCTCTGAATTCTTGCTGAGAAAGAGAAATGAAACCTTTCCAATCCTATATATTCTATATGTATATAAATATAACCATGTGAGAAATGTATTACCATGCATCTAATGTTCCAATCTTATGATGTGGCCTTATATGTGGTTTGTTTCATGTAAACTCTAATACTTACTATTCCAGACTGTTCACACTATGATCAACCAGAATCAGATGTGTGACATATTTGGTTTCTAAAACCTGGTACTTTGAATATCGAAGTGACTGTATACACGATATGTCGGTAACAACAACATATTAATAGTAAAAGCATCTTTCATAGTTTCTTCAACGAATTGACAAACCCATAAAGTGAAATCCTATAAAGTAAGATGATATTGTGGATTCCCACAAATATTATTCTGACAATTGAGCTAATTAATTTTGCCTGTTTTGTAAGACGTGGTCCGTGCAATTAATTGCAATCAACTTGTGGTTAATTGCAAGGATACACATGCATGCATGCAGGTAAAATGACACATCATCCCTTATCGGGATATTTATTAACATGTAAGACTGATCTAATCCAAACATGTATGAATAATTATTAATTACCAATTATTAATTATGATATACAAATTTCCCCACGGATTAGATCCGCCCGTGAGTCTTTACACATCACAATGCATCACTGAGTTAAACCAAAGAATATAGTTTGGATGTGCATCACAAAATAGAATGTGTCTGTTAGAAAATAGCTAAAGAATTGAAAATCCCCATTTTGACCATCAGGTCAATTAGTTAAGAAGTTCCAATCAACTAAAGATGTTACGAATCTGCCAGGAAGAGGATGTGTCTATATTTCCTTAATGCACGGTGAGTAGGAAACTTTGAGTGGCCAAAAACTCTCCAAGGATCACAGATGGAGAATTGCAGAGATTACTTGAGTCTTGGGGGTCAGAAAGCCTAAAACAAATATATCAAACAACCCCTACATCACCAAAGGTTGTTTGGGAGGGTTTCAAGAAAAATCCTCCTCGCTCCTCCAAAAATAAACTCCAACATATTCAGTTGTCAGATATGACTGACATGTCAGTTGAAACAAAAAAAAAAGGGGCTTTTTGGCAGCAAACTCACCAGATGTGTTTGGTGAAAACAGGGATAAAAAGTACCCCATGCCTACAGTTCAATATACTGCTGAATATTATATGTTGTGGGCCTATTTAGTTTGCTGGAGCTCCAGGACATACTGTTCAGATACATGGTATAATGGATTCTAGAAAATACCAACAGATAAAAAAAATCAAAACATAACTGCCTCTGCTAAAAAAAAAATCTGATAACGGGCCGTGGTTGGATCTTCCATCAGGACAACACTCCAAAACAAACATCAAAATCAACAAAAATGCCATGACCTTCGCCCAAGTCCCCTAAACTGAACCCTATAGAAAATGAGTGGGGTGAACTGAAGAGAAACACCAACATAAACTTGTGAATCTGAGTGATATGAAGAGATTCTGTATGGAGGAATGGTCTCTGATCTCTTGTCAGGTGTTCTCCAAACTCATCAGGCATTATAGGAGAAAACTGAGAGCTGTTGTCTTGGCAAAAGGAGGTTGCAAAAAAGTATTTAATAACAGGGAGAAATGGCCAGCGTGTTTTGAAGAAAAGCATTTATTTCATAATGTGATTTACCCCACACTTTCATTTTTATTTTACTTCAATGAAAGGTTACATTTTTGTGATTTTTTTTTTTAATGAAAGATCAAAAGGATAAACAATGCAGGTTTCTTTTTTTTTACAGACAGTTTTGATCATATTTACCAGGGGTGCCAATAATTCTGACCACAACTGTGTGTGTGTGTGTGTGTGTGTGTGTGTTTGTGTGTGTGTGTAATAATGTAACTTGTTGCTATACTTTTAAATCACTTTTATGTTTAGATTTTTTTTGTTTTACTCTTGTCTCATACCTTGACATTCAATCTTAAATCATGAAAATTCAACATAATATTTATGATTATTTATATTTTAAAATGTATAATAATCTAGACAGAGTAATAAATCACACACATTTTCAACAGTGGGCTCCACAAATATTGACACCTGTGGTAATCCTGTCAGGACCACTATTGTCAAATACGATTGACAATTAGCATACATTTTGGATTGGCGGTAAGGTCGCGTTCTGGGCGAGAACTCCCTGCGCATCCATGCAGCCTAGCATGGATAAGAGCAGGGAGAGCAGCAATAACCCCCCCAAAACAAAACCATATGCCAATATCCCCCAAACCCAACTGACATGCTTTTTTAGTTACCTGAGTGAGCCAAGGCAACAAGCATGTTGCCAATTCCTGAAAAGCTTGAGCAAGAGCATGTTACCAAAATACGGAAAGCATTAAGCAACAAGTATGTTGACCTTACCTGGATGACCTAAACGAGTATGTTGCCAATACCCGCATAAGCCATAGCAACAAGTATGTTGTTGATACCCGAAATCCTTGCAGTAAACATGCATATTGTAATGAATGACATACCACCTGAAACGAAGAAGTGAAAATTCGAGTTCAAATATCTAAATGAATCACCTGCTTGCTTGCATCCGCAGTCCAGTTCCCGTTTCTTGGGTGACGACTGTGCTAGAGATGAGAGATTGAGATTTCCTTTTCAATTATCGTTTTCATTGGAAATAAGTCACAATACTGAAGTAATGCTGGTGAAAACTTCCAGTTCACACAGAATTAGCAACACGTCATTATACAGCTGGATGATTAATGCAACAAGCGTGATGCTGATACTTGGATATATTTAGTCTCAAATATGTAGGTTGTTGACGTGTACTGCATACACTGTCACCTGTCAATGACGTCATGCCTTGTTATACTTGGATTGTTATACTTGGATGTAGTTGACTTCTGTAGAAACCAAGAAAAAGAAAAAAAGATTATTTGTTAATTGTTTTTTTTCACACTACCCCCCACCACGACTGAGGCTGATATAATTATTACATCCTGATGTTAGCTTCATGTTGAGCACTATAGATCCAATATATAGGGGAAGCATCACCCCAAGCTAGAGCAAGCAAGGACACATTGCAACAAGCTTTTTGCTGTAGCCAATTTAACCATTGTATGGGATCTATTGGGGGAAGCTTACACCCCTAGCAGCAGCAAAATCTGATACAACAAGCATGTTGTATAATCACAGAACCATTGCTAAAACTAGTGTAGTTTGTCAGGGGAAGCATACACCCTACAGCAATAGCTCACACTAGCAGCAAACAAAATGATACAACTAGCATGTTTGTATAACCATAGGACTAGTATTAAAGCTAGTCTAGTCCGGTCGGGGAAGCGTACACCCTCTAGCTCTGAGTCAGATGCAGTGTGCAGCTAAGCTATGAATACAGTGTGCTTCCTCATTCATGCCCCTGATGTTACCTGTTGCTGCTGTCTTCTGAACATCAGGGGCATGTACAAGGGCATCAAGAAAGCTCTTGGACAAACTCAAAGCACAACTGTACCCCTGAAAACCAGCTGCGGAAAGGTGATCACCGACAAAACCAAGCAGATGGAGAGATGGGTGGAATACTATTCAGAGCTCTACTCCAGAGAGAACATTGTTGTCACCTCAGCACTGGACGTCATCGAACCTCTGCCCACCATGGAGGAGTTAGACGCTGAACCAACACTGGCAGAACTGCGGAACTGCAGAACTGCGGCAAAGCCCCTGCAAATGATGGCATCCCCCCAGACCTGATCAGGCACTGCACAACCACCCTTTTGCAGCCTCTATTCAACATCTTTTGTCAGTGTTGGAGTGAAGGTGGTGTTCCACAAGACATGAGAGACGCCAAAATC
This sequence comes from Meda fulgida, assembly GCA_030578275.1. Taxonomy (NCBI): domain Eukaryota; kingdom Metazoa; phylum Chordata; class Actinopteri; order Cypriniformes; family Leuciscidae; genus Meda; species Meda fulgida. The sequence goes on along the minus strand of CM060623.1, from coordinate 14,310,765 downwards.
GTCACCCTTTACAAAAACAAAAGGCGGTAGGAGTGACTGCAACAACTACAGAGGTATCTCCCTCTTGTGCATCGTGGGAAAACTGAGATCACGTGAGATCATCATTAGAGACATGCTCATTGCCGATGACGCAGCAGTCAACTCTCACACTGAACAAGATTCTCCAGGGCCTGTAAAGACTTCGGTCTAACCATCAACCTGAAGAAGACCAACGTGCTGGGCCAAGATGTGGACACACTACCTATCATCACCATCGACAATTACGAACTTGAAGTGGTCCATCAGTTCACCTACCTGGGCTCCACCATCAGCGAAATAAACAAATGCATCGGCAAGGCTACATCAACTCAAGGACGCGTCTGGGAAAACCCCAAGCTGACCACCCAAACCAAGATGGCAGTCTACAAAGCCTGCATAGTCAGCACCCTCCTGTACGGGAGTGAATCCTGGACAACATATCGCAGAAGCTGAACAGTTACCACATGCGATGTCGTCGCCGCATCCTTGGCATCAGCTGGAACGACAAAGTGCCCAACACCCAGGTTCTTGCCCCTGCCGGCCTCCCCACCATGTACACACTGCTCAGACAACGCAGACTGCGTTGGCTTGACCACATGTGCCGTATGGAAGACGGGTGGATCCCCAAGGACATCCTCTATGGTGAACTCGCATACAGCAAAAGACCCCAAGGTTGCCCCCAGTTGAGATATAAAGATGTCTGCAAGCGAGACATGAAAGCCCTGGACATCAATACAGAGATCTGGGAGGACATTGCAGCTAACTGCAGGAGCTGGCGCTGTCTGCTCAAGAAACAGCTAAACACAGGCGAGGAAAAGATCTTGAAGCTAGCAGAGGAGAGGAGAACCAGTCGGAAGACATGTGCACACGGACATACACCCACGACCAACTACATCTGCACTTTGTGCAGCAGAGACTGTCACTCCCGCATTGGTCTCACCAGCCACCGACGATGCTGTTTTAGTCGCAACACTACGAACTCTTAGGGCGCAATACCCATGGTCGATAAATGATCGAAGGAGGCCTACTACTACCTCATTCATGAACATGATTTCTGCTCCCGTCGTACTGGTTTCATCAGCTTTGGAGGTGAAGACGACTCCCCTGATTCCAAACTCCTTCACAGGACCATCAAGCTATGATGTTGTTAGTGTTGAATACCAGACCTCTGCAGTGAATGTCCTGTGTACTAAGTATGTTACCAATATCTAGATAGCTTTAGCCACAAGCATGTGGTGACTTTAACACAGCATGTTGCAATAATCGTATAGAATAAGTAGAATAAGAAATTTTTCCCAATGCAACCAGATAAGCATAAAACAACGCTTGATTACTACAGCATGTGCTAAGGACAGTATGCGCTATAATACTAGAAGCCTAAGTAACAAGCATATATATTCGATAGCATTGCACTAGCAACCACCATAAAGTACTGATAGCAGTGTTGCTGAAATGACAGCATATTGCTGATTCCTGATAAGCTTAGCACAGCATGTGACAATGACACCAGATATAAGCCTAAAACACAGCCATGTTTCTAATAACGACTGGGCTAAATAACCTTAAAAGTACAACAACCATGTTTCCAATAGCAACTAACAGCTTTTAATGCAAGCAGTTTTCAATAGCCTCTAGATAGGTCTAGCCTTTAGAACAAGCAGTGTTTCAATAACAGGGGTTTTTTTTCCTACTAAATATGCACAGCTTAAATATACAACCATGTTGAATGTCAGCCTATAAAAATGCAAGCCCTTAAATAAAAAAGCATTCAAATGCAAGCACTGTATAAAATACATTATAGCTTTAAGAACGCCGTGTTTCCAAGAACTAGATAGAGCAAGAGTGTCCGATGATGCTGAAGGGACTCAATTGACTGTTAACTGTCTTTTTTAGAGCTGTGCCACAGCAGAAATTATTCCGTTTGCAGTTTGCACCATGAATTGTTAATTCCTATCACAGCAAGCTGCTTGAATCTGCGCTGCATAGTGGTAAAAACCAGCGAGCGCAATGCGATCAGTTGCCAATGACAACAGATAGTAACGCACATAGCCAATATGATCGCATAATCATTTTATGAAAACGACTAAGTTAGATAAGCCCAAATGCCACACGGATAGCATTAGCAACAAGCATGTTGCCAATACACTGATAGCTTTTAGCAATGAATATTAAAAAGGAACTTAGCTTTGTGAAGACTTTCAAAGATGAATGGAGAATGAATCACGTCGAGTCCTGTGTCAATAATGCAGCGATGCGAGCAGCAATGCAGACTGAGGTCACTTCCATATCAGGTAACTAATGATCAATACAACGACTCTCATGTTCAAGGTCACGAATTTGAATTAGTCTGAGGTGAAATCCTTGTGGGGAACGAATTCCTCTTGCTAAATTCCTGATTGCACGATTCCTTGTGAGATGATGTGGTTTGCCTGCCGAATTTCGCCATTTAATTAGCTCCTGAGAAACACAATAGCTGCTGATAATATTGAAGGAGCTTATATATGTATACGGTGATAGGCGATGTGTTCCTATAGGTAGACGTGGATCAGCTGAGAGTCAGCTGATGCGAGTTTGACTAACGTGACCTGCCAGAACTAAGGATACGCTTGATATACGAGCAAAAATAACTGAAAATTAGTTTTTGCAATTTCTCCTCTTGGTCTTTCGTTTAAAATATTCACAAAAATATAACCTTTAATTAAAGCCAAATTGTTTAAAGAAAAAAAAAAAAAAGTAATCATAAAACAAATACAAACCCGATTCCAAAAAAGTTGGGACACTGTACAAATTGTGAAAAAAAAAACAGAATGCAATGATGTGGAAGTTTCAAATTTCAATATTTTACTTAGAATACAACATAGACGACATATCAAATGTTTAAACTGAGAAAATGCATAATTTTAAGGGAAAAATAAGTTGATTTAAAATTTCATGGCATCAACACATCTCAAAAAAGTTGGGACAAGGCCATTTTTACCACTGTGTGGCATCTCCTCTTCTTTTTATAACAGTCTGCAAACGTCTGGGGACTGAGGAGACAAGTTGCTCAAGTTTAGGAATAGGAATGTTGTCCCATTCTTGTCTAATACAGGCTTCTTGCTGCTCAACTGTCTTCTTTGGTCTTCTTTGTTGCATCTTCCTCTTTATGTTGCGCCAAATGTTTTATATGGGTGAAAGATCTGGACTGCAGGCTGGCCATTTCAGGACCCGGATCCTTCTTCTACGCAGCCATGATGTTGTAATTGATGCAGTATGTGGTTTGGCATTGTCTTGTTGGAAAATGCAAGGTCTTCCCTGAAAGAGACGACGTCTGGATGGGAGCATATGTTGTTCTAGAACTTGATATACCTTTCAGGATTGATGGTGCCTTTCCAGATGTGTAAGCTGCCCATGCCACACGCACTCATGCAACCCCATACCATGAGAGATGCTGGCTTCTGAACTGAGCGCTGATAACAACTTGGGTTGTCCTTGTCCTCTTTAGTCCGGATGACATGGCGTCCCAGTTTTCCAAAAAGAACTTCAAATTTTGATTCGTCTGACCGCAGAACAGTTTTCCACTTTGCCACAGTCCATTTTAAATTAGCCTTGGCCCAGAGAAAACACCTGCACTTCTGGTTCCCGTTTAGATATGGCTTCTTTTTTGACCTATAGAGTTTTAGCCGGCAACGGCGAATGGCACGGTGGATTGTGTTCACTGACAATGTTTTCTGGAAGTATTCTTGAGCCCACGTTGTGATTTCCATTACAGTAGCATTCCTGTATGTGATGCAGTGCCGTCTAAGGGCCCGAAGATCACGGGCATTCAGTGTGGTTTTCCGGCCTTGACCCTTACGCACAGAGATTGTTCCAGATTCTCTGAATCTTTGGATGATATTAAACACTGTAGATGATGATAACTTCAAACTCTTTGCAATTTTTCTCTGAGAAACTCCTTTCTGATATTGCTCCACTATTTTTCGCCGCAGCATTGGGGGAATTGGTGATCCTCTGCCCATCTTGACTTCTGAGAGACACTGCCACTCTGAGAGGCTCTTTTTATACACAATCATGTTGCCAATTGACCTAATAAGTTGCAAATTGGTCCTCCAGCTGTTCCTTGTATGTACATTTAACTTATTGCTACCTGTCCCCAACTTTTTTGGAATGTGTAGCTCTCATGAAATACAAAAGGAGCCAATATTTGGCATGGCATTTCAAAATGTCTCACTTTCAACATTTGATTTGTCATCTATATTCTATTGTGAATAAAATATAAGTTTATGAGATTTCTAAATTATTCCATTCCTTTTTTACTCACAATTTGTACAGTGTCCCAACTTTTTTGGAATCGGGTTTGTATTTGACGTATGACGTAGGCGTAGCATAAGCTCAGGTGAGAATTGACAAAGGCGGAAAGCTTATGCTGCGCTTACATCGGCATACGTCATAGGTCGGGTCAGAGGCCACCGAAACTCGACTCTCTCGTGAAAGTGAGTATAGCCAGAGCCCGTCTACGGAGAGCCTGGCCACTCCCTATTAAGTCCTATTGTACAGAATTTTGGTTGTAGTTCCACCAGAGTTCCACTGGGGCCGATCGCCCTGAGTGCAAAATGAATGGGAGTCTATGGAGCTAGACGGCTAAATGTGTCTCTTTCACCGATTTCCGTTGAGAAATATCAGATTTGATTGCAGGTTTTGCATGTTCAACATGGGTTATAGGTCGAAAGTTGAATGAACGAGTACTTATGTCCTTTCGATTTCTTACAGGTTGAGTTGTTGTTGCCCATAACATGCTAGCATTCTGCTAATTAATGCTGATTGGTCAGTGCAGGACTGATTATAACCAGAGATACCGCTTGGCATCGTGACATCCAAAGCGGGACCAGAACGTTAAGGCGGACTTAACTCTTCTAGCACGTGTATTTACCTGTGTCAGCTGTGTTGCTGATGCCTCGAAGGGAAAAGAAAGTCTAGAGCGCGAAAGCACCAAAGTGACTGAAAGATTGCCGTAAAGCAGTATCTCTGGTCATACGATGTGTATGAAGTCCTTGACATTTTAAAAAACTTTTTAAAGCAAATAAGTGACTCTAAAAAATCTAACACCCAGCAATGTGTAATTTCTTTGCATCGTTCGAATACAACATTCAAATTACTAGACAAAAAATGATATCCTTAGAAAAGTGGATTTTGAGGGGTATAGCTCCATAGACCTCCATTCATTCTGCACTCGTCCTGTGAGTGCCATCATATGGAACCAGAGTGGAACTGCAACCAGTTCAGAACCCGGGAGCTTACTGAGAGTGGAAGTTCTCCCCTTATTAGACATTCTCTGGTACAGCCATTGCCGGAAGCAAGACATCGTAGTTTATAAGGTATTAAATAGGGATTTTTTACTTATAAAACCAATCGCTTCACTTCAGAAGGCATTTATTAACCCACTGGAGTTGTAAGAATTACTTTTATGATGTATGGATGTGCTTTTCTGAGCTTTAAAAACAGGCACTATTCAGTCCCATTACAAAGCTGGGAAGTGCCATGATATTAGTAAATATAACTGATTGTGTTCAGCTGAAAGAAAATCATATACACCAAGGGTTGCTTGAGGATGAGTAAATTATGGGAAAATGTTCATTTTTGGGTGAATTAATCCTTTAAACGTTGCTTAAAATGTATCAGAGTTTCCACACTTTCTGTAAGCAGCACATTAAATGTTTCTTGAGCTCCAACTCAGAATATTAGAATGATTTCTAAAGGATCATGTGACACTGAAGACTGGATTAATGGCTGCTGAAAATTCAGATTTGCCATTACAAAAATAATTACATTTTAAAATATATTAAAACAGAAAACAACTATTTCTCTTTTATCGATCAAATAAATGCAGCATTGGGAAGCATAAGGGACTTCTATCAGAAATATCCAAAATCTTACTTTTGGACAGTATAGTACTGAACATAAAACATTGTTAGTGGACTAAATAAACCATTGAGAGTGTGACAAATGTTTACGAGAGTTCAATTCATAAACGCTGAGAGAAAAGTGCTAAAGTCAAATAAACACCTATGTCCACTACTAGATAGAAATAAATGAATTATATGTATACAGCTGCTGAATAAATAAACCGTGGATGAGTTAGAAGGGCCTGGTTTAATTCCAATCCCATTACAATGGATCTGTACATGATCTTATCATTAAACAAAGCACATATTCAATAGAAATGGTTCAATATGCCCATCGCAGAGGACCGTGACATGATACTATTCGATTCCTGTCCTCTTATGCCAGCCCGTTCTCATCCCAAGGCGTCATATACTGACGCTTTTGACATTTCGTCTACATCCAACGCACGTGGCACCCTTTAGCGTCAATATGAGACGCAGATAGATATGGGCCAGAAGGCGCCTCCTAGCGGTCTAACCCTAACCCTACCCCAGACCTAAACCTACCCATATCTATCTGCGTCTCATATTGACGCTAAAGGCTGCCATGTGCGTTGGATGTAGACGAAATGTCAAAATATGTCAAATATGACGCCCTAGGATGAGAATGCGTTGCTTGTGCTGTGCTGACAATGTTGCTCCTCACAGCGCAGTCAATAGCTGCCAATCATTTTGTCGAATAGGTACTGATTCGTGGCATAAGACAATCAGATGAGAGGTATCTAGAGCATTACATTATAAAATATTCTTTCTGAAGTGACATATGTAAAATGTATATCATACCAACCTGTCTGAAAACTTTTTGAAAACTTTTCCATAAGTCCAAATGGTACAAACTGAAGGTGACTTTCAGATAAGCAGTGTTTAAGTGTTTTGTAAGCTACTGTATTGAGTTTGACAAAAGAGCAAAGCAGTGCTTCTTTTTGTTTTGATGTGGTTGTGTGTCATTTATGATGCTTTTATCCTACTTACAAAGCATACAAAATCTAATATCATTTTTAATGCATGCTCTTTTGACGTTATGAGTCTAATTTTGAACGAGCTTCAAAATATTATATATAATTTATAAGCTAAAAACGCAGCTCCAGTAAAAACTCTTCGAACAGCTTGTCCACGGCTCCGTCCAAGCAATCATTCATGGCCTGGATCCATAGTGTCAGATGTTCACACATTGTATTTCTGTTGCCCAGCACTGTCCTTCAAATCGATGCCTCACTGACAGTTTAATGGCCCTCTAGCATGTATACTCTCAGTGGTGTTCTAGTGTTTCAGAACGAGATTTGATTATGCTGACCACAAGTGTAAGCATTAATGCCCTCACCTTCTCATAAGTGCTGGTCACGAGCTGGCCATCCTTTCACCATCCATTAGTGCTTTTTCTGAGAAGACCAGCAGATGCCACAGTGGCCGTGTTATTGCACGGTACTGGATAAAAGTCATTTGAAGGGAGCAGGGAATGATTTGTGGGAAATGCAGTACACTTTGCACACTAATGTGAATAATTCAGAAGCAGGAACTGATCTGCAATGACAATACAAATTGTCCCCCCCACAGCAGAATACTTTATCAAAAGGATATCCATCTCAAGTTTTGAAAGTCGGAAAGCACTGTAGAAATTGTGTTAACCTTTACTCAGACAAGCTCTGAACTTTTCAGCATCTGTGTTCGGTTTGAACTGATAAATATCCTGTGAATGTTATTTGAAGTGTGGGTGAGGTGAAGAGAATCGCAACAACATATCTGCATAGCAAACTACACACTAACTACTCTGAGAGGAGAAAGAAAACCAGACTTTTATACTCACGCAGTGCTTGGGGGATACTATGCCCCGTGGCTCTGTTTTCTATTTCTCAGACAGATTTCTGTGCCTAGAAAGATCTCATGCTCTGTTTTTCACAACAGAATCAAGACCAGAGATGACTTTTTATGATGGAATTATTCAGCACATTGACAGAATATAAATGAAAGCTTTAGCATAAGTTCTGCCAGGAAGACTTAATTACTACGTCACTTAATAACTTCACATCTATCCAATCATGTCCTTATACTTGCTGTATAAAAGATCTTACACATGTTTGGAGTTCACAGATGCTGACGCGACAATTATCTCCACCCTCCCCACCACCACCAGGATGGTCCTGTCCAGGATGGGGGTTGGCCTCGCTCGTTGCCTTCGCCTTCAGGAAGGAAATGCAGATCTGCAATCCTCGGATTATGCACTACGGACGGGGCTTACATCAAAGAACTTTATAAATAATTGCTTGCTGGGCTGTCAATAAATTAATGCTTTGTTACATCATTCTATCTCCTGAGTTGTTCTGGTAGAAATAATGTTCTGGGATGCTTCGTTTCACCACCCATAAAGAAGAGAGAACATTAATATACCATAAAGACCTGCTGCTAATTTTTTTTTAGGTTTATCTGTGCTGGAAAAATAAAACTCAAAATAAACTCCCTTAAAACATACTTCACACTCTCATTGGTTCATTTAACTTTCCCACTAGAACCCACTATACAGATATACTTGAATCACAGAAAAATCGTCATGTCAATTATAACACGTTATTACCACCACAGAATAATTTGAGATGTGGTGGAAATGACAATGTTACCTTTTGGGCTCCTAGATTCCTTTCCTCATAGCTAACATTCTATGTATTCCAAATATATCCAATTAAATAATATTTTCACTCTTTTGTATAGTTTGACAGTTAAAGCTTGATTAGAATTGACCTATTATAGAAATATTCCCTGTCAAAAGCTACTCTCAATGCAGACTCAATGCTGGTGCTGCTCCCACCTCCCTACGTCTCTCAGAACATAAGTTCAAGATGCAAACGATCAAGAGTATTGTGTCTCAGATCCAACACAAAGATTGGTTTGACAAAATCGTTTTCAAGGACGCATATTTTCATATAGAAATTCTGCCACAAATCAGGAAGTTCCTGGGGTTTGTTTTCGGGGGTGAAGCTTACCAATATCAGTTTTTTTTCTCCATTCAGCCTAGCCTGTCACCCCACACACAGAACGCATGGATGCAGCTATGGGTGCCAATATGGCCCGGGTGGACTACGTTCGCACTGTCTGAACAGGTTAGCACAACAGGTTCTGCTTTGGACTAAGGACAAATTCCTGTCCCCCATGGCGATTTACACCCCTGGGCATTTGAATGTGGGAGCAGACTTTCTGTAAGGCTGCGACACACGGGGAATGGAAATGCCAATATGCCAATATTTAATTCCCAGCCCGAGCTTTGGAAGCTTAACGTTTAGCCCCTGACTATTCTGAGTACTAAGGCTCCCTCCACAGAAGGATCTATGCTCTTAAATGGGGTGTCTTTGAAAGGTGGTGTACTGCACACCATGCAGACCCAGTTCACTGCCAGATTATTTCAGTGAAGTTTCAGCAGGAAAAATTATCAGCGGGCACATGCTCCGCAACTCTCAGGGTATTTTTGGCCGCCATATCGGCTTGCCACGCCCTGATTAATGGGGTTCCCGTCGGGAAGGACCCTATGATCTCCCGCTTCATCCATGGAGCGAGGCAGCTGAGGCCTCCCATTATAGCAAAGGTCCCTTCGTGCGACTTGGTCATAGTCTTTGAGGGGCTAGTCGAGAGCCCTTTTTGAACCACTAGTCAGCGCCTGGCAAGCTTCCGACTTCTGACTTTTTTTTTCTCATGACCATAAGAGATTGTGGATTTGCAGGCCCTGTTGATTTTGCCATCCTGCTTAGACTTTGCCCCAAGACTGGTCAAAGCTATTTTACACCCTCACCCTTACTATCTTCCTAAAGTTCCATTCTCAACTGTGCATCCGGTCATTCTTGAAGCCTTCTGTCCACCGTTTACTACACCAGAGCAGGAGAAACTTCACCTACTGTGTCCAGTTCATGCTCTTCAGACTCTCCACCGCACTAGCCAGTGGCGTAAGTCGGGGGGGGGGGGATGTCACAATGGGTGAGGGATGCTATTGCTCTAGCCTATGAGAGGCGCATGGTTAAGCTTCGCCTCTAGCCGTTAGGGTTCATTCTACCGGGTGGCTGCATCCTCCGCGGCTTTAGCAAGAGGCGTTCATGTTGCTCTGGGCTCGCACATCCTTGAGTCGACATTCAAAACTCATATCTGAGGCCTTTTTCATGTTTGTGCGCACACTTCTCTTTTTTCTGTCATCCAAAAGTTATGTTTTTTTAAGTCTAATAAATATTAAAAATGTATAGCTTTCAATTACACTGTAATGTTGAATGGCTATAATTAATGTTTAAAATGGGGGGGGGGGGGGGGGGGGGGGTAGCTATATTAGACATCAGTAGCTATATTAGTATCAGTGATACTGGCCTTCATTCAGAAGGTCCAATTAAAATATTTAACATATACTGTATTTATGTTGTCTCTACATTCATTTGGAGATTAACTGTGACATTCTTACATTATAAAATATATTTAAAAAGTGTCTTTAATTGTGATTATTTGCGAACCCCAAATGTTTCCAACAGTGTTTAAATCTAGAAAAATCAGCTATTTTAAACAGATTACAGACCGTATCCGTGCCTCGTCTGTCTATGAAGTCATATTCACGTTTCCCTCGCTTTCCAGTTTTACTTTAATATAAACCATGGGATCAAAGACACTTTAATATATTATGTTTTTTATTAGACAGGTGAGCAACTGTTTGGATACATTTATCAACAGAATACGTCTCAGGTTACAAACGTAACCTTTGTTCCCTGAGAAGGGGAACGAGACGCTGCGTCCTAGAATGCTGTTAGGGAACGCCTCAGCGTGACTGGTGTCTGAAAAAACTTGTTTAATCACACCAATGGTATCAGCCAGCGACAGCCATGAAGTCACTACAAGTGCGACCGTGATGTATAAAAGGGGTGCCTAAAGAACATGTCATTCACTTATTGCTTAAATCTTTTGTTTTCTTAATCTTCCACGAGTACCATGTTTTCACCATGCTTCAAGTGGCTAACATAGCATAATCAAAGAGAGCTTTCCCCATTATACAATATATTTTATTTTAAAATAAATTGTATGTCATTTAGCAACACAAGTCATCCAGTTTTTATTAATATGATATTCTAACATCAATTTAGATTACTGCAAAGGGCAACAAGTCTCTCATACCAGCCATCGAGCGAATGCAAAGAGTAACATTAAAACATAACTTTCAACACACTCAAATGTATTTAGTATGAATATTTTTGTTAACCAATTTATTTTAACAGCGTTGCGTTACTCCACTTAGGCAATGAAAAGAGTGAAAGCAGCTGACTGCAATGCATAATAAAAGCTCCGCTGGCCTCGAAACCGGTGTGTATCGCAAGTGTCTTTCATTAGCATTCGCTCAAGCGGTCTCATACAAATAGCGGTCTGCCTAAATCGGTTGGATTCCTTTCCATTGGCTGCGGAAGTGAAGACAACAACTCTGATGAATCCATGCTCATTAACGGCTTCATCAAGATATGCCTTTGTTTTGAATAAGCGACCTCTAGCAGCAAAAAAGACATTTTGGGCCTTTAAGTTCTTGGTGTGTTAGCCACACATACTTCACAACCAGTCAAACTATGACGTTTTCCCATAGAAATTATTGAGCGCAGCATCTCGTTCAAACTTTTTTGAGGGAACAGGGTTAAAGTCAAGTAACCCGAGACGTTTTATTTATGTTTGTCACACATATTTTTCATTATTGTCTCATATTTAACCAAGCTCTTTGCTAACTTTAAAAAACATAATTGTTTGTGTGGTGGGAATGACACTACGGCTGTAGGACAGTTTTGGACAGATTTTTGAAAAATAAATATAAAATATTAAAAAATATATAATAAATATAACAATGAAATTATTTTACATGTAATGTTCATTTCACTCTTTGTCTAGACTTAAATCATTTTAAAAGTAATAATTAATTTACTGTATTTTATGATGTAGTTCCAAGGAGTAGTTTCAAGGAGTAGTTTAAGACTGAAGGTGTCAGGGTTTGGTGAGGGATGAGGCGAGGACTCAGTAATGCAGAGAACAAATGGGCTTTTATTATTAATAAAAGATAAACAAAAAAGACCCACCCACTGGGGGTGCTGCGGCAAGTCTAGAGGTGGATTACTTTCTCCTCCTCCGGAGGTTTCACTGTCTGAAGGAAGGGTGTGCTCCATATGAGAGGGCACCTCTTGCTGCTGTGCTGACTGCCTCCCACTGCGGTCTAGGAACTCCACAAACCCCTCAAAAGACAGATGCTTCATGCCGGACATCCTCCACATGCTAATGGGCTCATCAAGGGCAAAGTCATAAGTCATTGAGAGCCGCACCGTTGTAAACCAGCCCATCTGCAGCACTCCTGAACTCCATGGCAAATTCCCTCAGGTCAGTCCCTCGTTGACGGAGGGAACTCAATGCTGTTACCTGGAGCATGCGTTGGTAGAGGGGGCTGCAGGCAGTGGAGGCTGGTAGATGGTGTGAGACCATTCTCCTCTGAGTACTCATGTTGGAGAGTTTGCACTGTCTTTTAAGGCCAGGAGGGCATCCAAGAGCCTGCTGCCAGCCCGGAGGCCATCCCCAACCTCTTTGCCCTGCCGGCGCCGCCCGCACTGCCTGTCAAGTCAGCTCCACCCAAGCTCCTTTCCCTGCCGGCTCCACCGGAGCCTGCCTGGTCTGTCCCTCCGGTCTCGCCCTGGCCGTCTGCTGGGGTTCCCAATTGGCCAGAGCCCCTCTGGTCTGTCCCTCCAGGGACATTCTGCCAGGAATCCAGACACGCTGGAGCCCGCCTGGTTCAGCTTTCCCCTGCTGGTGTTTGGATCCAGAGATTTCCCCCTACGGGGCAGTTTTTGTTTGTTTCTATATTTTTTTAATAATAAAAAGCCCATTTGTTCTCTGTATTACTTAGTCCCCGCCTCATCCCTCACCCAACCTTGACAGAAAGTCTCAGGTAAGGGTGCAACAATAAAACCTACATAAAGATCCATACATTGTATTTGAAAATAAGCAAAAACAAAAAATAAAAGGATTTTAAAAAGTTTTGAAGACCATTTTCATGTGACCTTCACATAAAAAATATATATAGTTTATATGAAAAATAGTTCTTTAATACATCTAAACCATGAAACATGCAGATTTAAAAATCAACATGACATAAAAGTGCTTGAGGTTAAAGAAACTATTAATTCCATTAATTACAATTATTCCATTAATTAATGGCATATTGTGTAATCAAACATCTTAATAAACAGGCCCCATAAAACGTGTGACCAAGTAGAAACATTATAGGACTGTTGCTGGAGATTGGAGATTCAACAGAAGAGTGATACAATAATGGTTATTGTTGAAATGCCTCTCCCATGTTCAGCTAAAGTATCAATTACCATGGTATTGAAACCAGACTTTAGGTTGGCTAAAATGTTTTAAATTTGATTTATCCATTTGGACAAAGCGATTTGTTTTGTTGACATCCAAAACCAATTAGCCTACCTTCAAACAAAAACAAGCAATCACATGGCAAACTTTTCCATTTTTCTGCTTTCCAAGCCCAGCATTAAGTGGTGGGTGGATGAGTATGAAGTTTGTTGTGGCACAGTTACTATGTGGTCATTCCCCTCAGACTTTGGGGCGTAGCAAAAATACGCCCTATTTCAGCTGAAGGTGATTTGTCTATTTTTTTCCACGTGAATCAGTAGTGACAACTGGTGTTGCAGCTCAAAAATGGGTCACAGACAAGGTCATACACACAAGGAAAAACAAATATATATATAATTTTATTAACTTGTATTTGATTAACTGTATAATTGTTGATTAACTTTTTATTGGTTGTGAATGAGTTTGTCACAGTTTTGTATTCTCTTTGAGGTAGCTTTCCTGGGGCCTGGGTTTCAATAAAGAAGTCAAACCAACTTTGAGTTAAAAATTGAACTCTAAGTTAACTTACCCTGAGATGGGAAACTCTTGAGTTTTCAGTTTCAGAACAGCTGAATTGAGTTAGTTAAATCAACTCTGAGTTAAAGGGTAACTAAACCCACCCACTGGCAATATTCGAAAAATGCTGGAAAAGTGGGCAGAGCCAAGCGGAGGGGGGTGGCATGCACCTGAGACTCTCTAAGGGCGTGGTTCGCTGGTACCCTCTTACATCACAGGGCACCACAACTTCCAATAGGAAAATTCAACTGCAATTGCCACCATTCAACCTGAAGAGGGCAGCACTCAGACGTTTTTACACCGTGTTTTACAGAATTAAAACACTTTATACCTAAACAAAAATTACTTGAATCAATGAACAGCATTAATAAAGCCCCAATCTTAAATATCATTAACTAAAAAAAAGTTGTTTTAGGGTTTAGTTAACCTTTAAGCACATGCTAATATAGTCTATGACTATGAAATATAGTACACTCTTAAAAATAAAGGTTCCAAAATAGGGGTCATAGAAGAACCATTTTGGTTCCCAAAAAAACCTTTTAGTGAATCGTTCTAAAAAGAACCCTTTTTTGAACATAATAATCTAAAGAACCTTTTCCCACAATAAATAACTTTTGCGGAACAAAATGGTTCTTTATGGAGTCAATGATGCAGATAAAGAACCATTACATTAAATTTAACAGAATGATTATTTATCTTACACAAACCTTTCTCAAAGTTAATAAAAAATTGACTTTTGGATTTTTGAACTGACACTAGGTGGAATGAGCGGCTAAATCATCAAAAAAAAAAAAATTATATATATATATATTTTAGAACGATTCACAGTTTTTTTGGGAACCAAAATGGTTCTTCTATGACCCCTATTTTGGAACCTTTATTTTTAAGAGTGTATAGTTATATATGAATAGTTACTATAGCTTCATAGTCTATGACTATGAAATTCCATGATCAATGGAGCTTTGATAAAATGATTCACCATGACAACAGTACCCGACAAAAAGACGTCCGCATGCTTCCGAGTCAATACGTAATTTTAATTCTTCATCACTGTTACATTTATCAGGGGTGAAAAATGGCAGAACAGTAACTTGTTTAACTACTATTCATTTTCATGGTATCCCACGGCAAAAAAAAAAAAAAAAAATGTGGCAGCTAAAAATTAAGTAAAAACAATTCAATCAGGTAAAGCTTTAAAAGGTTCATGGGTGTAGGCTACATGACTTTACAAACCGTCTAATGCTCTTCACATAATTACCTGTTACATTTCTTAATTAGGGTAATGCAATTAAAGCTTGACTTCTACTCAGCCATAGCAAGATGGTAGAGGCTTGCAAAATGGGGGGAGAACCTGCACCACCACCACTGAGAAATGAAGAGGCGATAGCCACAATACCAAGTACTGGAAGAATATTAAAATCCAACAGGAAAAAGGATAACTGTTGCTTTTGCATTTGTAGGTAATAAAGATGACCAAATAAGTAGTGAATATTTTGTGTTTATTTAACAGCTGTAGTGGTGGTTACGGCATATATGTTGGACTACCCTTCCATCTGGCATCCTTCCATTACATACAGTAATCAGTTTCATTTTCAGAAGGTGTGATGATGGGAATATTTGTGTCATCAATACATCCAACCACATTGGAAATCCTAAAGGAAATTCTAATTACTACTTCCAGGGGTCGCAGCAAGATGTTATGAACTGAACGTCATTTATCAGATTATCCTCATTTAAACCGATTTATACACCACTGACCTGCAATCCTGTAATCCTCCTCTTTGATTGCTCTCACGGGTTTGTCCCCAGGAAACACCACAACAATTCTAAACCGAGGCACACTTTCCTTACCGCTCTGTATACCGTGGCCTTACTAATGTACTCTGAATCCCTGATGTTATATAGAAAACTACCATTTAAAAATGGTAAAGCTAAAAAAAATTAAAAATCCTCTCCCGACGTAAATGTAACTCCCTATGAATTGATGCAGGCTCCTCATCTACAAGATCCTGTATGGAAGGCCATGCCATTTTTGTCACTTTGACGGTGTCTGCATGACGAACATAATTGCAATGAATGAATGTACCTGCACTGCAAAAATGCTTGTCAAAATATCAAAAGATACTTAATTGCTTACGGACATGGCATCTGAGGACTATTTTTCATTGTTCTCAGTTCTGTCAGGACCACTATCGTTAAATACGATTGACAGCATAGATAGAATACATTTTGGATTGGCGGTATGGTTCTGTTCTGGGCGAGAATTCCCTGCGCATCCATGCAGCCTAGCATGGATAAGAGAAGGGAGAGCAGCAATAACCCCCTGGGTGAACAGAACAGAACCAACATGAATGTTTTGCAGATATCATATTTCAAGATTTAAAGTACAACATAATTCGAGAATTTATTCTGATTCTAGGGGAATCAGAATGTCAAATCCTGACTGACGAGAGGAGGAGCTGGGGATGGAGGAGGGTTATTAGCTCCTAAGAAACGCGATAGCTGCTGATAATACTGAAGGAGCTTATGCATACGTTGATAGGCGTCGTATTCCTATAGGTAGACGTGGATCAGCTGAGAGTCAGCTGATGCAAGCTTGACTAACGTGACCTGCCAGAACTAACGCTACGCTTGATTTATTTGGCATCATTTTCAGATTCAATCATAGGCTCGTTTTTACATACTCGAGCACGTTCACACATGCGCATGGTTCAAAAATTACGCTTTAAATCTCTTGACAAACTAAAATTCATATTTGTATGTATTCGAAATAAAAGGTATAGATTGTACTGAATGTCAGCTTGCTTATTTGGCTGAAGATAAGCCAAAGATAAGATTATCATCATGTAAACAAGAAACTATGCTTCTAACCACAGGCTGAGATCTGTCGATCCAACCACGCAACTTTGCAATGCTGTTAGCGAATGTTCAGTAGAACTATGTTTTTGGGGAAACACTGACTCGTTGAACTATGCTGATAACGACGGAACTTGCGACCATAGTTGGCTAACGATGCTTTTGGGAAACGCACACCAGGTAAGGTTCACAGAGTACGTTACAATGGTAAGAGTATACATTACCTCTCTTTCAGAAACGGGCTTGACTTACCCTGCTTTCTTGGGTTTGACATATTTCCCATTCTGAAAAAGAAAACCCAGAGTTTTGCCTAAAACAAGGATACCTTTGTGCCCACTAAAATTATTGGTTGTCAAGAGCATGAAACAATGAAAAAAAGAAGAAAGAAAATATACTTCCAAACCAAATTGTTATTGTTCCTATTCAGCAAACTGTGTAAAATACAGCAATTACCTCATCTAGCCTTTAAAAATGATTTTTGGTAATGTAACTAATGTAATCAAATTGATTCAGTAAAATAAAATTATATTTTTAATTGGAAAACAAACAAACATGGGAGACATTGAGGTTAGCCAACAAATTTATTTTCTGCATGTTAACAATTTGTATCATTGTTGGTCATATTAATAAAATATTAGGGTATTATTATTATTAAATTGCAATGTTTTGATGTCCAATGTAAAATCTGGGTCCAAACAAAACTGGTTGTTGCACTATTGTAGAAACCCTGTTCTTTACCTATTTTTCTCTCAGTTGTCATCTTTTCTCTCTCTCTCTCTCTCACTCTTTCTGCTTCTCTCCCTTTTCTCCTTCTCATCTCCGAAGAGTGGAAAATTACCTCAGATACTTTACGTTCTTCTGCCCCCTCTGTTTGAAGGCTGGGGGGATGTAAGTGGAAGAGGGAAAAAAAGGCGTGAGATGAGAATTCATACGTTAGATCACAAGATCTGCCTGATAAACGGCAGCAGACACGTCATTTATCACCGGGCCCACTAGGGAATGGAGACTCTCTAACTACTATGAGAAGAAACAGATACTTTTTCCACAAGGGCAGATAAAGAAAAAGAGAAGAGAAAAAAAACTGCCAATCAGTTGAGCAAATTAGCTGCAGAAAACGCCTGGTGGAAGTGAAATATAAGTAATGTGATGTTGGTGTTACAATGTCACACTGATTCATTGCCTGGACCTGTAGTCATGAATATTATATATAGAGTATGTGGAGTTTCCTGCTTTCTGATGCAGAGACGACACCTGCAGCCTCTTGGCTTGTGGCCTGTTGAGATTGGGAAATAGTTTGAAATGGATAAGATAATGGAGAAGATATATGCACAGAGATGTCTATAGGGCTGATGAGACCGTGGATATTTGTCATGCTTTGTGCTCCACCAAATATATTTTCAAGGTAGTGTATTTTGAAGCATGTTCAGAGCGTTACATGATATAATATTTTCAGCAAAAACTAAAAAGTTATACAAAACAAGGCAATACACAAAACAAGCAAGTTTACACACAATGAACACCAATGAGCCAAAACATTATCACTACTTGCCTATTATGCTGTTGGTCCTCCGGGTGCTGCCAAAATGGCGCAGACCCACTGAGGCATGGTGTGATAAAGTCGCATTAGCTGCCACCGCTGGGGAAGCAGCACTGGCACACACATACACACATATATACGCACATACATACTGACCTCGTTCACGTCGATCCTCCCTGCGTTTGCCGCTATCATCGGAGCGGGTGCACACGCGATGCTGATAGCACATGGACATCCATTTCTCCACTCTCCCTTCCATATTCATTTCCCGGTCATTTCATACATTTACAATGCACTGTCTTGTTGTTTCGTCTCTGTGTTGTTTGTCTGTGTGTGGGCGTAGTCAGTCTTCCGGCGGGAAAGTTTCGCCGGCCGAACCGAACGATAGAGTGGCGGCCATTTATGACGTCATGGCCGGGTCGGGCCGGCGAATCGAAAACGGAAGCTGACGAACCCATTGTCTATTGTGAATAGGTGTTCCTGTGGGTATTTGAATGGAAAATTATGTTAAGTGTATTGTGTGTGAATGTTTTATGTGTTTATATATATATATATATATATATATATATATATATATATATATATATATATATATATATATATATAGGGATAAATTATTATGGTAAACTATAATCAAATAGGTGAAGTATTTGTATATGTATTAACTGTTATATGTTCCGGGAATTGGTGTGGCCCAAAAAGGGGCGGGGTTTGGCCTATTTAAGCCAAGGCCAAACCATAAAGTCAGGACTTAAAAGAGGAAACTGATATAACGTTGAGAGACATATTACAACCAGAACAGAAAAAGGATAATAGAGAAGCTTTATTTAAATATTTGGAAAATACAGGATTAGTTAACAGGATTTGTATTTTTTTTATTATTATTATTTTTTTAATATATATAGCCAGAGGAGCTGAACAAGCAGCGCTGGCTGTAGTATAAAATGTTTTAATATAGTGGGTAAGGATGGGAAATGGGTAGTTGTCTCTGAATCAAGATCACAGTAGGTGGCGGTAAATCGATGCGAATCGCCAATAAAAGGAAGAAGAAGAAGAAGAAGAAGAAGAAAGTCAGGACTTGTTAACCAAGTCGGAAGCGAGAGTGCAACTGTGGTGCCTCAAGCAAGAAAAACCTTGGTGTGCTGTAGATAGACCAGAGCATCACACTCCCTCCACCGGATTGCCATCGTCCCACAGTGCATCGTGGTGCCATCACTTTCCCAGGTAAATGCTGCACATGTACATGGCCTTCCACAACGAGTAAAAGAAAACAGGACTCATCGGACCAGGCAAACTTCTTCCACTGCTCCGTGCCCATTGTTGGTGCTTTCAATGGTGGACAGGGATCATTTATTTTATTTGTTGTTTATTTGAATAGGGACAGATAGAAAAAAAACATAGATTATTACATAAAGAACAATCTGATGGCTGTATCACAGTGTTTATAGCCGTGGCAAATTCGCAACACCTGTCCCTAGAATCATCATAGGCACTCTGATTGGTCTGTGGCCATGCAGCCCCATACGCAGTAGAGTATGATGCACTGTGTGTTGTAAAACATTCCTCCCATAACCATCATTAAAATTGAGTGATTTGTGCAATAGACAACCTTAATAATGAATACCAGCTTATTGGTGGAGAGGATACAGATTGATAGAGCCAAATCAGTATATATGGGGATGATTAGGAGGCCATGATGGACAGAGGCCAATGGGCAAATTTGGCCAGGATATTTTTTTTTTCGAGAGAGAGAGATTTAGGACCTCGGTTTAACGTCTCATCCGATGGACGGTGCTTTTTTTTACCGTATAGTGTCCCCATCACTATACTGGGACATCAGGACCCACACAGGGTGAGCACCCCCTACTATCCTCACTAACACCTCTTCCAGCAGCAACCTGGTTTTCCCAGGAGGTCTCCCATCCAGGTACTGACCAGGCTCAGCTCTGCATAGCTTCAGTAGGCAAACAGCCTTGGGCTACAGGGTGATATGGCTGCTGACCTTCTGTTGGCTTAGACCAGACGGGAAACCCTTATTGTCTTTGAGCATCGATGAGCCTTGGGTGCCCAACACCCTGCAACCAATTTGTTTTTTATCCCTCCTCAGACCTCTGTTGGTAAATTTAAGAAGTTATTTATATAGCGCCTTTCCGTAGCTCAAGGTCGCTTTATATTGTACATAACAATACATTTACACACCCGCACACATTACAGTCACATAGGATACATATAGTCACATTATCCAAAATACATGTTAAATAGATGTTTTTAAGTGAGTCTTGAATATAGCCACAGATGAGATATTTCGAAGTGTAATGGGGTAGTGAATTCCATCATTTAGGAGCATTAACACTAGATTACCTTTCAGTCCTTCCAACCTTCCAGGTTGAATTACCTAGCTGACTCTTGTGAATATGCAAGTGCGGTCACTGACATGTAGACCTTAGTGAATAAAAATGTTGTGAACATTTCGTGATCTTGGAGATTGATGCAGCGCTTGCCATTGTAAAGACTGCAAGACTATCCCTCACAGCATAATTTTCATATATTAAATTCAATATGGTGCTATAATGCTTGTGACATCTAGCTCTGGTCTCATCTGCATATTAACACTGTGAACCAATGGTCTTTTTCTGTAACCTATGTTACAAATTATAAAATCAAGTGATGAAAGTAAGGGTAAGAGTGTTCGAACAAAATGAAAAATGGCAATTTGTCCTTACTGATGAGTTTCTCATTATATAAACATTAGACGGTGCACTTTCAGAATCTGTTAAACTGTCAGTTGTGGCCAAGAAATGATAAAGCTTTTCATTCTATGAGTTTAGCTTGTACTGTGAACATTCAGATCAATGATAGGATCGATGAGAGGCCTCTTTTGAGCAGAACAGATGCTATGATGTGTAATCATGAAGCTTTTGATATTTCAGTAGTTAAAAATCAATAATCCAGTGTTATGGACTACTTAGAGTGGGAGAAGCATGATTACTGTGGAAGACAGCCATTAAAGATTCACAAAAAGTATGTTTCGCATTTGGTTTGCTGAGAGTTCCTTTAGTGCAAATTTTACTTTGACTCGTGTTAAATTAAGTTTTGTAAACTAACTAAAAGATTCTTGAGGGAAGCATATGATTTAAATATATTGGCTGCATCCATACTGAGTGCACTACAAATATAGATCTGTTATGTCATAAGCCCTATTTGAAAAGGATTAGTTACAAGGGTAGAAGGAGTAATGTAATTATACCACCAAGGTTATTTTCCTTAACAAAAACTGAAACTAAGACTAAGGGGGCTTTCACACTGACAGTTAAGTTCGGAACGGGGCATGGTTCGCATGAAAAATCGCCAAAGTGAACACTGTCATGGGACCCGGGTGCGCACTGGGGTATCGAACCAGAGACTGTCTGGAGGAGGTGGTCCGAGTTCGGTTGCTCCCGAACCGTGCCACGGTTCGCGTGAATGTGAAAGCAACACGGACTCGGGTGCGCACTTGTTCAGGAAGTAAAGTGACCTGCGCATGCGTTTTAGCTTATTGTGATGTATTCAGTTAAATAAAACACTTGTACGGGATGATAGTGTTGATGAATTACCTTGGATACGAGCGAGAGTGAGCCGGCAGTGTATTGGCGCAATTCGTGTGCATCAGGGCAACACATTTGAAAATCCACTGTCTCCCTAAAAATAGTCTGTTTGCAAGCAGCAGAAGCCCACCCTATGTGACACACGAACAGTAAACCTGTATTGTTCACTCAGCTGCGCATGATAGCAGCGAATTAATCGCCGGGAACAATCGCGCTCGGGCTCGGACCGCAGCAAACAAGCCCAGTGTAAAAGCCCCCTAAGGGTGCTTTCACACTGGCAGTTTAGTTCAGAACGGGGTACGGTTCGCATGAAAAATCGCCAATGTGAACACTGTAATGCGAACCCGAGACTACCTGGAGGAGGTGGTCTGAGTTCGGTTGCACTCGAACCGTGCCGTGGTTCACGTGAATGTGAAAGCAACAGACTCGGGTGTGCACTTGTTCAGGAAGTAAAGTAACCTGCTCATGCATTTTAGCTGATTTTTATGTATTTAGTTAAATAAAACACATGTAAGGGATGTGATAATGTTAATGATTTACCTTGGAAATGAGCGAGAGTGAGCCTGCAGTGGATTTGCGCAGTGGAAGCACGAGGATATTAATGGTAATCCACGGTCTCTTCAAAAGAGTCCGTTTGCAAGCTGCAGAACGCCACCGTATGCGACACAAACACATACACACAGTAAACCCTTGTTGTTCACTCAGCAGCGCAAAATTACACAGAATTAATAAAAAAACACAATATATTGACCTGCATTCTGTTTTCTATCATGCGTCGTGCACGTTTGTGATGATGTAAGATGCACGCAAACGCACCAGGGTTCGATAGAATCAAGTGGAGTGCGAAACCGGCGCCGGTGTTCTGTCGATCTGTCCTACCTGGTCAGATGTTCCTACCTTAGCGCAAAATCATAGCCATATCTATCGGTTCATCCTACCACATCGTAAAATCCTACTGCGCGTTTCTGCTTCGCGTCTGTGACCATGTAAAATTAACTTTGCCGAAGATTCTTATTAGGCCATGGTAGGGTGATTTTACAGTGCAAAGGTTACCTCATCAGATTGTCCTACCAGTATGAAATAAACGGGTATGATGATTTTACAGTGCAAAATACCTAATGGGTTAACTGACATCTCTGTAAATATAAAACCTTGTTCCTCTGGGAACTTTATTGCTGGCTCTTCATCTGTTGGGGTTAATTTTACTTCCTCGATGTAGCCATGTTTTTGGTCAAGCATCTTAGGGGCAACTTGAATAACAGAAGGTCTTTGTAATGCTGAATCTTCTTTGAGCTTCTCAGAATCATTTACCTTGGTCACAGAATGCTGAGGGGTGAGTATACCCTTACGAAAAAGAAGTTTATTCAAGCGTGCCATTAGTATACTTATTTTAAACTAAAAATAAAAAAGTATACTTTCAGTCTACATTTATGTACTTCTCATAAATATATTTCAAATTGCACTTAAGTATATTTAACTTATACTGACAGAAAAGTCTAAGTATATATGGCCTATACTTGTTGATAGAGCTACTTAAAAGTATAATTAAGTATTCTCAGTATTATTGGCTTGTACTTGTGTTTACTGTTTTGATTGAGTAGATTATTAAATACTTTTTTAAAAACAGAATATTACACACTGTCTTATAAACTAACATGTTCAAGTTTATATAGTAACAAGCTTTCGGGTGGAATAGCTTATAGAATAAATAAAATAATGGAACTGAACCTGATCTTGTACACAGCGATAATAATGTATAGAACAACTACACTAGTAGTTTACTGAGAGTATACTTCAAAGTGTACTTTCATAAACTAAAAAATTGCTACAAATATTAAAATAGTAAACTACTAGTATACCATAAGTTCACTTGCAGTACAAATGAGAAACGTAATTATGAACCAGTTGTGCACTTAAAGGTTACTACTGTTACACTTAAACGTGTAGTACACTTAGTACACTTAAACTTACTTTTATATTCTAAAAGTGGGCCAATTTAGTCCCAAGCGGTATTAAAATAGTACACTTACAAGTTTACTACTAGTACATATTGACATTAGTATACTTACTACATAATGTATACTTTAAAATATACTTGAACATTACTTAAAGGGACATTGTGTAGGAATTACTCCCATCTAGGGGTGAAATTGTATTTTGCATTCAAACGAATTGTGCTCTCCAGCGCCTCGCTTTTTCGAATGCGTGTTGCATCTACGGTAGCCATTATGTACCAAAAAGCTATGACAGGGTGTCTTCTAATAGCACTTTCTAGAGTTTTCCATCGGATGAACAGGTTTGTTATTTCAAACAAACTGCAACTTGACAAGGAACAAACTAATGTTACAGTATGAATTACTGAATGTGAAAAACATTAACTATTGTAATTAGTATTTATGCCTTCTTTATTCGTTATATTTTTTTGAAGTACATGCATTGCTAGATTAGATATCATCATCATTAAACAAGATTTTTTTACTATGCGTATCATCAAGCGTTTACTATGGTTAATGGTTAGCGTGCAGTCTTTTGCATCGCGTATAAATATTTCTACCTTTACGGTGATCAGAATCCACATTGGATCACAAACAGAAGACATTCAAACATGAAAGTGATTTAATTATTTTAAAAGTATTTAATGCTGACAGAATCATCCGGCACTGTCGTCTCGGCGAGGAGGTGGACGACGAGGAAGAGGAGGAGAGTCAATACCACAACGACAAAGATACCCGGCAGATACAAGAGACGATCTTGATAGAATTGAAAGTTTCCAAAGGCAGAGAAGAGAAGCAATGCTTCTGCTGCTTTCAGTTATGTGACACTGGCTCTAAACGAAAAACGTGTTTTTAGATAATAAAATACCTAAAAAACTACACATAGTCCCTTCTATTTCGTAAGGGTAGGTACAAAAGTGCAAGGAGGCATCTTGAAAGATGGAGGACGTGGGATTTAAAGGAATTACTTTAAAAACTAAATATTGGTCACAATAAACCATAAAGAAGGTGGAGGACGTGACGGATAAGGTGCTTTCTCTGCAAACTAAAGTTGTGAAGTTGGAAAAGGAAAATAAAGCTCTCAATGAGAAATGCAGCCGTTTGGACAGTTACAAGCGCAGATGGAACCTCCGTGTAGGCGGGATACCTGAGCACGAAGGGGAAAACGTCAAAATGGTCGTCATCGAGCTGTTCAGGAACCTCTCCCCACACTCCGCAGAGAAACTGCAGGACATGGTGGATATCGCGCATCGGCTTGGTCCCAAGTCTGGAAACACCATTCCGCGACGGATCATCTTTCAGTTTTTATCCCGCACTTGTCGAGATGCAATTTGGGCTGAAGCCAAACGTTCCGAACTTTTGAAACAGAAGAAAATTCGGATCTTGGAAGATCTAACGCAGGAAGATAAAGAGGCGAGAAACAAACTTTGGCCACTCGTTGAAAAGGCAAGAAGGGAAGAAAAGAAAGCTGGGTTTAATGGGCCCGTTGAGAGAATTTCTGTTTACGATATTAAATATGCCCCTTATATTGCGAATTTTGCAGAGACACATTCTTGTGTAAACGATGAAAAATTCTGGCATAATCAGTGGGGGAGTACTATTTCTTTCTCTCATAACTCATCTAAGTTCATTAGGTGGGGTCGCTATATTGCTAAGTGGATTTCAAGGAAAGGTTATAGAAACGCTTTCTTTAGGGATTGGAAGGTGGATTATCTCAGTTGTTCACTTGGACAGCAATTTTTTTATAATGATTAACATATATGGGTTCAATAGTTCTGCAAACAACAAAACTCTACTTGACAGTATAGTCATTTAAGTAATTTAAAACTTAAATATCCCTCTGCTTTTATTTTATTTGGTGGCGATTTTAACGAGGCACCAGATTTAGTTGCTGATAGATTCCCGCCTAGAAATGTCTAATAGCGTCAACCCCCTGATAGAAAATCTCTGTCAATGTCTGAACCTGATCGATGCACATAGATATTTAAACCCCGATATACACATGTATACTTGGTTTAAATCAGATTTTTCTCAAAAATCACCTATAGACCTGTGGCTGATGTCAGACTCTTTAATTTCATCTTTGGTATCAGCAGAAATTTCACCCTCACCTTTGATCATGCAGTAATTGACATTACGTTATCGGATGATAATTCCAAGCGAAGAAGAAAAATGCTCTCTGCTCTCCTTTTTACTCTCTGAATCATATTGTCAGGAGATCGAGAAAATCGCAGAGAGTGTTAAATCTCAGGCTAATATCTCGGCTATTTTAATGGGAGCTATTTAAATATGAAAAATAGAATGTCCGTTAAAAATAAGGAAATTGCAAACTTAATTAAAAAAATAAATGAAATTTTACAGAACCCTAACCTGGGTGAGGATGATAACGAATCTCTTTATACTTCACAAGCCTGTCTGGATGATCTCTTTCTAGAAAAGGCAAAGGGCGCATTTATTAGATCGAGGTCAAAATGGCTTGAGTTTGGGGAAAAAAATTCTGCCTACTTTTTCAACCTAGAGAAGAAACGCGGCAGTAATAAAAAAAATATCTTCTCTGTATATTAATAATACGTTATCTAATGTTTCCTCTGTGATTTCTTCCCATGTTTTTAAATTTTATCAAAATTTGTATACCTCCTCTTTTGACCCCAACGCTTCATCTTTGTTTTTTCATAAGATTCAATCTGTTATTCCTAAAATGAATGACCAAAACAGGAAAATTTGGTAGGATCCTTTTAATATAGTCGATCTTTATAATATAGTCAAAAGAATGCCAAATAATAAATCCCCGGGGCCAGATGGTTTACCCTGTTGAATTTTTTAAAGTCTTTTGGGACTCTATTAAACATCTTCTTTATGATGCCCTTATTGAGTGATCAATGAAAGGTGAATTGGCAGAATCTATGAAACAAGGTCTTCATCTCTCTTATACCCAAACCTAATAAGGAGAACAAATTTTTAGATAATTGGCGCCCGATCACCCTTTTGAACTCTGATTATGGCTTCTTTATATGCTGAAAAGCTTAAGCCTTGTTTGGCAGACATAATTTCTGACACTCAATCTGTTTTTTCTAAAAGGTAGACATATTTCTAATAATATTAGATTAATTATAGATATTCTTGATTATTCTGAATTAATAAACGAAGAGGCTTTAATTTTGTTTATCGACTTCTACAAAGCATTCGATACAGTTGAGCATTCCTTTACTTTTGAAGCCCTCTCTAAGTTTGGTTTTGGTAGTTCCTTTATTAATATGATTCGTACTCTTTATAATGGTATTAACAGTTGTGTCTCCTTAGCTTCCGGCACTTCTCCCCAATTTTCAGTGGGTCGAGGTATTCGCCAGGGATGCCCCATATCTCCTTTTCTATTTCTATTGGCTGCTGAGCTTCTAAGTTTGTATATAAAACACTCAAATATTGAGGGTATAAATATTGGAGAGAACACTTTAATAATTAGTCAGTTAGCTGACGATACTTGTCTCTTTCTTAAAAATGATTCACAAGTCTCTGGTGCCCTAAGCAGTTTTAATCTTTTCTCCAAAGCTTCTGGATTGGTGGTAAATCCTACGAAAAGTTACATTTTGAATGTGGATGATTCAGATAAAGTTTCTGTTGATGGTATTAAAGTTAAACATCAGGTAAAATACCTTGGGGTCGATATTTGCAAATCAGGTTCAGAACGTCTTCTTTACAATTTTCAAACAAGGATAGATAAAACCAAAAAAATACTATGTTGCTGGCTGCAGAGAGACTTGACCATTTATGGGAGAGTCCTGCTGTCTAAGGCTGAGGGCATATCTCGGCTAGTTTACCCTGCTCTTTCCCTATATGTTGATAAAAAAAATGATTAAATCTATTGATTCTCTGCTATTCCGTTTTATTTGGAAAAATAAAACAGAATGTTTTCAAAGGAAATCTTTAAAAAGAAGTTACAAGGAGGGTGGTCTTAACGCTTTTTTTTTTTTCAAACTTATTTTCAAACTATTAACCAGACATTCAAAATTAATTGGATTAAGTATTGTATTTCTAACAATAGTTTACCCTGGTTTTGGATCCCTAATTTAATCTTTAAACACTGTGGTGACCTTAAATTCTTATTATCTTGTAATTTTAAGTGCAGCAAATTACCTATTAAACTCTCAAATTTCATAAACAAACTCTTGAATCCTGGAAGATTGCTTTCAAACATAATTTCTCCTCACAAACGTGTATTATTTGGAATAATGAAAACTAACAAATCTCTTTTTTTTCAAAGAATGGGTGGATCAAAATATTCTTTTTGTTTCTGATTTGTTTAGTGCTCAAGGAGACCTTCTTTCTTTTTATGATTTTATGTCCCTGAAAAGTGTTGTGATTTCTGTAAGAGATTTTAATAAGGTGACTAAAAGTATTCCTGTAAGTGTAAGAACCTTGTTTAAAGCGCATTTAAGTTACAACCGTTTAAACAACTTTATTCCTACACTTGCATTCAATGGTGTTAATGTATTAGATAAAAAATGCAACAACTTCTTTATTAGGAATGCTCTTTCTTCAACTACAAGAACTCTTCCTAAAGCTCGTTCTAAATGGAGTATCTGTTATCCAAACTCTGATTTGAATTACTTATGGGCCTTTTCTCACAAACTTTTTATTCCTAATAAAATAAAAGAACTCCATTTCAAAATTGTTCATAGATATTACCCTTGTAATTTATTTTTGAGCAGGTTTTCTGAGAATGTATCTTCTTTATGCTCCTTTTGCAATATTGAAGAAGAATCTATTCTACATTTATTTTATCAATGCCCATTTTCTAAATCTTTCTGGTCAGATGTTACCTAGTTAGTTTTTTTTTACTGTTGCAACAAATTGGTACAAATTTCAGAATCTATCATTATTTTTTATCAGATTTTCTTTCTAACGATGTTAATCTTAATTATACGGTATTTTTGCTTTGTCTTCTGGGCAAGTTTCATCTTCACAAAGCCAGAACCATTCATTGTAATCCTGATTTTAGAATTTTCTCATCTGATATAAAGTCCCTTTTTTCTTCCTTTAAGAATCTTTCAAAACCTTTAAACTCTAAGGTTTCAAAAACAAATAATATCCTTGAGTCTGTTGTAAAGAACCTTTAATTTGTTATTTTAACAAATTGTAATATTGTATTGTTTTGTATAACCTAATGCATTCTATTTTGATGTCTATAGCCCCTCTCTTATTGTTATTGTAATTAGTTTTTTTTTTCCGTTTTCTCTTCTGCTCTCTGTTATTGTATGGTTTCTTTAATTTGCAATAAAAAAAAAAACATAACTAACAACAGTTGCTGAAAAACGAACTGAAATAAAATAATAATTAGCAGAAATAAAATAATAATTAGCAAAAATAAATAATCGTTTTCGTAATTAATAAGCTCTCATCCTGTACCGGAAAATTACGTTTTTCCACTGGACTGCACTACTTTATTTTTCAATGTAAACACGAGCTAGACGAACATGTATGACCATTGCGCTCTCCTCTTTTTCAGCCTTTAGAAGCCGGAATGGCCAAATAAGTATTTCCATCTAGACTGTATGCAAATTCAGCTGTACCTTAATTCCAGGTAAGATAACCATCTCATGTGACACTTAATAATAAACAAGACACCAAACATATTAGACAGGATACCATAATGAGCAGAAAACGAAAAAAAAAACAAAAAACAAATAGCATTTCTAGCCCACAAATAGACATACATTTGTCAAGAGTAGAAGTAAACTAAATGTCTGGTCTGAATAGAACACATGAATATGAGTATAACTGAGTATATGATATTAAAATATACAATAGTCAAAAAGCATAAATGGATCAATATAAGAATAATATTTGAAAGGATTAATCATAGAAATAACCATAAAAGATTAATCATAATAATCTTCAATTTCATCTTTAATATGAATGAGTATAATAATTTTTACTTATACTTTTAAGTTGCATTTGCTTGGTTCTTTGTTCAATCTCAGTTTAATTTTTATTATTAAGAGGTTTGCACAAGAGTTAACTGTAAACTGCAAAAATTAAACTTTGCTGAAATTAAATGTCTTTAACTGGAAGTATTCTGTTGACTTTTTTTTTTTTTTTTTTGTCCAAACAATGAAGCACTACTGAGGCTGAGACATGAGAACAGTACACAAAGACATTACTTGAATTACTTGCCCTGTGGCATATGTTTCTTCAAGAGAACACTAGAATTCATTGCTATATATATTGCTATATATAATGGAGAAAATATACATACGCATATCAGTCACACCCACTTGTTTACAATCACCAGAATTCTGAATAGCAACACCTGCTAACCCACCTGGGGCCTATACCATGAAGCCGGTTTAGGTGGCTAGCCAGGTATGTTTCAGTTTAAATTGTGCCAACCCTGGGTTTTAGACACCATGAAATTGGTTTGGCTTTTAGAAGTGTTCATTGCCATTGTAATTTACGCTCCACGGCTAACCTGGTCCAAAGCAGGTTATGTTCCAGGTAAGAGGTTGCTAAACGAACTTGGACCAATCAGCTGTAAGCAAAGTAATACATGTCTGATGCGATATAGTCACCCCAGTTTCTACTCCAAATTAAAAGGTCACTACATAGCAAATTATTTTTAAAGGCAAAATCGTCTGGCTTTCAGTGATGCTTATTTAGAATAATACATTTGTATGATTTAGATATTATTTATGTAATTATTATACCCTTAATCGATCACGCTTGTACAATTTTAGTTCATCAATTATTATTACGCAGAGTTTAAATGAATAAATATATAAAAGGTAATATAAATACGCTTTAGAATCAATAGATGAAGCTATAAAATGACTACATGTGACCTTACATGTTCAATTCTCTCTATACCTTTATCAACTTGTATAAACTAACTTTACTTGCACTGATATACAGTAGCGAGTCTTTTTCTTTTAGTTGTCCTGTTTAATAGACAGCTATTTTCTTCTTGCTGTGTAAATTTGTTTTAATTTACTTAATATTTTAATACTTTTATTTAATAAGTGAATTGCGCTGGTTCTCTTGCGAGAAATTAATCGCAGTTTCACTCTTTCTCAGCATGTGATTGGCTGTTCACTACTAACGTCACTCCTAAACCCCGGAATCATGCCTGAGTTGACAATATTGATGATCAGCATCATGGTACCAACAAAGCCTGGTTGGATTGGTTTGGTTTTGTCAACTCGAAACTAATCCTGCAACCCTGAGTTTGTTCAACTACCATGGTACAGGCCCCTGGACTCACTATTTAAGCAGTCACTCTACAGTTCACATTTGTCTGGTCTTGTTGTTCCTACATGAAATGCTCACCTGACTACCTGCTTGGTATGATCATCCTCAGTCTTATATTATCTTCAGTTGCCAAACTGTCAGCACCTGCAAAGATAAAAACTGTCATCCATTGATCAGTGTTTACTGCTTATCATTTGACTCCATCACTCACCTACTTGCATCGCTTGTTTCCTACTCATTACTGGCAATAAACAACTTTTTTGGAAGTTAACTGTGTGTGTTCTCTTCTGTTTTGCTAACATATATAGCGTTTTGCTAACATATATAGCTTGAAGATGTTGCAACAAGCGGAAATCAATTTTACAGAATATTTTCACACATTGTTAGTCTAATGCATTTAGAAAGCATATCCACAAAAAGAAAGATTTGATATCACTTTCAAAAGATGGACAACATTTACTGTCATTCTAAATGTCCTCGATGATAAACAGACACAATGGGGGGAAAAAGCTTACATATCTCATCTTGGATTCAGCTCAGAATATTCATGATGCTCTTTCAGTGTTGTTTTCATCTATTTCTGTGTTAAGAGCATTTATCTGATCACTGAACGCAAAAATTATCTGAACACGTGAATGTGAAATGAATCTGATTACAAAAAGATCAGTCATTAAACTTTGCCATGCTTTTTGGAAAGGTTTTAAGAAATATTATATTTTGGCTATGTCATCAGTCTGATTGAAACGGAACACTTTGATCATTTTAGTAGATGCAAAACTGTCTTTGTCAATGCCAGCATATAAGCAAACATGCAGTGACAGGGATATTTTCCATCATATGCTTATCTAATAATGATCCTTCATCTAAACAGTGGAATGGTGGCTGGTTCTCCTGTGCATGACAATAAAATGTGTCAAAATTATGCACATTCACAGAGAGCTACAAAAAAGAATTCTCTGAATTTGTCAGATGGTATAGTCTATCCTTAGCCAGGTCATATGCCTCTCACATAATGGGGCCTAATTGCAAGCAATTATAGGCTCCATTATAGAAAATAATGGTCACAATTTATCATCTTCACAGACAGAGAGTAAAGGGAGTTTCATATGGTTAAAATGTCAGATTGGCAAGCCTTTTTTTGTTTTGTGTTTTTTTTTTTGCGATGAAAGAAGAGATTTTTACAAGAGCCATCAATTAATGTGTTCATTTTGACATGAATTGATTTAGGTGGAATTCAGTTATATTAACATAACAATTCTCTGCTTAGTTGAGCTGATGACACTAACGGCTCAGCTAAATGTGTAAAATTACAAGGGTGGTGAAACAAGTGAAGGATTTAGGCACGGGTGACATGTGCAACGCCCAGGGGTGCGTTTCTAAGGTTCAAATAACTCAAAAGCATTGTTAGCCAACTTTTGTTGCAAGTTCCATATGTGTTGGTAACGACGGAGTGTGCGCCTGCAGAAGTACTCTCACTCAGAAGGAGGAGCTGGGTCGTTTACGTCACCTCAGGGCAACCATTGGGGGAGACCTGAAGTGATGTCATTAGGGAGAGCTGGAGAAGTTTTAAATCAACACAAATTGTAATTATGGATACGAAAAAAAGGTCTAAGTTTATTTTTAAATAAATGTAATGTCACTCAATTTAATAATGTTTTTTACTGTACAGTTGTGTAGTATTGGAAGTTTTTATTAATTCAATTTGTAATTATATATACATTTATATAAAAATAGCAACATTTTTGAAAAAGTGTCATGTAGGGTGGAGGATTGCTGCCATCTACTGGAAAACAAACACTTTGAAAATTAAAATAACACGAATTTTTAACTACAGCCACTAGATTTTCAGAAAATTTCATTCCTTGTTGTAAGTGGAGTCTTGAGTCTCTGGACGCATCCTCAGATGGAGTGCAGAGTAAGAATGGGTCCTCTGTTCCACGAGAAGAGCTCTTCCAATCTCTAGAATCTGGCGTGATGTGGCATTCGCCCCAGATTTGTGAACCCTACCTGTTGTAAAGCCCTTTTAGGAGTGCTGAAGTCTGGAGATCCTAGTCTGAAGACAGCAGTTCAAGTGGTTTGCCTTGAATAACAAAGTCTTCATGTACCCCTTTTCCACCAAGGCAGTTTGAGTGCTGGTTCAGAGCCAGAGCCTAGTTTCAAATGAGTTATTTGTCTTTCGACACCCAAATCCCCAGCTCTGAACCAGGAAAAGTGGTTCTTAAGTAGCACCAAAACATTGCTGGTCTAGAAGAAAGAACAACTTGCGTCAGGACCTGGGGGCGGGGTTACCGTGACCAACAAGACGAAAAGAAACTTGTGACCGCCATTTTTTTAAATAGCAGCTAATCTAGCTAATAGCAGCTCGATTGTAATCTCAGTCGATGCAAGTTACGGCGAGTTGCACAAACGCGTTGGATTCGCTTGTTTGGATGCAGATGTAGGTTCACAAAGCTCAATAGTAACGCAACGACCGCAATTGTTGATGGAAGGCTTGTTCGAGATGCATCGGAGTGGCGCGGACCGATCAGAGCGGAGTGTTTGGAGAGCATATGACTCCTTGTGCTTTTGGATTGCTTTCGCAGTGCTTTGATGTCATGTGCCGATCGGTCTGCGAGAAGCTGAACCAACTCGAACAAGCCTGGTGTGTTTGTGCTTGGCGCTGCCATGCTAGCGTTGTTGGGCAACATGAGATGAATACAGTGACGTAAGACCTGACTATGTGGTGGCTCTCTAGCCTGTGGAAATGCAAACCAGTTCTTAGAAAGCTTGTCAGTCGAGCCAACTCCGAACTGGCAACAGCTCTGGCTCTGAACTAGCACCCGGTTCATGCTGGTGGAAAAGGGGTAATGGTAAGCATGGATTAGGATCCGCCACCAGTTGAGGGTCTTTAAGTAGGGTCCTCTACTCCCTGATAAGAGCTTGGTGGGATTCCTGGAATCCTTCTTTATATCTACTAGTCAAGCTCAGACTGATATGATTTCACTTTTCTAACTTTAGTGTGTAATGTTGCTGTTTGCGCATAATCAAACTGCAAAGGTACGACGCTCAAAGTTCAAAGCAAAGGGAGATATTTTCTTTCAAAGAAATCGCTTTTTAAGGACTACAACAAACGTCTGGTAGGGACTACACGACATTCCTCCCGGGTTAGTGACATCATGAACCGAAAATTTGCATAAACCCACCACCGTAACACGATTTATAGATTATCAAGACAGAATATGCTAATTAATGACTAGATGTTAACTTGTTCGACTTCATGCAGCTCTGCGCAGATCGATCGGTGGCTGACTTGAAGCAGTGCATGCCGGTTAGAAATTATGTCCGACTTGATACAGCGCCGACGCCATGTGACTGTGAGGTATGCCATCAAAGTAGCGTGAGAGTGATTCGAGAGCATCCGCAGGACTCAGCCAGCACAGCTTCTCAAGAGCAGCTGCATGAGCTCTGATGACGACATAGCTGTTCCAAGATTGGCCGGATTGATTCACCGCATGACAACGATCATGTGTGTTTCATGTTTATTTGAACACATTCAGTTCCACTAATGTTCACAAATCTGTTTTTTATAACATTAAAATCTCTTTTCATCTAGGTGATGTTATATTGTTTCATGTTTATCAAAATAAAACTGATTAAAAAACATAGACACCACTACATCATTTAAATAGTATAGGCTTATGTTGAACTTATTTTTGTACAAACCAATGCTGTATTAAGCATAAAGTATTAAATGGAAACGTATCTGAAACGTGTGTATTTGACGAATATTGCATTTATTTCACTTCAGCTGTGGTAAAGTATGCAAACACCTTGTGAGCGGTCACTACGGGAACCAGAAAGTGTCCGACTTCACGTCTCTGTTTGCAGCTCCTCCCCGCTTGCACGTGGCAACTTTCGCCGATCGGTTACATACAGACGCAGCCGATGTCAAACACACATATTAGCTACAAAAATTCACCAATTAACCATTCAGAAATGTTGTCTACATGTTGTCACTTCTTCTTGAGTGTCTCCATTTTTTCTGACTTCGGTTTGAACATAAAAGGCTAAAAGTTTTTGAAATTTCCTTGCATGTCTGTGTGAGTGCAAGCTCTTGAAGCTCCGCCCCCTGTGCTGGGAGCAGCAGCTGCTTTGCATTTAAAGGGACAGACACAAAAACAGTGCGTTTTTTTTCTCACCCTCAAAAAGTGACAACTTTAACATGCTATATAAAAATATCAGTGGGGTATTTTGAGCTAAAACTTCACATACAAACTCTGGGGACATCAAATACTTATTTTTACATCTTGTGAAAAGAGCATTATACCACCCCTTTAAAAGTTAATAGCCAAACAGATCTTTATAAAAGTCCACATTGTTAATGCAGATTAAATACAACACTATATAACATTAAATAAATATATTTTTTATCAGGTTAAAATTTGATTAGCCACTCAAAACTTATCTAAACCTCTCACCGTCTGTCGCGCATTTCCGCCATGTTTTGTAGTTTGTAGTTCCTCCTCCAAAGCACAATGGGTTGTGGGGAATATTAGCTGTTATAGTGGGCATGGATCCACACTTCGAAAATCAACCGGAAATAGTAGACCATCCGGGGACTTTTGGCCTACTCTTTTCAATATTTATGCTTTGGAACACACTTATTTTAATCTCATATACAGTTTAGGATGGAAAGTAAATGGACATTGAGACACAGGGTTAGAGTAGGGTTCTCTTATACTCTCTTATGCCCTTTTATACTCATGGTCGCACCGGTAAGGATGTCCCGGACTGTCGTTGTCTAATATATTGTCGCGTTTTAGCACGTGCTTCAGATACCGGTCCATTCTCCATTGTGGATCTGTGAAGGTGTCACTCCATTTTTGTGTGTGTCCTGCATTGTTTTTTGTTTTTTTTTAGGGTCGAGGGGTGGTTGAAAGGGTGGTTCTCCCAGGACGCCATGCGAGCTAGAGCTGCCACTGGGTGAAACAATAACTGTTTGTTTTTGAAGTTTTTGTCATTGGATATGTATTAATTCTGGATGAGAATATGATGAATAAAGCGATTATAATGTTCGTATCTTCCCAAAAAATTATTTTACGACACCAGAATTACTTTATCATTCACAATAAAACTAGGAGTAGGAGTGTGCATTAAGAATGTAAAGTGTACACAGACTACACAGTATACCTGATATCAGAGGTATACTGCTCTAAAAAAAGCACAATTTTGAGCAAATAGATCTTTATTTATTAAAGAGCATACATACTCTTGTTTTCTTTATAGTAAAATCGAAGTGACATACAAAGGAAATACATCAACCGGAAATTGTAATGTCTGAGCACGAAAAAATTGCCTGTGTGCACGCAATAGTACTGTGGCCGAAAAAGCTCAATGCACTGCAACTGAAGAAAATACATGCAAATAGAAAAAACACCAGCAAATAAAGAAAACATCTTTATCAGTTTGACAAGACATGTTCTGCAAAGACTCACAACACAACCAAATACAGAAACGTGCTTCAAATAGCACAAAGATGTTTCAAGGGGACCCCAACAAGTGACTATCCAGGCTGGGACCTCTTATTGTTCAATGTCTACTTATCAGTGGTGTTGTCGATCACCTGATAGGTGAGTTCTTTGTTTATTTTAACATCCTGATCGTACAGTATGTGTTGTGAGTATTTGCAGTATGTTTCTGTAATTAGTTGCTTTGTGAGTAATTTGCAGCACATGTGTTGTCAAACTGATGAAGATGTTTTCTTAATTTGCTGGTGTTTATTTATCTATTTTGCATGTGTTTTCTTCAGTTACACCGCACTGAGCTCTCTTGACCAACGTACAATAGTTTCTTGGGAGCATGCAAAAAGGTTCTTGTGTGCACTCAAATGTTTCTTGTGTGCATGCAAATGTCTGTATAGTTTTTAACTTTGCAAAAGTTCGATTAGATGCTCCGTACAGACAGACACACACACACACACACACACACACACACACACACACACACACACACACACACACACACTTCAATTTCAATAGAGCACATAATTAGCCAGAGCTCTGCAAAGTCCATTGATTTTGTCTTTTGTTGTGATAAATTATCTCACACTTCTTTCCATGTGACATACGACACATTGAAAGTCAATATGACCCTAGGGGGGTAAACGTTCCCCCTCAGATGCCATAATACTGTCATGTTTGTGTAAGCTGTGAACATGTGGAGTGACACGCTCTGCTCCTATCACCATAATTACTGTGCTTTTGGTGATGTTTTGTTAACTGCTTTTACTGTATGTCTTCATGCCCTGACATGATTGGTCTTGCTGCTCACATTTAACTGAGATCGGGTGTGTGGAACAGAGTTGAAAAGTATTTGTATCGGGGAAAAAAAGAAGTGGCGTGAGTATTGATTATCACCTAAAAAGTATGTGGGTGTGCATGAGGGAGGCAGATCTTGTCCTTGGGTTTATTTGAAGTTACTACTGAATAATTAAAAAGATGAGTTATTGGAAATTTAGCAGACACTTTTTTCCTTTGTTTATGTTTGAGCTTAAGGGCCAGATTTACTAACAGCTTGCGCCAGCGCAAACCCTTTTGACGTTAAAAAATTACTGTCAGGATTTCCTAAAGACACATAGTGAAAAATTTTCACTGAAAAGGCGTGGGCACAGTTATTTTCAGGGCTTACCTTATTGCACATTAATTTGTAAGATTTTCCCTTGATGCAAGATGCAAAATTTATGGGAGATGTAAATGAATCTCGCAAGATGATTTACTATGGTTTGCACTCGTCAATGTTCTGGTGTTTGTGCCATTATTTACTGCCCCCCAAAAGCACATCTTAATCCAGACACTACCTGGTATATTGCGGTGGCTAATTTGTACGAATTCATACGACCTCACTCGTTCGAATTCGTGTGATTTTTGCTAAATCGTAGATATTTTACAAGTTGCCCAGTTTGTATGAATTTGTTTAAATGACCTACCCCTGAACCTACCCATCACTATGGTTTAGACAAATCGAATTAGCCACCTCATACTCGTACGAATTGGTCGTGAGATAGCGTCGGTTGGTCATTATGGAAATGATCTAACTGTCTTCTTTAATTTGCATGCCATCAGTAGATAACGCGCATCACTTTCCACTCTCATCGGCACTGTTTTGGAATTGCACTCTCACGTTAATTTGCCCAGTTTAGTGAATCTGCCCCTATGAAGAGAATCTCACTCACACTGTAAGGAAAATTAAATGCTACCGTATTCTTGTCACAAATGGTCAAAAGTGAAGCGAAAATACAAGTGCGGAACTAAGGAAGTTTATTAAGTAAATAAAAGGCAAAACCAAAACTACAAACAAAAACTACAAGAGAGGTCACAGGCAGGAACAGGAAACACGAGGGAAACATGGACTGCAAACAGGGAGACTAATTAGGGAGCAAACAAAAGAGGGTAACAAACAAAGCAGGTGGGGAAGATTAATCAGTTATCAGGTAACAAGATGGGAGGGGCTAGACAATTGACAGGAGAGCACATGACACAAGGAATACATGACAAACCATGTGCTCACAATAAACCAGACTAAACATAAACACAGGACAAACTGGGAATGTCAGAGCTGTCACCAACCAGAATATAACCCAGACAGAAGTGACAGAACCCTGACAATGCTTAGCACGCATGTGTGCCCTAAACCATACAGAATTTGGCAGACACCTTACTTTATCATCTTACCTTAAACATATGCTTGATGTGAAAAGAAGGGATGTTTATGAGATTAAATGCCTCCTCCTGTGATCTTTTACTCAGATTTGGTGCTCCAGTATTTGGTGCTCCAGTATGGTGCAAGCATTTGCACAGTCTACATTCTCTTCCCTTAAAGGAACAGGTCATATTCATAGTGTCATATTTATACACCCTCAAATTGGATTAAACATGTGCTGTTTTTTTTTTCTTATCTTTCTTTTTTTTGTGGCACACAAAAAAGGTAAATGTTCAGGTGTGGGTGTTAGGATGAGCATTCACTATCAGATCACGCAGCCCAACCTTTAGATCATTAATCAAAGGGCTGTTGATTCTGATAGTGTTTTATTAATGGCTTATCTGAGTAATATAGATCCATGGGAGGTGGAGGGGGTGCTGGTGCCCTCTGCAGAGATGGGCTTTGATCAGCTGCCTGATATGAGGCAACTCAAATGTGAGGCAGGTCATTGTGTGGCATGACAGGCACAGAAGAGAGAGAGACCACCTGCTGCTGACCTCACCATCACGCTGGATCTGTACAACACATGTGATATTAAAGAAATAATAATGACATTGACATGCAAATAAACATCCTGAATGCCCAATGAGAGACGAGTGCTGTTGAATGCTAAAATGAATTTTCTGCTGAATTATGGATTTGATATGATACAGAAATGTTGGGATACTGTACACTTTCTAGCTGGAAACATTGCTCTGCAGTGAATATTTGAGTATTTGGAGTGCTCACTCAAAATTAAAAATAAATCTTTCATCTACTCAGTATCACAGTCACCAACTCTGTACACTACACTTCCCGGCATCCCTTATGGTCCCCACCTGCACTCAGTCAGCCATCACCACACCTGCTGCTGATCCTCACCATATACTGATTCCCTGCACCTGCACTCCCTCATCAACACAGCAGAGAGCCTAAGTTCCTCCCCTCCGCTTTCGACTCATTATTTCGGAAAAAATATGTATGGTAGTCAATGGTGAGAGACAACTTATCTTTTTATTCCGTCTGAACTGTGCCCTGAATTACACATATGATGTTTGTCAATTTAAAAGATAATTATGAAAGTCAAGAAAGTCGCAGTTTGTCATAAAACAGAAGAGTAACATTTAGTTTTATGTGAAAATCGCTCAATTGAACTACATCTCTCGTCTCGCACTATGTACGTCACCAACATGTTGCTCGTATGTGTGTAGTCTGGTACAAAACACACAGGCATGATGGCGTAACGTTACGATTATAACGCTAGACTACAGAAAAAAAGACAGACGGTAGCTTCAGTAAAGTTAGCTTCATTCATTGAGAGAAAAGGTATGACGTCACATGCACGCCTTTTGGGTTTGTAGTCTGTAATTACGTATATTTTTATAGTCTTATACCTCAACAGTTTTACATCAAACTGTGACTTTCTTGACTTTAAAATGTATCTTTTAAATTGACAAACATCATATGTGTAATTCAGGGCACAATTCAAACAGGATCAAAATATTTGTTGTCTCTCGCCATTGACTACCATAAAAAATTTTCCGAAATAAGGTCCCATGGTGGTTCACCGGAAGGGGAGGGACTTAGGCTCTCTATATCAACCTGCATCACCCTCACATCAGGGTCTGGTCTCGTCAACGTTATTACGAACGTTACTGCTATGTAAACTCTGCTTTTACTTAAATAAACCATTTCACCTTACCATCCGTCTGTTCCCTTCTGTGAATGTGACACTCAGGCTCATGTTGTCCAAAATGTGTTTTTTATGTGTGGTACACAAAAGGAGATATTTAGCAGAATGTCTAAGCTGGTTTTTCATACTGCAATGGTCCCCCCCCCCCCCCCAACAAGGACAACAAATTACCCTAAGAATAGACCATTTACACTGAATGACTTATTTGTTCTTGGTCACCAAGTAAGAATAAAGTAGCTTGGACATTCAGCTATTTATTTATTTATTTATTTTCTAAGGAAGAAACATAGGGTGAGTTCAAAGATATGAGGATGAGTAGATTTTCTCTTCCAGTTATTATGTGTTACTGTCCCTGGTGGGGGGTATCTTTGAAAATTTTCCTGAGTTTGAGCACCAGTGTTTGAACTGTGGTGGTGTTTGATTTCTGTAGAAGCATCAAATCATTTTATTGCTGGTCTTCTCAAGCTATTCAGCTATTGAATACTGGGCCAGTAAGGCACACACTTGATAGTGGTGTTATATAGATAGTTATTTATGTGGCCTATTAGTTGCATTACGGTTCTATAATGGTCAAAATATCAAAAACTGGAACCCCCCTATCCCCCCTATTGTTCATGCATCTCATGATCTATAATAACATTCTATTCCCATCTCACACATGCAAACACACACATACCCACACAGCAAATGTCAGTTTATCTGGGAGTATAGCATCAGCTCAGTCCTTCTGCTTGTGCCAGTAATATATGACATTATACACAGTCCCAGCCATCTGCTGGTGGTACCTATTTCTCCCTAAACTCTCTCTCTCTCTTTCACCTGAGCCAACATCTCATCATCTCAGCCAAACAACCTATTTAAAGTGACATGTAATTCAGAGCAAGGATGGCTTGGAAAAATGAAAGTGTTCTCTCCCGCACAAGGGACATCATAGCTGTGGAGATGTACTCTCTGGCTCATTTGGGAAGATTGATGACTTTTGTTTACTTTTGAGACTTTTCAGGTGAAAGTCTACAGAGAGAGGGAATTTGCTGAAGTGCATTTTTTGGTAAAAGGTAATGTCTGTGGGTAATGTGATGGCAAACATAGCCCCTTTAACACTCTCTTATACAGTTAGAAACTGATCAATGTACTTCAATGGAGAA
Source organism: Meda fulgida (assembly GCA_030578275.1). Taxonomy (NCBI): domain Eukaryota; kingdom Metazoa; phylum Chordata; class Actinopteri; order Cypriniformes; family Leuciscidae; genus Meda; species Meda fulgida. Next base: position 14,269,157 of record CM060623.1, on the reverse strand, counting down.
CATGAAAGGAAAATTGTCAACCTGAATTATACACTGCATTTCATGCCTCACACTTCAATATTGTCTGAATCATAGTGATGCTATTGTAACAATCATATCTGGATTTCTAACAGAGGCATATCAACAAGCATGGCCAAGGAAATGTAGGCAGCTTTTAGCACAAATATGCTAAAACATTTCAAAACAGTTGCCACTTTGAGCAATATCACAGTGGGTCATTTGAGCTTCATCTGAACAAACACTTACACCTCAAGATAAAACTAATGCAGCTGTCTAAGATGCCACAAATAGAGCTGAAATAAGCCATGCATGCATACAACTGGATCCATCCAGTGAAATCTAGTTTTAAATTCAAACAGGAATGTCTACATTTTCATTTTGAAATGAATAAAGTAATGCTAATTACTAATGCACCAGGACTAATTCATTACAACTAATTCAGGTAACATTGCGAACATACAATGAAGTAGAAATAGTCATCTACAGTAAGGTCAACATTTACATAACTCACCTTGGTTGTCTGAGGACTGATAGAATAAGGTCTGGACATTCCTGGAGGAGACTGTTCTGAAGCTGCAGTTCCATATATCTGGACAAAACAAACCAAGAACTGAATCAATGTTGTATGCATTGATATGTTTCAATGCATCAGTCAATCATTCCTCCATCAATCATTGTGGGCATGCTTTTAAAGCTTTGTTTTCAAGTCTTTCAAACAAAGCTGAAGGTTTGCCTTGACAATACATTGCAATTATAGTTCCAAATGATAGTACTTTCTTTCAATTGCATTGTCAATTCACTTCTAAATGGTGCATAACACTGACATTGAAAACTATTACTAAAAGGGATTCAAGACTAATGTGAAAGGGATTCAAGACTAATGTGAAAAGACTTGACTTGGCCTTTGAAGATCTGAGATTCTTTACAGTACATGTCTGCTTCCTACAGTGCAATAGGCTGTATTTTGTATTAGTTGTAAATTCATAGACATTCACTGCCCTACCATAACCTCAGAGTGCAAAATGTGAAACTGTGACCCTGGTTAAAGCAGTATCACTAAAGTCATTCTTCCTGTAGATGGTAGACTAATTGCTATTTTAATTGTACATTTCAGCTCTCACTCACCTTACTGTGGCTATTTTTTTGTGTGTGTGCGCGTATATGTGTTTGTAATGTAACCTGAGGTTGTGGATAGAATTAGACTCTGGCGGCTTTTTCAACTATAGATTTTGGGACATTGGCTCGGCTGCAGCTGGACCAAGAACAAAGGACCTGAGCTTACGCATCCATCATACAAGCAAGGGAATCGTGTGCTTTTCCTCATGACACTGTAAATCCACACTGTATTTATGTGTTGCCCTATTTAACACATTATTAGAGGAAGCGCACCATGTCCAATTTATGAACCTGGTGGATTTTTAATGCAACTAGTTGCATTCCAGTTGCATCTTTTAAGAATGTTTATTTTCAAAATTAACCAGAAACAAAAACAACAAAGACTTATTGGAAACATGCGCTTTTACCTAGTTTTTTGCAAAACTCCAAAAACGTACATACTACCATATATATACTATACGCAATTCACTTCAGGTTCCATCTGAAATAAACATGTGAGGCAGTAAAACATCAACTTCCTTTTCACAAAAAAGATGATTACAGGGGCAGATTAATAATTTACTTGTGCATGGTTCCTTTCTCAATACTCTGTTAAAACCTTTTACCAAAGTGCATGCTTTTGTAAAATAATATGTTGCAGGTGTAACAGAGTGTAAAATGTTAAATTACTGCATAAATGGGGACAGCGCCATCTGGCTGATGCGTGATGGCATTTAGTGTACGAAATAGGGACCGCCCACAGCAGAGATAATTAGACACGCTGTGGGTAAGTTGCACTTTTCGAGCAGTCGGAGAATTATCAGTTAAAAGTGTCCAAAACACATAAAAAACTGCTTTATTGTGGATTGATTTGGCAATGAACTTGTTAGGCAACTTTTGATATGTGTTTGGCGTCGAGTGTGTTATTTTATATTGAGTTATTCCGACTTTGTATTACGAAGCACAATCGTAATAAATTTGTGCATTGTCTTGTGTTTTATGTAGAACTGATTCATTCTTCCCTAAAGTGAAACCCCTATTTCCACGTTTATATCTCCATTGTGCAGGTAATGTGTATAAAATGTGTTGTTATAATGTGTTTAATGGATTAATTGTTTTATTCATGTAGTATTGTGTATATTCACCACTAGGTGGGAATGTTTCTCTTTACATTTATTTTAATTGAGATGTTCATCATTTCATTGAGTTGATTTGTGATTAATTCACCGAAAATGTCTTATAACTGTCAGTCTGCAAAATTGTACTCACTATACGATCACAACGCAAAGATTAACAAAGAAAGAGTACTGTTTTAAATAAACAGAGCAGAGATAATGAGACACTCTGTGGAACTCATTAATTCTTCCTAAAGTAAAACCCCTATTTCCACGTTTATACCTCCATTGTGCAGCTCCACCCAGCAGGAAGACCACCCAGGCAAGACCGTCACATTGGTGCCGTGAAGTTGTGATGCTATGGGTCGCGTCTTCAAGCAAGTTGACGGAAATCGCAGTGCTGCTGCATAAGGATTGGAAGCATCCGTCATCAGTTTAACAGCTCGTCCTTGGTTCACAGACTTTCGTGATCAAGAGACTCTTTGACTTTATCCATTTTCAGTTTATGGGGCATTTCGCTCTTATCATTGACATTGAGTTTATGTTTGTATGTGTGTGTGAACTTGCAGTATATTTGATCTCTCATGATGAGTAACAGCAAGAGATATTTACCAGACCAATTCACTCCTAGTCCAGTAGGCAGAGGCAGAGGGGTTTTAGGTGTACCAATTCCCTTTTCAATTGACAGTCCCAATACTGGGAATAGCGATAGCAGACCTGGCATTACAAGAAGGGTGTGTACTGTAAGAGAGTCAGATACAGCAGACATGCAGTCAGATGTCAATCAAATGTCTAGAGATTTCAGCATGTCAACACCTAATACTGAACATGGTGTGCATGATATGTTAGGACAAATGAGTTCAATTGTCCATCAGATTGGTCAACAGTTAGCAGACAACATTATGTCCCATCTTAGTCCTTGCAGTCCTTGCGTGTCGCAAGTCAATTAATTCAGCACAGAAAAGTCAAGGAGCCACCTTCATTCAGAGGGGATAGTTCTGACACAATTGAAATTGAGGAATGGGAGGATCTGACGAGGACATTTTTTAAAAAGAGCAGCATGAATGCTGATGAACATGTGAAGGAAATCCTTGTGCACCTGCGTGGAAAAGCAAAAGAAGTAGTTAAGTTCTGGATCAGGAACAGTGATTCTGCCACCACTGTCTGTCCAAATTCTGTCTATTGCCTGTTGCGCAAACATTGCAGTTGTAATCATTACTCATCTGTCCCGCTTGCTGATTTTTACACTACCTTGCCTGAGGAGGATGAGAATCCAAACGACTACTGGCTGAGACTCAACAAAGCAGCGGATGTTGCTTCTGAATGTCTGAGAGAGCAAGGTAAAACACTTGACAAGCCCGGTGTTGAAGTGGTCCACATGTTTATCAGACACTGCCTGAGTAAAGACTTAGCCCTGACTTTCAGGTCCAAACCGATTGGCAAGTGGTCAGCACATGAAGTACAGGCTGTACTTAACGACTATCAGTCTGATTTGTCTTTTAAAGCCACCAGCACAGTGCATCGTAGCCAAAGTGAAAAGGTTTCAGTCAACAAGATTGATTTTAATGCAGTTCCAGTGCCCGCTCCCACAGTGTGCGAACAACAACAGAAAAGTACAGATTTATCTGCTCTTGAAAAGGTCATTGACATGCTTGAAAAAGTCCTGCTGACCAACACTAACAGACCTCAGTCTCTTCCAAAACGCCAGCCTTATAGGAGTCTCCCTAGAATTGAAGGTTTTGATGCTTTACCGTGTGCCATCTGCAAAGATGCTGCTCACTCTGCCTTAACGCATTGTCGTGAGCACCGACTGTGTTTCCAGTGTCAGTCACCAGGTCACTCCAGACGTTTCTGTCCTGGGTGGAGGAGACAATCGCCTCAGCCTGATCAGGAAATTAGCAGGTCTGTGCATAAGGGAGGTTAGTACAGACCAGATTGATAACCCTCCCATCTCTGACTCACAAGATTATGAGTCTGTATTTGAGCAGCTCAAACCCAGTGTCTCTCCTGATAAAACTGCTGTCTTTCAAGGAATACAACGAGTCCCCAGAGCCGATTCATTATTTTACACAACTGTATCTGTTGAAAATGGTCTTTCTCTCCATTACTCGACAGTGGTTCAATGGCCTGCACTCTCAGCGAAGCTAGTTTGTTGGCAAGTGCTCCCATGCTGACAAAGTGTTCTGCCAATGATGTTGTTATTATTGGATGTGGTGGTCATCGAGTCACACCAACTGCAATGTATGATCTGTCTGTCTGTGTTTACGGATGTAAAATGATTATACCTGTGCTGATTGTTCCAGGACAGACAGATGAGATGATCTTGGGCAGTAATGCCATCAAAAGCATGTTGACTCTCCTGAAGAATACAGATGACTACTGGAAATTGATCTCACTTCCAAGTGGTAATGGAGAGAACGAGAGTTTAGAGTTTATTTCTTTGCTGTCCAACACACAAAGATGGAGAGGTGATCACGCACCTGGAAAAGTGGGTACTGTTAAGCTCAAGCACTGTGTGATACTGCAGTCTCAGAGTGAACATCTTGTTTGGGGCAAGCTTCCTGTCAACACCGCAATGTCTGTGGGAAGTACAGTGCTTGTGGAACCCACCCAATCCAAATGTGGCCCTAAACAGATCATGGTAGGCCTAGTCATTACACCTTTATGGGGCGACGGATGGGTACCTGTGAAAGTTATGAATCCTACGAATAATGTGTTGACATTAAGAAGAAATGCAAAGATTGCAGACGTTTCTCCATGCATCGCAGTGGAAGATCTTCCAGAGAGTGAGCATATTCAGTCTCAAATTCAATACTTTCAACATGAGGAAGCTTCTCAGGGATCTGAGGAGGAGATGGTGCATATCTTGAATGACTTGGGGTTGAAAGACCTGGATCTGACAGTGTGTGAAGTGTCCTCACCATGGAAAATTAAGTTACTTCGTCTCATTGAGAAATACGAGTCCATATTTTCAAGGGACAAGATGGACTGTGGTGAAGCCAAAGATTTTGTACATTGGATCCGCCTAGTGGACGACAAACCTTTTCGTCTCCCGTACCGTCGTGTGCCTCCAAGTCCTTATGATAAGCTGAGAGTAGCCCTGGATGAGATGGAAGAGAAGGGTATTATCAGAAAATCAAATAGTGAGTATGCTTCTCCTCTTGTCCTGGTGTGGAAAAAGAACGGTGATCTGAGGATCTGTTCCGACTTTTGATGGTTGAACGCCAGGACCGTGAAAGATGCCCATCCTCTGCCACACCAGTCAGACGCCTTGGCTGCTCTTGGGGGGAATGCTTTCTTCTCCATGATGGACCTTACCTCAGGCTTCTATAATGTTCCGTTACATGAGGGCGATAAGAAATATACTGCTTTCTCGTCGCCATTTGGATTGTATGAATATAACAGGATGCCGCAGGGCCTCTGCAATAGTCCAGCTACATTCATGCGCATGATGATGTCAATCTTTGGTGACAAGAACTTCACAAGTTTACTGTGCTATCTTGATGATCTCATGGTCTTTGCTCCCAACGAGCAGGTTGCACTCAACAGGCTGGAGATGGTGTTCTCAAGACTCAAGGCCAACAATCTCAAGCTTTCCCCTAAGAAGTGCCATTTCTTGAGAAAGTCAGTAAAGTTTCTTGGACATGTCATTTGTGGAGATGGTGTTAAGACAGACTCTGAGAAAGTGAAGGCCATTACAGATGTTCAAGCAGTGGACTTAATGGACTCTGATGGAATCACTCCATGCCATAAGAAAATTAGATCGTTCTTAGGTATGGTGTTATACTACCAACATTTTATGGAGAGATGTTCTGTTAAAGCTAAACCCTTGTTCGATCTTATCTCGAAGACAGACACTAAGGGCTCCAGATTCAGAAGGAGGAAACTCACCTCAAAGGCTGTGTGCGTTAAACTCTCACCAACAGACTGGACGGAGAAATGCCAGAAAGCATTTGACACTTTGAAGGAGGACCTTCTCACGAGTGTAACACTAGCACACCCAGACTTCGAACGCGACTTCATACTGGCTGTAGATGCCTCGTTTGATGGTTTGGGTGCTGTTCTTTCCCAGATCCCAGAGGGTAGCATTATGGCCAGGCCGGTGGCATTTGCTAGCAAGACGCTGTCACGTTCTCAGCTGAATTACCCAGCTCACAGGCTAGAGTTCTTCGCACTTAAGTGGGCGATATGCGACAAGTTCCATTATTGGTTGAAGGGGTGTCATTTTACAGCTTGGACAGATAATAATCCCCTCACCTACATACTCACCAAGCCAAGACTCGATGCTTGCGAACAACGCTGGGTTGCTAAGCTGGCCTCCTTCAGCTTCGACCTGAAATATGTACCCGGCTCTAAAAACATAGTGGCAGACGCGTTGAGCAGGGAACCTTTTGTCCAATCCAGTGTGAGTCATCGACTCGTGACTGAACCTTACCAGTCTTTGCTCAATCATGTTGATGGAGTTGTAGATCAAGTCGTTCAAGATTCCTTCCGACTAACCACCAACTGTCAAGTACTGAGTCCTGCTGATGATTCCTCTGGTGCAGCTGAAGTTGGCAGTCGATCTCAGATGTCTACTGATGCTTTGAGCTCACAGGATGTAGCTGCAGTTTTTGACGCTCATTCTTTTGGTGGTGTAGGACAATTCATGGGCGTGGAATCCATCCAGCAATTCTTCGATGTGGACCAGACTCCTGCACTCACCGTGAGCACACTTTCAGCCGCACAAGAACAGGATACCGCTGTGAGTAGAGCACTCTTTTACATTCAGAGACACAGACGTCCTGACAAGCGTGAACGTGCTAGTGAGCCTCGTACTGTCCTGCGGCTTCTTAAGCATTGGACTAAACATATCATCAGAGATGGCATGCTTTTTAAAGTCAAAAGAGACAATCAAATTAACAAGAAGTTGTGTCAATTCATTGTCCCAGATGCTTTAAAACAACAAGTGCTTCATGGTCTGCATGATGTGGCTGGTCATCAAGGGCGCTCCAGGACTCTCTCATTGGCCAGACAACGGTTCTTTTGGACGGGTATGGAATACGACATAGTGAATTATGTGAGGAACTGCATGCGATGTATTGTAGGCAAGACACCTGAACCGAAAGATCGTGCTCCCCTTGAGAACATACGCACCACTGAGCCGATGGAACTCATCTGCATTGATTTTTGGACAGCAGAGCAGGGTGATAAGAGTGTGGATGTCCTGGTAGCAACGGACCATTTCACCAAATTAGCCTACGCCTTTCCCTGTAAGAACCAGTCTGCAAAGCAGGTTGCTCATCATTTATGGAATGGTCTCTTCTGCATTTATGGATTCCCTAGGCGTGTGCATTCAGATCAAGGTCCAAGTTTTGAGAGCAAACTGATGAAGGAGTTGCTGAATATGGCGGGTGTCAATAAATCACACACCACTCCTTACCACCCAATGGGAAACGGGATCACTGAACGCTTCAACAGAACCTTAGGGAACACGATAAGAGCCTTACCTCCCCAGTCCAAAGCCAAGTGGCCACAGTCTTTGCAGATGCTGACATTCTGTTATAACTGCACCGTTCACGAGACCACAGGCTTTGCGCCTTTCTATCTGATGTTCGGGAGAGTTCCGCGTCTTCCAATCGATGTGATGTTCCATCATGTTCTGAGGGATGATGCTGTTGTTAAGTATTCAGATTTCGTATCCAAGCTTAAATGTGACCTTGGTGAAGCTGCAAAAATTGCACAGAAGCACAGTTCAACTGAGCAAACCCGTCATGCAAGGATCTACAATCGGAAAGTGAGGGGATCACCTTTGACCATGGGCGACAGAGTTCTTCTGGCAAATCGCGGAGAGCGTGGCAAATGGAAAATTGCAGACAAATGGGAGTCCAACCTCTACGAAGTGATGTCAGTGAGATCGCCCATTAATGTCTATCGGATAAGAGACACTGAAACAGGCAGAGAAAATTTTTTGCACCGGAATCTCTTACTCCCTGTCAACTTCCTGTACAAAGATGAAGTGGATTTACCATCTAAGTCGCATTCAAGTGATTCGACTGCAAACTTACCTGATCTTCCTGAGAGTGATGCAAGAACGGCTCACTGGGTTATGCAGTCTGATCAGCACGACTGCCCTGATAATGACAGTGACTCAGTTGCTTTGTCCAGAGTTCAGTGTTCTTTGGATGTACAGAATTCCAATTCGAAGGCAGACTCTGATATCTGTGACCGCTCTGTACGCATTGAACTGAAATGCGACGTTCCGCATTTGTTAGAAGGACCACCTATTGAAGATGAGTTAGATCAGAGTTCCTCTCAGCACCCCTTGACAACGCCAGTTTTTCCACTTTCACATGTAGTCATTAACTCTGTTCCGGATACAGTTGATCCTGTAATTTGCAATCAACCAAAACACTTTCAGACAGGCACTAGGGTAGTACTAGGTCTGGTAGGTCTGAGTAGTACTAGGGCTGGTAGGACCATTAAACCTCCACAAAGATTGATCTGTGAGATGAATAGTCAGTTTGTGCATAATTCATCATCCCCAGTGATTTCTCTATTTGATGTCGTGAAAAGCCTTTTTCATGGGTAAATTATGAGTCGGACTTCGTTTTGAGTGGAGATTTTGTCTCTTAAAAAAAAAAGTCATTTCAATCCTTGAATTGTGTATGTGAAGAGAGGTGTTTAGGGCATCTCTTTAGTCTATGTTAAGTCTGGATTTTGGTACCAGTCCATACTTGCATACTTCCTTTGGAGGAATTTTGTAATTGATATGTACGCTGCAATGTGTCAAGGAGTTTCACACCTTTTCTCTTTTCCAGTCATCTTTGTTTTTTTTTTCTCCTTTTCTGGTTCTTGTTTTGTATTCTATTGTTCAGGCGCTTCCCCAGTTTAGCATAATTTAAGGGGGGTGCATGTAACGGAGTGTAAAATGTTAAATTACTGCATAAATGGGGACAGCGCCATCTGGCTGATGCGTGATGGCATTTAGTGTACGGAATAGGGACCGCCCACAGCAGAGATAATGAGACACGCTGTGGGTAAGTTGCACTTTTCGAGCAGTCGGAGAATTATCAGTTAAAAGTGTCCAAAACACATAAAAAACTGCTTTATTGTGGATTGATTTTGCAATGAACTTGTTAGGCAACTTTTGATATGTGTTTGGCGTCGAGTGTGTTATTTTATATTGAGTTATTCCGACTTTGTATTACGAGGCACAATTGTAATTAATTTGTGCATTGTCTTGTGTTTTATGTAGAACTGATTCATTCTTCCTAAAGTGAAACCCCTATTTCCACGTTTATATCTCCATTGTGCAGGTAATGTGTATAAAATGTGTTGTTATAATGTGTTTAATGGATTAATTGTTTTATTCATGTAGTATTGTGTATATTCACCACTAGGTGGGAATGTTTCTCTTTACATTTATTTTAATTGAGATGTTCATCATTTCATTGAGTTGATTTGTGATGAATTCACCGAAAATGTCTTATAATTGTCAGTCTGCAAAATTGTACTCACTATACGATCACAACGCAAAGATTAAAAAAGAAAGAGTACTGTTTTAAATAAACAGAGCAGAGATAATGAGACACGCTGTGGAACTGATTCATTCTTCCTAAGTGAAACCCCTATTTCCACGTTTATATCTCCATTGTGCAGCTCCACCTAGCAGGAAGACCGCCCAGGCAAGACCGTCACACAGGCCCCGTGCAGAAAGCCTTTGACAGATTAGAAAGTCCCTGTGAAAATTGAGCAGACAGGAGCAAACGTGTCAGTGTTGCACATAATCCCCAGCAATAAAGCTCCTCTATACAAGTCCTCGGTTCACTTTCAAAATAAAAGTCCTGATCTCACAGACAAAAACAATGTTCTAATCTATGCCAATGTATCACTTCTCTATTAAAATTAACAAATTAAAGAAAATAATTGTTTTCGCCCAGAATCACAAAATGGACATACTTAATGGGTGTCACAAATACTTTTTGTATTTGCATCACATATTCATATATGGCTTTTATGACATTGTAAACTTGTTCGGTAGTTCAACTGGTATGAGTCCATTTAAACTTGAGTCATGTTAAAAGTTAAAGTTTAAATGGCACGGTTGCTTCAGCAAATGTGTTTTCTATCTCATGTTTCCTTTTGTTAACTCTCCTATTGGTTAAGTTTAGGGTAGGGTTTAGTGTAAGTGGTACGTTATTTTCAAATGCAATAGAGCATTAACCTTTTAGTGCCACTCTTTGGACATTACGTTTCTGAACTACCACGATATAACAACCAATGTTGCCAGATTCACATTCATCTGTTTCAGATAAAACTTAATGCGCCTTTAGTTTCAAACTGGAAAGTGTAGGGAAACATGCAAAAAGCAACGCACAGGTCCTTCTCAAAAAATTAGCATATTGTGATAAGTTCATTATTTTCTATAATGTAATGATAAAAATTAAACTTTCATATATTTTAGATTTATTGCACACCAACTGAAATATTTCAGGTCTTTTATTGTTTTATTGTATACAGCTCATGAAAACCCAGAATTCCTATCTCAAAAAATTAGCATATCATGAAAAGGTTCTCTAAACGAGCTATTAACCTAATCATCTGAATCAACTAATTAACTCTAAACACCTGCAAAAGATTCCTGAGGCTTTTAAAAACTCCCAGCCTGTTTCATTACTCAAAACGATACTCGGTTACTTACGTAACCTCGGTTCTCTCTAGAGAGGGAACGAGTATTGCGTAAGTTTAGCGTACGCTACGGGAAAGATTCATCTTCTCGAGATATTGAAGCCAAAAAATTATCCTTAATTTTGTATTCATTGTCAACGCAGTGCAGCAGCTAGCAGACCTAGAGCAGGCCATCTCGCGTGCTCATTGGCTGCCCTGCGGGCAACTGCTGCAGCCTACCAGTGAGCCCGGCGTGACGTCACACCCAATGAAGGGCGCCCGCGCCTTCATAGCGTCACAGCCCGCCAGAATGGCCGTGGCTTAGCGTATAAAAATAGGGGCTGTAGGCTGACATCCCTGGTTTTTCGTCGACTGAAGCAAAGTCGCTCGTGGCGCGAACACGGCCCGTTACGCAATATTCGTTCACTTCTCAGAGAGAACCGAGGTTACGTAAGTAACCGAGTATCGTTCTCTTACGAGAGGTTCTCTCGTATTGCGTAAGTTTAGCTTACGCTACGGGAACAATTTGTCAACACCGTGCGCACCAAGCATCCACCATGAGTCCCCAAACTTTCAGAGGAACCCAATAAATGGAAGAAATAAGGTGGCCAGCCACGCGGGCCATCACTTGCATCTAAGCACACATAGGGAATACAGAGCAGCGCGCTGGTCTGTATAGGCACATGGCACATACCCTACTGGTGCAGTTCAACCAGGAGAGCTGAGTCACGAGAGAGTGATCTGAGCAGGAAGATCTGGGCAGAATACACATCTCCTTTAGACTGACAAAAGTTTAGCCTGCAAGGCGGGAACTTCTAGGTTATAAAACCTGACAAAGGTAGACGGGGAGCTCCAGCCCGCCGCTACACATATGTCATGGATAGAAATCCCACTGGACCACGCCCACGATGAGGCAACGCCCCTCGTGGAATGAGCCCTGATGCCCAGAGGGCATTGCAGACCTGTTGACGCATATGCCGTTGCTATAGCGTCCACTATCCATCTGGACAGGCTTTGTTTCGAGGCGGTGAGACCCTTGGTGCGCCCACCCAACGAAACAAAGAGCTGTTCTGAACGCCTGAAGGAGGCGGAGCGCGTAACGTAAGACCTCAGCGCCCTGACAGGGCAGAGGGGATTCACATCGTTTTCACTGTCAGATGTTGGCAGAGCTGATAGTGAAATAACTTGCGCTCTGAATGGAGTGCCCATCACCTTAGGAACATAGCCATGTCTAGGTCTGAGGATGACTTTAGAGTAATTCGGCCCGAACTCGAGACACAGGCGCGTTGACAGACAGCGCGTGCAAGTCCCCCACACGTTTCACTGACGACAGTGCAGTCAGAAAAACGGTTTTCCGAGATATATATTTCAACTCCATGGATTCTAGTGGCTCAAATGGAAAAGCTTTCAGGGCCTCGAGGACCAATGAAAGATCCCACACAGGAACCGACGGGGGGGCGCGGCGGGTTCATCCTTCTAGCTCCTCTAAGGAAGCAGATGACCAATTCATGCCTTCCTAGTGATTGGCCGTGCGTCGGTTCTGCGAACGCTGCTACGGCCGCCACATATACTTTGAGTGTGGATGGGGATCTCCCCTTATCCAAAAACTCTTGTAGGAAAGTGAGCAGATGCGCCACCCCGCATGTCCGAGGGTCCAGACCTATTGACAGGTGCACCATCTGGAGAACACCGACCATTTAGACGCGTAGAGCCTTCTCGTGGAAGGAGCTCTAGACTGTGTGATGGCCTTCTGGCAGGGTAACGAGTACCCGTTGATCAACCATGCGTGCAGAGACCAGCGCTCTGGATGGGGATGCCAGATCGTACTGCGAGCCTGAGAGAGGAGATCGCCCTCACCGTAATCGGCCACTGAGCTGTGCGTGACAGCCGTGCTAGTTCTGGGAACCAAATCTGATTCTCCCAACGCGGGGCTATGAGGAGCACCGGGTGGCGCGTTTCCCTGATTCTCTTGATCACCTGTGGTAACAGAGAGACCGGAGGGAAAGCATATAGTGGGAGGCTGGACCAAACCTGGGCCAACGCGTCCTCGTCCTTTGAAAAGAACCTCAGATATTGAGCGTTGTCTCTCGACGCAAATAGGTCGACTTCCGCTCTGCCGAACAGGCGCCACAGTTTTCAGGACCGTCTGGGGGTGCAGGGACCACTCCCCTGGGGGAACATTGTCCCTGGATAGTCTGTCTGGGCCGTCGTTTAGATGGCCAGGCACATGCGCCGCCCTCAGCGAGCGCAGGTGCATCTGGGACCAAATAAGGAGGCGTTCCGTCAGATTGCAGAGATTTCTGGATCTGACACCGCCTTGACGGTTTACATAGGACACCACAGACATGTTGTCCGAGCGGACAAGAACATGTTGAACCTGTATGAACGGGAAGAAGCACTTCAGCGCGTTCTCGACCGCTATCATTTCCAGACAGTTTATGTGAAAACACTTCTCCTGATCTGACCACTGGCCAAAGACCGGTCAGCCCTCGAACAGCGCGCCCCATCCCGAGTTGGACGCGTCTATCGAAACGACTTTCCGATAAGAGAAGGTTCTCATCGTCACTCCCTGCTGGTACCAATCGGCTACTAACCAAGGCTGCAGAGCCGCTATGCAGGTCTGAGTCACTCTGATTTTCTGGCCGCCAGAAACCCAAGCTCGGCGAGACGCGAGCATTCAACCAGCGTTGGAGCGGGCGCATGCGCAGTAAGCCCAGCTGAAGCACCGCTGCAGCTGATGCCATACCGCCTAGCATCCTTTGAAACGTTTTCAAAGGGAGAAAGCTGCCCTTCCAGTTGACCGTGAGACCCAAACTTTCCAGGTGACTGAGAAGCACTGTTCTGTGAGATAGCAGTTCTGTCTCTGACTGCGCCAATATCAGCCAATCGTCCAGATAGTTCATTATTCGCAGCCCCTGACTCCTCAGGGGGGCGAGCGCCGCGTACATGCACTTCGTAAATGTACGGGGTGCTAGAGACAGGCCGAACGGCAGGACGGTGTATTGATATACCTGACCGTCGAAGGCGAATCTCATAAATTGCCTGTGACGGGGTATTATCTGAATCTGAAAATAGGCATCCTTCAGATCTAGAGAAATAAACAAGTCCCTCGGGCGAACGTGCGCGAGGATTTTTCTGGTCGTAAGCATTTTGAACAGTCTTTTCGCAACCGCTTTGTTCAAATGTCTCAGATCTAGGATAGGTCTGAAGGCTCCGTCCTTCTTGGGTACGAGAAAATATCGGCTGTAAAAGCCTGACTCGCTCAGAGAAGGCGGTACCTTTTCTATGGCCCCTTTGCATAGCAGCTTCGCTATTTCTGCGTGAAGTAGGTGTGCTACTTCCGCATTCAATATCGTCGCGGTCCGGGCTCGAAAGCGCGGGGGACGCCGACGGAATTGGAGTGTATAGCCCTGCTTTATTATGCCCAACACCCATTCTGAAATCCCTGGGATATTTTCCCACGCAGCTATGTGAGCCGCTAGGGGGCGAATGGCCTCCATGTTCAACTCGCTGCCATTCGCTGGCTTGTGAAACTGAACTGGAGCCGAAAACGCGGCGCGCGCGCTGTCGGTTCTGGGCAATGGCTGCTCGCTGAAACCCGAAACCGGCTGATTTATGTGAGATGTCCCAATCATAAGGGATGGGGAACATTTTCTTTTCACTTTTTGACGCGCGAGCAGTGCTCTGGGCGGAAAACCTTCCTGTAGGCGTGAGCGCGTGTGCGCGGGCACAAGACTTACAAGTGTATTTGACGCCCCGATCGCACTGGATGGGGAGCGTCTTATCAATTCCCTGCATTTCGTGATAACACTTAAACGCGCGGGCGGCGCCCGAGGGGAGGTGTGTGTTAGTAAGCGTGAACGCTCTCCGGCGGGCACGAGACTCACATTCATGACCTGCTTCTTTGACCGTGTAACAGAGCGGGCAGATAGTGGGCACAGACCTGTGGACACATTTCTTACATTCAACACTCGAGCGGCTTTTTTGCGCTTTATGAGAGTGTGCTCTGTGATTGACATGAGATTTGATATGCTTGTGTGTAGGGGTGAACACTGGGGCGCGGGCACTTTCACTACACTTAAAACACCACCGGCGCGAGCCGGACCAGATATTGTACTCTTTTTTAGATTTCTCTGTTTCGCCGTGAAAACGACGTTTGTGTGCAGGCGAGAGGGTGAATGAACCGGCTCGTTGGCTGCTAAATGAACCACTCCAGTAGCCTGTTTTTTAGGGGACTGACAGGGAAATGAATTTTGACGGCAGACCGGCCGCAGCGGGACACGCGCGTCTTTTCTCTCTCTTTGTTAGGAGGGCTTCGCGTGCTCAGACTTCGAAACAATCCTCTGCCGAGGCCCTCTGGGGGGTGGCGGTCTGTGACGGCTGTCTGAACGTGACCTAGGGCGGCCGCCCTGGCGTCGCTGCGAAGGCTGGGCTGTGCGGGACGCTGTGTGCTGGCTCGTACAGGAGGCTGGCCTTGCTTCTCATGAGAGCGGCCTGTAGCGGAGCTTGAGCGTCGCGGCAGGAAGAGGTTCATGGCCTGCGTGGTCTTTTGTACCTCGGAGAAATGGTCAACGATCCCGATCACCGCTGGGCCGAAGAGACCAGTGGGGGAGAGCGGCGCGTTCAGAAAAGTGGCGCGCTCAGCTTCCCTCATATCCGCGAGCGTCAACCAGAGGTGCCTCTCTGTGACGGTTAAAGCGGCCATGAGTCGTCCGATGGCTTGAGCTGCTGTTTTGGTGGCGCGGAGAGAGAGATCCGTCGCACTTCTCAGGTCTGTGACCGCAGCTGGATCCCAGCCCTTCTCGTCCCACTCCCGGAGGAGGCGGCTTGCAGGATCTGTAACACAGCCATGGAATAGAGAGCAGACGCGGCCTGGCCGGAGGCGGCGTAAGCGCGGCCGACCAAGGCGGACGTGGCTCTGCAGGCTTTTGACGGGAGGGCTGACCGTGACCGCCATCTCGCGGAGGGCGGGCAAAGGTGCAAATGTTCCACCGGGGGAATAGCCGCATACCCTCTCTCGGCGGCGCCGTCCACTTGGGAGAGCGATGCGGAGGCATGGGACTGAATTCTCGAGGAGAGCGGTGCATTCCAAGACTTCGTTAGCTCCGTGTGCAGTTCAGGCAGGAACGGGGCGGGCCTGCTCGCTGAAGCTGGACGACGGCGGCTCTGGAGGAAACATCCGTCGAGCCTGTTCGGCACGGGTTCCTTCGGCAGCGACCACTCGAGTCCGAGTCGGTCAACAGCCTGTGTTAACAGGCGCATCAGTTCCGCGTCAGCTCCAGCGCGGGTACGGCCGGATTCCTGTATCGACGAGGAGTCGGAGTGAAGAGACCACTCTTCGCTATCTGATGCCAGGATGGAGCAGCAGTTCCTTGTGGCGTGTTCCTCGACCTCATCTTCAGATGCGACGGCAGTGAGGCTCGTAAGCGGCAGCTGCGCGTCGGTGAGGGGGGGAGGTGAAGGCGAAGCTCGAGGGAGGTCCTCCGGCGAGCGAGTCGCTGTGGCCACAGCTTCCGGCTGTCTCTGGGAGCGGCGCTTCTTTTTGCGCGGTCCCGGACAAGGCGGAGTGACTGCTTCCGAGTTGAAGGCTTCGAGTCGAGCCCGCAGGGTCGACAGCGGAAGCGCTTCGCAGAACTCGCAGCCCCCGTGTCCGAGGGCTAGCTCCGCATGTTCAAGGCCCAGGCAGAGAGCGCAGATGACATGGCGGTCTCCGTCGCTGAGCGGGGCCCTACACGAGCCGCAGGAAACGCGAGGCATCTTAAAAAAGACACTCGCTGCTCTTTTTAGAATATGCAAGATAAAAAGGATACGTCGCCGGATAGCGTAGCTCGCACGGATGGCTGAAGGTGGCGAGACGGCCGGCTTCCTCAGCGCTGTCCTAAGCTGGCTGTTCCCTTGTTCAACGGCGGCGGTGGCTTTATCCAGCGATGCGAAGAGCTCGCTGAAGAGACGAAAAATCAGGGATGTCAGCCTACAGCCCCTATTTTTATACGCTAAGCCACGCCCATTCTGGCGGGCTGTGACGCTATGAAGGCGCGGACGCCCTTCATTGGGCATGACGTCACGCCGGGCTCACTGGTAGGCTGCAGCAGTTGCCCGCAGGGCAGCCAATGAGCATGCGAGATGGCCTGCTCTAGGTCTGCTAGCTGCTGCACTGCGTTGACAATGAATACAAAATTATGGATTATTTTTTGGCTTCAATATTTTGAGAAGATGAATCTTTCCCGCATTCCCCAGGTCAATCCACTTTTGAACCAGAAACAGCGGCAGAAGCGCCTGACCTGGGCTACAGAGAAGCAGCACTGGACTGTTGCTCAGTGGTCCAAAGTACTTTTTTCGGATGAAAGCAAATTTTGCATGTCATTCGGAAATCAAGGTGCCAGAGTCTGGAGGAAGACTGGGGAGAAGGAAATGCCAAAATGCCTGAAGTCCAGTGTCAAGTACCCACAGTCAGTGATGGTCTGGGGTGCCATGTCAGCTGCTGGTGTTGGTACACTGTGTTTTATGAAGGGCAGGCTCAATGCAGCTAGCTATCAGGAGATTTTGGAGCACTTCATGCTTCCATCTCCTGAAAAGGTTTATGGAGATGAAGATTTCATTTTTCAGCACGACCTGGCACCTGCTCACAGTGCCGAAAACCACTGGTAAATGGTTTACTGACCATGGTATTACTGTGCTCAATTGGCCTGCCAACTCTCCTGACCTGAACCCCATAGAAAATCTGTGGGATATTGTGAAGAGAAAGTTGAGAGACGCAAGACCCAACACTCTGGATGAGCTTAAGGCTGCTATCGAAGCATCCTGGGCCTCCATAACACCTCAGCAGTGCCACAGGCTGATTGCCTCCATGCCACGCCGCATTGAAGCAGTCATTTCTGCAAAAGGATTCCCGACCAAGTATTGAGTGCATAACTGAAGATGATTATTTGAAGGTTGACTTTTTTTGTATTAAAAACACTTCTTTTATTGGTCGGATGAAATATGCTAATTTTTGGAGATAGGAATTTGGGGTTTTCATGAGCTGTATGCCAAAATCATCAGTATTAAAACAATAAAAGACCTGAAATATTTCAGTTGGTGTGCAATTGATCTAAAATATATGAAAGTTTAATTTCTATCATTACATTATGGAAAATAATGAACCTTATCACAATATGCAAATTTTTTGAGAAGGACCTGTAATATAATAGGCCTAATGCAGAAATTTTCTAAATGAGCCTTGGTTGAAAAAAAAAAAAAAAAAAAACTTCATCAAAAACCAAAATAAACTTTAAAATAAATTTCGAAAAATAGAAATATTTGAAAGAAAGTTTATATATACAGTATATATATATACAGTATATATATATATATATATATATATATATATATATATATATATATATATATATATATATATATATATATACTGTATATATATATATATTGTGTTTCATTTTATTCACAATTAGTATATAAAAATGAGCAACTCGTGGCTCTTAAAGTATCATTAATAAATAATTGGAATGATTATTCTAGATAAAAAAAGGTGCTTGTCTAAAATGCTGTCAAAGGTGTAGGCCTACATTTGGTCAATCCAATCGAGTCGAACCTACAGATCTTTTGGTTTCAAAGCTGCTTTTTTTCTCATTATCATAATCATTTTCTCTTATGGATATTACTAATATATTATCATAATCATTTTCTCTTATGGATATTACTAATATTTCTATGTATCTATTAGTTTAAAGGAGAACTCCGGTCAATTTTAACACTGAGCTCATTTTTTTTGAACATTTGGAGTGCTGTCAGTACAGACAAAAACGACAAAAATCTACACCGTGTTATGCAACAGTGGAGACTCAGACTGACAGCTGTCAGCCGATGACGGTGCTTTGTGGTGTTCTGATATTATGATATGGTATGACATTATGATATGATTCTTAGTCATATCTAAGTCATATCTATTGCTTAGTCACCAATGATCGCGCGCGCGCAAACTTGACAGTCGACTACTGTGGACTTAAAAAACAGGAAGTAAATACAGGTATGTGAGCTGGCTGAATTAACATCATTTTTATTAATATCTTTCACATCTACTGCAGTCAGATTGACCGTGGTCACTCTTAATAACACCATTCACATGGTTGTGCACTTGTAATGACAAATCAAGGATGTTAAGATGCTAAAAGGTTAGAACTTGCCCCATTGAAGTCATAGGGTGCGAATTTTAAAAAGAGGATAACACGGTGTAGGCAACACCGATTTTTGTTGTTTTTGTCTGTACTGAC
The DNA here is from genome assembly GCA_030578275.1 of Meda fulgida. Classification (NCBI taxonomy): domain Eukaryota; kingdom Metazoa; phylum Chordata; class Actinopteri; order Cypriniformes; family Leuciscidae; genus Meda; species Meda fulgida. Next base: position 14,250,028 of record CM060623.1, on the reverse strand, counting down.
AGCACTCCAAATGTACAAAAAAATGAGCTCAATGTTAAAATTGACCAGAGTTTTCCTTTAAGATTTTCACTTAGATCTCCTTGCTCTCTAACAAAGTCCTTTTAGGCAAATCATGCCACTCGGCCGCCATCTTGGCAACGCCTCCGGGCAGCTATTTCGGACTAACAAGACCAGGTTCCTATCTAAATGAATGGGCAGAGAGTCAGAACTGCACTTTCACTGGTCACCGGGACATAAAAACTGCATGTATAGAAACAGCAGTAAAATATGATAAAAAATGCTGAAAAAGTTTGATGACTTTGCCTCAAAATAAGGTTTAAAACGCATTTTCCCCACAGGTTATACTTCACTACGCATGCGCAAGGGTTCTCTCCCTCTCTGACGTGCGCGCGCGGCACGGTTTGAAACAGTATGTGTGAGCTCTCGCTCGCTCGCTCTAGATTCTGGGAGATTTGAACTAATTTGCGGGCATCAGGGAGCCGCTATCAATATGCGGTAGACACTTGGGATGTCTGATATTTACACAACAAACACATACACTGCATATCAAATCTGCCACCTTTTCAAACAGTAACATATTTTCCACTGTCGCAAACCTCAACTGTGCGCATGCGTCAGTGGAACCAGACGATAGGCTTAAATGTTTCCCGGCTTGACTGTTAAAAGCAGACGATTGGCTTTCCAGTGGGAGGGGCGGGACATGTGCATACAACCATCTTTGGCGTTACGGGTTTTCCCTATATAGTTGTATTGAGGATTGAGTAAGTGGCATGTCTCTATATAAATAGTCTCTGTCTCTAATCAAAAACTGCCACATATCTTACATGTATATGATGAACTGTGTGTGTGTGTGTGTGTGTGTGTGTGTGTGTGTGTGTGTGTGTGTGTGTGTGTCCAACTCATGCCTGCACGCCCTTTTGATTCAGTAACCCGGTCATACATGTTCTCTGCCTTAGTGCCAAACATCAAACCAATAAAAGCACAGCTGTTGCTGAACAAATGAGAGTGACAACCACACTAGAAAAAAAAGTCATATAATCAGGCAAAAACAGTTTAGCTTTTCCAAGGTTTCTACTTAAGGCTGTGTGGGCTTCTGCTGAGATTAAGCAAACTGACAGGGTCAGGATTGGGTGGTATGTGATGGGTCTTTGTGCAGGGGTATTCATGCTTGTCACAAACTATTTGGAGCACTTGAACTGTGCTGATGTGGACTGAACTAAATGCACAGTAAGATATCATTATATGTGTAGGGAGCCGCTCTGAGTGCCTCAGATGGTCTATTCGGTGTATGCCATGATGTGGATTCAACCAGGGAAGAGGCTGTGAGTCAGAGACAGGCTGTGTAAACTGCGAACAGTGTAAAATATAGACAGCGAACACCTGTGAAGGTGTGATGTGTAAAAAAGGTATACATCCGAAAAAAGACAGAATTTATGCTCTGCCGCATTCTGTCAGATGCTTTGACTACAGCTTGCATAGTTTTGGCAGTATATTAACAAACATCTGAATGTGTTCATCCTTATGATCAAGAGGCTGCATTTAGCTGAACAAAACCTGCTTCAATTTAAACAATTGTTATACACAGTTATTATTATTATTATTATTATTAGCTTCTCTTTGTTTTCAGTTTTACATTTCACATGTTTTGTCTACTTAATCTCTGAATATATATATATATATATATATATATATATATATATATGCATTTGTACTTGTCTTGAGACGTGTGTGAGGGATTATTTCGATTCAGGATCTGCACTGATCAAAGTGGATCAAAGATCAAGCTGCTAATCATCTGAAAATCATCAAAAAGTTCACTGTTTTGCTGTAGAGTTTCAGATCAAACCTTCCTTTCAGACCACAAACAAAAACACCTTTTATTATTTCATTGAAAATCAAAACTTTTTATTCTCAAGTATTATTTATGCTGCCTGAATACAAAATGTAGATTATATACAGTCTATTACTACACAGCACTGATCTGCTCAGAGCCTATTTCACCCTGTGCCTTTTATTAACAGCAGAAACAATTTGACTCGAGAAAATCTAAGATCAAACAACAATGTTTTGTGGCTCTCCATTTTCCTCCTCTGGCTGTCAGATGAACTGTGCATTCATTTTACTCCCAGAGATAAGAAGGTCAGAGACTGTAAATTGGTCCTTCCTCATACACAGAGAGATGGACAGGATCACAGAGGTCCTCCATGTAGGTGCACATGCAGCAACAACTGTGTACCTGACATGACCTTGTCTGACCACGTGCGGTCCTGCAGAGATGATAGTTCAAGATTCTCTATCGGCCAGCATCTGAGGAAAGAGGAAGAGTCTGTGTTGCAGTAGGTTACATGATTATGACTCTTACAAGGAGCCTAAAGGTTTAAACCACTGGAAAACAAAATATGAGAGTAGCACTTCTAAATTAGGAAGGAGGGTGCAAGGTTATTTCAACTGAGAAAGAGTTGCAAAAGGAGAGTTTTCTCGGTTTGATATTGACAGATTCGTTCCTTTGCTGCAGTATAACATTAAACCCAGATCTCTTTGTGAATAAGCTTGCTCGAGGACATCTGCTGTCTCCTCTAGTTACACTGCTGCCTGATGTTCACATTAGATCATTTACAGTAGCAGAATCTGGTTTAAACCACCATCATATTCTCTTGCTAAATCAAATTCCTCTTATTTAAGAGAATCTGATTGCATTTTGCTGATATGAAATTACAAAAGGATTATATTGGTCTGGCGCAGGACTGGGCAAGACTGGTACTGGGGACTGGGGTTTCTTTCTAGAGAGAAAAAAAAAAGTTATGCAGAGAAACTTAAGATCAGGTTGTGGCTCATCCCTTTTCCCCCTGTCTATTTATTTAGGCTATTCAAGAAAGGTTTAGGAAGCTTGGCATAGGCCTGATCTTTTATATAAAATATTTATTTCTATTATGGCAAAGCAGAATTTTTAGTATCATTACTCCAGTCTTCAGTCACATGATCCTTCAGAAATCATTCTCAATCATATGATTAGAAATCAATCATATGCTAAACATTTATTATTATTGTTGTTGAAAAAAGTTGTGTACAATTAATTCTAAAAAAAAAAAAAACACAACAGTTTAACATTAATAATTGTTTCTTGAGCAGTAAATTAGAATGATTTCTGAAGGATCATGTGACACTGAAGACTGGAGTAATGATGCTGTAAATTCAGCTTTACCATCACAGGAATATAATTACATTTTACAATAGAAATGTTAGCAACAGAAGGAGACAACACAGGTAATTCAAACAAGCAGGTATGTATTTGATTAATGGTGAATATAAGATAGATTGCAGACACTTAGCTGGACATTGATTGTGCTTTCTTGTTTTTGCAGAGACAGATGAGAGCATGAATCGCTGGGCGAAGGAAACAGATGACTGAGGACGGATGACTGAAGACGGGTCAATGGAGCTCAGGTAGCCAGGTGAGTTGAAGCGCACCGAGGCCATGACAGTGTGGAGAGTGATGGAGAGAAGGCTGAGATAATGAGCTGGTGCAGGTGCAGGTGCATTGCGTTAGAATCCGGGTGATTGGGATCCGACGGTTCTGGGTGATCAGGTGTTTAGGGTGTGATGGCTGGTGTGGAGGATCCTGTGACAAGAAAACAGTTATTTTACATTGTAATAATACTTCACAATATGACGTTGTTTTTGTTTTTGTTTTTTATCAAATAATGCATGCATGCAGCCATGTTCAGCATAAGAGTCTCCTTTGAAAAACATAAAAAATCTTACAGATCCCCAAAGTTTTGAATGGTTGTGTGTGTGTGTGTGTGTGTGTGTGTGTGTGTGTGTGTGTGTGTGTCAAGGTTATTTTCGTAAACGAAAACTGAAACTAAGACTAAACCTATATAAACAAAAAACATTTTTTTGTCTGTTTTATTTATTTATTTTTTATTTGACATGGACATTACAATTACATTGGACGATCCCTATGCATTTGATTGGGTATATGCTAATTTTCAACACCTGTCCACGGGAGGCTATTAAAAGAAAATACAATAACAATACTGATAACAAAAGCAATTATAACAATAATTAGAACAAATGATAAAGAAAATATACCATATGATTACAGATGCCAAAATACATAGGGGCCTACATAAGTTATAAAGCAAAAGCATCAAAATCATAACATATCTCAGTAGTAGGTTAGTCATGCGAGCACTGTTGTTTTGTTTTTAGTCATTGTTTAAGTCCTCTATTAAAAGCATTGCCATCGGTCTCTAGTTTTAAATTAATATGTAAAGCATTCCAGAGTTTTGGCCCCTTTGCAGAGAAAGCAGACTGACCAAAAGAAGGCTTGTACTTTGGGACAAGACAGTCACCTGATACTGGCTTGTGTGTTCACCCTATATGAGAACTTTGACGCCTATTGACTAATTTAGAAAACAGTGGTGAAACATGATTATGTATACATTTAAAAACCAGTTTGAGATATGTAAAAGCAATAAAACTGTCAAAGCCAAGAAGCTTATGCTTTCTTAAAACATCACAATGATGCCATCTCATAGTTGTCCGGTCCATAATTTGTATTGCCTGTTTGTAAATTGAGAAAATAGGTCTGGGAGAGGAGAGGCTTGTGACCGGGATGTGACGCAATATGACAGATGTGAAAAATGTCATTGCATGCATAGTTTTGTAGTGTGACATGAAAAATCCCTTCTTATAAAACGAAAACAATTTATGTTTGGTTTGACCATCTTGCAGATGTACTTAACATGATTATCAAATTTTACATTTTTATCCAGAATAATCCTAAGGTACTTAACTTCATTCACTGCTACTATTACTTCATTTTTGATCTGCACCTCAAATATATCGCTTACAGACCTATTTCGTATGGAGAAACACATGGAAACTGTTTTCTTAACATTAAGAGATAAATGAGATAGCTCGAGCCATTTAGAGATATTCTGTAATGCTTGTGTCAGGTTTTCAAGCAAAACCACTTTCTGTGTGAAGCCTTAAGAGGCCGAAATGGCCAAATAAGAATTTCCATCATGTCTAAACCTTATGTAAATACAGCTGTACCTTAATTCCAGGTAAGATAACCGCATGTGAAACTAAAATATCTATTGCACATAACCTATTAGACAAGACCACACTGAGCAGAAAACAAAAAAAACCCCAAACAAATAGCATGTTTAGCCCAAAATAGACATACATTTTCAGAGTAGAAGTAAACTAAATGTCTGGTCTGAATAGAACACATGAAAATGAGTATAACTATATGATATTAAAAAGGCATAAATGGATAAATACAAGAATAACATTTGAAAGGAGTAATCATAGAAATTACCATAAAAGAATAATCATACACATTTTTTTTTCTTATAAACCACATGTTTAACAAAATGTCATCTTTAATATGAATGAGTATGAATTAATAATTATTACTTTATACTTTTAAGTTGCATTTGCTTGGTTCTTTGTTCAAGCTCAGTTTTATTTTTATTATTAAGAGTTTGCACAAGAGTTAACTGTAAACTGCAAACATTAAACTTAGCTGAAAATAAATATATTTAACTGGAAGTATTCTATTAACTCTGCTAACCTGTAATTACAAAAACTGAAACTAAATATATAAAAACTAAATATAAATGTGTTCACAAAATAAGTGTGTGTGTGTGTGTGTGTGTGTGTGTGTGTGTGTGTGTGTGTGTGTGTGTGTGTGTGTGTGTGTGTGTGTGTGTGTGTGTGTGTGTGTGTGTGTGTGTGTGTGTGTGTGTGTGTGATGTTTGATCACTGGATTGCATCATTGCTGATAGTAATCTTGGTGACCCTACATTTTGAGTGGTACTGTATATATAAGATGTAAGGGAAATATGTAACTTTTTTTACTTAGTTACACCACATGACATTTTTCATTCATGCCATGACATTCAAGTCATTCAAGTTACTCTGTTTTTTTATTTTAAAGGTGTACATTTCTTTTGTTTATCATGGACATCTTTACTGATCTATTTATAAATATCTGACAAAAGCATCTATAAATGACTTTGGGATGATGACAAGTCTACTGCTTAGACATGATTAAATTTCTAAGAAACATAATATACATAGGAATAAGGGTGTTTGTTTACACGGTCTCTATTTTTATCTGCTTTCAAAAGCTTGTGTATAACTCAAAGATTTGATATCTAAACCTAAGGCATTTTGAAAACATTCCTACTAATCTGCAGATTAAATTAACCCACTGACTGGGTTGCCGCTAACATCGCTAACATTTCTGGACTGCTAGCAGCTGTCCCTACATTAATATACAACAGATTATTCCCAGTGCGCTTACTACATTTTGGGGAATTCTCACTGAGCGTGTCTGCTTGTAAACAAGCTTTGCCATTAAGCTGAAAGTCCATTCACACCTAAAAAAACACACACCATACAGTAAAACTGATTCCCCACAAAAAAAAAACAAAAAAAAACAACAATCCTGCAATACAGCTAGAAGGTGTTTTCTACAACATCAAAGAACATCTACTTTCCCTCTTGGCGGTGTGTAATCCTCTTGTGAGTCTGCTGGCGTGGTCTAAATTTGGCTCAGTGGCTCACTAGACCCAACTGAGATTTAATAGCACCAAATCGGTGGGATTCTTACCATGCTGAAATGAAGGACATTGGCCTAACCAAGGACACAGCTAGCCTGACAGATTAGACACCAGAGGGATTGGAACGAGACATTAATTAACATGAAAAAACAGATGAAGGATGGTGTCGGTCCAAACTCAGAGCTGACCATGCCAGCTTTAGATTCTCATCGTTAGTATACGTGAAAAAAAAGACAAAGTCCCAGCGTGACAGCTAGCCCATCAGTCAGACTAAATCCATGGCAATTCCGTGACTGAACTCGGAAGACAACTCGAGTATTAGAAGAAAAGGCTTGACAGCACCATGAACATGTCTTCATCATAAAGTTATAGTCGGGTCATTTTTCACCAGTCCGTTGTCTTGTCTTTCAATAGAGCTGCTCTGTGATTAATGAGTGGTCTGGAATGTGTTTAAGCAGTGACATATAGTGAGACTATTATGCCAAGTGATCTATACAAGCTTTGATAACACTGGGAAATTCCATCTTTTCTTATGAAATTTGAGGACATTAGGAGGGTATTTAAGCATTATTATCCATTCCTTTTGCCAGTGTTTGTTCCTGTGAACTTTTCTCTTCTGTGTCGGGAATAATTGAACAGGCAATGAGAGATAACTTTAAGTACATATGCTGCCTTCTGCTGGAGAGGTTAATAAAGAAACAGCACATTAGTGATTTTTACTCATTACCACTTAAATGTCACCCTTGTTCCCTATTCAAACTTAAGTAGATTCCAAGGCTGATATGTTAAATGTTGAAATGGAATGAATGGCAATTCTGTTATAATTTGCTTATTAATTAATCATGTTCGTTTTTTTATCTGTGGAGTTGAATGTCCGCCAAACATGACAAAAGCACATCAACAGTATCCTTTATCCTATTGTGTGTGTGTGTGTGTGTGTGTGTGTGTGTGTGTGTGTGTGTGCGCGCGTCCGTGTTTTGGAAAGGGCTGCCATGATGGAGAGGAACATAAGCAACAACAACAAAAAAGACAGCTTTAATTTGACGGTTTTCTCAAACAAAAATATCATATGGCTTCTGATCACTGAAATAAAGTGTAGCTATGCTGTTCTTTTGAATTTTATATTAATCAAAGCATTAACTATGAGGAAATGTTTCTTGAGCACCAAAACAGCATATTTGAATGATTTCCGTAGGATCATGTGACACTATTTTAATAATATTTCACAATATTACTGTTTTTATTGTATTTTTGATCAAACAAATGCAGCTTTGCTGAGCATAAGATATTGATTTAGAAACAGGCATTTATAGGATATATTAGTAAATGCTAAAATATGTTGAGGCTAAACACACTTCTGCGTTTTGTCCCATTCAAACACAAGATTTGCAAGGCTTTAAAGAAATCCTCTGAAGGTGAAAATGTCACGACATAGACATTTTGGTAGCACAGGATTAGTTGCTAGAGCGACACCTGACTTATAAGACTGGCCTGATCTGAGAGACTTCTTTTTTTGTATTATGACTGAACATCTATAAAATGCATTATAATATAACTTTTAAAGACTTTGGAAAGTAATCTTAAACATTGGTGTCAGTACTATTTTGCATGCATTATGCCATCAATAAACAACAATGGTTTGTTTCCAAAATGCTGTGACTTTCATAGAACTGTACTCTCACTTTTATCTTTGTTTACCCAGCCTTAAATGTCATAGAAATAATCGGCAGAAATTCGGAATGCTCTTGTGACTTATAACCCAAAGAGGTCAGTAATACCTGTTGAAAGTTAGCAATTAACATACCATTCATCTTCATGGTCCTCCGGACAGTTTATATGTGCAATCTTTCATTATAAGCGTTCATCTAAAAGCCAAAAGAATGTCGTAAAACCTTCAGCGAATATAATTAGCTGTGAACTCGAAGTCAGCAGACGGAAAACACAAGTCCATTTCACAATTTTAAAGAGCCATCCAATAAAGGGCATTTAAAGTATTTAAAATCTTATTTTTTTAATGGAATATTGCAGTATTTATTATAAATGATTCATCTTTGCTGATCATTATTTATTTTTTAATCAATGCCCTTGTAATCTTTAATCAAAATTTCCCTCCCTCTTGCAGCGACTTCTCTTCTCTTCTCTTCTCTTCTCTTCTCTTCTCTTCTCTTCTCTTCTCTTCTCTTCTCTTCTCTTCTCTTCTCTTCTCTTCTCTTCTCTGTTGACGTGTTTACTGGTACAAGGGCGTGACAAGCTGTCACACATGATATCACTGCAGTAGCAAACCACAACCATCCAATCAATTCTTGATTAACAAAATCAAACCCGCCCTACTGTACATTGTTTCCTGTTCGAGAAAGCGTTTCACTCATACAGGCTACACGGCTATTTCACAATGTGGAAGAAAAGACCACCGCAACTTCCATTTCATGCTGACTTTAATCAGCAAAGCTTTGAATCGCGTTGGTAACCAAACACTGCAGACAAAGTATGGCAAGGATTCATTGACTTGTGAAATTAGTGCTTAATAATCAGTGCTTAAAAATTGCAATTGACCATATCCATTGCACACCATTATTTCAGCCACCTGTTTTTAGAAAGGCAGGCATTTTACATGACATCAGATTCCGGTCTCCCATCAATATTTACATCAGTCTTGCAATCAGCCTATGATGTTATGATGTTTTCACGCAGTGTGTGCTTATTATCCGATGATTCCGTGCATTAAACTGTGCCAGGCATGATGATGATGATGATGATGATGATGATGATGATGATGATGATGATGTGACATCTCTACAGAGGTAACAGAGTCCTCAAAATGACAAGTATATGTTCATGTAACTCAAATGCTCAAAGTATAACACATCATAAACCAGCCGGAACAGCTCAAAAGTGTCCAAACCCACCCAAAACCAGACACATCCTGGTCACACAGAGAGACCATTTAACTAAGTCCTTATTGAATGCTTACTGATAAGTATCCGTTTGTTTTGTAGTTACACAGTTGCAAGAGCAGTTACTAACCTATTGTCAAAAGTTGCATTTATCTTTGCCCTAAAACCTATTAGTTAAGCATAGTATGGTGATTCAGCTCTACTCCTTGTTTGTTAACTCATCCGTCTCCGGAACATTTACCATGTGGTTTGGAGCGCGCAACGGGGGCACGTGCGTTCGCTTGTTCGCTTATACCATGCTCCACAGGAGCGCACTGCCTTCGACTGAGAAAGAAGTCTGTCTGCTGAGCTCTGCCATCTGAAGTTTCTCACTGCCTTTGCTTGGGAATTTCGTTTCGGACATAAACGGGAGTATCATAGAGGAGAATTGCTTTAGTAAGCCGGGCGTTTCAATTCTACGTCCTTTTGCAATAGTAGAACATCAGCACTGGGAATATGCGTCTGTCCACCCGAAACCACCACGAGTAAACGGTTCCCACGGAAACCTGGGGTTTAGTTCCCCTCCTGAGTGGAATAGAGAACTTTTCCCTCTGTATATGAGGCTTTGGATTATTTAGACAGGAAAAAGAATCATGGTCCGACAAACGCTGGATACAATTTGGGATTTTTAAGGTCATAGAACGTTAAGAGCAGCATCGGTATTTTAAGAGGACTAAGCAGAATACAGTAATTTGGAGGGAGCATATGACAGCACGAACGGCTTCCTTTAACGCACGCGGACTCCCTATCAGAAACAGAAACATGTATATCTATATCTACGGCTTTTTGCTCTTTTTAGGTAAGTTTTTGTTTAATTTTACATCCCTTTACCTTTTGTCTGTATTCGAAGTGAATCTCCTCATGAAATTTAATTCAATTTATTCTTCAGTCTCATTGTAGCTATTTATCCACTTTCCTCTGGTAACAATGTAAATGATGTGGCGGAATTACATTACATTTTAATACCATAATAGTTTATGAAGTTACGTGAAATTAAGGTGAGGTCAAGTTCAATAACGAGCAGAAAAACAACGATAACCTATGGATTAGACAGTTTTCGTTTATGGAAATCGGAATGAAAGACATACGAACTTATCAATTCATAGGCTATTCGCGTATTGAATATTTTCCTTATGAATGAATATAACTAATCACGATGTCTTATAGTTTTACATGGCATCTAATTAGTATCCTATAGTTCATACTCATAAATAATCCGACTCGTTACGAGTCATTCTATAGAAAATAATTCACAGTAAGGTAAATGTTTCAATAAAGCTGAGAATTATCAAGGTCACTTTGTGGATTTATCACTGGCCGTTTCAAACTGACGAGACTTGATCCTTTCTGCGCACTATGAGAAATAGGCTGAATATTTAAACAGTCCGCAGAACATATTAACCATTTACACATTTTGAAATAGATATTCAACCTCCAGTTTCACTTTACATTAGTTTTAATGTTGAAGTGTGAGCTCTGATGTGGAGTATTATTATAATAGCTATAATAAAATGTAAAGTACTACTTTCCTGATCTTCTTCTTTTCACACATTTGCATTATTATTTATTTATTTATTTATTATTAAATATGCAAAGCATTCATCAGTGATTCGTTTTACAAGGGTGTGTCTGAATCTTTCATTCTGGTTCTCCTCACTGATATGCTCTGCACAGTTTTAAGAAAAAAAAGAGAGATTGGTAAGTATTCTGATGCATTTACACCTGTAGGTGTCACTGGTGGGTTGCACCTCCGTTATAATGACCTATGACCAAAAAATAAATTTGCATACATGTACAAAAAATATGTGTCGCTCTCAAACACATAGGAAGAAGTGAAATTGATCAAAGACAATCTTTAGTTGTAAAATAACGAGGAAAGTATAAAGCCTTAGCCATTGAATCAAATACTAAACAAATACAAATACTAAAAGAAGATTGTCACTTACTGGTGACTCAGGTCATGCTAATTATTAGTCTTTTGTGCGATGCATATGATATTTTACTCTTCGGGGGATGTATTTTGTACTTTGACACCATTCTGAGCTGTTGTCACGCCATCCTTGTGAGTCATTAAAATTATCTCACAATCATCTGATTATTGCCCCTGGCTTGATGGTCTCTAAATTGCACTATTTTGCTGTATATGCTAGTCATTGCTAAATTACTTTATTTTATAATGAAAAAAATGAGTGGATGGAGTCAATGATGTCTTTCTAGATCCATTAGTCATTAATAGATAAAGATTTTGTAAACTTCTATCCTGTTATCTAATTAAATAGTTGTTTTTGTGGGACATTTCTCAGTCCATATGAAAAAATATGTATACCTGAACCTCCATTCCTCTCCACCCTCCTACATAGATGAGCTAGTGTTCTCCATGTCGGGCTCTTCCACTCTCTCTGAGTCCGGGCACCAAGACTCAATGGACTGTTTAAGAGCCACCGAGAAGTGCAACCAGGACCAAAAATGCAGCCATCGCTTCAGGATCATGAGGCAGTGTCTGGCAGGCAAGGACAGGAACACCATGTTGGCCAATAGGGATTGCCAGGTAGCCCTGGAAGTGTTGCAGGAGATGGATCTGTTCGACTGCCGTTGCAAGAGGGGAATGAAGAAGGAAATGCAGTGTCTGCAGAGTTACTGGAGCATCAACATAGGCCTGACTGAAGGTAAGAGCTCTCTGGGATTATGGATCAATGGATAAGATAGTCGGATAGATACACATGATTGATCCAAGAGAGGCAGGAGGGAGATGGAGGCTAGTAGTCACATATTTAACTCCAGTTAATATTTCTCAGAGTAGATTTATTTTATGGTAATTTTCTGTAGACACCAAAGTCTTACCTACAACACAGCTATACTGAACATTGAACTGAATTAAACATTTCCAGTGTTATTATATAACGAGTGTACTGATAGAAAGAAAAAAATCGAAATTTACGTTTTATATTTTATATATATATATATATATATATATATATATATATATATATATATATATATATGTATATATATATATATATATAATAGGTGTGTGATATATTTTGTCTACGATAATATCTTAATTGTTGTTTTAACAATATGCGATCTGACATTGTCAAGTATATCCCTAACTTTACAAAACACACCTAGGGAGCGGACATACTCTGCGTAATGTAGTCTAGTAGGTTAAAGAATTGCATTTGTGCATTTAGAGTGCACGCTTTCACTGCATGATTTTGTCTATTAAAATGCATTTATAATGCGGCCAAAACTCAATATAAGGGGCAAAAATGTCTTTTATATTTATATCATTTAATATAGTTAATATCACATGAAGAGTGCATTTTTTTCTCCAAATATCAGCACTATTGCAAATGTGATGTTGATTTTACACAACAGTTCAATAAACAAGAAGTTAATATTAAGTGACTTACATTTTAGACACAATATTTTCAGTTTATGCTCCATTCCACCAACATAAATAGTTTGAAACAAGCAACAGCACTGTTTTGCGTCTCTGAGCAACACATAGCGGTGTTTCGTTACTGAATCAATCAACTTTTTGAACAAATTGGTTGAATGAATGATTCTATGACTCACTCTTTAAGACAAATAAATCGGAAAATGAATCAGACGTTTGAATAAATCGGTTGAATCTCATTGGCTCATTCAGTAACAGTGGCTTGCTGCCATATATATGTGTGTGTGTGTGTGTGTGTGTGTGTGTGTGTGTGTGTGTGTGTGTGTGTGTGTGTGTGTGTGTGTGTGTGTGTGTGTGTGAGTGTGTGTATTTTGAACATCCATTTAAAAGTTTGATGTGATTCTTTTATTTTAAAAGATTTTAGAAGATTTAGTTAGCTGGAATAATCCAGCGCTAAAGAAAACACAATTGTGAAATTGTTATAACATCCCTATATAACACCTTCACCTTATACTGAGCAAGTAGAGTCCAGTGGCAGTAGATGGGATGTGCATTAGCTGGTAGTGCTGTCAGGCCTATGAATGAGAGAAAACTGTCCTTGTGTACTGACATTACTCCTCACTTGGGTAACAGCCAGAAGTAATGCGGCGCGGGAGGAGGGTGAGAACACGCCATTGTGGTGTCATGTTGGCATGAGCTGAATATATATGACTTGATCAGCTTTGGCCAAACACCTCAATGTGATGCTGCCATGCAGCCCGTCTTCTTCGTTCCTGCAGCTGCTCTAAAGCAAACACACTTGTTTTTTTAGTTTCACTCAACATTCCTTTTTCTGCCGAAATATAATTTCTGCTTTGTAGTCAAGCAAGATTTTGATCCATGGAAGTGTTGCCAATATTATCATCGCTGATGCATTTTTCCCCCATTAATTTATTATAGTTTCATATGTTCAAAATGTTTTCCACTGAAATAGAAAGCACAGTGATAAGCCTAGTTAAGAATCGTTTTGGGCCTGAACAGAGGAGTCATTCAATGCCAGGATGTAGCAGTATGTCTCAACTCACAGTTAACTGAGCACACATTCACTGCGATGAACGCGCAGTGCGTTGTTCACGCTGGTTATGTGAAATGTGACGCCGATTGATCTTTGCATTTGATCTAACGCTGCATTGCAAGAAACATTAGAGCCTCTCTGAGCAGTTTTACAGTAGTGACCAGTGTTGTTCTGTGTGGGTAGCATGGCTCGTGCGCCCTGTGGTTATGGAATATTCTTTATCTCTGACCTGATCCAGCAGTTGCAAACTGAACCGTGTGGAGTCAAACCGATTGATTGACCTCCTTTTGAGAAGCCATGCATACGGTACCAACCCCCATGTGAAAAGAGTGTTCATAGCTTATTGGTTGTACTCCCTCAATATTGTTAACTAGATGTTGTTATAGATTATTTATGAGATGAAGATGCATCCCTTATTGCCTGTTCTTGTCGTATTTCATTACATTAGAAATCACATCCAAATGCAAGCTTACAAACCCAATGCAAGAAAAATCTTTTCGATCTTTGTTGTTTAGGTGATTGTCTTCGATCGTGATCATTAGAGTGAAATAAATGTTTGTCCAGAAACCTAAATGTGTTCCTTCTGGCAACATTTTAATTAAGTGGTTTTCATTTTTTAAATATAATTTCATATATTAATATTTCGTTCCGGCAAGATTTAAACTGACAGTGTAAACATGGACTAAATTAGGTTACACCAATGAAGGGTCACATTAAGGGTCAGATCAGGCAGAAATAGCTTTTTAAGGTAACAACTGCATGTTTTCACAATGTCGATCTCATAGGTTTGGTGTGTTGGATTTCCCATTTCAGATTTGAATTATTTAGACAAACAGTTTTGTTGTCCCACTTAAGAACTTAATAGCTGAGTGTTATCATTACAGCACCTGATTTTCTGCTGAATTTATTTTATAAATCTTATTTTTGCCATGGCTTTAGAGATACATTTCCCAGCAGGGCAAAGCATGGGAAACATGCTGAAAATGCAGTCAGGTGCAGCATTATGCACAGAAGTGGACACATGTAGTCTAAATCAGAGACATTATAAGGAGGAGGAGACGGACAACTTGTAGAAAAAGTAATGGAAGATATATATATATATATTTTATAACGTTGTTGTCAGATTTCATTGCTGAATCCAAATATTAAATTCTATTGCTTTTTTGACAAACAGTTTCTCAACTCTTTCCCCTCTTAAGTTTCAAGATATGTAATTGTTAGCATGTTCCCAGCATAGAAAATCATTGCCTGGAGGTGTTACCTTACCTTAAAGGGGGGGTGAAACACTCAGTTTCACTCAATGTCATGTTAATCTTGAGTACCTATAGAGTAGTTTTGTATCCCTCATATCTCCAAAAAGTCTTTAGTTTTATTATATTTATAAGAGAAAGATAGGCTGTACCGAGTCTTTCCGGAAAAACCCGAGCGGCTGGAGGCGTGCCGTGTGGGCGGAGCTAAATAATCACGACACGAGCGCGCGAAGCTTTTGCGTTGAGAGCGTCTGGAAGCTGTGAGTGACATCCGAAAATAAACCATGGCTAACAATCAGATTCAGCCATACATTTTTGATCCAGAATCTGCCAAGAAATAGAACCGGTTATTCTTTTGTCTTGAAATGCATTATAATGTGTAAAGTTGTAGTTTGTAATACTTAATATGATAGCATACAATTAGCTTACTAAATGTACTTTAGCAGTGTCTACAGAAAATATTTTGCACATTATTCCTTCACCTTCATTTATAAACTTTTTGGATCATTATATAAAATTTTAGGCATTATCGTGTATTGCTGTAATAGGATGTAATTACATGCATGCATAGTTCAGTGGGCCTTGTTTATAAAACTATTACCGTCGAAATGAAGGGAACAAACAAAAACACTTGCACAACTCCGTTGCTGCTCTGGGAAAACAAAATCCATCCACAGGTCCCTTAACGCTGGGTTCTTTGGAAATTTGTGCAGTGTTTTCTTGCCCTGGCAACCAAAAACACACTTTTTTGGTGCCATTTTTTTAATTGCAACGCAGCCGAGCCCAGCGCTCTGATGGGCATAGGCGTACTCTCGCACGCACTAGGCTACAGATTCGCGCCCCCTTCCGGGAGAAGTGCCCTTAAGACCCGTATAAGGAAATTCCGGCGACTCTGACGTCACACACGCCCGTATTCGAAAAAAAAAAACTTTCCGAAACTTGTGACAAACCGGAAGGAGTATTTTTGGAACAGAATTACTCCATCAAACTTACAACTTCATTTTTGAAACTTTGTCCATGTTTAGCATGGGAATCCAACTCTTTAACAGTGTAAAAAACTCACTATCCATGAAACAGCATTTCCCCCTTTAAGGTTTAGTGCTAAAATCAATATGTGCACACATTTCACTCATTTTGTTTTGTTTTTCTCACTCTCCACCTGGTCGTCTTTATAGCGATCCATCCATTCATCCATCATTGTATCTGCCAAGCCTAAATAAGCACGAGACCACTCCATGGCGGAGTATAGGGAAGTGCATACTGTTTACCTTTGGGTCCTGGGAGCCGAATTCATTCCATTCTCCACCAACATCATAACAATAGATTAGATAGTTGACAAAGAGTAATTGCTTTCTGTGGTATGTGTGCAACGGTGAGGTGGAAAATCAGTACAGAGGCATGACCTGATATGGGAATAGTATAAGATTTCATTTAAAGGCTCCAGTGTTTCAAGGCCATGTATCCTCTGTAGGATGAATATGTGTGTGCAGTTCAATGGTACTGTTGCTATGTAAGGTTATGCAAGCTCTTTTCTCCATCCTGTCTGAGGTTTATCATGAATACCTTGCATTTAAACACAAGGGAAAATGAAGTTTGCATACAGAACAAGCTGGTCTAACTACCTCCAAATGGCCACACATAACTACTTCTGTTAGTTATAACATACTGTAACTACTAAAAAAGCTATCTGTTAGCATTCCCGTTAATCTCATCATCACTAGATATTGAATATAAATCTTTGCGTGTAGACATGAAGTTGTTATTAGTTAAGTATTATAAGTAGACTGTCTATTTAATATCTGCTAACTCTTTATTGTGATGATCTCCCAACAGACATTCTACTGACTATAAGTTACTTTGCAAGTGCATGTCAACTACTAACCCTAAACCCTTACTCTTCTAACCTCCACTTTACACCTAATACTCTAATGAGAATTAGTTGTAAGACAAGGCAAGGCAAGTTTATTTATATAGTACATTTCATATACTATAGCAATTCAAAGTGCTTTACACAGAAAGGAATTAAAATAATCACAAAATAAAAGCAAGTAAAATTAAAACAGTTATTAATTAAAAGAGTAAAAAGATGATACATAGATAAACGTATCATCTGGCAAAACACCGGTGTATTATATTTTTCATAACTCACAGATTTACTCAGATTTACCCATGGTGATTAAACTGTGTCTGTGGTGTTATTTTGGCGCCTAAGAAATCTATTGGACGTCTCCGATGGACCCGATTTTTCCCTAAAAACGGACAGGAGGAGCTCTAGGACTGACTCACGGTGTAACCTCGGGTTCACTGCCCCATCAGTCCGCACCCCAAAAACCCCATTTGTTCGGTGTAGTTGTTGTCAACAGAATGTCTAGAGGAGTGTCAAAATAAAAAGAGTTTCTTGTTTCTTGTAAAAAAAAATTTTTTTATCATGAATAATTTGGCCATCAATGGAGAAAGACAGGGTTTTTTTGCCCCAGAATGTAGCTATAGCATCTTCTCATCCATGTTAACCACCAATTTCTATGTTTTTTCCATGACTTTTCAAGTAATTTGTGATGGATAAGGACTTTCAATAAACATTTAATAGGGATTGCATTCACATTCCAAGTGATTTATAGCCTATTCATATTTATGTTCATTTTTGAGATTTCCAATCCTTTTCTCTAAATTTTACAGGCTTGGAATTGACCGTTTTAAAATGACTTGATTTTTAGGATCCTTGAAATGAGACAAATTTACTAGGCCTAAATAGAGTGCTGCAGGGATGAAGTGTTTTTGTAGGCCAAAATGCGGAAATTAGTTGTGATCTGGGAAATGCTAACTTTCACCTGCTAGCATTGAAAGCATACAATCCGACCCTCCATGCAAATCGCCGTCCAAAGCCACACCTCGTCCGAAACGCATGAACACATACAGAACAGAAGCGAGATGACCAGAGACAACGTTATTGGATTATATCATGTGTCATTCACCTGTGAGAAAACTTTACAGTGAGGGGAGAGACAGAAGCGCTTACTTGCATGCATAAGTATGTGAAATGACTCCAATTCATCCGGACCGAATGCAATGATTGAATGAACATTTTATGGTGCTACGGACGATATACATTTTATGGTCCTTCCAAAGATGATATTTATTTATAAAAAATACATTTAGACCGCTTAACATGATGATTACTATCATGATATGAGGAGACTTTCAACCAGCATAAAAAAAAAAAAAAATCTGTATAGAATCTAGAATATTTTTTTTATGGGTTTTTGGTGAAATGCCTGCATTTTTATTCAGGCATTTCAAGTTTTATTAAATACATCGGTAATACCCCTTGGTGATGTATTTTTGTATGACATTGAAGTCACAGGACCGTGGTGTAGTTTGTTTATAGCCACATTTAGTTTAGTTTAGTTTAGTTTAATTTCTGTCTTTTAAGAATCATACACTTTTCTTGGTCACAGTTTATTTTCTGCAGTATCCCAAAAGTCAATGGAAAAATCCTATAGTTTTTCTTTTTTTAGTTTGTTACAATGTTATTTTTGTAGTCTCAACCCCTACTGATTTGAAATCAAACAATCCAATTTCTTGGTTTATTATTGTAATTTTCATGACTCGCATGTACACGTGGACATCACCATTTCAGCAAGCTAGCATGGAATATGGAAAGGCTTACAATCGGTGGCTAGAAATATTGACATTACTTTGATTTTTATTTTTATTTTTTTTCGAGAGAAAAGATGACTAGAGCATTGTGGTCAAATGTAAGTTGTGGCATTACTTTACACTGACATTACATGGCTTGCCCATCCACATCCCTTAGATCCCAATATACATAATACCCACCTATCAAAAATCTTTCTTTTTATGAGCTTCATGTTTCTTGTGTAAACATATGTCTATGGGTGGCATATGTGCAACTCTAATTATGGAATTCTAGTGGCATATGTGCAACAAATGATCTTTTTCTTCATCATAACAGTGACTCCGGAAGAGAAAACACAGGGAGACAGCACACTAATATGCTTACCAGGTCACATAATTCAGTGGAAAATGAATAGAAAGGATGACTCGCTAAAGAAATACTCACTAAACGTGTAAATATATCAATATAACATGCACTGAGATGCTCACATGCAATGTCAGAATTTTAAGAAGACAATACGCAATTACATATTCTGTAGGCTGTAACGGAAAAGTAATATAACAATGTAACGAATTACTGTTGACAGGTAGCAATAAGTAAAATAAGTCATATTTATTAATTAATAAGTAAAATTACTTTTTTAAATGAGTAACAAATAATGAGAAATAAATAATTTATGAGTAAAGAGCTCACCACTGCTTTGGGTTCGCCTACACAAATACGTCAGCACTGCACCATTGTGTAAGACAATTACACTTGTACAAAGTAGAATAATGCAAAGTACACTATTGGGATGAACATAGCATGGATTATGTGGTCTATTAATTTGATTGAGTACACCCTGAACTGCAGTACTTAGCTGCAGTAACCCATCATAGCTTGAGTTGTGCTCTTGTGGACACTGAGAGTATGGCACAGAATCAGTCAAAATTAATTTGAACCATTGTGCAGTGAACCAGGTTCAACTTAACAGGAGGCTAATTGATTTTGACACAAGCTCCCCGGTTGTCTTACCAAAGACAAACACTTTGTAAGTAATTTTACCATAGGGAAAACTAGAGAAAGCCACTGAGCAGAAAGGCTTGTGATCTAATTTTATACCTGAAGGAGGTTCTGTCTTGAGATACAGACGAATAGGGTTAGGGCAGTTACTGAGATGACAGATCTGTTCTTCAAAGTTGAGAACTTAAGAGAGACTCCTCTAAACGGTACATCAAATTATTATATAGGCTAGTGCTGCTGATCATACAGATGGCAGAAAGCTATTGAGAATTCAAGAAACAAAGTAAAGATTTAAAAGTGAAGTTCCAGTTCAAAATGTAGAGAACTGTCATCTTTTATCCACCTATAATAACCTTCAACCGCTATGCAAATTTCTTACTTTTATATATAATGGGATTTTCTATGGTATAATAGGTCTTCCAGTGAATCTCGGCCATTTACAACACTGGCTAAAAGACAATACATGGGTCAGTTAGCGTCATGTATTGAGTGTCATAAATGTGATTACAGCTTTGATTGTAATGATTTCAATATAAGGATACCATTTTGAGTGTGTCCTTTCTGTGTAAATGGAATTGCAGAATGTTTGTTTCCCTGAACCAGGGTTTTTATCGTTAACTAAAACTGAAATAAAAATAAATGAAACATAAATAGTGATAAAGACTAAAATGACAAAAGCACATATCAAAATTACTAAAAATGAACAAACTAAAATTAACACAAAAAACATATATATATATATATAAAGCTAAACATTAGTAAAACAATAATAAAACTAAAACACAAACTAACATAACACTTTCACTGGTTGGACAAACAGATAAAAAAATAATACAATATATTAAGAAGAAATACACATTTCAGTTTTATTCTATAGCTTAATGCGTTCTTTTTTTCATCAGAACTTGAATGTGGGTAAGTTTCATAAAAAAATATATATTTTGAGCAAAAAGCTGAGAAAATCACGTTTTTGTTAAAGACTGTGTCTGGATGGGATTCAGAATGATGATCAAAAGCCAGATGGAGTAGATTGAGTCCATCAACACCCCCAAAACTTCACAGTCCTATAGCTCGTCCTGGGTCGACATTTCTTTAGGTAACATTAGGCATTTGATTCATATGCTGTTGATCATGTTGTTTGACATATGCATCTGCATACATATGCTATTGCTTGTCTCTGCTTCTTCTTCACGTGTCTTTTGATCAGGAGATTCAGTACTCTTTCAGAAGATACAAAATAGCGCCACCTACTCTATAACAGTGAAAACACGGAAAGACGGAAATGTAAGTCAATGGCGGGGAAGCGTTGTCTCATAAATTACAGAAATTTCCATCAATGGCAGTGAAAGAGTTATTAAACAGATGAAGCTAAAATATATTTGAATAACGTGATTCCAGAGGGGCCTCAAAGGTTATAATCTATATGTACATAATATGTTTAATTTGAATCACATGTTCTAGAATAATTCCATAAGCATGTTCCTTATTCTGGTTCCCATGGATACTCTGGAATCTCTACATATGCAATAAATACCTGAGGAGACTGATTCATACCTTGTAAATTAAATTCCCTATAACCTGCTGCTCCACAGTAATAGATCCATCGCCACAGGGGACGTTCAAGACTAGATGGAATGACACCTCATTTCTTCCTAAATATTGTTTATGAGACTTACAATCTAGTTCATTTTAAATTTCAATTTGAAAGCCAAAGATGGATGACTTTTGCCTCAAGGTCACTGTAATGTGAGCAGAGGTTGACAGGTAGCTGAGCAGGTGAATAAGCTGAACAAAATCAGTGTGATTTCAGCAGCAAGGTCAAGTATTAAGTACCTCAAGTATTAAGAGCTCTTTCAAGGTCAAGGTTACCGGGGCTAGTGATGAAATTGTAACAGCATAGGGTTCCCACAACCACACTGCAATTTTTTCCAGCATTCTTTGTCTTGTTCTCAGTAAACATCATTCAAACAGAGTATACAGTATATAAGAAAATCATAAAATGTAATTATATATATTAAGTTTTATTGAGCTTCATGCTTAAAACAATAAGTATTTAAACATTAAAACAAGGTAAATATATTAATTAATATGATCTATTAAGTTTTTTTTTCCCCATTGGAGGAATGCTTTATTTTGGCTTGAACATAAATCTATAAAAAATTTAATGAGGTTTATGCTTAAAAAAGAAATGGCAAAAAATGGCAGTAGTAGGGCATAAATAAAGCTTCATTTAACATCAATTGCACAAAATATTCTGTATAATGGAACATTAAAATGTTCTTCAAACTTCATTGAAAGGTTATTTTGCTGCAAAAAAAAAACACTTGAAGTACAAGGGGGAAATATATAGTATATTTAATATATATATATATATATATATATATATATATATATATATATATATATATATATATATATATATATATATATATATATATATAACATTGTTTTTTTACGTTTTTTAAGCTATCTGAATTATGAGGACTTTTGAAATGTCCTCATAAACCACCTATAAGTTGTAATACCAGTGTAATACATGTCATTATACAAATTTGTGTCCCATAAATCACATAAACCAACCTACACACACACACACACACACACACACACACACACACACACACACACACACACACACACACACACACACACACACACACACACACACACACACACACACACACACACACACACACAAACTCAATTGAAAGCAAGTTCTTGAACAATTTTGTATTTAAGTATTTTTTTTAATACTTAAATACTTTTACAATTACATATTTTTTGCTTAGAAAAATACTGGTAGATTCACAGATTTTTTTTTCACAGACTTGTTTTCAAACAGGTCAAGGAAAGGTTAGGGAAATCTCTACAATTAACATACATTTTTCTAGTTATGCTGAGCTCTAAGATATTTAATGCTCTTGGAATTGCTCTTTGTGATTGCGGTCTCTATAAAATGATTGTTAAAAATCCTTATCTGTCACAAACCATTGGACAAATAATGGAAATTCACTGATTAAAATGTATGGGAACCCTGACAGCTGGAGACTTGTGAGTTGAAACCCCGGAGGGTCTGTGGTTTCCCCAATGGCACCATAGCAAATAAAAGGAAAAAGAAGAAGAAGAAAAAAACAAAAAACAAAAAAACAGTATGTATTGCTTTCTGGCATTTTTTCCCCCTCTCCGTGTGCCGGCTCTCTCTCGAGCTATGATACTAACGCCAAGCACAAAGTATCTTTCCCCAGAATCTAGCTATTAACTCTGTGACCGATAGCAGCAGTCAAAGTCTATTACCTCAGACATCCACTTTCATAAGGACAGGCTGGCCACAGGGAGGCGATTGGACGCCTCACCCCCACCTGCTCTATTTGTCCTCTGCTCCCTCCCTTTTGCCCCGAACCCAACCCAGCATCCCCCTCCCACCCCTAGTCTACAGCCACTAAATCATCAGCGCTGGCCCTAGGGCAGCTCAATAGCTCTACACTGGATCACAGACGGTTTCTAAAACTGCCAACCAGCCGGGTGGACCCACATCCACACACACACACAAGCTCCCACATTTTCCCTAGAAACATTTCGGTGCATGTGTTTATGTGTACAGAGGAGAAGAAATACGATGACAGGCACAGCACTTGTATCTCCTTGTGAATCCCTTTTTAATGATTTCCATTACTGTAAGTGGAGATGCAGCGAGACAGTAGTGCAAGATTGATGAGGCTCTAGGTGTAATGTTAAAACAGTCTTTGCGCTGTGCTGGGACTCTGAGCAGGCGGTGTGAAAATGCCAGGGTTTAGACTGCATGGGGAAATACCTTATGACTGTTACCACACTGTGCATCCAGAACCAGCAGCCACTGCAAAACTACATTCAAATATAGAACAACACATTATATCCCCTTCCCTGAAAAGGCCAGCTCAGACCAGCGTCATTATCCAGACTGGTTTATGTTGGCTAGTGATTATTATGTGTTGGTCTTTAGTTGGTGGAGCACCACAACCATGCTGTTCACCATTAATCTAGCATTATGATAATAACTAAAATTATAATTGAAAACTAAATCGTATAGTGTACTATGTATATTACTATTAATAATAGACAAAGGCCATTTTACTTACTTTTTACTATTTGACTAATTATTTTACAAAGTGTGTTTTTTAATCAAATAATTTTAGCATTGGCATATCAGACTTTTCAAAAACATTTTTGGACATTTACCTCAGTCTTCTCAGTGTCACATGATCAATTAGAAATGCTAATATGTTGATGTTGACTCAAGAAACATTTCTTATTATCATCAATGTTGAAAACAGTTGTGTTACTTAATATTTTCTGGAAACCATGCTACATTTATTTTAGGATCTTTGATTAATTGAAAGTTCAAAAGAACAATATTTATTTGACATAGACATCTTTTGTGTCTAAAATGTCGTACTGTCACTTTTGATCAAATCAATACATTTGTGCTGAATAAAAGTACTAATTTCTGCCAAGCAATGAAGCAATTAAATAAAATCTTATATTTGACCTGAATCCAAAAATGTCTAACTCATTTTCAGATACTAATGAAAACGTAATTATTCAGAGAGGAATTTGCACAATTATACAATCTTCAATACGTCATATCGTAAGAAGAGGACCCTAGTCTTTTCAGCAGGGTGGACAGAGACAAATCTCACAACACTCATGCACGTAATGTAACGTAAAAGTGATTTTACTGCAAAACAAAGGCTCAGTAATGTACACTATTGGTGTATTCACTGACTGAGACAATTGGAAGAACTTTATCCTTCAGATCACTAAGAGTCAGACACAACTGAGTGGATAAAACAACAACAATGATGGTGTATACCCACATGCCCTCAACATAGAGAAGAGATGGGAGCGATTCTTGTTTGCCAGTTAAGATTTTCTATTTCAGTTATGCCTTTTGGCACTCCATTTCAGAGAATCTCCCTCCTGCTGTTCAATAGTCCCTCTCATCTGGAATGATGTAGTTTGAGGAAAAAATGCCACCACAACACTAGTGAACATTGTTGCCAGGCAAAAGGGACACGCAATCTTGTTGGCAGGAATATTGACTCACAGGTAGATGATTGTTTTAGCTCCATTTAACTGGAAATGGATGTGCTCTTAGAAAATGTAATGAAAGAAAAAGGCAATTATTCTGCAATATGCTGAGGGTTATTCTTCACTTCACTTTGCAACTCCCATATGAGCAAGCTTTCCCATAAAGAATGTGGGAAAAAATGTTGTGTAAACAAAGAGAGATCAGCATATTTACATGCTGCTCTGAAAGAAGAATTGAATTATACCTGCTTGCCAAACGTAGATGTTAGTAGGTGACCCTTTTTTTATTTATTTGGCCCCATTATGAAAGTCTCAATCATAAAGTTATGCAGTTGTGGAGTTTGTATTTTGGCAGGTAAAAGAATTTTAAACACTTTATGTCAATCATATCAAAGATCTGAACTGAACTGTTTTCAGTTTAAAATAAAACAACAACAACAACAGCAAATGCAGCCAAATCCATTATTTACTCTTAACGAAAGAAGCATGTAAAATCAATTGCACAGTGTGTGTCTTGTTTTGGATTTTATTTTAGAAGTAACCTGCTGTACTCACCGAATGTGAAATATATTTCACTCACTGAAATACCAGCAAAGCAGTTTGTAAGCCAATATTACATGTGCAACTGATGTAAACCGTACCTACAACATTGTCGAAGTAAAATTCTTTATTAAAAATAGTTGTTTCGACCTTTTTGAGCCTAGGGATTTTTTTCTAATAACCTTTTGAGTGTATTTGCAATATTATTCCTTTTTAATTGCATATAGAGCATACAAATATGGCCCAGAGTTGAATCCAAAAAACTTTTTTTTCAGCTAGTTGTCAAAGTAATTTTTCTTTTTTTTCCATTTAGTTTAACTTGTTTACCAAAAATAACTAAACTAAAAATAAATAAATCTATAGAATGCGGCTATTTGCACTAAGTGTAAATTGCAACAAAATGTATTTTCTTTGCACTAGTGTAAATAGTTGTTAGATACTTAGAGCAAATAGTGGCAGATAGGCATATTTGCACCTCTGTATATTCTAGTATTCCATAAAACAGTATGCAATAATAACAACATTTTCAATGTATATGATTATAATTATCAAAATTGTAAATGGATTGTAAATGGATGGTGTTTACTTGTCCCTGTCCCTAAAGCCCTCCCCTTCACCAACCCCTAAACCTACACATTAAACACTTTATTCCCACTATTAATTACCTGCTAAGGACTTTGCCAGGTTGATGTTGAGGGGGCGTTTTCGCAACACCGTTTTCAACTAGAAACGGAAAACTTTTTATGCATTTTGGACGTTCATTTGCCTGCCCGTCTGTATTCACCATAGACAGTAAAAGAAATGGACACAGCGACCCCGTTGATTTCAACGGAGAAGACTGAAGCCCGATTATTTCACTTCCTGTCTGATGGCTGAGCGACTGCGCAGGCTCAAACTGAGCGTGACGACAGTCTGACAGTTGTAAATCTTCTAGTAGCTGTGGCAAGACAAATCTGAATCACCTAGTTCCTCAAAAACGTTGTTGAAATATTTTGTCCCGTTGCTTATGGACTCTCTATTTATGGGCTTCTCCCTTGACTTTATGCCTCAATTTCCCCCCGATTGCCTCATAGACCGTAACAGATTGCCTGCAAGCTTCCCCTCCTGTGTATACGGTAATGTCTATATTGTGCGACAGAAAGTCGCCTGGTTATGACGCAATCGTTAGCCTATTTTTTACAAAAACGGCTTCTACGGGGCCATAACGTAAGATACAATGTAATGGAGCCTTTTATACATTGTCGTGTTTCTTTAGAAATAAATAATGGACAAATGAAGTCTTTGGACGCCTCAGATGTAAAGTTATTCGCTGTCAAAGTGACGCCAAAATGAATGGGAGTCAATGGAATGGTAACAGCAGGTGAAGTTCTGCTATAATGGCGACTACCGCGAGGCTTCAACTTCCGGCTGATGGATTACCCCCTTGGTGTTCACTAGTTTCCTTGTTTACTGATTATGCTACGCACCTTTATCAGTGTCTGGTGATTAGCCTCCCTTGTGTATTCAAGCCTTTAGTTCTCTCAGTTCTTGATATTCCTTCAGTGTGCACTTTTTTACAATTATTATTATTATTTTTTTAGTATGTCTACTGCTGTTGCCATTATTTTGGGATCAGTGATATTTTACTTTCATTGATTCACTATTATAGTTTATATATACAAAACGAAGCTGGCTACAACAGACAGGTTGAAAGCTATATGACACCTCCCGAATCTCAAACAAACATTGCATTTTAATCATATCCTGTTCTTTAAACAGGGATTTTAAATTAAAGAATGCACTGTACACACTGTGCACATACAGTCCCACTGGGTTTGCAGAATAAAACTCACATGGACCACAAATTAAGAGAACGGGATATTTGTCTACTCTAGCATGTCATTTTTAAAGAATTTTACAGCATGAACGGAAGACAGGAAGAGAAAGGCACAAAATTATGAGGATTTCAATTAGCGACCTTTTTTTGGGCATTTTACTGTCTTGTTCCCATGATCAAATATCTTATTTGTTGTCTTGTACTCCTAATGTTGCATTAAGCTAAGGCATATCTCAGGTAAATCCAGACTTCAGCCTGATAAATACCCCAGCTGTGAATGAATCAGGGTGGAGTAAATGATCAATGGGTTGAACAGGAGGAGCGGCCCAGCGAAATTAAATTAACTCAAATATGTCAGCCGTCCAGAGACTTATTATTGTCCTCAGCCCTCTCACAAATCTCTCATTTGCTTCAATTTGCTGCAGAAGGAAAAAGGACAATGTGGTGAGATTCCAATTGAATCCACATCTCTCTGGGAAAATGTAAAGACCCTGGTTTTGTTGGGGTTATTCGTCATCAATCTCTAATTTATAATTGAATATGATGTAGTTGCATTCTTGGTGCATATTAATTTTCGGCACAAAGAGAAAAACATGTCTAATAATGGCCATGGTTAATGATATACAGTATAGTATTTGTGTGTGTGTATATATATGTATATATATATATATATATATATATATATATTTTTTTTTTTTTTTTTTATATATATATATAAGTGTTTCAAAAATAACACATTTCTGATGTGATGTAGGAACACGATGAGTATGTGAAGATAGTTGGGTTGGGAAGGCAAAAATAATATTGGGAAACATCATGCAATCATTTTGCAAGACTGCAATGCCTGACTCATAAAAGTATAACTCAGATTCAGATTCATTTGTCTCAGAGAGGATTTTAAGGTATTTTCAGCTGTGTTTATTGATGCAGGTTTTTAGTGTATCTCTGTACTGTGTGTGTTGCAGTGCACTATTCCTTAAGAACTCTCTGATCTTTACTCCTAATTACCATCTTGATTTCCCTAGAGGTGTCTTGGCTGAAGTGCCAAATGCTCTCGATAAACAAGTTTGTTTCTTTAATTAATGTACAGAATTTTGAAACGCACAATAGGCACAAAAGGCAGCTGTTCATTCACTCATGTGACGTCTCTATTAATATAAACGTACAAGTTCCTTACAAGTGCATTTTAGAGAAATGCACTTGTAAGTCCCCTTGTCTCGTGTTTAGTCTGCTCTGTGGTTCTTTTGCTTCAGATTTGACCTATGATCTGTATAGTGTAGTTTTTTTTAAACAATACATAATGTCATGCATTGCAATCTGGTTTTAATGTGCCCTTGTTACAGTGTAATTATACATTTAAGTACTGTGTAATATTAATTAAGAGCACGTACTTACTATAGGGTAAGGATTAGGGCTTGGGTTAGTTGCATGTAATTATGCATAATTTACTGTTATTACTACAGTAAATACATGTAACAAATATAACAAGGACACAGTAAAGTTTGTGGTAAAAAGTGTAACCAAATCTTCCTGTTAAAAGCTGATATTTATTTTGCCATACAAAATGCACAGTTTTATGATTAGTTGCATTTTATTAGGTATATGTGTTGTAAATTACATACCATAGACTT
Organism: Meda fulgida; assembly: GCA_030578275.1. Classification (NCBI taxonomy): domain Eukaryota; kingdom Metazoa; phylum Chordata; class Actinopteri; order Cypriniformes; family Leuciscidae; genus Meda; species Meda fulgida. The sequence goes on along the minus strand of CM060623.1, from coordinate 14,221,120 downwards.
TATTATTATTATTATTATTATTATAAGAAGAAGAAGATTTACCATATTCATGAATGTTTTTTTTTTCTTTCATTTAATAATGGTGTCTCTGAATGTCTCCACAGGGAGGATTTGCCAGTTTTAGCTCACTTCTGAGGACACTTTTTGTACTCGTATTGCTATTCAAAACAAGAAATGCACGCACGCACGCACGCACGCACGCACGCACGCACGCACGCACACACACACACACACACACACAGGTTATGTATATTCATGCTCTTTAAGTCTATTAACAGGATATCTCTAAAATAAACTATTGGATGTAGTGGATTGAGTCACAATCTGTGTCTATATCCCGTGTCTATTTGGAACAGGATCAAAGGGCTTGCTCGGTCAGGTTGATATTGAATGTCGTGGCTGATGCTTTTGGGACATTAGTACTTGCTTTGCTTGAATTACTTGTTTCCTTCTGACCTAATGGAGTATTAACAGGGGGCTGAGTCTTATTAGACACAGTGTGTGTCCCAAACATCAATGAACAAAGGCTGTGGTGACAACATTAAAGAGAAATGTCTCGTTTAAGGACTGCTATTGGTTTGGTAACCACATTATGCTATTCTTATGCCAATGAAGTTGGGGGAAAAAAAGAAAGAGACAACAGATAAACATACAAGTTTGTACCAGCAAATCTCTTGTTTTAGTATAAACTCATTACAGTAACAGTATGAAAAGGGTCTGCAGAGCCTAACGATGTGACATTATTTGAAAACGTTGTCAGGAGATGTCGTAGAGGTCACACATGTTTTGAATGTCTAAGGATAATGGTGCGGCCTCCTCTTTCTCTGGTCCTTCACAAACAATTATGCAAAAGCAATTATCCACCATGCATCAGTGAAGCGTAGCACACTGTGATTTAGCTGAAGATTGGGATCTCTGTTGCTATCATCATTTTGTTCCGTTCTAAAAATCTCTCTCTCTGTATTTTTACGACTAACTACACAGACAAATTAGCCCGCAGTTGAAGCCTGAATACAAATATTCATTTTTGTGATAAGTTCTCTTTCAGGAGGGCAGGCGATTTTTGAGTTTACTTCTTCCATTATACTGTGCTCTTCGATTTTGTGTTTATTTTTCACAGTGAACAGACTGGGTGGAAAGTAGACTGTGGAGGAATGATTCTTTACGGTTATGGTCTTCCAACAAACATCCATCAAAGTGGTTGTTCCTTGCGCAGGAGAGATTTTAAATTCATCTTCATCACCTCAGGATTTGAGCTCTTTTTTTAATGGTGTCTATCCTGAAGAAAGGGATGGCAAAAGAGTGAGGAGAAACGAAAGCACAGGATGAACCTTTACCTGGATAGTGTTAGATCCATGTTTGGATGCAGTTTGTTTTGTACTAGATCGCTCTCTCCATCAGGACAAACACATTTTTGACTGTAAACAAAAATGATTTCTGAAAATTTTGAGAAATGGCTGCTTCGCCATCACAGGAATAAATTACATTTTAAAATATATTAAAGTAGAATACAGTAAGTAGGTAGCCTGAAGTGGATCCATCCACATTCCCGCAGAATCATTTAGTAGAGTTTGAAACTGTGTATGGAAGAGCTTCTGTGCTCCTATTGGTCAACTTCACAGATATGACAGAACCCTTTTGTGGAGGGCTGAAAAAAAATTAAAGGTGCACTATGTAACTTTTTCCCTCTACTAAAGCATAACAATACCATAATATGAGTAACTGAGTTCACATACTAGTTTCTCTTCTACAGAAACTACTTCTACAGCCAGTTATTTTACTTTGAAATGTGCGTTCCGTGTTGGAATGTCTGTTTTTGTTTTGGTCTGTGGGATCTCGTCCACTGCCAGTTCACCCAATTGTACTTTGACACCCCGGGATGCCAGTTGGCAGGGAACACAGCGTATTGCAGCCAGCAAACAAACTGGGTCAGAGATTGCTGATTCTACCCAAACTAAAAAAAACAGTATCGGTATCCATGTAAAAATCTCTATGAACGAGAGCATATTAAAACGCGGAGACTTGCGTTATAAGTCTCCTCGGCTTTCATTGTCAATTGCGCTCGTTCCTGTTGCGTGTACTCAACCTGGCAACCCGCGTGAAGCGTCGCAGACACAGCGTCGGTTGTCGTCCACTATGACACACTATATGAGGTGAAAAGTTTGATTCTTGCACCCCATCGCCCATTGTCATTTACAAATCACCAAAGCACCCTACTTCAAAAGGATTGTGCCAAAATCTGGCTGATATTGCGTAGTCTGAACCCAGCATTAGGATACTTAATTATACTTTTAAGTATATATATCGATCAAAAGATTGAGTACAAGTAAATATACCGAATAAACTTAGACTCTTCTGTCAGTATAAGTCAAGTAGCTATACTTAATTGTAATTTTAAGTATATTTCTGAGAAGTGCATAAAGTATACTTCTGAGTAAAAAAAAAAATATATTTTTAGTTTGAAAGAAGTATACAAATAACCCACTTTTTTGTAAGGGAAGCTAAAATGCTATGTGTAGCTCTTACTTGTACCTGAAAGCACAATTATACATTATGATAAATGTCTTCAGTATCAAGTCATTTGATACTAGGTCTAATTTGGATTTGTAAAATAATGTCGGAATGATAAGCTAATGATTAGCTTGTCTACTTGAGAGACAAGTCCTATATTTTCCCCATTCACTTTTGTGTCAACTCATTGTAAAACCCAGTGCTGAAGAAAAAATTCAAACCCTGTAGCGGAATGCATTTTAAAATCCTGCCAACCCTGTCCGTGTCCGGCTGTGGACGCCGTTTGGCATCTCTCACCTGATGCAACAGTGAGGCGGTGAGTGTTCTCTAGTAGAAAGCCGTCAGACAACATTTGTCTGTTCAGCTGTCACCTCGGCACTCCTGAGCTGGGCTTCCTGACAAAAAGAGACAGACACATAACAGAGACAAAGAGACAGAACCCAAGAAAGAGCGAGAGGGAGAAAGACATGAGGGAAAAAAAACAGAGACAGACTCCCTGTGGACTCATGTAATAGGTTGTCTCTCCAAATGACCATCAGAGTTCACTTCACATTGCGATGATTGCAGGTGAAGGAACGGCAAAGGGAGAGTGACTGAAAGATGGAGCTGTTATTCAGATTGAAATGTCACTCGGGAAAGAACATATGCTAATTCTTATGTTCTGTGCAGTTAGTACGTGCTATTTAAAACAGCTCCATTCTGTGATTTGGGTTGTCAAGTTCAAACATAACTATTCAGTCACAACAAAGAGAAAAAATAGTCCCAAAGGAAAAGCTGATCACTCAGAGGTTGCTTTGTCAAAGCTCAGGAAATGTAACGAAGATATTCCATTGAAGTATAAACTTTCTATGATGCTGCTCGTAAAATTGCTTAGGAGTAATAGAAATAGACACAAATGTAACCATCTCGACATCCAGTTGTTTTTGTTTTTCAGGGGAAACATCTAAGAAAGCAGATGTCTCAGTTTGTTCTCCATTTGATCTTATTGTCAATATTGGGGAAACAGTTGAGATATTGAAGAGATCTCATTGTGATTTTTTATTCCCTTGGGATGTTTATTACTCCGCTGGTTTTCCGGAATGTTAAAATCATTATTAGCGTACCTGACACACATCATAAAAGGTCATCAGTCATTCACACCTATGCTCTGTTGACATGACCATTTATGTCTATTATAATTTGGCTAAAAGTAACTGGACTTTCCATCTTCAGATAACGTTTTTAAGTAATGTCATGAGACAAGCCCTGCAGACACTGTTTCTTGTATACAGTTATTCTAATATATATACAGTATATATATATATATATATATATATATATAAAATCACCCTTGTATATTAAGCTTTAGGGTCAATGACATGATGCATTTTTCTCAGGATATATTCATTTATTAAAAAAAAATATTGCAATTCATACATACAATGACTTGAATGCACCTCTTCTATGATGAACATTGTGGCGAACAGGACGGCCGAGGGACGTGAGAGAACGGCGCGAGGCCGGTGGTGCGATTGCTAATGAGCAACACATGTGAGGCACACCGGTCTCGCATCTCTCACGGAGGAGCGGAAGCATAAAGGAGGAGCGACGACGTTGATGATCGAGAGAGGAACAGGCCTGTATTTTAGTTGTGTTTTGTTTTTGTATTTTATTTTAGCCAGCAGTCGTCCGCGAGGGGCTGCTGGCAGTTATATTTATTTTCGGTAGCCAGCAGTCGTCCGCGAGGGGCTGCTGGCGGTATTTTCGTTTGTTTGTTTTATTTAAATAAATTATATTTTGATTGTTCGCCGGTTCCCGCCTCCTTCTTCCCTGAACATTGCTACACTGGTGCCGAAACCCGGGAAGAGGGAGGAACGCGCTGTCAGAGAGTCCTCGCCGGTGTGGGGAATCCGCGGTGCCATCGAGCATGGTGCGCGAGTCGCCGCCGCTCGCCGTGGGCCGGAGCCTGCTGCCATCCGCCGAGCGAGGGGAGGAGCAGGGAGCGGGGGACTCGCGGCCACGGACGCTCGAGGCGGTGCGCTGGAGTGAGTTGCCGGTGGGACGGTCGAGCTCGCTGCCGGCCGCCTGGGTATTGGAGGGGCGGCTGCCATCCGGGAGGGAGAGGAGGAGTCGCCGCCGCTCGCCGTGGGCCGGAGCCTGCTGCCGTCCACCAGTGAAGGGGAGGAGCAGGGAGCGGGGGACTCCTGCCGTCTGCCCAAGGCACCCGAGGAGCCGTCGCCGTCCACCGGGCGGCGGAGGAGCGTCGAGCCGTCCACCGAGGGCTACCCAGCGTCACCGCCAGGCACCGCGGAGGAGATCGCCTAGCTGGTGGGGGACCAGATGGCAGCGCGTTGTGGGAACCGGACCAATTTTTTTTTCCCTCTCTCCCCTCTCTCGATCTGTCGCTCCTCATGCTTCCGTCTCCGTTTCCCTCGGTTTGTCTGTCCATACTCCCCAGGGATCGCCGCCGCCGGGGGGGGGGAGTAGGCACAGGCTCGTGGGTACCCCCCGGCCTGTGAGGGGCGATGGGGGTATGTGGCGAACAGGACGGCCGAGGGACGTGAGAGAACGGCGCGAGGCCGGTGGTGCGATTGCTAATGAGCAACACATGTGAGGCACACCGGTCTCGCATCTCTCACGGAGGAGCGGAAGCATAAAGGAGGAGCGACGACGTTGATGATCGAGAGAGGAACAGGCCTGTATTTTAGTTGTGTTTTGTTTTTGTATTTTATTTTAGCCAGCAGTCGTCCGCGAGGGGCTGCTGGCAGTTATATTTATTTTCGGTAGCCAGCAGTCGTCCGCGAGGGGCTGCTGGCGGTATTTTCGTTTGTTTGTTTTATTTAAATAAATTATATTTTGATTGTTCGCCGGTTCCCGCCTCCTTCTTCCCTGAACATTGCTACAAACATGTTTTTAATTTCAGAATTAACTTAGATTTTTGAGGAAAATCCTATTTCAAAATTTAGAACATTTCTAAAAACTTGACATGCTTTTGTAAAACGACATCTTTAAAAATAGTTTTCTTTAGCTTACAGATATATATCTATCTTTCTTTTTTTTATTTGACCTTTCAATATTTCATATTTCTAGTTTATCTGCAGTGCAAGTTTCCAATCATTCCAATCCTTTTCAGATGTCTTCAAATGTATAATCACGTCATTTTACTTTCAGACTTAATTGTACCAGACATCTATTCATTTTGGTTAGGATAATTCATACAATTCTATCTCTCTGTCTAACTGCAGAGTGAATCCTTGACACTCAGTCAGCAGGTGGAGTGATGTTTAATACACACTGTTCCATGTTAGTGATCTAATGTGAGTTAGGGACCGTCTGAAGACATATGCCATCTTTCATCACATCTCTACATGTGCACACATCCATGTGTAGCCCATCCGCCTCAGAAACTGTGTGACAGTGAAGCTCGGTATGATAAAACGAGACTGACACAGCTTAAATACTCCAATGATCCGCATTCCCCAACTGAAAAGAGGATCTGGGTGATCCCTGCTAGTATGCAGGTGTGTGAATTACATGGGATGATTTTGAATTTCGAATTCTGGATTAAAGCTCCCGAGAGACTTTCAGAAGGGAGTACTGAAGGCAAAGGCTGGCTAATTTTTAATTTTGACAGGCACAATCTTCACACACTCATAGTTGAGGGTTTTTACTGTCTCCCCAACTCAGTTCAAGAGTCACAAAGCTTCTTATTTTAATATGAAGTTTACACACAGTTTTTGTGATATCTGATGGTGAACAGTAGCGGTAGTGGTATGACATAATTCCCCGTGGGTTTTCATGGTATAGGGGCCTTTCAACCCTTGTGGAAAAAGAAGTGTGCTTAATTGTATTGAATGTGCACCTGAAGTATATTTTTTTAAGTATATGAAAGCTGTACTTTCAGATAATATAATTTTAATTAAAGGAGTCATAACCTGTAATTGTCACTTTTCCACGAGAATCAATGTATGTTATGATTGCCTAACGATTATACATTGGCCGGGGAGCTGATATTCAAAAGTGAAGCGTTTGTTTACCCCAGGGTTCGTAAACCAGCCCACGTGCACGCGCACTCAAATACGAGATTTTAATTTCTAAGGATATACCATATATGGACACCGCAGACATATGCTGCAGGAAGCCCGCCCTGCCCCTCTCCCCCTCATATTCAGTCAAGAAAAATGCAGAAATGTAGTGCACACACAACACATGATAGCAAACGTTGATCTCTAGAACCACTGTAAGCTCATAAAAAAGTAGACTACATCTCCGTTAATGTAATCTACATTAAATAAAAGGTAAACTTATGTGGGAGAAAATAGCAACAAACGTTTTAGATTGTTATTGATGTTAATGTATGTCTCAGTCAAAATGATTGTCTTTGCCATTCAGAAACATGTTGATGTAGACGTCCTTCCATTGACTCTATATCTTCCGTTTCCAGCTCTGGTTCAGAGTCTGGCTCAAACATATATGGTTGAATTCCGTAGGTCGCGGCCAGGTCGGGTTCATTCACAACTTGCGCCATGAGGGCTGTCAGATTAACGCGTAATTAAGTGTAATGAGCTGGGGGAAAAAATACTGACATCACTCTCTTTTCATACAGATTACATAAACTGAGAATATGTGTTTTTTTATATAAATTACTTCATTGAAAAGAAGAGAATTCAAGCTTCATAAAGAAAAATCTCTCGTGCCTGTATGACAAGTATTTGCGGAGTTATAGTTAATTTTTGGACGCGATTCAGGAATGGACTGCACTGACAGAGAGAAGGCAAAACTCACATCATGTTTGTTTTTCTATATTTGACAAAAAGCACAACAATTTGTTTTTATTGTGAGTATACAGAAAAATAATAGACACTTAACAGGATCGAATGATGTATAACACTTATATGTAAGATCAAAATCAACAGAGTATTTTAAGTCTATTTTTCTGCTATGTGAAAAAAAAAACGAGCAAAACGCGCCGGCGCATTTCTCGACCCTAGAGGGTTAAATAAAAAGGCCACTTAAGTGTACTTACAGTACAATATGTATTTAAATAGTAGTACATCTTTATATGTAATTTCATAATTACTTAATTGTCTTTGACATATGGTTACAGGTTTAAATCAATTTGGTAGTGATCACATCGTTATCTACATAGCTCAGCTGATTGGTTGCTGTTGCAGTGTTTGCTGTTAACAGTCTGCAGTGAACTTCCCTCCCACTTCCCCAGCTACACCTGTATAGATCTGCTACGGGGGTTCATGTATGTATGTGGTATGTGCAGCAGGAGCAGCATGTCTTACATGCTCACAGCAATGTCTGTGAATGTATTGGCAGTAGCAAGTCACGGTACTTGCTTTGCAGCAGCTGAAGCGTAGCAGATCTATTCCACCGAGACCAAATTAGACCAACATTGCCAAATCCATTACCATGCCAATCTCTCCAAGAGTTGTCATGACAGAACTTAACATGCGTCACCGTTTTCAAATACCTCTGTTTTCATAGTCCACACTACAAAAAACAACATGTTCAAATTGATCCACTTGGGAAAGCTCAATTTTTGTCAGGGCAGAAATGCTGTCTCAGTGTGGAAGGGAGCCCAGAATGGAGAGAAAAAGATACGTTTTCAAAGGAAAAGGAATTTATGTGGAGAAGGCCTTAAATACACAGCAAGGCCTGGTGCACTATGAGTACCTAGATGATGTAATTGTAGCAAATACTTATGTGTAGCATTTTTTTTTTTAAATTGAATAATGTAATTGCCCCATTTGGTGCAACAGTATATTTATACATTCTATGGCAAAGTACATAGAGTATAGTGTAAGTGCACAGTGTGTACTACCACTAAAGATGACCTGATACCATGAACCAAAGATGTGCAGTATACAACAGAGCATATTTACTCTACTTAAGGCTCTACTTGACCTTCCATTTCCAGTGTGATGAATGAACTGTAAGTAATATAAGCTGAGATTGTATCCTAGTTTTTTTGGCTTATTATTTTATCGGACAGCATTTTTAAAACACAAAGTTGGATTCTCAGATGATTATTGGATGCCACACATTGAAAAAAACATACAAAAATTAAAGGACATGTAGCGCAATGTACCAATCTAGCATACAAATGCAGTGTAGCATTGTAGTGTGTGGGTATGTACAGTGCTAAACATTATTTTAATAGTCTATAATTATGTCTTTTTTTAGGTGAGGATTTTTATGAGCCATCTCCTTATGAACCCATGACGCCTCATCGACATTCAGATGCATTTCGCCTGGCGTCAATCATCTCAGGTAATTATCAATATTTCCATTACGAATACATTCTGGCAATGTGCTGTACTGTTTGCTGTTGATATTGGCTTCTTTTTATTGCCATCTCTTATATGAAACTCAGAAAATCCAGCACTAAATGATTATTATTATGTTCCAATACAGAGCAGCTGAAGTTTAAAAAGTTTCTTCTTCCTAAATTGTTCCTTTAGCACATTCCAAACATAATAAAGGGAGAAGAGAAGATAAATTAGTCATTTTCCTTTCTAGGAAAAAAAGAAACAGGAGCAAGCATTTTTTCCCAGTAAAATAGAAAGCTTTCTAGGCATTTGTCACCTTGGCATGAGTTAAGTGTAATGTTTAATTCACTGACAGCAGTCATTACAGACAGTAGAGGACAGAAATATTGCATCCAATCCATTATCACAGCCCCACGGAGCCTGGAACAACCAGAATAACTATTTTTTTTTTTATTCTGATATGAAGGGGAAAAAAATAGCCAGTGAATGACAAATCTCATGTGCACTATTGAAATATTGAATTCAACAGGGTTGTCAGATCCATCTTCTTGCCATAATACCATTTTTGTGTCTTGAAAGGCCTGCTGTGAGTAGCAACTGAGTTTTGGAGTTTGCATATTTTCTTTCTTTCTTTCTTTCTTTCTTTCTTTCTTTCTTTCTTTCTTTCTTTCTTTATACAAAATAAATAAACTTTGCTGCTGGGAAATGTCGACACAGCCTCTATTAGCTGATTGTGTAAACATTAGCTGATCATGTAATTTCACCGAGAGGTGAGTTAGGTATGGTTGAATGTCTTTGTTGTATAATTGTATGTATTGTTATGGTTATCACATCTTCAGTTGATTGTATGACAACATAAATGGGAAAAATTAGTTTGGAGACTGGTTTAAAGGCATAGTTCACCCACAAGTTCACATTCTATTATCATTTACTCACCATCATGTTTTTCCAAACCATTTTTTCTTTTACTTTTTCTAACTATCTAAGTAAGAGTCATTCCTTCAGCGAACCAAAGGCTATAGTTTCTCTCTAAAGAAACCCTTAAAATCCTTGCTGATAATAGGGAGGCCTGAGGTACGTCTCATTGCGTCTCACTCACAACCCTCGCAGATTGAGATGGTATCTTTCGATTTGATGTGACAGCCCGAGTCGTTATTCTAGACTGGCTGTGTCTGTTCCTTTACTACAGAGGGTGAGAGGAACAAGTGGACCGCAGCACTAACACTGACATATTGAGGGTAAAGCTGGCGGACCCGCTCAGCCTGTATCCACTCCCTGGCGGCGATCTCTCCCAATCTGGAAGTGGAACAGACCTGTGTGCCATATTTAGGATCAGGCAACTAGAATTTCTAACTTTTATACGATACCTTGAAAAATATCGATATTCGATAGCATTTTCGATACCACGGAGAAAAAAAAACTGCCACAATAGTAAGGGGGTATTTTTTATTTTTTATTTAAAGCTAAATATAACATATATAATCTTTTTGGACCATACTTTTAAAATGAACTGAACTAACTAATCTAAGAACTTAGGTTAATGGTAATATATATTTGTTAACATTAGTTAACATGAATAAACAATGAAAAATACAAAATATTTATTAATCTTAGTTAAAAGTTAATTTAAACTAACATTTACTAATACATGTAGGCTACTAATTAAAATCCAAAGTTCTATCCGTTCATATTTTTTCATTGGACCAGAGCTAACATGATCCGTGGTATTTTTATTACCTACTGTTATCAAAGATTAAAATATACTGTGACAAATGCATTGCTCATCATCGGTCATAAATGCTGGTTAATACATTAACGTTATTTGATGAACAGATTTAAACGCAAATGTGCGTGCATCACACGCGAAAACAATCCTCACTGGATCACCATGAAATCAAGTTGAATACAACACACACTCATATCAACAACAATACTAGGCCATCTTGGTTAATGTTTCAGAAATGTTAGAATGAGAAGAGTTACCAACCTCTCGAAATTCTTTATACAGATCCGGGTGTTTGTGTTTCAGGTGCTTTGCTATATTAGTGGTGTTAGTGCCTTTTGTTAGCACTGCTCTGTAGCATTTGCATATTGACTAGCTTGTGTCCTTCGGCTTTCCATGTTCATTTGCTTCATATCCAAAATATTTCCAGATAGCACTCCTGCTTTGTTCTTTATCAACCAAAACTGGTCGCGTGGGCACCGCACTCGCCATCTTTCTATTCACTTCACTTTTGCTATTTAACCGGAGCGAATGAGACGAGTACGAGTGCGCGTGTGTGTGGTGTTTGTCAATACGCCTTTGGAGTGAAGTGAAAGTGACAGATCGGCTAGTGTCAGTGTATCGATACTTCGGGAAATTAGCATTGGTGCCGTTCAGGTATTTCAGTATCGATATTTATCGAAATATCGATATTTTTGATAACACTAAACCATACATTTATTAACAGCCCAGCAAGCAAGTATTGTGATATAAAGTTCTTTGGCGTAGTACCCGTCCATAGCTCGCAATCCGGGGGTACGGAATCTGCATTTTTCAACGGAAGTGAATCAATCAAAACTAACTTTAGCTGGAAAATAACATTATTCAAGAACCGCTATAAAGCCAAAACAATATCTGTTACATTAAATTATATGTTTATCTCGGTAAAGCTGCTTTGAAACAACCTACATTGTTGAAAGCGCTATATAAATGAAGATGACTTGACTTGACTTCCTCTGGATTCTGGACGAGGACAGGAACAGGGGACTCTGGACAGGTGGTCTTTGCAGAACAAGACTCTGGACGGGCGGTCTCGTCGGGACGAGACTCGGGACGGGCAGTCTCTGCGGGACGAGACCCTGGAACAGGGACAGGTAACGGAGTGGCGGCAGCCATCCTGGCTGAGGGCTCAGGTGTTGAGGCGGTGGCCATCTTGGCTGATCTTGTCGGCGAGCAGAGTGAGATATCTGAGCTGGCAGCTGAGTGGAGGCAGCAGCTGGCCGCCGGGGCAGAATATATTTTATAGCCTCTGTCTGCTTCTGGGCGGCCGAGAACTGTTGGGCGAAGTCCTCGACCGCGCCGAAGAGTCCAGCCTGAGAGATAGGGGAGTTGAAGAATCGTGTTCGCTCAGCCTCCCGCATATCTGCCAGATTGAGCCAAAGGTACCTTTCCTGGACCACACAAGTGGACATCACCTGACCCAGGGAGTATGCCGTCACCTTCGTTGTCCGTAGAGCGAGGTTGGTGGTGGTACGCAGCTCTTGCATGAGCCCCGGATCAGCCCTGCCCTTGTGCATGTCTCTGTGCACCCATGCCTGATATACTTGCAGGACGGCCATAGTATGCAGAGAGGAGGCAGCCTCCCCCGCAGCTCATTAGGGTTTGGCCATAAGAGTGGACGAACACCTACAGGCAATTGGGGGCGGGTGCCAACGGGTGCCAACGGGTGCCAACGGGAGTCAGCACGCACCGCCCCCAAAAACCAATCATCAAGCCTTGAGTGTTCGGGACATGGCGCAGGGTTCCACTCAAGCCCATCTTGTGATGCGGTGATAGACATGACGTCATCTGCTTGGGCGCCGAATGAAATGCTGGGCCCGGCACAAGACTGGCCAGCGACCTCATCCGGCAACCTCACGGGTTGCAATGTGCTAAAGTGGGTGTGAGGGAATAGATTGAGGTGTGGCGGAGGGGACTTTCGATCGCAACATTGGGATGGTCATGTTCCTGCAATGGGAACATGACGCATTCACAAATGCTGCCTGAGTGTGATTTAAGCCCAAACATGCCAGGCAGCGCTCGTGCCCATCAGCGAAATCAATCCGTCTACCGTACCCATAAATACACGGGCAAGACATCTTTAAAAAGGAGCGCTGCGTGCTAGGAGGTGATAGGCTTCTAAGCGAAACCCCCATTTCATCAGTCACTGACGTGACTCGAAGTGCACTTTTTTTTCCTCCATGCAGAGTAGAGAACCAAGTACTTGGTCTTATATTCCAGAAAAAAATACCACTACCGATCTGGGGTACGCATCCGTGGGTGGCTTGGGTCCGAGTGCTCTGTGACACCGCTGAGTTTTGAGGTCCAGGTCGCTAAGTGACAACTCCGTTTTAATGATCGATTCCACAAATTCTTGGGCATTATTCCCTTCGCATCCTTCCGGAATTCCGAAAATCCGGATATTACTTCTGCGTGAGCCTGTTTCAAGATCTAACAGTCTCTCCTGTACACTGTAAAATATTTCCAGGATTTCACAAGATATAACAGTAATATTTCACAGTAAATTACATTATTACCACTTCACAGGCTTTAACTGTGATATTTCACAATATAATACCATATTTAGACTTTTACTGTGAAAATAATGCAGGTGGGACTATTACAAGAAACTACTGTGAATTCCGTCTTTTTCATGCTGCAACGCATCAACTGAGCTCTCTAATCTCCAACGTGGTTTCAACGGTAAGTGTTTAAATGTCAAACCTTGTCAATTTGATGACTGTTTTTTATATGATAGTGCATGTTATTTAAAAGTATGAACCAAATTAGCGTTAGTTGTAGGTTCTGTTGTCATGTTTTTGTAGCTGGAGCAGACTTGCGTCTATGTTTGAGCGCTCAAATTTGAATGAACAGACGTTGGTTGTAACGTTAGTGTTAAGTTAGTAACTGAGACTTCACGTTAGCTACACCGTCAGAAATTTAACTTTAGTTGCATTACTTTGTACGCCATGTGGTAATTTGTCATGTAAGTTTTGCTTAACCTCAATCATGTTACTTTCAGTCCTGTTACTCATATGAACAATAACAGGACTAAGTAAAAGTAACAGGAGTGAGTAGAGTCGTCTGGTTTGTTGATTTAATATTAATTGATATAGTACTATTTACATGATTTTTTTAATAGTTGAAATTACTTAAATTGTAGACATTTTAGGATTAGTTTTACAATGTGAGTACCATACTTACAGGGAGCCAGTCTACCACAGAGTAACTTAAAGTTTTTGTCTTTCTCATATTTTGTAGATAGTGGACAGAACCCATGCTATGCAGGTCCCGGCTGCAAGGAAAGGAGTGAGACACCTGCAACTCTCTCTTTTCACACCTTTGTGTCTTTTCTTCCCTCTCTCTCCCTACCTCTCTCTTCTCTCTCTCTCTCTCTCTCTCTCTCTCTCTCTCTCTCTCTCTCTCTCTCTCTCTCTCTCTCTCTCTCTCTCTCTCTCTCTCTCTCCTTTTTTCTCTTTTAACACACATTCCTGTTACAACTTGAGCATGAAGGTTTACGGTTTTATGAGTGTGTTTTTAATATTTCACTGTTCTGTTTTTGAATTAATTAATGTTAAACTGGAGGTGAAAAATGTCTTTAAAATTAAATTTCATGTTTATTGGGCAAATTGTTTTATAAAGTAGAGCTGCAGCTAACGTTTATTTTAATTCGTACCAAAGCACAAACCGTTTGCAGCTTTAATTATCAGTTAATCTGCTCGATTAACCAATTAACTGCTTTGTCTATAAAATGTCAAACATTTTTGAGAAATGCTCATTACAATTTCTCAGTGCCCAAAGTAACATCTTTAAATAGTGTTGCTTCAACTTCTAAATGTTTTGATAAGATGATGTGTAAAGGTTCTTAATTAAATTGACACAAACAATAGTTGCACTGTCCTGCAAAGTTTTTTTTAAACTGCAAAATAAATGTGTAAAACAGATCATGGTTTTGTGTTTATTTGAATTCAATCTATTTTTCAAATATTTAGGTTATTGATGGGTTTATTGAACAGATAACAATTGTGAAAAGGTCAAATCTACAGTATTTTACAGATTTTAAGTGTAAATTTATAGCACATTTCATTTCTATTACAGTGTTGTATTTCTACAGCAGCAGCATGCTGCTTAATCACAGTACTGCACTGGTCATTGACTGTGTGATCACAGGATACAGCTGTCATTTCACAACAATGAACTGTAAAATTATACAGTAACATACTGTAAAAGTAATGTAACTACTTCCCAGTAATTTACTGTAAATTTACATAAAGTAACTTACTTGAAAAGTAATGCAACTAGTAGCCAGTAATTTACTGAAAAATCACGGCAGAATTTTTTACAGTGTAGATTTTCTTGGATTTGGATGCTTTGACCGAGTACCTCTTTCAACTCAGCTGCGTTTTCCCCTAAATCTGCCACTCACTGCTCTGCTTCATCGATCCTCTCTGCTGTGGCGCTTAAGTCCGTGACAAGCCTGTTTAACTTTTGGTTGACTTCTTGCTTAAGATTGCACAATTCTTCTTTCATGTCTTTTGCAAGAGAATCTCGGAAGTTTTAGTTCAGTTTTAATACCCACACGAAAGGCTTTAATGTCAGCGTGTATCGCCGCAATGCTAGCTGACAGGTTATCAGCCGGGCCGTCAGTCATCTCTTCTGTTGCTTTTTCAGTCTTTTCAGGTTTTAGTTGTGATTTAATCCTATCCTTTTTTTCTTTTGTCCCCCTCCATGTTGTTTAGTTTCAGTTTTGGTTGATACGAAGTATAAAACGGGATTAACAGCAGACCATCTGGTAGCACTTACACTAAGCTGTTACACGTGTCGGCGCCATTCCGAAAGTCGTTAAGTCCCATTCTGACGTATGAATCAAATGACAAGAAACTGTCACAATTGTAAGAAATTGGATTGTGGTTTATAAAGTCACAATTACGAGAAGTAAATTCACAATTGTGAGATATAAAGTAATTCACTGTAAAAAAATTGCACACTGCATTTCAACATAAATGACATTAAACTGATTTTAAAAATTGAGTTGTCTTGTATAACTTGATGAGTTAAAAGCAATGTAAAACATGTTATCATAACTTATTGATCATAATTTTTTACAGTGTGAGATTTTGCATATTACTTTGTTAAAAGTCACATTCTCAGATATTTAATTAAATTTCAAATTAGTCAATATAGTAGATATACAGTTATATTACAGTTACAGTTACACAGATATACAGTCATTTTATTGCACATATTGAAACAAATTTGCAACTATAAGAAACAAAGTTGCAAGATGTAAAGTTCTGTGAGATTTAAAGTCCAAATAACTGAAACTAAATTTGCAATAACCTTTTTATTTATGTATGTTTTTATTTTATTCTTTTTTTAGGGCAAACAGACTTCCATAAAAACATCACTAATTACTACTAAAAGATTTAGATAAAAAAATAACTTTTCAGCTTTATGTCGCAAAAGCTTTGAATTTTGGTTGTTGTGTTGAATACCTCTGTAGCAACTACGAGAATGAACCAAACACAAGTAAAGCTTTTAGGTGATTGTCCACACATAATCACACAAAAGAGGCTTCACATTCCAGATGACCCCTGGCTCTGCAACCAAAAAATACTTTTTATTGATTAACTAAAGGAAGAACGTTGTCAATGTTTTATAATTTGGCAAGAACAGATCTGTTCAGAAATGGTGAAACAAGAGGCCCTAACAAGAGAGATGAACAAACTATTCCATGACCTCAGACCGGAATGGCTTAAACCCCACAAACTCTACAGGCTAAAAAACTTTACATATCAAAATCTATAAAACTCATCCCAGAACAATTCTCGATGGACTTATAATCAAACATCATGCAACTACACAATTCTATGTTGTTCCTACAATATATGTTTGTGTCTCATATGCTTAGATGCCATACAATCCATAATTGTTATGAATATTAGGTGTGTGAATGAAAGTGTGCCGTGTTTCCTGCCAGCAGGATCGTATTTTTAATTCAAAAGATTTAAAAAGGTTTGATTTGAAGTCTGTGTAAATGAATGTTTTGTATTCGTTTAATAGTAATAATGTCTAAACTGTGGCCTCTTGTTCTCTCTGCTAGTGCTGGAGAACAAGGAGATCTCAGATAACCCATGATTCACGATAAGAGGAAAATAGGGCCACCTCCTAATTGGTCAGAACCCATCCGGGAGGTTGGACAAACTTTGAGTTTCAAATCTTAGACCCGAACACAGAAGTGCTCTCTCTTGCTGCTCTCTTGTGCTCTCTCTGGTTCTCTGGGGCTTTGCCCTCTGCTCTCTGGTGCTCTTGCTCTCTCTCTCCCCCGCTCTTGCCCTCGGAAAAGGCCTCGGCAGGAGAACAAGTCGGGTGGAGCAGACGATGGTTATAGTAGCCATGTAGACGCATAGAGACAAATGACCCAAATCAAGATCAGGGTTAAAACAGATTTATTCAAGCCATCTAACTCGTCTCACCTTTATTTTCCTTTGACTTCTTTTCCGTTAAAAGTCTCGGTTCTAAGTTAAGTTTTGCTGCAAAGTTTCGTTGAAACGTTTCGACTGCAACGCGCTTCCAACTTCAAAGACTTTCATCCATCCGCCAACACACCACGTGATTGGCTGCCCAAGATCTAGCAGGCACGAGGAGACCGCCAGGCAAGCAACGGACCCGAGAATCCCCCTTTACACTGACAAAAGGGAATCCCCAACGCAAGGACAAGCAAGTAGCCTCCAGACTCTTAACTGAACTGGTGCATTGATATAAAACTGAATTACCCGCCTAAGAAACGATAAAAGGGTGAAATTAATTATTGATGGTTCATTCAGATTGTGTCTTATAAGTGCATAGAATCTTGGGATTTCACCTCACTCTTAAACTTATTCTTCCTCACTCTCTTTCTTTCTTCAACTTAGTTTTATTTTTTTTATTAGTTTAGTTTTTCTTTCTTCAATATTAGTTTTATGTGTTAGGCTTATAATCAATAAAGTATTGTTTGTATTTGAAAAGAGAAGCATTACTTGTGTTATGTGCTTACGAATTTATTGTCTTGAACTGCGATCTAAGCTACTTATGCTTTTACCCTTGAATTATTTCTTAATTTAGCTGTTAGCTGGGAATTAGTCTTTCTTGGTCAGGAAGATATTATATTTCCTAGAATTAATAATTGTTTATGCTTTCAATTAATTACATGAACTGATAAAATTATCATACTATTGATTCTGCTGCGGTAAATTCTGGAAAATAATTAAATTATTAATTATTGATCATAATCCGATATGAATAATAATTAGTTATACTTGCATATAAACGCTACACCTCTGTAAACTTTCCCCTCGCACAGGTCAACAGTTCAAGATCTCAGAGTACCACTTCATGTTGTGGTTCACACTCTGTGTTCAATTTGATAGATATCAGGCCAGGGCAAAAAATATTTGTCTGCCTGAAATATGACAGAGCATTTTATGACATGACATAGGACTCTCTTCATGGGTCATTTCAGGTGCCGATGAAGAGTCTATTAACAGGAGAATCTTCTCTCCTGCTTGTTCACTTTCTTTTTCATTTCTTTTGACAAATCCCTCAAGCCTGGCTAGCAGAAATACTTTCCAACAGAATAAGCCACTAGAAAAAGAAATGCAGACAAATAGAAGAACAGAAAAAGTAGAAAATAAATTACATGAACCCTTTCAGGCACAGTGGTCTGTGAGAAATCATCTATTATTTTCTCGCCTTTCAATTTGCATTAAAGAGGGAATATTTCCGTTGTGTGACATTTTGTGTCTCGCCAAAGTCGGGTGTGCAGTTTCTTTGAGCTTCTAAAAAATCAAAGCTAAACTAGTTCGTTCAACTATTCCTATTAGGTGTTATGTTGCATAGATTGATAATTGATAATTGATAATTTAATTGATAAAAAAAAAATCATGCTATACATTTTTATGTAGGAGATTAGGTGTTTTGCTGTAATGGAGGTCCACTCTTACAGTCATGGCCAGCATTGCTGTCAGAACAGGCAGACGAAGAAGATAATAATAGTGTGTGAGTAATAAAAGCAAGACTTTATGAGCTCTCTACTCATATTCAGAAACTGAAGTGCAAATGAAATGCATGAAAACATATGTGTGCAAAGGGAATTGGGACAATACATGAATGAGATTGACAATTTTATGATAATACACCTTACTTCATGCATAATGTAAATAAGAAATTTAAATATTGCTGTTTATAAATAAAGTCGATTTAAGATTAGATGAGTTATCCAATTCACCTGTTAAAAACACCTTAATCTTTGTGATTCACTTTGTCTTTATTGCCTCAAGCATTTTTCTTTTCTGAGTTCAGCATTGGAAATGATTGCGTATATTTACCAGGCTAAGTCCTTAGGGGAGATGAAGCGATAGCTACATGTTGCGATGATATGACAGCATGCAGAGCCAATGATAGCACTGAGTTTCTCACACCTGGCATTGAAAACTTAGAAGTTTCTGACTGAAATTAGCAAAGACACTTGAAATTAGCAAAGACACCTATAGGTTAATTTAAACCAACGGTTGGGTTGGTCCATATTTGACCCAAACAAGGGTTGAAACAACTAAGCATTTTTTAGAGTTTACTGAATATGTTCAGTTCTTGTAGCCCAAGTTGAGTATTCAACTTACAAAATGGTGAGTTTGAATTTAGTACATTTTTATTGGACATTGCAAAAGACATTGTTTCTTGTAATTATTATCAGTTGTAAAGGGCAACTTGACTTTAAATTATTATTGTTCTTTTTATTTTATTGAACAAATTGAGAGTCGTACCACTGGTGACAATATCACAGTGACATATTCTCATAGTTGGTGTCACACCCTAGGTGGAAATGCACTATAAGTTGATCTGCTCCAAGAACAGCGCTGTTATTACCTCGCTAGTGAGAAATGTCAAGTAGCTTTAAATTTGTTAAACTATTTTACTGATAAAATTGTCAGAGCTGCGCAAACAACACGTTTCTGTGGGAGTGTGTGTCCGTACTATATGTGTGTGTGTTACTGCGTTTGAGTAGGAAATAGCGGGTGAAGCGCGTGAGAGCATCTACTTTCCATATGTAATAAAACGTAATTTTGTGGCAAAAAAAATTGAAATAATTTGTTGTTTTTATCCTATTGTTTAATATGTTTATTTGCTTGGTCAGTTCCGTTGTGTGTTTTGGTTCTTTTGCTGTTGTTGACTGTAAGGACCTTTGAAATAACTGAAATCATTTGGTGAGATGATATGGAACTGTAATGCGGTCAACACCTACCTGGAACTACTTTAGCCGTGCATTTACCGGGAAATAATTGCACACGTTAGAATGTTCGTCAACCAAACAGATTCAAGCATTCAACAGCCCTGTAGTATAAAATGTATATGCGCACAAATTTAAATCAAACAAGAGTTTCTGGACTAAAAGTCAAGTGACATACGTTTGACACAAAATTTTGATAATGACCCCCTCAACAACAACAAAAATTAAACTGAAGAAATATGTATCACACTTCTAATTTTCAATCTTGAACCATGCATATATTGATTCAGAACATTACATTATATGAGAACACAAACATTTTGACAAACTTGTGCAAAACTGTAAAGATTATTTACAAGTTGCGGTGTAAAAAGTAACCTTCAGCCACTGAGACCAATTCCCTCTTTCTAGTCCCCCTTCATTCCCTTCAAAGGGAAAACACTGTTAAACACCCAACACAACCTTAGTTCAAGACATTGTTATCTTTTCTCTTCTTCCTATTACCTTACGCATATATTGTTTCTTTCCCCTTTACCGCTGGCTTTATTAACTGTAAAAGCACATTTGAAATTCATACTTCACTGTTGCCTTTGTGCTCCTTCAATGGAGAAATGTAATGAGACTTTGTTTACCATGTGGCATCCCTGTCAGCAGGGAATGAGATATGGTCTGCGTTATACAAACAAGCCTGGGTCATAGCCCCTGATTATTATACCAACATCAAGACTGTTGCTCTTTGGTCCCTCCTGATGCTAAAAGTTTCAAAGTAAACAGGTTTTAGACTTCAGAAATGTCCACACAAATCAAACGATTCATATAATGAGGAGTCACATTTTCCTGGATGTTTTGAGATAAAAGAGATTATTACTGTAACTTTCAACAGTCAAAACCTCCTCTCAGTTAAACAGAAATTCACAGCAAAAACTTTCATACTTCTGCAATAGATGAATACATTTGAATGCACAACCTCCTACATTTGCACATCATCAACACCCATTCTGTGTTTCAGACTACTAAATACTGTAAAGGTAACACTTTTCAATAAGGTTCATTAGTTAACATTAGTTAATGTATTAACTTACACAAACTAACCATGAGCAATACATTTGTTACTGTATTTGTTAATCATTGTTAACGTTAATTAAAAATATAGTCATTCATTGTTTTTTTTCATGTTTGTTCCCATTGCATTAACTAATGTTAAGAAAATGTTAATTAGTAAATGTTGAAATTAACATCAACAAAGATTAATTTATGCTGTATAAGTGCAGTTAATTATTAGTTTATGCTAACTGATATAGTTAAATAATGATAATGAACCTTATTGTTACCACTGTAACAAATGTATTGTCTGGGATCAATCAAACTCGTTAGTCCACCACTCAAAGATCACTCTCTCCAGAATATTAAACACACACACCTGTTCATCATCAATTACCTCATCAACCAGCTCATAAGAACTCTCACTGTGATTTCAGTCTTTGTCAAGCCTCCAACAGGAACTGACCGTTCTTCTCGTATCTTGAAAACCCTATCTTCCATCCGAGAGCCCATGTTCGAGATTTGATCAAGTTACTCCGATCATTCCTAGAAGAGAGAAAGGATTAACGAACTGAGACTGAGTGATTATACTACTATTGTAGTTATCTAGATTACCTGTTGTTCTCCGTGCATCAAGCGATCTTCACTATATCTGCACCTGAAAATTCACCGTATACTCACTTTACACAATTGTCACCTGAATAAAGCTGTATTTGAATCACTTACCTCCGATCTCCTGGTCTCTATCCTGACATGTATTGCTTATTTCTAGTAGTTAATACATTGACTAACATTAATTAATGGGACCTTATTGTGAAGTGTTATGTATTTTTATAATTTTTAAATACATTATAGAAGCAATTTAATTCCTGAGGTCAGTAAGATGAATGAACATGGTAATATAAAGCATATTATAAGGATTTTGTTCCAGAATTGTTTTTACTAATATTATAAGTGAACCTCGGGGACCCATTCTGTTACAGCCGACTGAAAAAGTTTGGATCTCTCTTTCCATCGATGCTTTTCTCTCTCTCCCAAATAAGTATTATAATAGAAGGAGATAATGAGTAATGAGAAGCAAAGAAAGGCTTCCCATTCTCCTCGCAGCAACATTAGAAGCTAAAGACTTTCTAACGAACTCACGCACCTCAGAGGAGATTACATCTAAACTGTAGCACTTCTCCTAATTGCAATCAGCATAGTCAGTGCCAAGAGCTGTGAATAACCCAGACTGAACCTGCTGTCCCGTCCATTACACAAATTGTGCATTATTCACACATTATATGCCTGTGAGTGATCAGTATAGTAGGTAGCATATGCTTCGTATGAGTATTTGCACATTAAATAAACCCACATGCCTTATAAACTCAAACCAATTCATTAAATTATACTGGTTATCACCAGAGAAAATTTATATAGAAACATGCCACTTACTCAATCCTCAATACAACTATATAGGGAAAACCCGTAACGTCAAAGATGGCGGTTGTATGCACATGCCCCGCCCCTCCCACTGGAAAGCCAATCGTCTGCTTTTAACAGTCAAGCCAGGAAACATTTAAGCCTATCGTCTGGTTCCACTGACGCATGCGCACAGTTGAGGTTTGCGACAGTGGAAAATACGTTACTGTTTGAAAAGGCGGCAGATTTTATATGCAGTGTATGTGTGCGCTGTGTAAATATCAGACATCCCAAGTGCCTACCGCATATTGATAGCGGCTCCCTGATGCCCGCAAATTAGTTCAAATCTCCCAGAATCTAGAGCGAGCGAGCGAGAGCTCACACATACTGTGTTTCAAACCGTGCCGCGCGCGCACGTCAGAGAGGGAGAGAACCCTTGCGCATGCGTAGTAAAGTATAACCTGTGGGGGAAAAGGCGTTTTAAACCTTATTTTGGGGCAAAGTCATCAAACTTTTTCAGCGATTTTTATCATATTTTACTGCTGTTTCTATACATGCAGTTTTTATGTCCCGGTGACCGGTGAAAATGCAGTTCTGACTCTCTGCCCATTCATTTAGATAGGAACCTGGTCTTGTTAGTCCGAAATAGCTGCCCGGAGGCGTTGCCAAGATGGCGGCCGAGTGGCATGACTTCCCAAAAAGACTTTATCACAGTATTTGTGACCTTTGGTCTACCGGCAGGTCATTTTTGATCACAATTTGTTTTACAGGTTACAGAATTACTGGGCCCCCTCCAGCATTTCTTGCTGAGAGAAAGAAAAAAAAAAAGAAACAACTGTAAATCCTTTTTATTCCTTTGTCATTTTTCCTTTTTTTCATCTCAGTAAGGAGTTTTTGTGACCCAAATGGTTCTCTCTAGAGGAGGTTTATGGTTTTCTATTTCTCTCTGATGCCAAATAAAGTTCCAAGTGTCATTTGTTGTCATGACTGTAAGAAACGTATTGGTTGAATTCACTAAAACAGTTGCACCACTTTTGTCATGGACTTTGGCCCACTGCACCCAAATTCCTGTATTCCTGTTTTAGATATTTGCAGGATATCTGAACATCTCCCAATATTTTGTCCCATTTCCTTCTGTTCGGTTCCTATCCCTTCTACAACCAAATGTTTGTGCATGCTGATCGCAGTCTGTGCTGCAGCATCCTCTGACCTCCAGACTCTGGACGCTTTTTTTAATGTACATTCTCGCCAACCAATTTCATACCTCATTTACGCCTTCTTCCTCCACTGTGAGACACACCTAAAATTGCTCTGTCACAAACACACGACAAGAGAGCAAAGACTACTGAATCAAATTTAGAAACACTCTAAAACCACACAGTATTTTTAGATATGGTTCACCTTTGCTTGCCACACATTCAGAACATATCAAATGGCTTTTGTCAATTGAGAGTATAAACCTTTAAAAGGGTTATTATTATTATTATGGGAACACAAGATTGCACCAATTAAAAGGAGACTTTCTCAACCTTGTAATGTTATAGGATGTTGTGTGTTGGACGTAATGTTCTTATTCAGTGTTTTTGTCATGTTTTCCAGGATTAATATCTAAAGTATAAATAAAAACCATCTAAACAAGATACATTTAAAACAATATTAATATTATTGTTAATATATAGTTAAGCCCTGATAGGTTCTTTACATGCAATTTAAAGACAGGGCAGAAGACACGAGGACAGGCAGGACGGATGATCACTGAGACCGTCAGTAAGATGGTGATGACGTGAGTGCAATAGAGGTAGCTCCAAAGGAAAGACCAGGCAGGAACACAAGGAACTCGTAGCTTGGCATTGATCTCAGATGTTGCACCAGTCTTGCTACCAGGTAGAGGCTCACAGAACCAGAGGCTTGACACAGGGGTTCGATAGCAGCACCAGTCAGGCAGATAAGAGTCAGTGGCCAGGGAACTCAGGATACAGGGCAGGAACACACAAGACAAGACAGACAATATATAGCAACAATTAAGAGAACCAAAATTAAACTGATAAGATCAATGAAGATCAATAAATAAATATAACAATAGCAAACTAATGAAAAAAAAACTGGAATTGCAAAAGAAAAGCAAGACATCCACTTTGATGGAAAATAAGAACTGAAGAAAATAACTAAATATAAAATTCTAAAACAAAAGAGAACTCAAACTAGATTATAAAGCACAATAGCTAAAACTAAGCAAAACAGAGGCAGAGAAAAACAAAGTAGAAACAAGGATACTCGTGATACTGGGAATAGGATATTATATAAAAACTAGAGTAAACGCTAAGATAATTTCAAGAGCACAAACCGGAAAACACCACAAAGATCATTTACACAACAAACCAGCGAAGACATGAGGGAAAGAGTCACAATTTAAAGGGACCAGAGCCCACGAGGATCAGGTGAGCACAATTAGTTAAAACAAGGCCTGGACGAGGACTAAACAAGAGGGCGGGACACAAGGAGCACATGGCAAACATAAACAAAGAGAGAGCCATGTGCTCAAACACAAGACAAACATAGAAACATGAAACAAAGACAACACAGACAAGGCTGGCATGCAGAACCCTGACATCATGTCTGTGTATTAGCAGTAGCAAGGACATTCTTGCTCTGCAGCAGCAGCGTCTGCCAAGACCAAATACATTAACATTGCCATATTCAATAACATGTTAAAGCTATTCTGACAGTTCTTTTTATCTTTTTTTAAGCTGATAGAAACTAATTTCACATGTGTGTGTAAAACAAGAATATTTGGCGAAAAAACAACAATGGGTTGAGTTAACAAAAATAATAATTGATATGCAAACATATCAATATGGTTGTGTTTTCAAATTCAGAGAGGATCAGTAAATGTACTTCTGGTGGGTTTTTTTGTCCTCGGGAAATGAATCTTTTTAAGCTAAAAAAACGCTTGGGGAGTAAGGTTACGAGGAAGAGAGGCTACATGCATTGATTGCACTTGCTACAAATTGTATTGTTTGCATGCAGGAGTCCCACCTGTATTTAACTGTTGGGATACTTGAGATCAGAGGCAATCTGTGTTATTTCAAATATCTGACAAATGCTTGTATTTGCTTCTAGGATGGCTATGGTAAAATCACGAGTCCAGATATTCATCAAATGTATAAATCTGTAACACAGATGTTTGAGTCTTTAATAAGTAAGGATATATTTGATGTAAACATTCCCATGTCTTATTAATATCAGGCTTCTGAACATGTGTCATTAATCATTTCTTTGTAAATACAAGACTTCTGAGCAATGATGTCAACTCTGAAACCAAGATTACTCCCAACAAACATCAAAATAGTTATTAATATCAATCAGTTTCAGAATATCTTCAAAGGTCTTCATGAAAATCCCTAATGTATCCCTGAGTCGTTTGCTGCCATAACACAAGGTAATTTATATGCATACTCCCTTTTTATTTACATAAATATTATATTTCCACTCATTTAGAGTAAACAGTTCAGACATTTAGATCATTAGCACTTTATTCATAAATAACAAAAACCCATTCGGAATGAAATTCATCTTTTACTCTCCACAAGGGGTCTGATAAACCATCTGTTCTCAAAGTTATACCAACACCCACTGGGTTTTATTAGTTTGTTCTCTCTCTCTCTCTCTCTCTCTCTCTCTCTCTCTCTCTCTCTCTCTCTCTCTCTCTCTCTCTCTCTCTCTCTCTCTCTCTCTCTCTCTCTCTCTCTCTCTCTCTCTCTCTCTCTCTCTCTCTCTCTCTCTCTCTCTCTCTCTCTCTCTCTAATCACTAGAGCTGCCGTCAAGGCTAGAGACGCCATTAGAGCAACATATCAATGCCGACCTTCATACACTTTTAGAGGTCCAGAACTTCCCCATAGTCTCCAGCTGATAGTTCCCCAATCCCCTGAATGCTTCATTCAGCTGCCTTCAACTGAACACTTACAGACGTCGCACAGCTGGATACATGCCCTTGTTTCCCTTTTCCCACTTTTTCTTTATCTTGAATGTACTTATCGGACTATAGACAGTATATACATAACTTGAGATTTCAATAATTCAAAGGTTTCAGTAGGGTTTTAGATAATACATTTAAAGATCTTTTGGTTTTATCAAGGGTACAGCTAATGTTTCATGTCCATTCTTTTGTCAGGACCTTGTTCAGCCAAAGGTTGGGATTACATGGGATAATCCACAGCGAAAGTGCATTGCTCATTCGAAATGATAATAATAAGATATGTTTCTTGAGCACCAAATCAGCACATTAGAATGGACACATACTTATTAGACTGGAGTAATGGCCACTGAAAATTCAGCTTGGCCATCATAGGAAATTATGATGTGTACATGAGTGTACACACACACACACACACACACACACACACACACACACACACACACACACACACACACACACACACACACACACACACACACACACACACACACACACAGAGAGAGAGAGAGAGAGAGAGAGAGAGAGAGAGAGAGAGAGAGAGAGAGAGAGAGAGAGAGAGAGAACCTAATGTCCTCAGGTTTCAGGCCACTTCACCTACATTATGAGGACATAATAATGAGCTGTCCAAATAATTAAATCGCTAAATATGGATTTATTATTATTATTATTATTATTAAAAATGTAAAAATGCAGTATTATGTTTAGGGGTGGGGTTATGATTATGGGATAGACAATATCATTAGCCCAGTATTTAAAAAAAAGTCTATGAAAAGTCCTCTAATAATTGGTGTGTGAGTGTTCTGAAAGCGGGACATTGAGTTGGAATCAGATCAAAGAGTTCATTGTTGTTCTGGAGTTGTCCAATACATCTCTTTTTTCTTATGCACACTCACTCTCGATTCCCCTTTCACTCTCTTTATAACATTCTCACACACACATTCTCACTTGTCTTTCCTGCTCTCCTCTCCTCTCCTAGGCATACATTCTGGCACAAGTAAAGGCCAGCCACACTGCTCAGATCCCAGCCGCCCATGCAACCCTTGTCTGGACGCCACCAAAGCCTGCAACCTCAATGAAAACTGCAAGCGTCAGCGCTCCAACTACATCTCCACCTGCACCCGTGCGCAGACTCAGGGCCAGCAACCCTCACAGTCTCAGTCACAGGACAGCTGCAACAGAAAGCGCTGCCATAAAGCCTTGCGTCAGTTCTTTGAGCGTATTGACACACAATACACCTACGGGCTTCTCTTCTGCTCTTGCAAGGACCAGGCCTGTGCTGAGAGGAGGAGACAGACCATTGTACCCTCTTGCTCATACCTAGACAAGGGCAAACCCAACTGTCTTCAGTTGCGCAACACCTGCCGCATGGATGTACACTGCAGGTAGGCAAGTCAATGCGTTTTATAATGTAGTCCTGATATGAACTGACATTTATTCATTTAGCATATGCTTTTATCTAAAACCACTCACCATAGATAGAAAAACAAGTGATTCATCCAAAGAAGCCTGTAACGTAAAAAATGCAGTTTC
The DNA here is from genome assembly GCA_030578275.1 of Meda fulgida. NCBI lineage: Eukaryota > Metazoa > Chordata > Actinopteri > Cypriniformes > Leuciscidae > Meda > Meda fulgida. The sequence goes on along the minus strand of CM060623.1, from coordinate 14,193,395 downwards.
CATAAATCTGTAACTCTTGAATCTTTATTTATAAACACAGCTCTGACCACAAACTTATTACAGGGAAAATCCCCTTGGAGCTGGGGTTTCAGGGATAGGTCATCCAAAAATGAAAATTCTGTCATTATTGCTCTGCTCCTCCTAATGTCATTTCAAGTCATGATTTTTTTTTTCCCAGTGGAACACAAAAAGGGACATTTTAATAATGTGCTTTTTGCTCTTTTACAAATAATTACAATGAACAGAGACTTCAAAAAGTGCCAAGCTTCATAAAGGACTTAAAAGCAACAGTTGTGTGCTGGTTTTGATATTCTCTGCATTGTTATTGTTACCTATAACATTTAAGTCATTATTCACATTATTCACTGATTGTAATATATGGCGTATATATGGCTTCATAAAACAATTTTCGTTTCTATATATCATGCTAGTTTTATACAAATATATACTTTATCAATCAGTTTGACTTTAGAAGATTAGGAGTAAAGATATTTTAGAGACAGACCTTATTCACTTTCATTTTGATTTAAAATAACTGTCCAAGATATTCTACAAAACTCCAGTCTTAGGTTGTAAGGATGAAAGAAAGTCATATGGGTTTGGAACATCTTTTTGGATGAACTGTTCCTTTAAGTGGCTTACTCAGGGGCCTTAGTATGTGTGTTGTGCTCAAAGGCTCAATGGTGTTGGCTCACAGCTCACTCTTTGCTGAACCAGCATCCTTCCAGTGAACTGCTCTCATTGTTTAACCACTACAGCAAACCAGAAAACAGATTTTGAAGTACCTGTTAAATTGTACGTAAAGTAAATATTTTGATATTTACTTAAGCATATACCTTGCATTAATTTTCCATTTCATTGTTTAGGTTATTCCCAAAGCGTTTAATGCTGCTTTGAAATTTAAGTCTGCTCTTTCCCCCTTCCATGTTCTATTAGTGCCTTGAGCTTGTAATTGCAGACATTTTAAGAACCTTCTATTAGAAACAGAAGAGACTTTCTGCTTAATTGACAAGACAGTGTTCAATTAGGCTGAACCGAACATTAGTACATCACTTTTACTGAGTTTCCCTGTGATTTAATAGCCAACCATTTTATTAACACAAGTCTATCCACTACCACTTACCAGTGGACCATTGCTGGATTACTTCGTCAAATACCTGTCAAGAAATCAGGCCTCGTTAAATTATGTTTCCACACAGATTAGTATTTTTTCAAGTTTCTGTGTTTATTTTAGATTATTTTGTCTTTTCATTTTCATTTTAATTTAGTTTTGATTTTGTAGAGTTTCTTTTAAGTTTTGAAATTTTAGGGTTGCCAATGTTCATTTAAAATCTTTTGAAAATGTTTAATGGCGTTAATTTCAGCACATAGTGTGTTTGCAATCTATTGCCTTTTCCCTGTGCAGTGCAGGTGTGTTGAAAAGGTTTCAAATTTGTTTTATATACATGCATCAAAAACTAATACTAGTTTGTTTTAGTTCATTTTGTTGTAAAGTTTAATTTTATTTTAGTGTAAATGCGTTTAGTTCAACATTTGGTGCTGATACACCGAAGGAACCAAACCCTGATCATTCACAAGCCTTAAACGGTAATGCTTATTATATGCAAATTACAGAAGTGGCATGGTACATGTATTTTGCTTTTAGTCCACAGATGCTGTGAAGCATCATGGCTCTTAATCCGTGGCTGCGCTGGAAGATTGGGGTAGATGAGCAGTTATCTATAATTCTCTGCAATGTAGCAGAAATGCCACATAGTGTGAACAGCTGATATGTCGGAATATTGCATTTCAAAGAAAAAATATTCATTCGATTTGATACACGTTAATGTTTTTCACAGACTGAGACAATGTGGTCTTGTAATGTTAACATGGCCTTTGGTAGTAATTTGCATTTAGCAGTGATTGATAGGTTCATTGAACACATACACATAACCAAATGATCGCTGAAGCATTAATGTCGACAAATTATATGTAAAACTCCCTTGAAAATAAATAATCACGCAAGGACACACATGCACACATTACTTATAGAACAGAACACACTGTTCCTGTTGTTGCTTTTAAATAAGTGAATGCGTAGTTCAAGTGCTCAATCTGGGAATCATCTGTACTGCATGTTTCCCTGCTGATTTTTGACTCTGAAGCCGTATGAAAGCACTTTGAAGGAGAGATCAGAGATATAAGCTTTTTCAAGATTTTTAAGAAGACTGATTTGTTCGTTTGTGGATGTGCTATGTTTAACATTAGTGCTCTGCTGCACCCGATGTATGCGAACAGTCATAGAGTCAAGACTGCAGAAGATGGACATAAATCTCTTCAATGCTCTGTGTTTTCGTGTGGAGGCACATCTGTGGAGGTGTTCATGTGGGTGTGTGTTTATGTGAAATAGAAAGATAATGTAGGCGAGAAAAGGCATCTCTTCCCTCTTGCTGACTGCTTCGTGTTTAGGATCAATGAATCGGGACAGGATTTACTTTTTCCCAATGCCACGCAAACCAATAGTGCTGCCAATTATACGTATAAATATTAATTACAGTGTAAAAAAATTATCAGGATTTTACAAATCATAAATTATTGTAAAAAGAATATCCATATTGTGTTGCAAGTGTGCTGTCAAATCGATTAATCACATCTAACATAAAAGTTTTTGTTATATAATATATGTGTATATATATATATATATATATCAGGGGTGTGCGGTCCATATAAGCTGCGAAGGCTCTTCATACCCAAGACATTTGTGGACTCGCTAATTAACATTAACACTATAATTTACTATAAATTCCCTTGTTTGATGTGTACCATAAAGCTTACATGATAAAATGTTAGTAATGCTGTAACTCCGTCATTTATTTATTTGCCAAACGACGATAATTTTCTTCAAATCTGCCAATTGCGTAGGGTTTCGGGTAAGCACTCTGTTGTTATGTATCATCATCATCATCACATGTTTTCAATGCACGTTTGCTAGCATTCGAGTGATTTCATGCGCAGGGAAAGCTGTCCAAGGATTGCTCGCCCAAGACCTAAAATGTACTGTTGCAGGTCTCGTTCTGACAGGTCTCGTTCAAAAAAATCACAATGTATTTGAAACAAAACTAATTCGACTAAATCAAGTGAAAAAAGTCATAACTGACACTATTTTCATAGTATTTAATTGTCTCCATAGGGAAATTTATTTTTAATGAAAACTAAGGCTATAAACTGTTTAAGACCTAAGCAGACCTACTGTCACTATCCAAGACTGTTAATCGATAGTCTATACGTTTGTTAGAGTCAAATCAATTTGCTTTATTTCAGCTTATTTTTTAAGGAATATTTATATTTTTGTTATACTTGCATTTATTCAAATGATGTTTTACTTATATTTTATTTATAACAGGCTACTTATATGTATTATATGATATATAAACGGCCCAACACTATTTTCACATATAATTTCCTCTGCATTTTTATCAATTCACCCATCTTGAATGACAGATTGCTGTTTGGATTGCCGTTATTAAACATGAATGTCACAGTCAGCTTAATCCAGTGCTTCAACTGTACCGGGCCGTCTAACAATAAGCCTGCCTCCCCATCCGTCTCCACAACCCCCATCCCTCCTTACATCGCTTGAATCCATTGCAGTAGAAATTGGCCTCACATCATCTCTCATTGGCCGCGCTGCGATCGGAGCTGTGAGGGATGGCTTTGTCTGAGCAGAGGAATACAAGATGAACTGGGTAATGAATGACACTGCGGGCTCATACAGAGCTTGACTATTTAAAGCCACAGTTGGCAGCCCCGCGACCTCACTGATTCAACACTGCTTGGGTCAATAGCCTCAATAGACTGATTCACTGTCTGCATCTCCTCCCTTCAAATGTCACTTTAGGTCAATGGCTTTGGGTCTTGGCAAGGAGCATCTGAAATGCGTGTACATTGTGTTATAGAGGGTCACGAGATCGAATCCTGGCTTGCAACTTTTTCTGATCCTGTTACTCTTTCTTCTCCCCCTCATTTCCTGTCCTTTCTTCTGGGCTTAATTTGTGCCAGAACAAGCCAGATCTAGATTTTAGTTGATATCCCTAGAAATGTATGCAATGACTTAACAAATATGTTTAATGAAAATGTATGTATAATTATAATAAATGTTGTCAATAATTTGCAATGTACCCATAAATGGTATTATAGGGATAGTTCACCCTAAAATGAATAGTGTGAAATCTTTGGTCATACAGTTTGCAAGGTTGCAGTTTCAAAGGGGGTGCTAAGAATAAACAATCCCTAATGAAAAAAAAAACTATACTTTATTGTATTTAAAATATATTCTCTTTTTTAATAGTACATTGCAAATATACTAACGATTGTTTTACTATCTTTAAATATATATGACAAGTATATTAGCACCATGCTTTTACCTATTTTTTAACACACTTTAAAATAATTGTATAGAAAAATTTTAGAAAAATATACTTTAAGTGAAAATTCTGTTTTTAAATATATAAAGTGTATTTATTTGCACATTACTTAAAATATATATTTCGGTATATTTTTAAATGTGTGCTAAGAATGATCATTGCAACAATACATTGAAAGTATACTTATACTTTCATCATTATAGTATACAATAGTATATTGTACAAAGTAATATTTGTTTATTAATGTGAATTTAATATTTAATATTTGTTTATTATTGAAGACAAAGACAAATTGTGCAATTTGTAGTATTTGGAATAAGCCAAAGGTATTACTGAGCATATACCTTTTACTCAAATATACACTTATGGTGTTTCGAAGACACTCGTAATGAATTTGTAATGCACTTGTAACACAAATAAAGTACACTAATATCGCTAATCAAGCATGTAATTAGTCCCTACACAGGCAGGCATACACTAAATACACTTAAAGTTATGCTTTACTACAATTTAAAGGTATAGCGGAGGATTTTCTTTTTCCGGGTGGGTAGCCTATACTATTGGTCCACCTAAGTGTCAATCATTCTGGTGATATGTTTACGTAAGGTCGTCGTACGAGCTCGTCCCTATGTAGTTTTCGCTTTCTGCGCATCCGCACTTTCAGGTGTATTATGTGTGATGAGTTACGGTTTCAGCCATTCCTTTGAAAATGCCTGAGGGTCGAAAGAGAAAAAAAGGATACGAAGTGTATGATAAGAAGAGAAAGGCCGCAGAATATAGAAACAAGTCCAGAGTGATTTTGGGTGAATATTTCACATGCTGGTGTGCGCTAAAAGCACAGGTTGGGCTTCCCACTGATGCTGCAGTCGCAAAGATTCTAATAGACAGGTAAAGTTTGTCATGCTATTTGGAGAAATTCATTTAAAATCACTGCTAGTAAAAGTTAATGTAAGCTATGATTAGCGATGCTAATAGGCGTTCCCTCTCGGGAGCAAATAGAGTGTTGCGCATGTGCATTTTTAAAAAAATTGGAGAGGGCGGGTCCTCTCTAAAGTTCGGAAAGCTCCTCGGCTATACCTTTAATTACAACTAAAACAATTAGTTGTTCAAAGTTCTGTAGTTTTAATTGTGGGGGCAAAACATATAGGCACATATAAATGTTACTCAAAAAGCCTGATGCATAGTATAGATACTTTAATTTTAACATGATTTTGTTTAAAAAAATATGTATGGATGATTACATGTCTTCCCTCTCTTTTTGGTAGATTGTATTCCTGCTTTCATAAAGCATGTTGAGCTTGAGTTGACTGCCCCTAACCATGCCCTATTTATGTCAATATGACACAACAAATTTCATTTGTTTGTTTTTTTAGCCCAAATCCTAGTCCTGGTATTATTCATGTTATGTAATAGTTTCTGCTGCAGAATAACTGAGCTTTTTAGCAAAACTCGTTCTTCATTTGGAGCTGCATTTTAAGCAGTTCAGCAGAGTGAACGTTCATGGCATGGTTCATTTTTCAGAGGCTGAAAAGCAGTATGACTACTAATATGATTTGTTTATTGAGGTCTAATGTTCACATACTGCCTCAATTGACTTATCTAGAGTTTGTCTATGCACTATTTGATGCAAGACTCAAGACTTTATGATTTTATATAAGGGAAATCTACCTGACTTTAGAGCTTAAACATTTAAAGTTCTATAAAACTTAACTGCAGCTTGTAGTTTATCGTGCTTTTGTGTGGACACTGAAATTGTTATCTTTCTTGGTGTGAGCAGGACATTAATATGAGGCCGTATGACCACAATTATATTTGGGGAGGTGTAAATGTAATTACTTATTGCAGGTTCTTTGCGATTCTATTTCTCTTACTATTATGTTTGTTTTATACTGTCATTTTTGTGATTAATGTTACTGTTATCCTCTTGTGTAATACATAGATGATGGCTTTTTAATTGATTTTTAAGTAGGTGAATTGCTTTGCATTCCAGACCAAATGGTCTATTATTGTCAAGGTAAAAATAACAAAAAAAATAAATTCATACTCCACATTCCATACCAGATGGGGGCAGTATACCTCCAGAAAGTGAGTTGGTCTACTCTAACGTAACAAACGAGAAACGGCATAGTCTCTATGCTCCGCCCTTACAGCCTATGGCTCCGCCCCACCTTCACGCCGTAGCAGAAGCCGAGCCAACTCCTATTAGAGGACGATTTGACTCCAGACTCCAGAGGAACGTTAGCTGATGTCAAGTGATTTTTAAATGACATCTTCAAGCTACTCCCCTTCACCTTTACCAGTGAATATGTTCATATTAGTTTTATTTATATTACATATTTATTGTTAGTTTGAATTACATTTATTTGACAGACAGCATTCGCTGATTTAGACCAAGCTTGCGCCATTCAGAGCTACTAACTCGCAGTTGACACTTTTCACACGCTCTCACGCCACACATAAATTTTCTGACGCACAGAAAAATCGCGAAGCAAAGAGGACACGTAGACCGACAGATTAGACAGAGCAGGTTAGTTATGATATATAAAAAAAACTAAGCTCTCAGATTCTGTCAATTTTATTACGCAATTCAAACAATATGTTTTTTGGCGCTTGTAGAAGTTAAATGAGAGATCCCTAGCGCACGTGAACCGATCATCTCTACTAACGTTAGCTAATAGTAAAAAAACACGAAGACTGTTAAAAAATACAGAAGCCTATGCTACAACTTACCAAAATGTATTCCTCATACATAATATCTATCCAATCCTTTTTTTAATCAGTGTACAGAAGGCAACAACATAGCTGGAGAACAAATATGTCAGATTTACCTCAGGAAATACATTTAATAAAGATAATATAAGCCACGTAGTTAGCAAGAAAAAAAGAGTTATAGTGTATTTTGCTATATATGTGTAGGCCTACTACATATTTATTATAATTTTACTTATATCATTAAATAAAGTTGTTATAATAAAAAGAATGCATTAGATTTAATTTTAACAGCTGATAGGGCTCTCTGTATGTTTACAGCATTAGGTCAGTTGTTTTTTTTGTTTTTCGAACATCCTACATTTCTATATCCCATCACAACATTTCTATAACTTCCCGAAAAAATTACACAAACATATAAAACAAACTTCTAGTGAAATACTAACAGCATCTTACTTACCGATCCAAAAGAAATGTTGCAAGTTCAGAGTCAAACTTCATTTCTTTCTTGTCCATTAAAAGTCTCCAGCGATGGAAAGCAGTGCCTATATTGACTCTGGTTCTGCTCCTTTTTTTGTCCGATTTTTTTTGAGCATCTGTGCGAGGTTTTTTCCCTGCAGCGGGTGGTTGTGGTGTGGCTAAGGCTCTCTTGCCAAGGGCTTCAGCCATTTTTCCGCTCTCGTCTCTTCCCTGAACTGAAAGTAATGAGCTGTACTTTTCACATGATTGACATCAGGTTCAAGTACGCCCACAAGCCGTGCGAGTTATTCGTGTATTACAGTTTGAATGGTGGTTATGTTCCCCGCATACCGCCTCCCATGGCCAAAACTGGTATTACGACACCAGTCGGGCCGGCGCTAGAATTTTAGCATGCTAATTTAGGTTTATATCTCGGCAGCACTATAACTTGTCAATTTTTTAATCATTGCACTTATTTCTTCTCATTCTTTTGATGCGTGTAGCTCATTTTTTGGATAATTTTACCTCAATTTTTACATAGGGCACCTTTAACCAGAAAAGATTTCTGGTCTTAATTGATTTGAACTGGTCTAGCTGGTTTTCAGATCATTTAGCTGATCAGTCAGCTGGACCCCCAGCCTGACAAAAATAACAAGTACCCTAATAAAAGTACCCTCTAAAACCTGCAAACCAGAGCAGTCTGATCCGCTTAGCTTTGCTCAAGTCGTTCCGTCAGATCAAGTGTTTCAGTATCTCCAGGTCTGATGCATTCAGAGGTCTGTTTTAGGATGATTGTTGTTGTAGCTTCTACTCTTTACTGTTGTGATTGGGAGCATTTCAAGCCTGCCATTTCCATTCTATATTTGAATCTGTGTCTATTGTGACGCTACACTGCTGACGGTCGTGACAAGCTATTTTTTTCTCAGAATGAAGAATGTAGTTTAAGGATATCCATCCTGCACTCTGAGCGTCCATTTGCACTGTATCTGATGCAGTTGCTTGAGTGTTTTTTTTTTTTTGCCCTGATTGGAAAAAAAACAGGAATGTTGTTTATCTGTTTTGATGGGGACTGGTGGAAGGCCAAATATAGTAGCAGTCAAGACTGGTTTTGAGCATACAGTCCAGGCAAATAAAGCACAGACTGACAGGGTTAGCTATCGATCCCTCGACAACAGGAGCCAGGTGATGGTTCTGCTGGAGAAGTTTGGAGCTGACAGGCTTTCGTGCAGTAGGATGTGTGTGTTTTCCAAACACGGGTAACATGCCAAATGAGCAGTCTGTCCCACTGCTGAGTTTATTTATCTTTGCACAGCAATTCCAGATGTGAGAGAATATGCATGTTGCAGCAACTGAGCTAAGTGAATAACAGATGTATCAACACATTTTCAAAGTCAATTTTCTGTGTTGACCCTTGACATTACAAGACACTCTAAAATGCCACAATGACTTACAAGAAGTTGCGTAGTGCAGCTTGATGCTTGCTTTCTACATAAGGGGCCGTTCACTAAGAATGTTTTCTTGTGTTGACAAAGGTGATGCAGCACAACAGAATCAAAAAGAACACACGTATTTGAGGTGTTTTAGCTTAACATAAATGTGGTGCTCTTGCGACCCTTGTGAAAAAGAAGTACACTTTAGCATGCTTTTAAACAGTGCTTATTGCAGAAATGATATAGCCCACTTAAAAAGAATACACTCACAGTAAGTGTGAACAGTTTAATAGTTTAAATGTATATTTAATGTAATTAGCTGAACTTCAGAGTACTTTTATGAACCACTTAAGTAGGACTTAAGAACATCTTTATATTTAATTTTATAATTACTTCTATTTTCTTTGAAATATCCTCCTGGGACCCAGGAATAGACTTTTGTCCACTGTACATTATATTTTAGTGTATTTCTCTGACATCATGCATGTCACAGTGTTATTCTGGCTGTCCTGTAAAGAGCACATTCAGGGCTTTAAAGAGATACCAAATGTTTGGAGGTTTCACCCTGAAAACAACTTCTCCTTGGTCTTTAAAAATGTCTGACATTAATTTAGTGATCTCTTATGGAAATATGATAATATATTGCAATTATAATTTAAATCGAACTACTTTTCAAATTGTATTTCATCAACCAACATCTCAGGAAAAGTTATGGGGTTTCAAATCAAATAATGACTTTCTGTTACAGAACAGGGCATTGATTTCATACATGTCCACTGTAGAGGACACCAGGTCTTAAATCATGTTTATCAGGCATTTTGGCAGACACAACAAGTGAATATGTAAATAAATTATACGGCAATATTATAGATATTAGATATTAGATTATTATTATTATTATTAAAATGTTGCTAATTATGTTGCTTTTTTCATTAAATGTTGCTCCAAGAACACATTAATGTGCAAATTAGATACAGTGTATAGATACATCGCATTGAATGGGAATATTAATTTATGCCCATTTTACCCACATATTGCATAAGGTAAAATGGTGTATCAATTAATTCCGTTATATCTTTCATAACATAGTTGAGAATCATCTTTATACAAATTTTGGTTTAAAAAAACCTGAAACCCCAAAATGTATTGGTGATTGAAAAAAAAATCCCATTGTTTTTGCCTACACATATAATTTTATGTCATTTCATTGTTTTAACAACTGAGTCCTGGTGTTCACTACAGAGGACATATCATAACATATGAATAAAATATAATTTTTCAAAAATGTTTTTTTTTACCATTTGTTTCTTATGCTCTAAACAATGTGATGACATGAAAAAAAAAAACTAAATAAAAAAAAGTTTTTTTCTGGGTCTCAGGAGGATATGGTTAAAATGTACTGCTGAATTTACTGACAAGCAAGAAGAGCAATCATCAAAGATGTCTGTCTATTACATGTTTACATAGAAAAACAAAAAGTGGTGCAGTGGAACGTAAAGATGGTGATTTGGAAAAGTCTAAGCTCATTTGAAGGGCATAGGAGACTCAACTCACAATTAATTTTTAGAGATTGAAGTTAGTTTGCTACTGAGTTAATAGCACAATACAAATACAGGATCAATATTTGTCAGAATTCAACATATTATGCTTTTCAGTATTGAACATTTAAAACTATGATCAACTTCCACTGATTTTTATTTCTACTAAGCTCATCACAGTCATTCTGGTGAAGTATGGAAAGTATGGAATATCCATTATGGAAAGATTTCTTGACCTGGCCAAGTGAATGGCTTTATGTGGAGTGATAAGGAAACAAGATGACCAAATTGGATATAGCCAGTCACATCAGTCTGAGTGCGGTGTATGGTAAGGTAATGAATTGCAGGTAGCAGGGCACCAAGCCAGTGACTGACTGCACTGGCTAGAAACAGTGTTATGAATATGATTCTGGCAGCAACTTCCAGGGCACAAACTCAAGTAAAGATGTAATGTGAAAATAACTGTAGGTTATTAAGTCAAACAATGTCAAGGGTTTTGGATGCACGATGGATTGTGTAGTAAATGCCGTTTTGTTGGCGATGAATGAGTTGCTTTAACCCACTCATAAAATAATAAAAGCCTGGACAAGGAGCTGATTTAAAATGGTGTCATTGAAGGACCTGGTTGTATTTCTGTTGTGTAAGCAACATGATTCAGCAGTTGCCATAATGTGCTTTACAAAAACCAGGTCACCTGTAATAATGCAGGGGTTTTGCATACCTGGAGGCCGCTACTGTGTACCTTTAACTAAGACATTTACTATGTACCAATTCAGCTGCTTATACTACACCCTAAACGTATGTAATCTTTGTGTGAAGGAAAAGTAGATACTTTTGAGTGTGTAGCAGACGAGTAGGCATACTATCACATCGTAACTGCACTTTGTCGTATAGTTACGTGCATTCTGTCACCGTAAACTGGCCTGTCAATCATCATTAACACCCTCATACACACAGCATTTACACTACTAAAACCAGTCTTCCTACCGTATTGGAGGGAGAACAAGTAGCAGATTGATCCGCGAGTCAGAGAATTCTGCTAATGTTTTTTTTTTTTTTTTGCATAATGATGCATTTAATAGTTTATGACCAAACCTATCTGCTTTGCTATTGTGATATCCGTACAGTTCACAGTGTTGTTGCAGATGGAATGTATTACAGATTACATTGAATACTTTTCCGTAAGATTAGAAGGTTAGGTCGTGTTTGTTGTTCTGAACCAAATCCTTCTCCTAAGCGCAATGGGTTGTGGGCAATATCAGCCATCAGAGTGTGCACAGATCAACACTTCGATAATCTACCAGAAGTAGACCATCTGGAGACATTTGGCATACTCTTTTCAACATACTATGCTTTGGGACACACTTATTGTAATCTCATAGTATTTAGGATGGATAGTATGCACATTGAGATGACGGGATTGAGATGGTTTGGCCTTGGGCGGAAGAGAAGCTTCTTTTTCGTGATTGAGTTAGTTTGGCATGTTCATATCTTATCTGAAATTGCTGAAGTGGTATCAAAGAAGATAAATGAAATGAGACAAAGAGAATGACATGAGTTGGCATTGTTATAAGAGTGATAAGTAATGCTTCTTACATAGGCTGTTTTAGGAAGCAGCATTAATCTTAATTCGATGATGTTACTTATCTTCCATCAAGGAACCTAATAAGTGAATGAGTTGCTCTACATAGGCAGCAACTGTCAGAATGAGAGTCAGTTTCATTGCAAGCAAGCAGTTAATTTGCGACAGGCAGAAAAGGGACAATACTCAAAACACCACGTTTAGCAGGCGGGCGACCTAAATGCCACAATCCCATGAATGTAAAGAGTGACAGGAATCAACACAGCGTGGACGCGGACCGACGGCTGGTTGAAAGGAACTCCAGCCGATCTCCAGTAGCCTGGGTGCACAGATGAGATCGAGGAACCAACTCCGCTAGGGAACTCAGACACAGGAACTAGGTGAGAGAACACAAACAAGAGTGACGGACCGACACCAAGCATAATTCACTCCAGCTAGATATAAGCAGCTAACAAGCAGAAGTGACTAGCTGCAGCTGAAGGCTGATTGAGTGATCAGCTGGTTACTAGGCAACAAACAAGCACTACACACACAGAACCCACACCTACAAACACACCAACAGATATACCAAATGAACACACGGATCAATGAACCGTGACAGCAACTCAACTCACAATTTCAATTAAGTTTGACCTTAGCATGTTGCTCATCTGACATCATAATATTCTATTAAGCATAACAACTTTACCCATAACATAATGGGTAAATAAATACCATTTTCACACTTTTCAGTTTTGAATAATTTGTTTATTTAATTTAAAATGCATTACACTCCCCCCGTCTGCCATCTTGGATTTATGTTTCACTGTCAGTTACGGCCCATTCATACCTATAACCATTTACAAAAAAAAAATTTTTTGCACTAAATGAAATAGCGTTAAATTATATTTACACTAAGTGTAAAGAGTGATAGATGCTATTTACATTAAGTGAAAATTGCAGAATTTTCTTTGTACTAAGTGTAAATAGTTGCTACTTATTGTCCTTGGTTTGGATGGGCCTTTAGGGACAATGCATTTTGGGATTTTACCCGCTAAGAGTAAAATTCTGAATTCTAAAAATCCAAACTAGATATCTACCATAGGCAACATAATTCAGATGACTAGAACAGAATTTGAATTGGGAGCATTCCAATGATTACTTAAAATGCATCTTTAGGCAGCTCTTTGGAACAGAGCGCATGTGATGACAGAAGCAGGTGATTTGTTGTAAAAAATAAAATAATGAAGTGAGAGTAAACAAACCATGAAAAATACCTGTAGATCGTGGAGATCAACAGTGATTGAGTAGAACAGACATGTCCAGAACAATGGACCATTTAAGAATCATTATTCATTACTTAAGAGGGTAATACCTAAATTGTTTAATTAAAACCTCTGTTTGGGGATACAGCTGTGTGAAAATATCACAATAGATGAGGAAGACCCATAAAAGACACAAAAGGCATAGGAGGCACTTGGGCATCAAATAATTTGGCTTGTTCAGCTCAGAAGCTCTTTCATGCATAGATGTGAAGCTGGATCGATGCGACACATCAAAATGTTTGAAGTCTCCACTCTGTTGTTTTTCCTCCACTGCATCTGATTTGTCTGAGAGATTTGGATAGGCTCTCACAGAGAGAAAGCAAAGAATAGATCGATTTTAACATGGGTACCCTGACCCACTTCTCTGCACTAACATAACCCCGACTAGGAGGAGCAAGATATTTGTAATGACTTCAGATGGAGACAGAAAATATTAAGTTAACTAATGTGTTAGTGGACGGGATGTATTTGGTGATAGAGCAAAAACCTGAGTTTTGTGGCTTTTAATATAATGTGTCATCATACATTCAAGCAATTATTTCAAAAGCACTGATTAATTCATGAACAAAAAAGTGACTGGATGAAATCACATACTTACCTACTATATACTGTGGTTGCATAAAAACAGTGTGTGAAAAAAACAATAGGCAAAAAGTTCTTGGATGACTTCCGGTGAGATTCTGAAGTGCGCATACAATGGACCCTTTACTATTCCATGAGGCCGCTGGAGAGGATTTGTGAATGGCAGTGAAACAATATCGTTGACGTTGACTGGACACATGACAATATGATGAATGTAGCATGTAGCATTACATTCATACTACACACATTCACACTCTACAGAATGTACTTTTCAATGGTCGCAAAGTAATTACTTATTCAAAAGAATTAGCTATTAAGAGTGTATGCAATTTTGTTTGCAGCCTCAAATTTATGAGTGAGCCATTGAATCATTCACTCAACAAATCATTCGTAAACCTTGATTCATTCAGGAATGAAACCAGTTTCATTGCTAAGAGATGTGAACGATTGATTTTGTTGCTTTGAACTATTTTGAAACTATTTCACTTGTAATTGTTCTATGGACAAAAACAACAAACATCCCTCAAAATATCTTTTGTGCAGGATAAAGAAACAGTCCATACCAATATATGTGTCAGTACAACCTATTGAACAGACTTGTTTGTCTATCCCTCATAGCCTCATTTTCATTTGTGTTCGATTAAACATGACGTATATTCTAGAACACAATCATCTCAGTCTCCTTTTAAGTAAAAATATTTCAGGTTTACTCTATACTACGAGGAGAAATGTTTCTCTCTGGGGTGAATCAATAAATCTGAACATGCCCCCCTCGCTGTTGGAAGACGAATCTAACGTAATAAGGCCCAGTAATGGCCCTCAACATCAATAAGTCTGAAATTCAGTAGAGATTGGACCATTTCAATTGCTTTCTTGGCGAAAGGTGCAGAGCCCTTTTGTTTTTCAGTGTCAATCATTAGTCTCAAAGGGGCTCAGTACTTTGTCCTTCAAGCCAGCATCAGGAGAGCTCTTTCATTCTCAAGTATAGGGTAACTCCATTTTTACAATTGAGAGGCATAGATTTAGGCAGTCCATGTGCAATAAAAGCAGATTTTAATCCTTAGTCGCAAAGCAACTGGATGTTTGAATAAAACCTGGACTCTATACCATCAGATTTTAATTTCTTCTCACTATTAGATAAATAAGTACTATTTGCAAATAGACATTCATATTCTTGACATTTCTGATAAATATGAGACAGTCACAAATTACCACTGTACACTATGAATCTTAAGATTAATGCTAACTTTCTGTCTTTGGTTCAGTGCCAACTAGAGCTGCACAATTCTGGATAAATTAAGAATCCCTTTTTTTGTTTGTTTCAAATAGAGATCTGTGATGATAGACAGGACGGAAGCAATTGCAAGTGCAAAGTGAAGTTTATTCACAGTATGGCAAAGTCAGCAAACACACCCAGCAGGTATGAAGGTAAGTTAGTAGCTAAACTCAAGAGCACGTAGATGTGAATTTGAGAACTTGTACAATAAATATTCGTACTTGTACGCGAACATTTACACTCACAGGTCCGATGTGAAAACCTGTAAAATAAAAATCTGAACTTGAACTGAGAGCTGAGATTTGCACTTGCAGACCATAGTCAAACCTGTATTCTGAATTTGAAGCTGCAGACAAGCAGTCACAAATGTGTAAAATGCCGTTCACAAAGATACAACCACAGACACAAACTTGTAATACAAATTTTCACTTCTTCTAACATTAAAATTCGCAGTACAGCCTCAAGTAGGCACTAGCAACTTCTCAAATCTGTCACTGCAAGTTCAAATTTCACGCCTTGACTTTTGCTACTCTTTTCGCGATATATTAGGTGCAAAACTGACTTGTACACTTGCAACTCAGTGGCGGCGAGAGAGGAAGGGTGGCGGGAGCGGGAGCTGTTTTATTGGTTGGCGCCTAGCCAATGAAATAGGACTTCTGTTATACGTGGTGATGTCACAAAACCCGTGTGTGATGGACTGATATTAAAAGTGATATATTTTTTCTAAACTAGGGGGTTTAGAATTCTTATTAACCTGTAATTATAACAATTATTCTGAGTTCTTGGCAAAGCATGGAATTCCTGTTACTCCAAAGGAGTTTGCAATTGTGGCTGATGCAGTGCCACAAGGAGTTTGCATGCTTTTTAAAGGATTTCCTTTTTCATCTCTTTGTCACTCAATGGATCTGTGTAAGACATTTGTAGGTAAACAGTGCCTTTCTTCATCTAAATCAAAAAACAATAAGAAAATTTGAGTCTTGTTACAGGAAGAGTATGTTTCTATGACATATGTAATTTCTTACTGGAATGGTTTTGTAAGTGACATTCCCTAAGAAAAAGTTTGTACATTACCTAACAAATACCTGATAACTAACAAAATAAGAGAAATTACCTTTAAGTTAATTCATAGGTTTCATCCAGATAAGTGTTCTCTCAAAAGACTTAAGAATGATAGTAATACCCTCTGTTCATTCTGTTTAGAGAAACCTGAAACTTCTTTACATTTATTTTGGAACTGCTCTCTCACAGTTACATTTTGGTGTGACATTTGTGATTTTATCAAATGTTATGTGAATCCTAACTTTGAATTTACATATAGAAATGTAATTTTTGGTTTTCATGAATGTGAAAAGAAAAGTGATATTTATTTTATAAACCTTATTTTCCTGTTAGCTAAATTTCACATTCACAAATGTAAATGTTCTAAGTGCAATCCTCTTTTTTTAAGATTTAAACTTGAAATGAAAATGTATTTTAAATCTATTGAGTTCTCAAAAAATGTAAAAGCTATAAGAACAGTGGCTGCGTTTAAGGACTTGGCAATTAATCTGGATTAAAAAGACTGAAGGAACTTAATCTGGACTGAAGGATTCTGTTGTATCATGTTATGACAATAACAATAATTGTTGTTGATGGGTTTTTTTTGTTGTTTTCTTTTACGAGCATTTAATATAAATAAAATATTAAAAGTAATAAATGATATTACTGAATGATATTACTGAATGAGCCCAGAATATGACAAAAGAAAGCAAATATGTGTTAAGTGCAAATAAACCTGCTGCCTGCAGTTTTATTAATAATAGCAAATTGTGTTTTTTTATTTTTATAACTGTTGGTCCATTAAGTCTCATGAAGCGTTTTCTTGGTTTTCTATGAGGGAAATGTTTAACGTACAATTAAACGTGTTGCGTTCATATTATGTGCTCATTTGCTTTTCTATGCTTTATTAGTCGGCATTGTGTTTCCTGAGTTCGGTCTTTTCATACCACTGTCTTAATTAAATGCATTGCGTTCATATTCTGTGCTGAACTGCTTTTCCGTACATAGTATGCATTAGTAGTATGGTGTTGTTTACGGAGTTTGATCATATCATTTATTTCTTTTAATATCAGTCTAATGCATTAAACCATGTTAGCGTTTCAGATCTTTATTTTTTTAATGCAACAATAAATATACAAAGATTTGTACATGCATATACACCGGGTTTCGTGACATCATCACGTATAACAGAAGTCCCATTTCATTGGCTGGACGCCAACCAATAAAACGGCTCCTCTGAACACCCCGCTCCCGCCCCCCTTCCTCTCTTGCCGCCACTCGCCGCAAAGTCAGTCTTGCATCTAATATATCGAACAAAGAGTAGCAAAAGTCAAGGCGCAAAATTTGAACTTGCAGTGACAGATTTGAGAAGTGGCAAGTGCCTACTTGAGGTTGTACTGCGAACGTGAATGTCGGAATAAGTGCTAATATATGTTGCAAGTTTGTGTCTGTCATTGTATTTTTGTGAATGGCATTTTACACATTTGTGACTGCTTGTCTGCAGCTTCAAATTCAGAATAAAGGTTTGTGACTATTGTCTGCAAGTGAAAATCTCAGCATTCAAGTTCAGATTTTTATTTTACAGGTTTTCACATCGAAGCTGTGAGTGTAAATGTTTGCGTACAAGTACGAATATTTATTGTACAAGTTCTCAAATTCACATCTACGTGCTCTCGAGTTTAACTACTAATTTACCTTCATAGCAGGAGAGCTTGACGCAGGGACTGAGACAGGCATATGGGTGCAGGTGGTGAGAATGCTGAGGTGAGAGTCCAGTGGTGCGAGGCAGAGAAGCAATCCAAACGTCAGAAACAGGAAACACGAGGAGAACGAGAACACAGGAACTAGACGCGGGAAGCTTCAACAACGATCTGACAAACACAAGACGAAAGACAGAGCATTAAATAGGTGACTGAATAGTGTACAGCTGTCGCTGATGATGGCAATCAGCGGTAATGCCCACACGAAACAATCAGCGCACACGAGACACACACACACAAAAACGGAATGAGACAGTGGATCTACCAACCGTGACAGTAACCTCCCTCCTAGGAACGCCTCCTGGCGTTCTCCGACGAACCCACCTGTCGATTGTAATCATCGATAAGGGAGTGATCCAGGATGTCTCTAGCAGGTACCCAACTCCTCTCCTCCGGACCGTAACCTTCCCAGTCCACCAAGTACTGGAATCCGCGTCCCCTCAGTCTCGAGTCCAGAATACGGTTTACTGAATATGTAGGCTCCCCATCTACGAGTCGCGCCGGGGGGGGGGGGGGGGTGGACCGTAGTTGGCGGATTAATGCGAGAGTAAAACATGGGCTTGATCTTTGACACATGAAAAGCGGGATGAATTCTCCTGTACGCCGGAGGAAATTTGAGACGGACTGTCACCGGACTAATAATCTTGGTGACAGGAAACGGGCCGATAAATTTGGGAGCTAACTTGTTAGGAACGGAACGGAATGTTCTTGGTAGAAAGCCACACTTTTTGACCAACGACGTATACGGGAGGCCTCGACCAGTGGCGATCGGCCTTAGCCTTAGTGCGCGCCCCCACCTGGAGCAGAGTCTCCCGGCGCTATGTGGGACCAGGGTCTCGAAGGGACAGACAGCGGTTGAAGTAACCCATCAGGAGGTTGGTTGGATGTCTTACCTATGGCACAAACCGAGCAAGCCAAGACAAAATCGTGAATATCGCGAGCCATTAATGGCCACCAGAATCGTTGCTTTATTAAACAGCTGGTGCGGTTTACTCCTGGATGGCAAGCCACTTTGGAACTATGACCCCATCGAATAACGTCGGACCGTAACCCCTCCGGAACAAATAATCGATTCGGTGGGCAACCGGGCGGAGGCATTACCCCTTCTAAGGCCGTCTTGACCTTCGATTCGACCTCCCATATGAGTGTGGAAATAACTACTCTCTCAGGCAAAATGCACTCGGGAGTAACCGGGAGTTCGGATGGATCAAAAATACGAGATAGAGAGTCGGGCTTGATGTTCTTGGAACCCGGGTGGTACGAGAGCGAAAAATCAAAATGTCCGAAAAAAAGTGCCCACCGAGCCTGCCTGGAGTTGAGTCTTTTAGCAGACCTAATATACTCAAGGTTCTTGTGATCAGTGATCAGTCCAGACGATAAAAGGTACCCCTGACCCTTCTAGCCAATGACGCCACTCCTCCAATGCAAACTTGACGGCCAACAACTCTGTTACCAATGTCATAGTTACGTTCGACAGGTGATAAACGGTGGGAAAAAAACGTGCAAGGATGCATCTTGTCATCTGAGGAAGCGCGTTGGGAAAGAACTGCACCTACCCCCACCTCTGATGCATCGACCTCCACCACAAACTGACGTGTGGAATCAGGGGCGACAAGGATGCGAGCTGAAACGAAGCGGCTCTTTAGGTTGGTAAATACAGCCTCGGCCGTATCGGACCACCTGAACGTCGTTCTGGGGGAGGTCAAGGCGGTCAGAGGCGCGGCTAGTTGGCTGAAATAGCGAATAAAGCGCTGATAGAAATTGGCAAACCCCAGAAACCGCTGCAGGGCCTTATGGGAATCTGGACTTGGCCAATCTACCACAGCCTTAACCTTGTCAGGGTCCATACACACTCCCTCAGTTGAGACGATGTAGCCTAGGAAAGGAACAGACTGTGCATGAAAACCGCATTTCTCCACCTTGACAAAAAGCCCATTCTCTAGCAACCTCTGAAGCACTTGTCGGACGTGCTGAACATGCTCCTGGAGAGACGAAGAACAAATCAATATGTCATCCATGTAAACATATATCAACTGATCTACCATGTCTCTCAACACGTCATTGACAAGTGCCTGGAAAACCGCTGGGGAGTTGGACAGGCCAAACGGCATAACCAAATATTGTGTCCCCTAGGGGTGTTAAATGCGGTTTTCCATTCATCCCCCCTTCTGATGCGAACCAAATGATAGGCGTTACGCAAATCCAATTTTGTAAAAATGGGTGCTCCCTCCAACCTCTCAAAAGCTGAAGACATCAACGGCAAAGGATAAGTATTCTTTACCATGATGTTGTTCAGCTCTCAGTAATCAATGCAAGGTCGCAGAGAACCATCCTTCTTTCCAACAAAAAAAGAACCCCGCCCCCACAGGAGAAGAAGTTTGGATGAACCCAGCTGCTAGAGAGTCAGAAATATATTTCTCCATGGCCTCCCTCTCAGGAACGGAAAGAGAGTAAAGCTTGTCTTTAGACGGAGACTTACCTGGCAGTAACTCTATAGCAAAGTCATAGGGACGATGCGGAGGGAGAGAAGCAGCACGAGATTTACTGAACACTTCCTTCAGGTCCAGATACTCTGCGGGCACGTTTGACAGATCCATTGCCTTCTCCTGAAACACAGAAACAGAGACAGACGGACAAGCAGACACAAGACAGGACTTGTGACAATGTTCACTCCACATAGCAATGGAGTTAGCACCCCAATCCACCCGAAGATTATGCTCCACCAGCCAGGGGTGGCCCAAAACAATAGGAGCCACAGGGGAGACCATAAGGAGAAATGAGATGGTTTTGGAGTGATTGCCAGAGGTGAGAAGTGTGATGGTACCAGTCGTGAGTGAAATGTCAGGAAGTGCTTGCCCATTCAAAGCACTGACGGAGATTTGGTGGGAGAGGGGTGTAATGGGAAGGTGTAACTTGTGTGCCAGATGTGAATTAATAAAATTACCCTCCGCTCCAGAGTCGAGAAGTGCCTGACAGGTGTAATCGTTGTTGGCCCATCCCAGTCTTACTGGAAGGAGGGTGGATGGTGAGGACTTCCCGGCGGAGATCCCACCCGATAGCCAGTAGCCTCAACTTTACTTGCTCTTTTACCGTGCACCAAGTAGAAAATGCCCAGCACCCCCACAGTAAGGCAAAGTCCACGGGATCTCCACCTTTCCCTCTCCTCCCGGGAAAGCCAAACTCTACCCACCTGCATGGGCTCCTGGTTGACGGCAGGTCCGACCGTGTTCTCTTCACTGCTGCCTCGAGCCCAAAAGCCTCCGGGAGGACGAGAGGAGCGAGTGTGTTGCTCCAACCGACTGATGCGGGCATCCACCCGCAGAGCCAAGTCAATCAGTCCGTTGAGTCTAGGCGGTAGGTCCAGCATGTAGATATCCTTTTGAACACGGTCGGACAGGCCATGCAGGAACATATCCCACTGCGCCTCCTCGTTCCACTTACACTCAGCCGCTAGCGTCCGGAATTCGATAGAGTAGTCCGCAACCGTACCGGCACCCTGTTTGAGGTCTGTGAGTCTTCTGGCCGCCTCCTTGCCAGCTACCGCGCGGTCGAACACTCTTCTCATTTCAGCGGCTAGTGTGTGGAACGAGGCGCAGCATTGGTCCTGGTACTCCCACACCGCCGTTCCCCATAATGCTGCACGTCCAGTGAGCAGTGAGAACGAAAGCCACCTTAGATTTCTCCGTCTCAAACGTTTTGGACTGCAGTGCAAAGTGCATAAAACATCTGGTAAGGAACGCTCTACTTAAATTTGGCTCACTGGCATCTCTCTGGCACAGGTAGGCGTGGTTCCGGTCGGTGGCCCGTCTCTGGTACGGTGGGGGGAACGGCTGGTGTGGGCGGCGAAGCAGGAATGCTTAGCTGTTAGATCTGCTGGGTGAGCTCGGACACCTGCATCACGAGCGCTTGGACAGCGCGTCCGGTGTTGGAGATGCTCTCCTGCTGCTGGTCCATCCGGGAAACACTGTGGTTGATGAACTCTGTCTGCGAGGTGGCACTGGCTGCTTCCATAGTTGTTCAGATCGTTATGTGATGATAGACAGGATGGAAGCAATTGCAAGTGCAAAGTGAAGTTTATTCACAGTATAAACTCTCAGAACAGTAGTCAAGCAGACTGAAGACAACACTCTCAGGAACCAGGCAAAAGTCCAGTCAGCAAACACAGCCAGCAGGAGAGCGTGACGCAGGGACTGAGACGGGCAGATGGGTGCAGGTGGTGAGAATGCTGAGTTAAGAGTCCAGTGGTGCGAGGCAGAGAAGCAATCTAAACGTCAGAAACAGGAAACATGAGGAGAATGAGAACAGAGGAAATAGACGCGGGAAGCTTCAACAACGATCTGACAAACACAAGACGAAAGACAGAGCATTAAATAGGTGACTGAATAGTCTACAGCTGTCGCTGATGATGGCAATTAGCGGTAACGCCCGCACAAAACAATCTGCGCACACGAGGCACACAAACACACAAGACCAGAATCAGATTCAGATTCAATTAATCGCGTGTTAATACTTCACTTCTTTCATTACTGGATGAACCAGGTGTTTTTTTGTTTTTTTTGTTTTTTGTTTTTTTTTACAAATCTCTTGAATGAATTATTCAATTACATAGATATGAATTCCCCACAGGCCTGAAGAGCATTGGGCTGATATTCATTACCACACAAACTGACTTTTAAACGTTAATATATATATATGTATGGTAATTAATCTCAGTCCAATTCTTTTTGTGTGTGTACATGAAAAACTGTTAGCAGTGCTCATTTGGGGGTTTTCTCTGAGAATAGAGAATCTAAAAGGACCTTTCTAACCCTTCGGAGGCAGACAGGCTGTAATTAGAGCAGTGAGTGGTCTGCTCAGGTATAATAGAGGAGTCCTGGCGAGAAGTGAAATGTGCTTTATCTTGATGCCAGAGCACTTTCTGCCCAAACAATCCAAGAAAACCTTTTCTAAACTTGAAGTGAACAGTAAATTATAGTAGTTATATTGCCCTTACCTGAAAGGCAAAACCTGACACTAAAATCTCGGTCTATCTTGTCTCGCTTTCTTTTCTCTGCCAAAACCAACTATTTAGTAGGTTCTTGCATCTCCTCTGCTACTAAGATACATTTCAGTTACCATAACAGCTCCCCCAAGACATATGAACACAAAACAACCCTATCCTGTTGGTTTAAACACATTAGCAGGCTGAGTACTTCATTTGAAAAATGGGGGGGGGGGGGGGGATCATTACAATGACACAAAAAGGAAGAGTGCAATGTGCTAGGAAATTACAACTAATACCATAAGAGTGAGTGAACAAATAAGACATGAAACAAATAAGACAAGCATTTTTTGCTTCATTAGCTGGTTAATGCAGTAGAAAGAGAAGGAGGCCCAGTTTCAGAGTCTTTCGTCCTGGTATAAGCTGTACGTGAGTCAATAAGAGATTCTACTATTGATTGAGTCTAAGCAATTTCAATTCATGAACACATGGGGTGTCCATCAATTGTCACTTTGACCATGAGCGTCTATGAGGATGTAGCTGAAGAACAGGAATGTTTTATTTCCAAGAGACTATGGCAGAAAAGCAATCAACAATACACAATTAAAACATATTACCAAAGAAAAGATCAAATAATGTATAAACCACTCATTTCTTTAAGATAACACTGTTTAAGGGGGAGGCTACGTCTTTTTTGCTTCCGCTGAGCTCATCGCTTTGTCATTGAGAAATAAAAACAAAAAATCACATGAGAGAATAGAGTGCCTCCACATTTCTGGGACTGGCTAATTACTTTGTGAATGTGATAAAGCCGGGTTGATTATGAATTTGCTACATCAAAGCCGCATGAACGGTTCACACTGGTCAAAATAGATGGAGTAATTAAAAACAAAAACTCTCCCACTCAGACATCATCATCATCAAATCAAAAAATGATCACAAAATGATCTGCAAATCATTTGGTTTTAGCAACCAAAATAAGAAGTAATAAATATATAATTCATTGAATATTCCTGTTTCTGTATTATTTAAATTATTATTATTTTCAACTTGATTAAACTTTGATGTGGTTTAATTAAAAAAGAATGTTATTATAAATATTTAAAAAATAATATAATACTTGTTTAAAATATAATATAATATAATACAATAAATGTAATGCTTGTTGTAGTCCCTAATGTAAGGTAAATAATATTCCATGTGCCGTTTTCCAGTAAACTGTGTAAAATATCAAACGTAACTATAAATTAATTTACATCGGACTGAAGATGAAACAAACACTGAGAGGGAACTTTGCAAGTTTCACTGAACGCCACTGCTGAGCAATGAGTTTCAACTGACACTTTTATTCACAACAGTCTGTAGCACTGTTTTTGTTTTGTATTTACTCAGGGCAAAGACAAATCCTTGATTTTTCACAGAAACCCTACAATAACTTTTGTATGATAGGAGCTTTTGCATTATTTATAAGTTCTGTAAATGCTTTGGAATAAACTTAGCTTTGGCCAAACTATTGTCTTGTATTTATTTCATTGGAAATGGGTGGTTTTGCTTTGAAAAAAAGAAAAAAAAAAAAAAAAAACATGGTAAATGTATTACAGAATATGAAACATCTTGCCTGTTTTTCATATTGTGCAATAGTTAAGAAAGTAAGAACTGGGAGCTAGGAAAGTTTTGTGAAGTTTTATGACTTCCAGGTCCTATTCTTTGAAGTATTAATATCATGTTGGGAACCCAACTGGTACATCAATATTTTTTGCACCTCTCCATTTGATTCCAGCAGCGAGAACAGATGTAATTAGACATGTAAATCACAGCAGGGTCTTTAGCAGTATGCTAATTAAAGGTGCATTTACAAAGAAGGGAGGGTGTATGAATTAAATACACTCTGGATGCTGCTGGGAGTGTATCAGGCTACTACATTCCACTGAGACCCACTTCTAACTGTACTTTCTGTATGACTCGAACTTTAGAGTGCACTAAAGTGCACTTGAACAACCATGTTTGCCAAGTGGATTTTGAAGGAAAAGATTTTAAGACTTGAGATAATATCTGAAAAATACAATAATGAATAATGAAGACAGCCAACTTTTGCAATCATGTTTAATAGAAAACAAGTTCTTCTATGTAGCTACCTTAATAAAAGTGTACTGACCACTTGTTTAGTCTCCTGTAAATCCTCAATGGTCAACAAATCATACCCCACATATATTTAATAAAGTATGTTCATGATTGGATTGGATTGGATTTTGTCATGCTTTTATTCACTAATGACACATTCAATTTATCAAAAGTTACAGTGAAGATGATGTAGCTAAAGATTTCAAATAAATGCTTTTCTTTTAAAAATTCAATTTGTTAAAGAATTCTGGGGGGGGGGGGGGGGCTGTGTGGAAAACACTGTTTCCACAAAAATATCAATCACCACAACTATTTTCAACATCGATAATAATAAATGTTTCTTAAGTGCCGAATAAGCATATTAGAATGATTTCTGACACTGATGGCTGGAGTAATATATTTTTGTATTCTAAATTCTATATTGACCCTGAGGATTCACAAACAGTTGTTCGTTCATAAAATGTTTTAGATGCTGTCAATATGTTATTAATGTATGCATTAGTGTCTATGCAAATGTATGAAAATGTATGTGTGCTGGAACCAACAACAAACGAGATCATACAGTTCTGTTCTAAACAGTTCAGAATAAGATAGCCAACCAAACAGCAAAGAAATGACTATAAATGAAAAGGACATAGGACTATGTGTGTGGTTGGACTGGTGATGTTTGTGGGTGTTTGAAACAGCCACTGTGTCTGTTCACTTGTTTGGCCACTGCTCCCAGATTTCCAGCAAACTTGTCCGACAATGTTTAAATTTCTCTGCAACAACAAATTGCTTACACAGACAGAGAATGAAAGGCTGAGATATAGAGGGAGAAGACTATAAGACATGTCAAGTGTTTGCGGAAGCTCTTATGCTCCAGAGAGGATGTCCTGTCTGCTGCCTGACCCCCAGGATGCCTCTGAACCACAAACATGCTGTGGTCAGTCAGCTACGATGACTAACTAATGGACAAGAGAGAAAAAGAATGAAAGACAGCAAAAGAAAGAGAGATGGTCATGGTGTCCCCTTTTCTTGAAGAAAAAGCAGTGATGTGTAAAGCTGAAGATGCCTCTGAACATGCACAGACTCAAACTCTGTCCTTTGTGTATTGCAGCTGGCCTCTTCAGGCATAAACACACATGCACAAACATTCCCCAATTTTTCACCCCTAGGCAAAACTATAGACTGACTGGATTTCGTTTTTCCATGTAGTTTCATGTTGGCTTGATGCTGTTGTGTTTTTCTGCCAAGGTCACGACTGGCTGATTTCCACACAAACTGCCAGATGACCCCTCACTCCATCAGCAGCTGCCTAAACGATGACTACCAGGCCTGCCTTGCGTCTTACACCAGACTCATCGGTGAGCTAAAGAATGTTGTTCATAATTCTGTTTGATATATAGATGTACAACTGAAGTACAATTTTCAAAGGTTATGTTTTTGCTGTGGTCAAACTGACACCAAACAAAACTTTTCCGAATAGCTTTTCTGAAAAGAGCATACCTAAAAATAAAAAGAGTGGAAATAGGAAGAAACACACATTAACATAATACAATTCATACATAAGTGTTTATTTTGAAACTACTATTATTATTTTTTACATATACACTACCTTTCAAGCGTTTGAGGTCAGTGCTATTTTTAAAGAAATGAACACTTTAATAATTAATAGTTTTATTCAGAAAGGATGCATTAAATGAATCAAAAGTGACAGGAAAGACTTTTACATTTATACAAATAATTTATTTTTCAAATAAATGCTGTTCAAATTTCTTTTCTTCAAAGAATCCTAAACAAAATTATCAAGATTTCCACAAAAACATTAAGCAACTATTTTCAACATTTATAATAATAATAAATGTTTATTGAGCATCAAATCTGAATTTCTGAAGAATCATGTGACACTGAAGCCTGGAGTAATTATGCTGAAAATTCAGCAAGTAGAAATAAAAGTTGTTTAAATCTGTAATTTTTTAAGATTTATAGTATTTTTTTATCAAATAAATGCAGCCTTGGAGAGTGTAAAAGACTTAAAAAAAAAAAAAAAAAAGCATACCGAAACCACACTTTTGAACTGTAATTTATAGCATAATATACAAATAAAATTAATCTCAAGAGAACATGAGGGTTAAAAGCACTATTCATATTTTATCAAACATTTTGTGTAATATTTTATATTAATTATTAATTTGAATTGATTAATGATTCAATTATTAATATTAATATTAAATCTTTAGAAAACATTGTGCGCATCAAAATCAAATATAATTAACTAAATTGAACAAATATTTGGTATATGTTTCATTAATCAAGACGGTAAGTAACAAAAAGATAAAGAAATTGTTTGAAATGTTACCTCTAAAAATTAAGTAATGTTGATGCCTGTGTTAATTTCCTAATTCAATTTGATATACGTTATTAGTTACTAGAATTACATATTTTGTTTGATTTGTTCTCCCTATAGGTACGGATATGACTCCTAACTACATTGACTCAGGTCACTCAAACTTCACCATCTCCCCCTGGTGTTCCTGCAAAGGCAGCGGGAATCAGGAAGAGGAGTGTGAGAAGTTTCTACAGGACTTCGTGGAAAATACCTGTCTCCGTAAGTCTTTCCTCTTTTGTTATTAAAGCGTTCCATCTGTAATGTCTGTCCTTTCCAGCTTCACTCACCTCTTAGCTTTTAGCATTTGCATTCAATTCAGAATTATATGAGCATGCGATTGTTTAGAAATAGGTTTCTTTGCTACTTTTTAAACCTGAATGCTGCGGCTACTGTTACAATGTTTGAAAGCTGCCATGTTTTGTGTTTACTTTCCCTTACAAAACTCATCCCTTGTGTGGAAGCTCTACCCACCTCCAGAATCATAAACTCTGATTGTTTTGTAACTAATGTCATGCTTGTTAGCAGAAAGTAAACATGTCGGCTGAGGCTAAATAAGGCTTCCACCCTGGCTTGTTATCGTGAGCTGCTACAGGACTCCTTTTTTGGTGTTTCATGGTGAGAGAGTGTGACTTTAGATTTAGTTGAACATGTTCATTCTTTAGCATTAAAGTTGGCATTCTTATTGTGACGTACACTGGTGAGCCAAAACATTATGACTAGTCATAGGTGAGGCGAATATCGTTGTTCGTCTCATAACAAGGCCACATATCAAGGCTTAGATTGTAAGCAAACAATCAGGTCTCGTAATCAACGTGTTGCATGCAGGAGAAATGGGCAGGAATAAAGATCTTTGTGACTTTGACAAGGGTCAAATTGTTATGGCAAAGCAAATGGGTCAGAGTATTTCTGAAATGGCAAGACTTGTGGGTTTCTCCCAGTCAGCAGTGATGAGAATTTACTAACAGTGGTCCGAGGAGGTATGAATCACTAACTGGATACAGGGTGTTGGGTGCACAAGGCTCATCAATGCACAAGGGCAGTGGAGGCTATCCCGTCTGGTCCACGCCAACAGAAGGCTTTACTGTGAGACAAGTCAAACAAAATTGTAATGATGGTTATGGGAGGATTGTGTCACAATACACAGTGCATTACACTCTGCTGCATAGCCACAGACCAATCAGAGATTGGTGATGACCCCTGTTCACCATCAAAAGTGCCTAAAATAGGCACTCAAGCATTGGAACTGGACCTTGGAGCAGTGGAAGAAGTTCGCCTGGCCCGATGAGTCTTGTTATTGTTTTACATCACGTGGATGGAAGTGTACGTACAGTATGTGCCGTTTACCTGGGGAAGTGATGGTACTAGGATTCAAGGTTCTGCTGGGAAACCCCAGGTACGGCCATTCATTTGGACGTATATTTGACACGTGCCACCTACCTAAACAATGTTGCAGTCACACCACAAAAACTCATCGTTCACCGTTTCTCCCTGCCTTTTTTGTCGTCATGGTCACTGATTTGATTTTGTCATTGTGTTCAGGTGTGTGCTTGTCACAATCTCCCCTTATTAAGTTCAGTTCATTTGATCATAGTCTTTTTCAGGTCTCGTCTATATGTAGTTCTGTTTGGATGTACCTTGTGGAAATACCTGTTGCATTATAGCCTGTTAAATCTTCTTCATCATCCTCGTGATCTTCGTTTTATTCGTTTGTTTAGTCTCTCCGTCACAACCCGTGACAGTTGCAGACCAGGTACACCCCTTCATGACAATGGTGTTCCCTCGTGGAAGTGGCATCTATCAGCAGGATAATGTTGCCTGCCACACTGCACGCATTGTTCAGGAATAGTTTGAGGAACCAAGAGTTCAAGGTGTTGTGTTATGATTCCAGATTCCCACAAGGAGTGTTATGAATAACGTGGTTTCCAATTCTTAATTTCAATAGGAATGCACGCGTTTGGAAATTTCGCATGAGGGCTATAGGTTACAATTGGTGACTGCGTTGACCAACAGGAAGCTGCTAGGTTTGAGCTGCTGCTTGGTTTTGTGGTATATTTTTCCCTAAACCTAACTATGTACTTGGGTTTCGTCTAGAAATCGACGGCCCCTCGGTCTCGTCTACAAATCGACGTCCCCTCTGTCTGGGTCTCGTCTACAAATCGACATCCCCTAACTTCTATGATGTTTAGTATATCTGGGTCTCCTAACTAACTTGCTTGCTTCCCTAACTAACCTGCTGCGCAGCAGTAATGACAGACAGACTAAAGCAAATGTCCTTTAAATGCTTTAATCGGGGGGTGGTCTCTTGACCCGGAGCAAGATGGACGCTTGAGATTTCACTCTTTGCTGAACCACGGATTATAATCCCCTTTTTCCCTAAACAAACGTAATTTAATCAGTATTTTTTTTTATCTCAAGTATGCCTACACCTCCTCGTGACAAAGATGTTCCTATATTTTCAACGCCCGGTCCGTCCAACGGTAGGAAGAAAGTGAAGACTCAACTGGCCGCGTGCTCGTCTACTGAGGACCAGCATGGCGAAACTGGCCCCACGGGGGCTATTGGCACGGCAACTATGGATCAGATTTTGTCAGATGCGAACAAGCCGCCAAAAAGTTTCTTAGTGTGATTTCTCCAATACTCTTAGAAAGAAGCGGTTATCGGGGCAGCTCTGAAGAAGCGTGAGATCCTCTACAGTGGATCCAGATTAAGGTTTTACTCCAACCTTTCGGTGGAGGTCCTGCGCAAACGAAGCGAGTTTATTCCGTGGGGAAGCTGATGGCCCGTTGTAATATGTATCGTGGCTTCGCATATCCGGCTGGCTCCGTTGTCTTCACAACGGGCAAATTCGTCTTTTTGATACCCCTGAATTGGCCACCGCCTTCTTGGAAACTCTTACTTGGGATATTTCACTCTTGTTTGTTTGGGAGGAATACGACAGAAGTTCTGTCTTGATCTAGTGAGTCCTTGTGTCATTACCTTTTACTTTCATTTGACTATATTTAACAGAGCTAACCTTATTGAATTAATTTTAAACATAGCTCCCTGTTTATAATATAGCTCTCATTTTACTCCTATATGGCTCTCTTTTCTCCGTTTGGTTCTTATGTTTTTATTAATCTCTTGGTGTGGCCGTTGTCTTTGGCGTCCGAACTGTTATGGTGGTCTTTGAATTGATTTTTTGAATTGGTGGTATTTGTATTTGATTATTATGCTTGTTGATTTCATTCTGGGGGATGTTACTCTGTCGTTTGGGGACAGAGTCGGGGTGGGCGTGCACTGCATGCTGTTTTTCAATGTTTTATGTGTTTGTTATAAGTCAACTCTCTGCCGTCTTATTATGCCAAACATAATAATGTCAGTTAAAAACATAACATTCGTACCCTTTATGGCTGGTTCACTTAAACTTATCACTTGGAATGTTCAAGGGATTGGACATGTAATTAAGAGGATTTTTTTTTTAACTCATTTGGAAAAACAAAAACCCGACATAGGACTGCTTCAGGAAACAAAACTATCCGACATTGAACATTTAAAGCTGGGGAAAGACTGGGTGGGTCAAGTTTATTTTTCCTCTTTACTCGCAGAACAAAAGAGGGGTAGCCATTCTTTTTAATAAAAATCTACCTTTTATTTTAGAACAGAGATCTTCAACCCTTCTCCTGGAGGCCCACTGCCCTGCAGAGTTTATATCAATCCTGCTTCAGTCTGTGATTTCAAACGATCCTGAAGAGCTTGATTAGTCTGTTGAGGTGTGTTTGATTAGGGTTGGAGTAAAACTCTGCAGGACAGTGGGCCTCCTGGAGCAGGGTTGAAGACCTATGTTTTAGAACATAGGGGGTGCTTCTCAATTCTTATTTGTGCATCCTCGTTTCCTTTGCTTACTTCCTTTCCTCGCGTCTCCGCTCCACCCTCTGTAAGATGCGAGGGAAGGCTGCAAGGAAAGAAAATGAGGACGGAGGAATCGAATGAAAGCTTTTTTATACATTGGAATACTTGATCACTCGAGCGTCACTTCATTGCGTCATGAGCTGCGCTCAAAGGATCTTCCCTTATCCAAAGGAAACCTTAAGTTTGGTTATTTAAGAAATTCCTAATAAATAATAATAAAGCAAGATACCCTGTTGAAATATGTGAGATGTGTGGTTTATATAAACTGCAAAGGTAAAGTATAAATTAAAATTACTGTGACCGATGTGAAGGGGAGGAGAATTTATACGTGCGTCACGTTTAGTCAATAAAGATCTTCCGCAAAGGATACACCCGTGTATCCTCGCTTATGACTCCTCAGGAAGCCTCCTCACTCCTCGATCCTCGACTCCTCACGGAACAATTATTGGGATGTCCTTCAAGATGGCTGAGCTCGATCGGTTTCCGGGTCATAGGATAGAGGATGGAGAAGCGAGGAGGGATATTGAGAATCAACCAAGGAATCAGATCCTGAAGGGAGATTTATTATGATCACAGGTTCTATTCTCAATCACCATATAACTATTCTCAACGTTTATGCTCCAAATGTAGATTCCCCTAACTTTATATCTCAGATGATCTTACTGTTCACTTACCATTGTGAAGGCTTAGGTTTTCTAGCTGGAGACTTTAATTGTATAATGAATGCTTCTCTAGATAAATCTTCATCTGCAAATGTATCAAACCCTAAATCATCTAAAGTGCTCAACAATTTATGTTCAGATTCTGGCTTGATAGACGTATGGTGTCAATTAAATCCTAAAGTGAAAGATTATACATTTTACTCTCACCCTCACAATTCATATTTTAGCCTTGACTATTTTTTTCTTCCTAAAGAATTTTTGCATGCAGTTCAGTCTTGTCATATTGACTCTATCGAGCTTATAAAAGGTTATCTGATCACCCAGCAGTACGGTTTCAAATTGACCCTGCATTCAGTATTCCTAGAACCTCAAATTGGAGGTTTAATACATCTCTTTTAAACAGCGATCCTGTCTCATCTTTTGTCTCAGATACACTACCGTTCAAAAGTTTGGGGTCGGTAAGATTTTTTATGTTTTTAAAAGAAGTCTCTTCTGCTCACCATATCTGCATTTATTTGATTAAAAATACAAAACAAACCCAGTAATATTGTTAAATATTATTTTAATGTAAAACAGCTGTTTTCTATGTGAATATATTTTAAAATGTAATTTATTCCTGTGATCAAAGCTGAATTTTCAGCATCATTACTCCAGTCTTCAGTATCACATGATCCTTCAGAAATCACTCTAATAGGATTATTTGATGCTCAAGAAACATTTATGATTATTATCACAGTTGACAACAGTTGTGCTGCTTTATATTTTTTGTGCAAACAGTGATTCATTTTTTTCAGGATTCTTTGAAAGTTCAAGAGAAAATCATTTCATTAAAAAATAAATATTTTGCATTATTATAAATGTCTTTACTGTCACTTTACATCAATTTCATGCGTCCTTTCTGAAGAAAAGTATTAATTTCTTAAAAAAAAAAAAAATTACCCCAAACTTTTGAACGGTAGTGTAGTTTGTGTCAATTTTGGCTGGACAACAGAAATTCTTCAGTGTCTTCTTCCATGATTTGGGATGCTGCCAAAGCCACTTTACGCGGTCACCTTATTTCTTATACTTCCCATATTAAAAGAGTCAAAGACAGTAATAGAAAAAATCTTGAAAATGAGGTAACCAGATTGGAACGAATACATAAGCAGTTTCCTACTGTTTCGAGCTTAAAAGTTTTGGTGGATGCAAGAATTAAGCTAAATATGGATCATACCTCCCATATTCAGAAGCTTCTGCTCTTCACTAAACAAAAATATTATGAATTGGCAATAAATCTAGTCGGTTACTGGTTATTTGTCCGATTCTCATGCCTGCGATCAATGATATCTGGAAAGGTCAAGTCCCCCCTTCATGGAGACATGCTTCAATTAGTTCTAAAAAAAGATAAAAATCCTCTAGATTGCTCATCTTATAGGCCCATTAGTCTTCTTAATGTGGACTATAAGATAATATCAAAAGTTTTAGACCATAGATTGGAATCTATTCTTCCCAAGGTGATAAATCCTGATCAAGCAGGATTTGTGAAATCTAGACATGGTTCATATAATGTACGCTGTGCTCTTAATGCTATACATTATTTTCGCTCTCAAAAAAAGACATCAATGATATTATCTTTGTATGCCGAAAAGGCTTTTGACCGCGTGGAGTGGCCCTTCTTGTTTTTGGTTTTGGACAAATTTGGATTAAGCTCTAATTTTACTAATGTTATTAAGCTTCTTTATTCAGACTCTATTGCCTTTGTCAACACAAATGGCTTGATGTCCGAAGTTTTTTCAGTACGAAGAGGTTGCAGACAGGGATGCCCTCTATCACCCTTATTGTTTACATTATTCATTGAACCCTTGGCAGAATCTATCAGGACCAATCCAGATATATACGGAATTATAATCAGAGGGAAAAAACACGCCATCTCTCTGTATGCAGATGACGTCCTTTTATATTTAGAGAATTTGCAGACTTCTACTTCTGCAGTTCTGGATTCCTTAGCTTCGTTCAGTTCTGTGTCAGGCTATAAAGTCAATATCGTAAAGTCTGTTTCTATGTCTTTTAATTGCTCCTATAAATCCCTGATACAATTTCCTTTTGAGGTTTCTAAAAAAGGCTTTAAATATTTGGGGATTTTCCTCACTCCTGACATGAATAATTTGTTTCAAACAAATAATTCTCCTTTAATTCAAAAAGTTAAAAAAAGATTTAGAAAATGGACACCTTTACCAATTTCCCTTCTTGAGATAGTTAATTTCATTAAGATGAACATACTTCCTCGATTAAACTATCTCTTTCAAAATCTCCCATGCTACTTAGCTACATCGTTCTTTCAATCCTTGAATTCTGACATATAATATTGAATTAATTATATTTGGAACAATAAGCAACAGAGAGTTAGTTTTTCTAAACTTTGTAAACCATGGGACCTCGGAGGTTTCTCCTTACCAAATTTCCAGCTTTATTACTGGGCTGCCCAGATCAAAATGATAACAAGCTGGGTTAGGAAAAGACAAGACACTCTATGGATTGACTTTGAATCTTTATTTTGCCATCCAAGAAGTTTAGATTCTCTGTGCTTTATTACTGTAACAGTATAACTCAGATAAACTCTCTCACTGACAATGTGATTGTCTATAACACATTACTGGTTTGGAAGGACGTGAAAAACATTTGAATATCCCTCCAAATATATCCATTCACTCCCCTCTGGCTTTGAACCTGGACTTTCCCACTCAGATTAGGAGCATTGGGTTGTTTTAGAGGTCTGTCTGACTTCTCAGGAATGTTTACCTCTGAAACTTTGAGATCATTTGTACAAATTAGAACAGAGTTTGATAATACCCTCCGAAGACTTTTTCAAATATCTTCAAATCGGGCACTTTATAGAGTCTCTTATAAAGCAAAACAAATTTCGATTCAAATTATCAGAATTGGAAGAAACCATAATGTCAGTTAACTCATTCAAAGGGCTTATTTCCGAATTCTATAGCTTACTCTGATTCCTCAGTTCACGATTCTTTGAAACCACTGTGGGAACTGTGGGAAGAGGAGTTCTGTTTAACTCCGAAGATTGGACCAGGATCTGTGATGGTATTTTTCCAAAATGCACCTCAATTTCCATACATGAACAAAATGTTAAATTCTTTCACAGAATTTATTTTACACCTGTTCGTCTGCATTAAATGTTCCCAGATTGTTCCGACCTCTGTTTTAAATGCAGGACTTGTAAAGGCACATTTTTTTTCATGTATTTTGGTCCTGTGTTCATATCCAACCATCTTGGAAAGGGGTTCATTCTGCAATTCAGGAGATAATAGGAAAACGTTTTATTTTATCTCCCTCACTTTTTTTGCTGAATGACATTCCTAAAGACCTGCTTGACTCAGACTTTTTTAGACTCTGTTTACAACCCTGGCTAATTCCTGGCTAAGAAATGTATACTATTAAAATGGTCTACATCTGAGGTCCCTACTATTTCTATGTGGATTTCTCAGCTGTCAGCCTTTCTTCCTTTGGAGAAATTAACTTATGACCTCAACCACAAACAGGACAAATTCAGGAGTCTTTGGGATCCTCTCCAATCCTTTCTACACAATTTGTTTTAAGTTTTATTTTAAGAAGGTTTTGGCTTCTCTTGTTTTGACTTGTGTTTTTTGTAAAAAGACACATTTGTATATTGTACATTTTATTTAACTTGCAGCGCCTGGGGTTTGTTTGTTGGCCTGTTTGTCTTTGTTTTTGATGTTTGTATTATTTGAAAATCCTTAATAATAAAAAAAAAAAAAAAAAAAAAAAATGCTTTAATCACGGCCGGGAGATCTTCCCAAGCAGTTCCATTGAGAATCCATTGAGAGTTGAGAATCCATTGAGAATTCCATTAATAATCCCACCAGTAAACACGAATACAACAGTTTTTATAGAATAGGGGTGTGGCAAAATGACATGAATTTGATTGGTTCTTCATAGACAAACTCTTCTGTTACTAGGTAAAGCAAACTTTGTTTTAATGATTACTTCATTGTTAATCACAAGGTTCTAACCTAGTCATCTGTCTAGTTTAATTTCCCATTTATGTTATTTTTACACTCAACAGGGGTATGGCAACATAGGCCAAAAACATTCAAAAACACAGAACAGAACGTTTTAGTACATGGTGTTTCAAAGTGTTAGTATGTTAGATAAGGTTAGATGTTAGAAACATGGTTAGTTTACTATACAGTTTAAAAATCTATCACAGTTTGCTTCTGTAAGAGCTGTGCTTTATACAATGATTCACTATTGACAATATATTAAGTTGATAATATAATTGAAATTTCTCTAATGTGACCACACCTTTAGCTTCGAGACAATAATAGTTCCTAAACAGTGAATAAATGAATCTTTAGTAGATATACACTTTTATGTACTTTAATGCTTCAGTCTTTCTTTTCATTAAATAATGAGCCAAAAAAAATCTAATGACTGATTCTGCACTCGTGGCCCATTATATTTTGTCCAATCAAATGCTCTCTATAATAAGAATGACCATTTATACAGGTAAATGACAGGTAGCAAATCAGTTCATACATGTAGCTTTCGGCGAAAACATCTTGTTTCTATCCTGGCAAGCCCCTTCTTTGTCTCGGTTTTGCTCAAGAAAAGGATTGTTGGTAAAGAAAGCTCTTTTGAGGAAGAAAAAAACGGTTCTTTTACTTTGATTTGTTAAAGAAAGATGAACTTTACAATCCTTCAACAGACTTTATCACATTTCATATAAAACAATCATAGATACAATTTGGAGGCAAATAAAAGAGAATCTAAGATGAAGAAATTCCACACACACCCACAAAAAAAATGTTTGACTGCTTGGCATGAATATCTTCCAGAGAGTGAAAGAAATAACAGAGCGGAAACGAAAACATAAGATAATACGCTACAGAGCTTCAGGCATTAGCACAGGAGACATTTCATCCGATATCCCACTGTGAGGTAGGCTGATAGAGATTTTTCAAGTCAAAACAGTATAATTTGTATGGATTGCATGTAAATCATGGTTCTGTTACCAAAACTAGCGAGCTGCTTTCGTAGACTGCATTGTAAGGAATTGTAGGCACACTACTGACGTAAGGGCTGTTCCAAAAATATCTTGTTTTGGGTGAATTGTAAGGCAGCATCACATATATCCTTGTTGTGGATTGAATGAGATGTTATAAATATGCATGCAGAAAAGTAGTAAACAGTATTTGGGTCCTGATGTTTTATGTTAGCAAACTCTTTTGAAATTAATTGTGAGTCAAATCTCCTGTCTGCTTCGCATAAACAGCATTATTCTTATAGTGTAGGTACTGTAAGTGAAGTTGTTGCCTATTAAACGTTTTGAGCGCAAGCATGAAGGCATGAAGGCTCACTAAATTGTGAGACAGCCTGTGTGTGTGTGTGTGTGTGTGTGTGTGTGTGTGTGTGTGTGTGTGTGTGTGTGTGTGTGTGTGTGTGTGTGTGTGTGTGTGTGTGTGTGTGTGTGTGTGTGTGTGTGTGTGTGTGTGTGTGTGTGGTGAGTGGATGTGTGTCCTGGTTTGTTTTTCTAGCAATTAACTGATCCAAAATCTGCAAGTGTTGCAGGATTAGCATTTAGCTGAACTGCTGACCCCCGTGTACAGCTAACTAATGCCTCATTCCTCACAAACTTGGAGAGGAAGACACATAGTACTTGTCTCCTCAAGGGACCTAGCGATTTAAACTCTCTCTGACTTTCTGACTTCCTACAGAAAAATTCTCTTATGAAAATGTGGTTTGAATCTATGATTTATGTTCTCTCTTTTTTTCTTTTCCTGAAGGAAATGCCATCCAGGCCTTTGGCTATGGTTCACTACCCAAGCCTGATCCTCAGCCTACTACAGGGTCAGAGAAGCCTGATCTTGAGCCCACTGCCAGTGTCCCTAAAACAACCATGGAAACTGGGGAGGATCCCTGCATCATATCGTCCTGTCCGAATTTAAACGTAAGTCAAATTTGAGGGGGTCAGGAAGTTTTAGCATTGTATATTGCATCGTATTACAGGTAAGTTCATTGCAAATTGCAATGTGCTTATTTTAAATTGTTTATCTAATTTATTTTAACCAATTATTTTGAGTAGTCTTTTACCTTTACAGGTAAGGATAAAACGTAAATTTGAATGATAATGTAAATGTTAATCAGTAAAACCCTTGTGAAAGAGAAACGCACCTAATTGTATTGAATATGCTCTTGTAGTGTACTTAAAATCTTACAAGTATATTTAAAAAAACTGTACTTGCAGGTAATATAATATTAATGAAATAAAAGGCAACTTACGTGTACCTAAAAGAGTACACTTTCATGTCTGTTTCTTAACA
Organism: Meda fulgida; assembly: GCA_030578275.1. Classification (NCBI taxonomy): domain Eukaryota; kingdom Metazoa; phylum Chordata; class Actinopteri; order Cypriniformes; family Leuciscidae; genus Meda; species Meda fulgida. The sequence continues at coordinate 14,154,953 of CM060623.1, read as the reverse complement.
CACTTAAGTCCACTTTGCAATAATGTCAAATTAAAAGATTTACTTTTAAAGTAGATTTTAAATATGTGTTTTATTTAATCTTTTGTCATGCTTCTTTTGTCAAATACACGTATCTGATGTGTTGACTAATATACTAAAGCACATGTAAAATACTTTTAATGTAGTGCATTATTAATTTTAATTGAATGTACTAAACTTAATAAATATATCATTTTAAATAGATTTAAATACATGACATTTAAGTTTAAATAGAAATGACATTAAAGTATATTTTAATTTACCATAAATGCTTGCTAGTACATTCTGCAGTACACTTTTACCATATTTTTAAAGACAATATAATTAATTATGAAATCACATATAAAGATGCAGTTAAGTCCTACTTAAGTGGGTCAAAACCGCACTCAAAATTGTAGCTAACTGCATTTCATTTTAATTTAACTATAATATATTTTCAATTAATGGCAATTAACATGCAATTAAATGTCCACAAACATCTCATTAAGTTCACACTTAAGTATAGTCGATTTAAAAAAAAGTGTACTTCTTTTTCACAAGGGGAAGTCTAATAAGAATGAATGCGTCTTAGTCACTGATGCAGAAAGAGAAAGAAGCAGCTGTGTGAATGAATTAAAATACTGAACATGTTGCTTAGTAAATATCAAAGGTGCATTTATACAGAACATCAATTAAACACTTTACTTATTATTTTCAGTCAAACATGCTGAGGTAAAAAAAACAAAAAAAACATGGCAACATATTTACACAGGAATATTGTATGCTAACTGATACTTTGCGTTTAATTAGCAGTGATTGTACTAGTTGACGAAAGTCAAGCTATGAACAGCTGAATAAACAACTGACAAGATATAAATTAGTTGACATTTAGTGCACACAAACAAACACACGTTGCTTTGTACAGTCTTTCACCTGAGTGAAAAATACTCTCCAGAGATGTTGATGGGCCCGTAATGAACATATTAAAGTTGAAAATGTAAAATGATTGAGTGCGCCCCAGAAAACAGCACAAATAGACAAGACAGAAAAATGTGTTCTCACAATTTCCCCAAAGAACCACAAAACTGCATGTCACTATTTACACTGCATGATGTGTTTGTGTGCGTATGTGTACGACTGTACGTGCTGGGCCAGTAGAGCAATGTTTAATTTATTGCAAAAAAAAATGATAATTAGTGCATTACCCAAGCAGGAAGTTTATAGTCAGAGAATGCCTGAAGGGAAACATTGTCAAACTTTACCATTCTCCTGCATTCAAAACCGTGTCAGATGTGCATCACAGATTCACTCCATTGCTGAAACTCTTTTTTTTTTTCTTCCGGTCCCACTCAAACGAAAGATGAATAGTTTGCCATGGGCCAATTTTCTCATTCTGACAGGTAGAGAGAAAATGGGCAAAGTCTCGCTCTGTTTAACGTGTTTTAATTCCAGGCAGGGTTTGGCATCACAGTGATTTTTGGAGGTGAAATTCAAAAGGGGCGCTTTGCTCTATCTAGCAGGTCGAACGGCACTTAAAGTTTGCCTGAGGCAGAAAGGATGTTCCCTCACAGAATCTACATGTAGAAGTGACATGTCTCGCTCATGGGCACAACTGAGGGAGCGATTCTTTTCACCCAGTACTATAAATTGTCTCCAGTGCTCCATTGGTATGAATTATCAGATATTCGTCAAGTTATTCATACTGTGTCTACTGCTAAAAAAGAATAGAACAGAAGAATTGAATATTAGTAATAATCAAAGCATGTTTAAATGAACACAAGGAATAACTTTCGTTTGCATGCACCAATCTAACAATGCATGTACTAAACATGTAAAAAAACATCTAATAAACAGCAATATTGACATAATTATGTGTTTGCCTACATTTTTTTTGTAAAAAATGTCACACAATCCAATGACGCAAAGGAATCAGTGACATTGAATCAATTTGAAACAGAAAGTTTAAACTTGACATTCAAAAATTGGTTTTCCCAATGTTCATTTCCCCAAAGGATGGAATCCTTAAATGGCTTCTGACGTCAGGGCCAACATGACTGGCTTACGAGGCGCACATAATCCAAATTGACTGTTATGCTTTCTCCACGTATACAGATGTGGAGGTTGCCATTTCCTCCTTTAATAAGACCATGTCTGATTTAAATCATGCTAAAATGAATGTTTCGATGATGTCATACTGACAGCAAAGAATCTTAAAATTATGCTACCTTCAAGTGCACATGGGAAATTCGTACTTCCACTTGGGCATTCTTTATGACTATATGTCCCACATTTAAGTCATAAACTTAACATGGAAGTAGATTCTATTGTGAACAATAAACACATATGGCTACATCTGAATTCATTAAATATAAAATAGAACTTATAATTATGTTATTTTCTACTCCACTTGAAGTTCCGATCAAAAAATTTGAAGCTGATACCAGTTATGATATAATTATAGTTTGAATTGTAATCACATCTTTATTTGTTAATTTATTTTACGTTTATTCTTAGTATGTTTGTCCTCTCAGTGAATTACCGTAATGACTATTAAAAACAGGAACTGTATAATTTATAGACATGTAACATGTGGCCTGATCTTAGTTTCCTTTTCCAAAGACTTTTATGTCAGAAAGTTCCTGTTTCCCTGTCTCTTAGTCCGTAATCACATATACCTTTTCTTGTTGAATTATCTGCTTTTTCTTTTAAGTAAACAGCTGAAATTAGATCCACCTCTCCTTCTCCTCTTTTGTGGCTTGCTAAGCAATAACATCACATTCACTATTTATGTATTAAATAAAAAAAACGGCATACTTATCTAAATTACAGTATGGCCAATTAAAACGATGACCAATCTCTCTGTGCACCCCTATTATGTTAATGTTTTGCTTTTATAATTCTTACACAAAATGAAATTCTGAAACATATTTTATGTTGATATAATCAAGGCTGCAGGTGGTAATATTACTCCAGTAATATTTATATATATATATATTTTATTTTTTTTTATTTTTTTTTATCCCTGACTTTTCATCATCAAATCTTGATTGATGAAATCTAGCCACACCCTGCTACATGACCTAATGCTAATTCCAGCTGAATGTTTTGCTTTGCTATAAACATTACAATACACTGTAAAACAATTTTTGGAGTATGTTTTACAGTCTTTATACTTAAAATGTTTCAATTTAATTCAATGTGTTACTTGTCAGTTTATTGTAATTATTTGTAAAATGTACTATCGATTGTGGAAATCCAACAACGTTTTTTTGGCCTGCTGATCTGTGCACCTACATACGGTTTTATGTGAAGCGTGGTTTGTTCTCACAAAGATGAAAGTCCTGTGTACCAGGATGAATAATTTTGCGAGTATTTGTGTTGGTTTGTTTGATCAGGGATGTATGTAGCGGTGCGAGACTACATGTCAGCGTCTTTTTATGTGTTTCTGTGTAAACAATCAGGGCAAGTGTGAGAGTTCTAATGCAAAGAGATGAGATGTGAATGAGTGGAAGAGAAATGGAGGGAGATGTTGAAAAGCAAAGGGGAGAGATGGGGCATTAGCAGAGCTGTGAACAGAGATCTGGGCTGATGTCAACAGGCAGCTGACACACATCACCGCTCTCGCTAATTAATTGGCTTTTAGTCACTGTCCTCTGTTTCTCTCACCCCCACCAACATCCTCGCCTGTCAACACACAATTTCTATCCCCTCCTCCGTCTCTCGCTCTGTCTCTCTCTCGCTCTCTTTGCCAGCTGCAGTTCTGCCAGTTCTGGCGTTTGCCTAAGCCTGCATCTAATTATGCATGTTTACACAGGGGACGCTAAAAAGTTCACTGCATGAGCTAACGCTAATTCAACACAATCACTTTATTCATACATCAGGTGAAATGACACATAAAACAAAAGAAAGAGACATACCATACACAAACACAGATAAATAATTAGATATTGGTAACTGTAGTATTATTTCCTTTGCCGAAACTCACTTTTAACTGATTTGCGGCTATGGGCATGCACAGGAGGATATAAACATTATGGGGTGAATTCACTAAGATTGAATTGCACCTACCGATAGTGTTGTTTATTTGCACGTGTTGTTTTAGCACCCTATTCGCTTAATGAATTATGCAAATCAGGGAATGGTGCAAAACACAGCAAAAACACCTCTGTGTTTTGACACAATCGACACGGCACTTGCAAGCCGATTCTGAGTGATATGAAATGAAATAATCGACAAGTTTTCCACATTGGAAAAAGAAATAGAATTAAACTCAATGAGGATTGATATTAAATCATTTTAAATAACATAATAAAATTAAATTAAATCATTTCTCAGGTAATACTATAATTACTGTATATACAGGTAATATATAGGTATATATACAGCAATAAAGAACTTACAAATCCTTAAAAATATATTGTGTATGTGTGTGTGCTTAATATATTTGTAAACATTTTAAGCAACACTTAATATGAATGCAATTAATGTCTAATAGAAGTTGGTTTAAAGCATGTAATTGATTAGTTACATTAATAACTAATGTGTGTCAATTACAGTGACAACGAATTAACTCAGTATTTATATATAGCCTATTAATATATTCACAATGTAGAGACTACAGTATAAAAACTATAAATTAATAGTTTGTTAATGATTTGTAAGTACTTTATTACTGTATACTTGTAACAAAGTGTTACCGGTAACACTTTACAATAAAATGTATTAGTTGACATTACTTAACTACCTTAGTTAACATGAACTAAGAATGAACAATACTTCTACAGCATTTATTAATCTTAGTTAATATTAATTTCAACATTTACTAATATGTCATTACAATTAAAGATTGTATTTGTTAACATTAATTAATCCACTGGAACTAACATGAATAAACAATGAACAGCTGTATTTTTATTAACTGACGTTAACAAAGATGAACTAATATTGTAACAAATGTATTGCTCATTGTTAGTTCGTTAGTTAAAACATTAATGTTAACTAATGAACCTTATTTAATGTGTTACCGTGTTACCGAATCTGTAACACTTCACAACAAGGCCCTTAACGTTAGATAATGCATTAACTTACATTATCTAACAGTGATCAATACATTTGTTACAGTGTTTATTAATAGGCAGTGGCTACAGCGATACATTCTATTTACACTATATAAAAAGTAGCAGTTCTTTGCAATGGGCAAATAATTGTTAGATGCTATTTACATATAAATAGTGACAGATACTATTTGCACCTGTATTGTTGTACATTAACAGGATGCAGTAATAACACAGAGTGTAAATGACTATATTTATTAAAATATTTCAATGAATGCTGTATTTTGGGACAATAAAGCCCTCCCTATACCTACCCCTAACTGATAAACCTTTTATTATTAAACAGTCGTTAGGCACTTTATTTCCTTTTTTCAAATATTTTCTTAATTTTTATTGAAAATAAATGCATTTCCCATTTCCCATCATTCCCCACATGGTGGATTCGAACTCGGGGTTCGAAAAGTGCAAATAAACACTCCATTATTAATATTTGCATTAGTTAGTAAAAATACAACTGTTCATTGTTAGTTCATGTCAACTCACAGCCATTAAATAATATGAACAGATACAACTTTTGATTTTAATTATGTATTTGTAGATGCTGAAATTAGCATAATTAATAAATGCTTTAGAAGTATTTTAGAAGTATTTTCCATTGTTGTAATGTAGTTAATAAAAGTGTTACCAAGGAATCAGTGTTTAAAATGGATTAATTGAAACGGCAAGCACTGAATTGGCTCCTTAGTGCACTCAACTATACCAAGTGTCTGCACATACCTGTATGTGTGGTTATGACTCCATCATGAGATCATCGTTTATAGAATTACTGCCATTATCAGCAGAAAATGTATCAAACACACTAGCTCAATGCTAATTGAATATGGCACATTGTGTGGCAAGGCTAATTTACATAGAAAGAGGCATGTCTGTATTGCAAAGAATCAAAATGATTTAAATAAAATAACCTCACAGCAATTATCATACTTTCTTATACTGGTTGTTCGTGAATAAGACGCAGGGGGTTGTGGTGAAATTCCACACGCACTTTAACAGCTCATTTAATGCACTTACTTTCAAAACATCTTGAAATCACTCATTCTAATAGTGCTTCATGCTCTACCTTTTAATCAGAGGAGGGAAGATTAAGATCGATTGAGTCTCGGGTAAATAGCATTGTGTGGAGAGAAGGCTGACTAAGGAAGCAGGACACAGCGGACACAAATTGAGGCACTAAATCCCTATGGGATACAGTCTCTGCCTCCTGGCCATTGTATGTGTCGTGGCTGTTCAGTTTTCGGGACTACAGCACCTGATTAAACCAACAGCTTTGAGAGAGGCAAACATATGCAGGATGTTGCTGCAAGAATGCGATTTTAATTACAAATCGCTGAGAGGTGTTCTTGATATCTCTAGAAACAATTCAAAACCGAGATTGAGCATCGTCATCGTCCACGCGCTATACTTTTGTCCTATCTTGAAGGTGTCGGGAGATGATTGCATCTCTTCTAAGCCTCAGCGGGCTTATTCCAAATGCCAACCTGGGCGCGCAGATGTACTCCAGGCCCAGCTGAAAGGTCTCAGTCTTTATTCTAACATAATTGAAAACAGATTTATTGGATTAGGCCGAGTCTCTGTCTGTGCAAGTGCACTAGTTCAATTCCATCTTTCTTTGTCATAAACAATGCCGCGGCGACGTCTTGACAAACAACCTTTGATGACCTTGTTTGGGGAGCAGAATTTTACAACATTAGATGCAGGAATAAATGTATGGTTATATGAGTGAATAGGAAGGGAATGATTTGCACCTCCTTGCGAAGACCTTCAGAAGTACGAGGCCTTATGAGAATTCAGTCAATTAAAAGAAGATGGCCAAAAGCATTGGCTTAAATTGAAGCAAGATGAGTAGAATGGGACAATGTATGTCAGTCTATATTATACAAATTTATTAAACAGAACGTTTACCACAAATGCAGGACATGTAAATGTCAGATTTCTTGGTCTCAGTGAAAGCACTGACAAAGAAAAAAAATACAGAAATTGCTAGTAAATGTAAGAAATTATTACAAGTGCGTAGCTTGATGACGCCTTGATTTGTCTTCACCTCTACAGCCGGTGGAGAATATGAAGGGACTCAGGCAGAAATCAAATTCATGGATGACCGGTAATGTATTAACGTTACAAAAGCCGTTGAAGCGGAACGAGCCAGTGCTAATGAGAGACAAGCGCGACACTCTGCTCGAGAGCAGTGGAGCTTTTATTATGCGGCAGACGCCGCGTCCGCTTCTTCCGGTCATGCGTATATGGGGTAACGCAACACTCTTTTGTCATATTAGATACATTTGAGTGTGTTGAAAGTTGTTATAATGCTACTCTGTGCGTTCGCTCGGCGGCTAATATATATGAGACAGTTGTTGCACACTGCAGTAAGCTAGATCGATATTTGGCATGGTAAATATGGTACTTGCGGTAAATCAAGAAAACGAGATTTAAACAAAAAGACTAACTGTGTTTATCTACATACCAATGATTAGTTTTCTGTCGATGAATGTATCCAAACAGTTGCTCACCTGTCTAATAAAACACATAATATATTAAAGCGTCTTTGGTGTTTCCATGGTTTCTACAAAATAAATCCAGAAATCGAAGGTAATGCGGGTATGATGTCATTGATAGGTGCACAGACACGGTCAGTGTCCTGGTCAAAACTGACTTATTTAATTTAAACATTCTTAGAAACATTTGGGATAATGTAAGTACACACATTTAATGTGTGCATTTAAAGGAATAGTTCATTTAAAAAAATACATTGTCACTATTTACGCACTATTCATCATATGTACTGCATTAATGGTCATCCTATACATTCTTAAAACTCCCCTTTGATAACAAAATATTCATAAAAATGCAGTATACTAGTTTGACATTAAATGAAATTAAATTACACAAATTGTCACCCTTTCAAAATATTAATGAAAGAAATCATATAAATCAGTAGTTCTCAAACTTTTCAATCCAGTTACCACCTTTAAGCAATTTAAAGTGTCCAAGTACCAGCTAGTTACAACAATATTCCCTCTATTTTTTTTAGCACTGTGCAGAATGACATCTCTTACTTTGAGTGCAAGCTTTAGAACTGAGTGTCATAATGTCATATTTTGATTGCTATCCCTGTAGTTCAGATAAATCGTGCTTCTGCAAGAGCCTCATCAATCCCTTTATTACCCTTTACAGATCTGAGGAAGATCAGAGCAACACACACACAGAGACACATTTAGAAGATTACAATGTATTATGGCGTCTAACTCAAACATTTTAGAATTATATTTTGCATTTTTTTCTTAAACCTTATCCTAGAAACACTTTGAACTCTTCTGTCAGACTGGTTAAATTATTAAACTGGACTGCTATATGCTGGGGGGTGTTGACCCCCAAAAAAATCTATAAAAGAAAGACAGATCAGAGAGTCTGGTAGCACTTCACATTTGATTCATTGTCAGATGATAAATAAGATAGAATGATAGACTAATGCATTACAGACATATAAAGTAGATTATTTCAAACAAGATACCATCGTATTTTACTTAATTACATATTTTAAGGATAACCTTATTTCCTTGCAGGAATTTGATTGCTATCAAGCAAAAGACTACATCTGCGAAAGTGAGGTAAGAAGTGCAGAGATGAAACTGTCCAAGCCAGTGAGTTCAAGCATTATCTATAAGGATCTCTTGCTTGTGCATGAGGGGAAAAAAGGCTTGATGACTATCATGTGTCCAGAGCACCATAGCACCAGAGCATGCATTGTGGCTTTATTGTAAATGTGTTATAATAAGACATTATTTACCCTTGTACAGTCACTTGCATGTGCTGCAAAAGCTTTGGGTAAATCTCACAAAAGCTGTCAAGAACTTGTCCGGGTCATATTATACACCAAATTATTAATTATTATTGAGCAATAATGATGGTATTAATAATAGTATTTGTCAACTATATGTGTCAGTCACAAAATAAAATAAATAAATGTATATTAATAATAATAATAATAATTTGTATTACTGTAATATATGAATGTAATTTTAATAAGAATGAAATGGCAATCACCACTGAAAATAATGTAAACTATAAAATAATGAGTTATTCTATAATATTCAATAAAAGTTATTGTGTAGTGAACTTTACAAAGAAAAATGTTCAGAAGCATTTTGGTTGTATTTGTCAACAATATGCAACTGTAGTATCATGAAAATAATGTCAATAAAACAACAACAATAATAATAATACTAATAATGGTAATAAATTTCATTTGTAAATCATATCATAAAGATCCATTTCATTTTTTTTTTTTTTATCGTACATTATTTTGTAAAATGTGACCTGGACTTATTTTCACGAGGTTCCATACAATGTTATTATTATATACTCTTTAGTTTATGGTCCAATTCTCACTATGAATAGTTGCTTATTAGCATGCATATTACTAGGATATTGGCAGTTTATTGGTACTTATAAAGCACATATTGATGCCTTATTCTGCATGAGCATATTCTACATCTTTAAATGCCAAAACCTAACAACTACCTTACAAACTATAAATAAGCAGTAGTTAGGAGTTTATTGAGGCAAAAGTAGTAGTTCATAATTAGTTGAGAATTGGATCCTAATCTAAAGTGTGACCTATTATTTTGTTTGTTTGTTCACAGGTTCCTGGCAGCCCACCGAACACAAGAGTAGAGGCCCCCACAAATTCAAGTCCAGGCACAAAAGCCCTAACTGATGTTTTGATGCTCGGTCTGTTGTTTGCTCTTGGAAACCTCACTATGTAGAACTACCTGAGCTTCATAAGCCAGCACAGTGAGGCCAAGGCTGATGGAAACCCCCTCATGATCATCTTCAGACCAAACTCATGCCTCTCTCCTCTACTGCAGCTTTCTTTCTTTCTTTCAAATGAACACCAAACAGAAAGAACACAGAGACACATATTGAAAAGTCTGCTGCATCTTTGCCATGGCCGATTGAGAAAGTTGCACAGCGAACGAGCAAACGGCCAAGAAACAGATATTGCGTACTTAGCCGCATGATTCCAAAGTCGAAGACCTGTAAGGCGCCTGATTGGTGGACCTGCAACTAAAGACAAAGGTACAAAGCTTTCCAGTCTACTGTACTACTTCCTGCCGCCCACACCACCCATAAAGGGCGTCTCTCAGCTCCCATCAGGCCTGAATTAGCACTGTATTACACCATCTCTGAGAGGCATTCTCCATCCCGGCCAACTGCCCATTTATTGGATTTGCCGCGCTCTTCTTTGACAGCTGCTTTAGCTTTCTCATTGTGATTATTCCTTTTCAGTTCCCTCTTTTTTCCTTCTTTTGTCCACCAGTCGAACAGGAGTAATTACTTTCCAGTGGTTCTTTTAAACGTGAAGTGTTTGAAGTTTAAATCTGTACCCTGTCGACACAGTGCGAGGTGGATGTCAAGGGGCGACAGCTCTCTTAGTCACATTCTCTACTTAGTTTGACAGATTTGAAAAAGAAAAGGAACGTTGAGATGAAGTTGATGAAAGCGTACCAGTGGATCAACAGAAGTAGATCTTTGCAAACGGATTCCGTGTGGGTTTGCAATGTCGATGTGCTGCCCACACATGTATAATTTTGTCTGTGAATATGAATGTTTTTCTTTCCAAAAGAACAGCTGTTAATTATTATGTGTTGTCTTTAAATGAAAGATGAAGAGACCCTAGATAAAGTTCTAGACGAGCAGTGGGAGTGACAAGAACTGCATGACAGAGAAAAACCTGGAGGTGCTCATACCACTAACCATTAATAGTCATGGCATAATCTGTCTCTGGTTTTACACAAGAAAAACCCTGACAAAAAAAGGCAACCGTTTTGGGGCATTCATCGTCATGTGAATCATTGTGTGCAATTTCTGATGTGGCCTTACTCTTTGTTTTTCCTCCTCATTATTTTCTAGCCACTGTGTGGAGAAGGTCGATGCCGAGGTTTGATGTTCGGAATGTTTCTAAAAATGTACTCACCTCAATTCACAGGTTCAGTAAATGCACTAGAAATGTATGACTCTTTTATCAACATTCCAAACACTGAAGTTATTAACAAACAGATATCGATATAAATATATATAAATGTAAAGTTCAAAACTAAAAAGATTGATATATGTCCTATAGGCTTGTTATATACGTACAATTGCAAAGCAAATAATAAATATGAACATTCTTTGTGTAAATATGACAATAATGCAATGGAAACACATTAAAGAAATGTAGTATCAGTGGGGATCCATCTGTCAAAACAGATCAACAGGCAAACCTTTTTTTTTTTCAATAATAGATTAAATACTTTTTAGTACCAAAAGATTTATGAGTATTCTAAGATTACATTGTTTCTAAAAGGATGCAGTGATGTAATAATCAGCTCTATTTTACCAGATCTTCTCATTTCGTGTGAATGTTCCTAGACTTAAGGTCCTTGCACACAGTCCGAAATTCTCGTCCAAAAATGTCCAAAAAAAACCTCACGTTTAAACACTGCCTCCGAACCTTTCGTCCGTCATAAAAAAATTCTGATCGGGTTTGATGTTCTGCGTTTTTCGCAAATACACAGAAATGACGCAGAACGTCAAATAGCAAGCATTTTGAGAGGTGTTTTGACAATTCAGAGCCACGGAATAAGGAACACGAAAAAAAAAAGCATACAAAAATGTTGTACTCAGTGTGCAAGGACCTTTACTTTTGTTGAAACATCTGGAATATATAGATATATAAACAGTATATTTTTTGAAGTATACTGCCTTTTTGAGAAAAAAAGTATATATATTTTAAGGGAGGTACTAAGTCAAAAAGCAGGTTTGTCATTGTTGAGTGAGAACAAGAACAAATTCAAATGATAAGAAAAATGATCCTGTCACCAGACAATGATATCGCAATCCTTGCTTTGAATTTTTTTTTCCAAAACTCCTGCTGTTATATTGTGTGGGAACGAAAGTAGCAGTGAATGAAGTCTAAGAAACACAAAGTGAATTCTCTGAAATTGTTCAGTTCACATTTAGTCATACAAACTTTTAACAAAAAGACAAAGTGAATTTGAATCTCAATGTACCTGAGATGAAAAGCATTCGCCACATACTCCCCAAAACAGTGTTGATACTGTACTGTTTATCAAAAAGGCCTACTATGGTTTGGATAATGTTGTGACTGGTGGATACAGAAGTGTGTGATTGTTGAGTGTGTTTGTAGCCTACTTGTACAGTACGTTTGTGTATAAGATTTTTTGCTAGGGTCAGGCGGGGAGAGGATTTGGTATCAGGATGAGACGATTTGACGAAAGTAAGTTTCAGATGCAAAGAAATGAACTATGAAAAAGAGTAGCACTTCACAGAGACATTCAATGGAGCTTTTGCTGTGTCACATGACTTTGATAAACCATTGTGATTTGATCACCTCTGGAATTAGCAGAGTTCTGCGTCATCTCATCACTGCTTTGATGTAAGGGTCACCTCCCTTTGTAGACTGCTGTGAGCTCCAGATATGCTAATGCTGTGCTTGTTTCCTGATCAATAAAGCCACTTCAATTTTTACTGCTTTCCACATTTGTTTTGTGTTGAGGACAACAATAAAAGGCTTGTTGCAAATGTGATCCAAATAACCAACTGTGTTAGTTAGATTTACCAACCCAGGCTCACTGGAAAAACTCACCTGTGATGACATTTCTTCAAGATCCATTGCTTCTTGTCCAATGAGTGGGTCTAAAAGCAGGTTCAGATTTATCCAAAACAGATGAACGTCAATCCGACAACGTTTTATGTTAGTTGTTGTACATATGTTGCAGTTCGCAAATGAAATTTTCCGTGAGTGACGCTAAAAGGTTTGTGTTTGTTACATTACACACCACCTACACTAAACCTAACCAATAATGTTAACAAAAGCAAATGTGTGATGATTAAAAACTCATTTGCTGAAGCAACCATGCCATTTCAGCTTGCTTCAACAAGTCTTTGAGCTCTTTTATCAAGTGACGTGACTCGTGTCTCACAGGACTCGTACCTGAGTGCTCTGTGTCACAAGTGCAACACTGTACCAGGTGAGCTACGGAGCAAGTTTACTACGTAACAAAGCCAAAAATATGGAGCTGATTATGTGATGCAAACATCAAAATGTATTCAATGTTTATTTATAAACAAGTATCCCAAACATTTATTCCATTGGTCAGTCAAGCTATTGCCAAGCCCCAAACTCACAATATTTGTTGAGCTGTTGTTGGGCATTTCAGGATACTCAAACAAACAGAGCAATGTTTTAAAAATACCACAGAGCAAGAAGGTACAACACTTTTTGTCTTTGCAGCTGGAATAACAGTATTTAAGCTTAGCATTACAGTTTTATCTTTAATATACAATAGTTTTTAATATGGTATAATAACCCTATAGTTAAACATTATGAAAACATAATTTTTCATCAGTATTCCTGTTTTCGGTCACATCTTTGGAATTGCCTGCTGGGATGTTCATGATAGATTCCAGTTTTGTTGACGTCTTCCACCAGTTAAAAATTATATCACTATATGACTGCTGGTCTTGACTTTTTATATTGTACTGGTATAGAGTAATATATGCCTTTGAGACGGTCCCATCTAGTTAAACAAAGAACAGATTACATCCCACTTTCCTTTATATCCACCAGCTCAATAAGCTTTATCGCACAATGTTAAGATGTTATCAGGTAATTTCGTCCAAACTTCATCTCAAGAGGCACTTTGACAATTGCGGTTTTTTTGTGTGCTGAAAAAAAGAGGAGGAAATGAAAGAAGAGAATATAGACGCGGCCATGGCTAGGAAAAGAGGCCAACTTGGGATGCCAATTTTGCAAATGGAGCTTGAGGTAAGTAGTTTTAAGTTGTATTGATCAATACGGCATTTCATGTAGCATTTTTATTGGCTATCACTAGACGTAGGTCGTAGCACTGTGAAATGATCATGCTAAATTTCTGAATCAGAAAATTATTGCAGGCTATCTTTGGTCGCAAGACCGTGGAAATGGCCATCTTGAACTTCTCACTGTTGGCCCACCGTTTAGGAGCCAAAAACAACAGAAATCTCCACGATTGGTCATCTTTTGTCTGGGACAGCCCAAAATCATACAATTTGTACCAGGCATTGTAATGGATAACTTGTGCTGTATGTTATGGTCAAATATCCTTTGTCATTTTATTTCACCATTTAATCCCGAAATGAAATACATCTGCAAGCGAAAACACCCAGACTGAGGCTCATACACTTATTGAATATCAACAAAGCACTTTTTAATTCCTGCAGAAATGAGGCCTTTTCATAAATGAGAGGCTAATCAGTTTCTACCGCATATAAAGTGTGCTCATACACTCTGTTCACCCACGTGTACGTGACGCCCCTATAAAGCAGCCTGTTGATAATTTAGACAGCAATAGTGAGGAAGAGATAACACTCTTTTATCTAGACTTTTATTTATTTTATCAATCAAATCTAAATACGTCTTGGAGAGAGGAGACGAGAGGCGCGTGATGTAAAACTTCCAATCTGACTATGAGTCAAGATTTTGCCTGTGTTTGAGTTTAATGGCATTGTCAAATGTGATGAAACACGAGACAAAGCAATCCATACCCCCCTGCTGTTTAGGCTGTCTTTGGTTCAGCGTGTGACAGCTGCATTTTTCACTTTGAGTTTCATTCCATTTTTATCCAATATGTCAGTGCATTTGCCACGTCTGATCTTAAAGCGTGCAAAATATGTGTGTCATTTCAAAACATTTCTAAAAATATTTCAGCACTGCAAGTTACTAATTATTGTTGAAGAAGTGAAAGGGTAAATATGTTGCAGTCACCTTCACCTCTGACATTGGCGAGCAGTCGGTGACAAGCTTTAAGCATTTGACTTCCCTTAGATGTCTTACCATCTGCCAAGCCCTGCATGTTTCTGCCTCTGCTTTGCACCAGCTTATAGACTTTACAAACTTTATAATTTCCATGTCTATACCATCTTCTCTTAGACCTACCAGAAATAAGCTCTGGAGCAAGAACAATTAATTTTGAAATGATTGTGTAAATCACAGGTTATTTACTTGGATTATTTTCTATTTGCACTATTTTATCTCAATGAAGCAGATGCAGATATCATTGTTGTTGTGATGTAAAATTACAAAAGAAGATTATGGATGAGCTGAAGTGGATTTTTGTATCCTTTCAAGTGTAATTGCTTGGAAAGTGCTAAGCATTTTTTTTAGAATCCAGTTTTCTTTTTTTTTTTTTTACCTCCTAGAATAATCTAGAATAATTTGACGGCCTGCCTCTATTGGAATGTTACTAGTCAATTTGTCTTTATAAATATATAAATATATTACAATCTCCTGAAAAGCCTGTGGTTAAATCTTTGAGGTAATTTGTTCCACTGGCAAATTCCCATAACAATCTTCAACATGCTCCAGAAAACACATTATCTTCAATATAGAGATATCTCTAATTGATTCATGTTATTTCATATATATATATATATATATATATATATATATATATATATATATATATATATATATATATATATAATATTGTTGTTGTGATTATAGAATTGGGCTTCAGGTAACAAGAAAATGTGATATTGTATTTATATTAAATTAGTATTTATAAAAATAAACATTATATTTTCTGCAACCCAAATCTGATTTGTGTTTATATTTGAGGGGTATTTATAATAATTTAAGATTATTCTCCTAAATCTGTCAAATTGGTTTAGAACTGGTGATCATGACTTTAAAATTAGATTCCCACACTGAGTTCATCAGACAATATATATGGTTTCTTAGATGACTGCACTTTCAGAAAACGTCTCGGGTTACGACTATAACCCTTGTTCCCTGAGAAGGGAACGAGACACTGCTTCGACACTTTGGCCCTTAGCGTACTGCATGTGAAGTATGAATGAAACTAATCCAATCCTGATTGGTGCTGCGTCATGACATAACATGTGATGGCATACACAGAAGCTACAAATGGACACCGGCACATAACAGAGTTAGCTTCTGCGATGAAGCAAGTCGCTCCCAAGCAGGGGAAGGCGTGGCGGAGGGATGCAGTGTCTCGTTCCCGTCTCAGGGAACAAGGGTTACAGTCCTAACCCGAGACGTTCCATTTCGAGGGAACTCAAACTTCGTCGACTACGACACTTTGGGGAACAAGTTCCCACTATGCCACAACGAGCCCTACCTGTCCAAGTGTAAAACTGCGCACAGGCATACTTAGAATGAGAGCACTAGAGTACCTAGCGTAGAAGGAATGCCCAGGCTATAGAATCAGATAAAAGTATGAGGGGTGGCCCCATCCTGCTGCACCGCACACTTCTTAGATCGAGGCCCCTGAAAGGAGGACTCTAGAGGACGCCATGCCTCTGGTTGAATGAGCCCTCACGGCCAAAAGTGGAGGCAAGCTGCACACCGGATAGGCCACAGAGATAGCCTGAACGACCTAGTTACTGATGCTCTGTTTAATAATGTTTTTCAAAACGAAACAAAACTACTTGTGTTGTTTCCGCGTTGAACATTGTAGCCAATCACAGATATGTATATTAAGCGCATGAACACAGTGACAAATCAGAGGCGTTTTAGTCAACATGCGGAGAATTCGCTCAAAATGTATGTTCAGAATCAGCACAAGCTTTATCCTTTCGCAATAAAAAACAAAAGAGTCTAGACGCGATATAAATGAGAGATACACTGTGTAGTGTAGGAAGGTAGTTGTGTAGGACAACTTCAGTGTTTATGACGAGAGTTTTAGGGAGAGTGCAGAACGCAGTAAGTAAGTGATGGCTTAAAGGGAGCGCTTTTGACAATCTAAATAATAGTTTTGTTTTTTGTGCTTGTAGAGAACCAGTGATTACGTTAACACAGTCATTTATAAAGGGTGATAAATGCATTTAAATGTGGGAGTGAATCCGCTAAATTTTAGTTCTGTGAGTCATGACATTACGATGATTGACATAGTAACCATAGCAACATGAAAATGTGATAACCATAGCAACATTTTGGTCTAATAATTTTATGATTTTTGTTACATTTACTCTTTAGTCATAAGTTTTCATACACCTTTCAGAATCTCCAAAATGTAATTTTTATTAATTTATTTATTAATAAGGATCATAAAACATTGCTTCTATTTAGTACTGCCCTGAAAAAGCTTTTTCACATAACATGTTTAATAGCCAAGTCCACAAGACAAAATACAAGACAAATTACTTGATTTTAATATTGTGTCATTACCTGATGTTAGGATTCCAGATTCTGCAACCTCCCTTGCTAGCCAACCAAGACCGCTTTCACCCGAGTTCTGATTTTCTCCGTTGCACTACATTCCCCAGAAGCCCTCTAATCCCACACATTTTACTCAGCTGCAACCCCTAATGACTCTCATCACCTCGCCCAGCTGCAGTCTATCACTCAGACTATTTAACCTCAACTCGAATAGCTTTCAGTGCGAAGTTTTGTTTTACGTTGGTGAACACTTCTGAGCATTATAAACCCCGGATAGCCTGACTGATTACTGACCTGTTTTGCCTCTGTCTTCTGCCTGTTCTCTGCCAGCCCCGACCCTCTGCCTGGAGTTCCGACCTTGCCTGTTATCCGCCTGCCCTGATTCTCTGCCTGGTTTTGGATTACGATTTAGCCCTGCCTGTTCCACTGTCTTTGCTCTGGTTTACCTCTGTCTGTTTTCTGATTGTTTATCAATAAACCTTTGCTGCAAATGGATCTATCTCAGACTGGTGACTCACAACACCTGAATGATCCACAACTGTTTATTTTTTTATTTTTATTTTTTGTAATGTTTGTTCATGAGGAAAAATCCTCCAGCTCCTGCACATTGTTTGATTTTTCCAGCATCTACTGCATATTTGACTCCTAGCAGTGATTATGATTGTGAGATCCATATTTTCGCACTGGTGACAATTGAGGGACTCATACACAACTATTACAAACAATGCTGTGATGCTCAAGAAGGAACCATCCGTTAAGAGCCAGTGGGTGTAAACTTTTAAACTGGATGTAAATTGGTGTAAATTGTTCTTATTTTTTTTAAAAATTCATTAATTAATTTAGTCCTGCCCTTCAGAGGCAAAAAAAGATATTAGCATGTAAAACAAAATAAGAAAAATGTAAACATCCCCATCATCTTGCTCAAGTTTACCTCTGGCTCTTAATGCATCGTGTTGCATTCTTGAGCATTACCTTGCAGATTCTGAAAGATGTACAATAGGAAAACGTATGACAGTGACTATACATTGCAATCATTTTGTAAGGTTTAAAATATTAATTTAAGAGCTCAGTGTTGAGACCTTTTGCCGGAATTTGATTGACAGGCGATCTGACCAATCATAATGCAGATACCCGCCATGTTTGTCTGACAAACACACCAAATGCACACCAAACACACATAAAAAAAAATGAAAGGTCAAATTCAAATCATTTAAATATTTGTGGCCTCGGCCGGACTCGACTCGTACTCGGATGTTAAGGACTCTGACTCAAGTCCGACTCGGCCCTCTTTGGACTCGGACTTGGACTCGACTCGGAGTCGACAAAGGTGGACTCGGACCCAACACTAGTGGAAACACATTCCACTTAGGCCGTACAATCTCCTCGTGGAAGGAGCTCTGAAACTGAGTATGGTCTCAACCACTCCAGCCGACAGGCCAGCCTCTAGGTACTGAGCCCCCTTAGGGGCCAGGCCCAAAGTTTCCACAGGTCTGGTCGAGGGTGAATATTGAGCCCCCGTCCTGTGGAAGCAGGTCTCTCCTCAGAGGTCCCTCCTCCTCAGACATGAACAAATCCACTTCCACTGGGCCGAACCTCTCGCATATTGACTTCACCACCTCGATGTGAAGTCTCCATTCCCCGGGCCTCAGCCCCTGCCTCGACAGGATGTCTGCTCTTTGATTCTGGTCCCCTGGGACGTGCATTGCTCTGAGAGATAACAGTTTCCCCTGGGACCACAGGAGGATCTGATGCATCAATCTGGATAGAGGGCGCGATCTCATAACCCCCTGATGAATTAAGTAGGAGACAACCGACACATTGTCTACGTGGTGACCCCTGAGGTCTGAGAGGAAGCTCCTCTGAGCCCTGCGATTCATGACCGCGCCCCAGTCCGTGAGGAGGCGCCTGTCGAATCGGCTTTCTGGCGACATGACGCTCCCAGCTCGAGGCCTTGGGACAGAAACCAAGCTTTTTTCCACATAGATGGGGAACGAAGGCATCTGCGTGTAACCCTGATCATGCGGAACAGGTTCCCCTTCGGGGAAAACCCATTGGTTTTCAACCACCACTGCAGGGCCCTCATGTGCAGCAGGCCGAATGGAATGACGAGCCCTAACACTCTCTGAAAATGTTTTACAGTGATGGCTTGGCCTAGCTTTATACTGGTCACCGTGGCCAGGATAGACTCGATCTGTGCAGAAGACAATTGTGCCCGCATCGTGACTGAGTCCCACAACACTCCCAGGAACGTGGTTCTCTGGGCTGGTGCGAACACGCTTTTTTTTGTCATCTATAAAGTTGAGCACTCTGATACCCTGAAGCCTCAGCGGCGCTAGAGCTGCATCCATGCATTTACTAAATGCGCGAGGGGAGAGAGCTAGGCCGAACAGAAGAACCCCATATTGGTACGCTTCGCCCCCGAAAGTGAACCTCAGGAACTTCCTGTGAGATGGAAGGATGGATATGTGGAAGTATGCGTCCCTCAGATCTATCGTGACAGACCAATCCTCGAATTGAATTTGGTTCACGATGATGGGAATAGTGAGCATCTTGAACCTGAACCTCCTCAGAGACCGATTCAAATGTCTGAGATTATTATTGGACGCAACCCCCCATCCTTCTTGGGAGCTATGAATTAGCGGCTGTAAAACTCCTTGTCCGGCGGAGGAATATATTCTATGGCAGGGATAGGCAACTTCGATCCTGGAGGGCCATTGTCCTGCAGAGTTTAGCTTCAGCCCTGATAAAAAACTCACCTTCCTGTATCTATCTAGTAATCCTGAAAACATTGATTGCCTTGTTCAGGTGTGTTTAATTAGAGTTGGAACTAAACTTTACAGGACAGTGGCCCTCCAGGACCGAAGTTGCCTATACCTGCTCTATGGCCTCCTTTACCAGCAGGGAGTTTACTTCTTGTTCCAATACCCGAACCTACACTGGGTCGACTACTGTCCAGACCAACTGTTGAATTTTGGTGTGCGGAAACCGAACTGCAGTCTGTACCCCTTTTTAATGGTGCGCAGAGCCCAAGGAGAAATATTTGTTAGATATTTCCATGCATCGAAAAAATTTTACCAAGGGAACCAACCTCTCGAGGCTGGTTTCGGGTATCGTTCTAGATTCATACTCGACCCCCTGAAGCGGCGCTCTGGCAGAGTTCGATCGGCCTGGCCGCAAGCCCTTGGGGCGGACACTGCAGCGTGCATTCGCTGAAAACCTATGTGTCCCGAAGCGCACTTGACGCTGTATACAAAAATCGATTTCCTAAGGGTTCCACGGAGGAGCGATTCTCGCTTGTCCCTCCTTGGGGGGGGGGGGGACAGCCCTGCTATTCGATACCCTGAAGCGGAGGACCGATAGGGAAAAATCGAAAACGATTATTGATGTGCAGGAGGAACACTGCATGGCCGCAAGCCGGTGGGGCAGACAGAGCAGCTTGCGTTCGCTGCTCATCATTTTAATTCCTCAGAATTAAATGTAGCTATAAACACTGGATAGGTGAAACACTGAATGGTAGGCTTAATTAAAATATCTAACTTCTTAAAGTCAGTTAATATACCATCATTTTAATTTGTATAGAATTAAGTGCAGCCATTATCACCAGACAAAACTGTTTGAATATTTATTTATACGATCTCGTAATCTACACGCTGCCTCGGCAAACGCAAGATTCGAGCCATTACAATTTATTTGGCTTTCATCCCTCGAGGAGAAACTCAACAGGTGCGAGGTTGAAACATCCGACAGCGCACGGATGTACGCATCAAGATATTTCTCAATGAACACTGCCAGCACCCTCAGGAACTGACTGTGAATGCCTCGCATCCAAACAGTATTATTTCACAGATCGAGTGTGTCCCTTTTATTGCAGACCCGTAATCTACAAACGCAAGATCCGAGCCACTATAGATTCTGTATTGCAATGCAGACCTTTAATCTACGCGTTGCCTCGGCAATGTGAGATCCCAGCCACAGAATCTTTATTGCAGAGTAGACCCGTCATCTACGCGCTGCCTCTGCAAACACGAGATCCGAGCCACTAGATTCTATATTGAAATACAGACCTTTATTTGGGACAATTCTTATGGGACAAACAACACCAAATAGGACAGACAGTTTGACACAGAGCGCGTTGCTGAAGAGCAAAAAAAGCAAATTCTGTTGTGTGCCCGCTTCACTTTCCGTGTATGCTGTCATATGTTACGTCATGACGCAACACCAATCAGGATTGGATTAGTTTCATTCAAACTTCAGATGCGTTACGCTAAGGGCGTTCCCCAAAGTGCCATAGTCAACGCAGTTCGAGTTCCCTTGGAAGGGAACTGTGTCTAGCATTGACAGGGTGTAGTGTTGTGTGAGGAAGTGCAATGTTGTTGCTTTAATGAGTGGTAATGAATATGTGCTGACGCACGTGATTAATGCAGTGGTATTCTGGGTAGTGAATGGTGCTGACTAGGCATGTTTTATACAGTACATATCTGAAATAATTAGCACTTCATCTGCCCTCTGAAACCATTGAGCTGAGTCAGACAGATACACACAGTCAAGATATAATGTGGTGATACACATACACACGATCACACAAGCTACACTGACACACGTGCAAAAATCAGCAGTTCTCTATCTGGCCAATCCACTATCTAAAATACTGCAGACCGAAAGTTCTGAAGCCCATTTTAATTACATTACAAGTCATGTAAAATAGCATGAAAGCTTATTTTTGCCATGAAATAAACATAAAAAAGGTGATTGCGACTTTTTGCCTCACAATTAGTTTATATATCACAATTTGGACTTTTTTTCTCACGACTGCAAGTACTGTATCTCACACTTGCACGTTATAGACTCTGAGTCAATGTTCACTGAAAAATCTAATTTGAATCGCATTTTAAAACACCTCCAGATGTGGTTTGAATCAGATACATTGTTTAAAAAAAAAAAAAAAAAAGATTACATGTGTTTTTTTGCTGTCCAGACTTTCAAAACCCCTTCTGGATACAATCTGAATATGCAAAAAAAAAAAAAAAAAATTGGAATCTGGAAATCTGACCATGTCCTTATTGAAAGCTTAATCTAAGGTCTGTAATTATTTTCCAGTAAATGGACTTCTAAAGTACTTCCAGGCAGGTCTTGACTGCATTCCATGTCCATGTCACTTTGCCAATTGATTTCAGTTATTTAAAAGGTCGTTAGAGCCTACAACAGCAAAACAACCAAAACACAAAATATGGCAGTTGAGTATCAGTTGCACAGGGACCGGAACTCGGACATCTTTAGGTTTCAGTGCCATAGAGAAACATGGGAAGATCCGAAGTTCTCATCAGTTTGATGGTGTTTATGCTACAAAAATGGTAAAACTATGTGCCTGGGGTATTGATTCCAGGTCTCCTGAGAGGATGGGCAATGGAATTTATTTTATTACATTTCCTAAACCCAAACAAGACAGAGCAAAATGTCTGCTTTTGATGTGCCGGTAACCTGTTACCTGGTTCCCTCAATCCCAATGAAGACAAAAACTTTCATTTTCTGGATGTCACACGTACATGAACAGTGTTGATCCTGGATGTTGTCGTCTGCGATCGTGTCAAGTCAAGTCAGATTTATTTATATAGCGCTTTTTACAATACAGATTGTTTCAAAGCAGCTTTACAGAGATAACAGGAAAATAATGCAAAAAAAGTTTGATTCCAGAAGAAAATAGCGTCACAGTCCAGCTTAAGTAAGTTCGGTGATGGCTCATTTTTGTTTTTAAAAGTTATTAATTTAGTTCATTTATATATATATAGCCGCTCTGGAGTAAACTGTGATCGCCATCTTCCAGCTCAGTTCAGTTCTTGTATAATAGTGTCAATGCAGTCAGATCAATATTATTGTTGAATATTAAATTAAATGTTAAATTTAATGTCCCCAACTAAGCAAGCCAAGCCAATGGCAACAAAGGTGTAAAAAGGCGACAGTGGCAAGGAAGCAAAACTCTTATCAGGTGGCAGAATAGAGAAAAAAAAACTTGTGAGAACCCAGGCTCAGTCCTCCTCTGGCCAGTGAACGAACAGTACATCATTATGATTCAGGTAGCATTATAGGTCAGAAGTCAGATTGGTTTGGAACAATAATAATATTATCCAGTTCCATCTGGTTGAAGATCTGAGTCACGCCGGTATGGAGACGAGTTTGTTGAGGATCAGTTCCGATGGCTGTCGTGTTGATGAGGCCTTCACAGGGGAGTGGCAAGTTGACACAATCTCTGCTGACTCTTTAGGGATGTGGTCTGGTCGTGTCTAGGTTCAGGTCCTCCATCTGGTCTGTATACGGCCCGGATCCGGCTGACTACATCGTGCGTTGTGATCGTGTCTAGGCGCAGGTCCACCATCTGATCTGGATACGGCCTGGATCCAGCTGATTACAGTAAACCTCGGAATAAGCAGAAAGACTAATATTAACGTAGATGCCATTCTTCTTATGATGTAACGAGTACATCGGGTGTTTTAGGAAGTGTTCCGGTTCCGGCTGACCTAATTTATGCAGCCTAATAATCCTTTAACTGGTTTGAATAAAAGGAATGTATAATTTTCTATGTGTATGCCAGGTTAAAGATATGTGTTTTTAGTCTAGATTTAAATTGACAGAGTGTGTCTGCTTCCCGGAAAATGTTAGGAAGACTGTTCCAGAGTTTAGGTGCGAAATAGGAAAATGATCTACCGCCAGCAGTTGATTTTGATATTCTAGTTATTATCACCTGGCCAGAGTTTTGAGATCGCAATAGACGTGAAGGACTATAATGTGTTAAGAGCTCGCTCAAGTACTGGGGAGCTAAACCAACTGGGTTCCTAACCGATGACGAAGATTTGGCAGAGCAGCCATCAATTGTTAGACAGTATTCTAGGCTAGTACGTGCTGAGGTTTTTGATCCAATCATTAGAAACTCTGCTTTTTCAGAATTAAGTAATAGGAAATAGGATATCCAAATTTTTATATCAGCTATCCATTCCGTTAATTTCTTGAATAAGGAAGTTTCGTCGGGGCGCGAAGAGATATAGAGCTGAGTATCATCGGCATATTGACGACCGTAACATGAGGCCTCTCCCGCATGCATTGTGATCGGTAAACCCTTGCTTCCAAATTAATCTTGTTACCCACCATATTTATTTAAAAATATTTTATATTTAAGTCCCACTTGAATGCTCCTTGACGAGAGGTGGTCCTTCTGTTTCTTTTTTTTTTTATCAAGATTTATCAAAAACCTTCAAGATTTTATCAATATTTATCAAAAACATAATGGGAGAAGGTTTTCACACTGACAGCTGTCATTGTAAGACATTTAGCAGTTTGTTTGTCCGAGTTAACAACAATAACTAAGGGGGGCGGGGCTTACCGATAGGGAAATTAGCATTGGAGGCTTGGGATGAGATGCGAGAGAAACTAGTATTTTAAGGACAAAAACCTCACAAAAGTCTTGAAATAAAACATCTAAACAATGTATTGAGTTGTGGTAGGTGTTGAATTATTAGAAAAATTCCTATCCCTTTAATACAGTAGATGCTTTTAATTCATGCATGTTTCCTGTAAGGTCCCGCACAGCTTAATCCCCTGACCTACACTCCTTATTTTAGCTGACAAAGATGACATGTATCTCTGTTTCACTGTCCATAACAACCAGAGGAAGGAAGGGAAAGATCCCCTTGGTTCTCCACCTGTAATGTCACATAAATGTCTGATGACAACTGCAAAACTAGTCCTCTTACTGAAGGCATTCCGGTCTCAGCAGTGAATAATTGATTTGCGTTTAACCCCCGTGGGAGGAGTGTGTCATGATTTCTTTTAGCTCTGTGAGCTAGAAGAATGTACGATGCATCAGCGTGTAACTAGAGTCAGCCATCTAGTGCAGAAACAAGGAGATAAGCCCTATCATGTCCCGCTTACTAAACACATTTTCTCTTATTTACTTTATCTCTGTCTCCTTTGTACCCCCATACCTCTGATCCGCAACATCACATCGGTGACGCTCTCTCGTGTCTGACAGCGCAGTCTGAAAGTGTGTGAATGGGGGGGGGGGATTATGCGCTGCATATTTAAATAGACCAAAAACAGAATTTGCCGTTTAAAATATGGCATTTTTGATCAACTTTCTTAGCCAATTACCTGCACTGTAATTGAAATAATTAAATGAAATTCAAACAATCAGACAACATGCACTCAGACAAATAATAATCACATATTAATTCCCTTCAAGTTGCTTCAAAGGAATAAATATAAATACAACTGTTAATATATATATATATATATATATATATATATATATATATATATATATATATATATATATATATATATATATATGCATAGAAACCTTTCAAAAGTTTGTATTTTCTTTTTGAAAGAAATTAAAACTTTAATTCAGCAAGGACACCTTAAATTGTTCAAAAGTGACAGTAAAGACTTTTTAATTGTTACAACAGTTTTTAGAATTTTCTATTCATCAAAGAATCCTTTAAAAAATATCCCTTTAAGTTGATATTTTTTTTTTATTTAAGTTGAGTATAGATACTTTTTTTAGTTTGGAGTTTTATTTTTTTACATGCACATTGCCAATACGATAAAGCAACCCTCTACATTGTGAGTAAATCACTCGCACCAGGCTACGCAAGTAAATTTCCCCTTACGAAAAAGCAGTATACTTCAAGTTCATTTTATGAAGTATACTTAAGTAATGTTCAAGTATATTTTTAAGTATACTTTATGTAGAAAGTATACTAATGTCAATATGTACTAGTAGTAAACTTGTAAGTGTACTATTTTAATACCACTTGGGACTAAATTGGCCCACTTGAAGTATATAAAAGTACACAAGTACACAAGTTTAAGTGCACTGTAAGTGTAACAGTAGTAAACTATAAGTGCACAACTAGTTCATAATTACGTTTCTCATTTGTACTGCAAGTGAACTTATAGGTATACTAGTAGTTTACTATTTTAATACTTGTAGCATATTTTTAGTTTATAAAAGTACACTTTGAAGTATACTCTTAGTAAACTAATAGTTTTGTAGTTTTGTACAAGTTTTCTTTAAGGGAACTTAACATTATACTTATAGTTTACTATTCATATATTATTCTTGCACTTGCAGGAGGCCTATACTACTATTTTCAAATGTTATTTTTTATACTTGAAAAAAATTATAATTTACTTTAATTTTTAAAACATTTAATTCATGCATCCATTTTTTATCAACACTTGAATGTTGGTAAGTTTCATAAAGAAAGGCAACATTTTAAACAAAAAAGTTGAGAAAATCTAATTTGTGTCAAAGATACGCCTTGATCAGATTCAGAACGATGACGAAAACACAGATGGTGTACATCGAGTCCAACACCCCCAAAGCTTCACAGTCGTTTTCTCTTCATGGGTTACGCTTGATTTCATTTGGGAACATAAAACAGTTTTGATTTACACGTTGATTAATGTTTGATGATCACATTACTTTACATTTGAGTGAGCAATCTTCTATCGCTTGTTTCAGCTTCTTTTTCTCCTGTGTTTTGATCCGGAGATTCAGTACTAAAAGATGTGTCATAGCGCCCCCTATAGTGAAAACATGGAAAGCTGGAAAATTCAGTCAATGGTGGGGAAAGAGTAAAGTAGAATTAAAGTAAATTCCAATGTACACTACCAGTGGACTAGCCTTCACAAAAATTCAGATACGCAGGATTAGAAACATATCTGTTTTATATAAATATTTTAATAAATATTTTCAAACATTATGAGTTTCATAAGACTGTATATGAAAAACCATGTAGAAAAAGAGTAGGCTACTCGATCAAAAGAGTTAACCCACTACACGCCAAGTATAATTTTAATACTCAATTATACTTTTAAGTATATCTCCATCAAAAGATTGAGTACAAGTACAGGCCAAATTGGACTTTTCTCTCAGTATAAGTCAAGTTTACTTGTGTAATTTTAAGTATATTTCTGAGAAGTACATAAAGTATATTTTTGAGAAGTATATAACATATAAAGTATGCTTTCTTTTTAGTTTAAAATAAGTATACTAATAGAACACTTGAATAAACTTATTTTTCATAAGGGTAATTATATTATCGCTGCATGTGTACAAGATCAGTTTCAGTTCCATGCTTATTTTATTTATTCTATAAGCTATTCCACCCGAAAGCTTGTTACTATATAAACTTGAACATGTTACTTTATAAGACAGTGTGTAATATTATTTTTTTCAAAAAGTATTTAATAAGCTACACAATCAAAATAGTAAACACAAGTACAAGCCAAGAATACTTAGAATACTTAATTATACTTTTAAGATATTATTTTGTTCAAAAAGTATAGGCTAAATATACTTAGACTTTTCTGTCAGTATAATAAGTGCAATTTGAAGTATATTTCTGAGAGGTACATAAATTGTAGACTGAAAGTATACTTTCTTATTTTTAGTTACATTTACATTATACTAATGGCACACTTGAATAAACTTCTTTTTCATAATGGTCACTCTGGGCGACTAAATAAAGTCTATCATAAGTCATCGGCTACTAAATTCTCCGATTTTACTCGCCAGTGTGTGTGTTACATGCCAAGTATAAATTTATCATAGATATGTTTTCAGCGTACCTGAATTTGACGTACCGTAAACTCTAGTGTGAAGGCGCATGACTTGCTACCTGACAACATAGGATTCCATTCATTATGCTAAGCTAAGCTAGCTTAGTATAAGACAATGCATGCACTGAGACAAAAATGCTTTTGCCCACCTTTCTTAATGTAGGGGAGACGGTGAATAAGCCCAATTTCAAAAAACGGTGGAGTGTTCCTTTAAGCACCACCACCAGTCCTAAGTTCATTTAAACTGAGAAATAATACCCATTCATACATAATTGTCAAGTTTTGGCTCTAATTACTTAAGTTCTATCATTAAATAATGCTTTATTATTATAATATCATAATATAATGATTGATTGACTGATTTTAAGAGTGTACATTTAGATGTTTTGCCATTTTACGAAGATAAGCTGATTTGGTGGAATTATAAATATACACACCTTGGCAATAGATTCGCCATTGGCTAGTAATTTTTTTTGGTTACTCACCAGATTGATATACCGTACTATTTTATATATGTATATATATATATATATTAGTATATCAGTCTGGCCAGTAACCAAAAAAAATTACTAGCCAATGACGTAGAGGGTTGCAATAAAGACATAATCTTTAAATGAAATAAGTTCTATTGAACTATTTTATTTTATTTATTGAACTAAAGGTCCTTCTCAAAAAGACCCTGAGGAAGATTGTGGAGAAGGACCGATTCCAGACCTTGGGGGACCTGCGGAAGCAGTGGACTGAGTCTGGAGTAGAAACATCCAGAGCCACCGTGCACAGGCGTGTGCAGGAAATGGGCTACAGGTGCCGCATTCCCCAGGTCAAGCCACTTTTGAACCAAAAACAGCGACAGAAGCGCCTGACCTGGGCTACAGAGAAGCAGCACTGGACTGTTGCTCAGTGGTTGCATGTCATTCGGAACTCAAGGTGCCAGAGTCTGGAGGAAGACTGGGGAGAAGGAAATGCCAAAATGCCTGAAGTCTAGTGTCAAGTACCCACAGTCAGTGATGGTCTGGGGTGCCATGTCAGCTGCTGGTGTTGGTCCACTGTGTTTTATCAAGGGCAGGGTCAATGCAGCTAGCTA
The DNA here is from genome assembly GCA_030578275.1 of Meda fulgida. Classification (NCBI taxonomy): domain Eukaryota; kingdom Metazoa; phylum Chordata; class Actinopteri; order Cypriniformes; family Leuciscidae; genus Meda; species Meda fulgida. Next base: position 14,125,918 of record CM060623.1, on the reverse strand, counting down.
TCAGGAGATTTTGGAGCACTTCATGCTTCCACCTGCTGAAAAGCTTTTATGGAGATGAAGATTTCATTTTTCAGCACAACCTGGCACCTGCTCACAGTGCCAAAACCACTGGTAAATGGTTTACTGACCATGGTATTACTGTGCTCAATTGGCCTGCCAACTCTTCTGACCTGAACCCCATAGAGAATCTGTGGGATATTGTGAAGAGAAAGTTGAGAGACGCAAGACCCAACACTCTGGATGAGCTTAAGGCTGCTATCGAAGCATGCTGGGCCTCCATAACACCTCAGCAGTGCCACAGGCTGATTGCCTCCATGCCACGCCACATTGAAGCAGTCATTTCTGCAAAAGGATTCCCGACCAAGTATTGAGTGCATAACTGAACATAATTATTTGAAGGTTGACTTTTTTTTTGTATTAAAAACACTTATTTAATGGTCAGATGAAATATGCTAATTTTTTGAGACAGGAATTTTGGGTTCCCTTTCGTTGTCACTCCGAGTTACGTCGGATGACGACGAATGGGGTTTCGCTTAGAACACCTATCGACTTCGAGTATACGAAAACGAGCCAATGGCAAAGAAATGCCATGGGTCTGCGGAATTTGCATGACGTAACTCCGCCCCACCTCGTGGGTATAAAAGGAGGACGCCGGCAACATGCAGTTATGTTTTCGCTTCGGAGCCAAGAGTATCTCTTCACTCCACAGCCATTTATGACTTCGCTCTACCAGGCGAGCCATTCTCTCCGGTGTTGGTGTGACGGCGATCTGCAGCGAGTTCACATTGCCTGCTGATCTGTGCAGTGATCTGCCAGTGAGTGTGTTTCTCCCTGCTCGCTTCAACATCGCGGTTTTTTTTTTCTCCTCTCACAAAAGAGCTCGCACGCGGCACGTCTTTTTTAAGGCGGCTCGCCCGTGCATTTAAAAAAAAAAAAAGTGGTTGCGGCAGATTGGTATCGGACTCTGATGGGCACGAGCGCTGTCTAGTGTGTTTGGGCTTTGATCATGCTTGTACAGCGCTCGTGGGTGATTCATGTTCTCTCTGTGGGAACATGATCATCGCGTCATTTAGGTCGAGACTCGGTGAACTCGCAAGAGTGAGAGTCCCCTCATCCACGCCCCGATTTTCGGCTGGTGGCCAGGGTGACCTGAGGGTGATGGTCTGGAACAAGGCTCTGTGTCCGTGACCCCAGCCCCCCTCTTCAATGACGGTGCCCGCTAGCGATCAGGTGATTCCACGAGTCTATCTTCGGGTGGCCCGTGTGTTTTCATTTGAAAGCTACAGAGGATGGTGCTATGTCTGAAGCAGCATCACTAGGTGGGCTTTATTCTTCTGGAAGTGACGACTCGTTACAGCTGCCACCTTCTGGTGTGCTATGGCTGTGCCTGAGTCTGATCCGGAGATGACGGCCATGCTTTCATGGGACGATTGGCTTTTGGGTAAGGCTGCCGACCTGCGTCCAAGGAAAACCCCAATATCTTTCTTCCCGGACGTGCATGATGAGATCTCGACGTCCTGAAAGACCCCCGTGTCTTCTCAGGACTGCTCGTTGGTCTCATCCGCCTTTCCCCCCCTCAACGGGGCCGCTGCCCATGGGTACACTGGGGTCCCCCCGGTTGAACGCTCTGTTGCGATGCTACTCTGTCCTCAGAGTGCTTACCGGTGCAATCCTAAGCACCCGTCTGAAGCCTGTAGTTCTTTTCGTCTACACTAATCTGTGGCGAAATCCTATAGTGCCACAGGACAGGCAGCCGCCTCACTGCATCCCATAACCGTTCTGTGGTCTACCTGACCCAGATGCTCATGGTTATGCATGAGGGTGGGACTGACTCGAGGCTCTTTAATGAGCTACCAAAAGCGCGCCGCCACTGACCTTGCTCTCCGAGCGACGAAGGTGGCCGTGCGCTCTCCGAGTCAGGTGATGTCTACCACTCTGGGGCTGACCGGTCTGATGTGCAGGATGTCGGCGCACTCGTCTGTTCGACACCCCCATATCCCAGGTCGGCCTCTTCGGCGGTGCGGTTGAGTACTTCTGCCCAACAGTTCTCAACCGCCCGGGAGCAGATTGAGGTTATTCCCCCGCCGTCCGCTCAGGTCCCTCAGTCTGCCAACCGCCGAAGTCGCCCTCCCGCGGTTCCAACCCCGCCCGTTCACCCGGGCTGGCTTTGGAAGACCGTGGGGGGATGCCTCAGCCCTCTCCAGCCCCGCCCCCCGCTAAATGCTGGGTTAAGCGGCACCGCTAAATGCTGGGTTAAGCGGCACTTTCGAGATGGGCTGCTCAGAGATGGGACTCAGTTCTTTCCAGGAGTTGGTAGCAGGGCCACTCCTTTCCCCGGTGGAGGGCTGGGAAAGAATCCTTATTCAGAAAGAACTGACTCTCTCGTCTCTGAGCATACAGAGTTCCGGACGACACGGTGCGCCGCCTCCGAGCCGTGCACCCCTCGTCCCCCTCTGTCTCAGAGCCGGATGACAGTGGGTGCCGTCCCTGGACCATACCGCTCTCATCCCCCTCTGTCGCCAGACCCCTGGCAGAGCAGGCCCCCGCGGAACGCTGGTCCTTCCCTGGCCTCCTCTGTCAGGGTGCGGTTATGACCGTGCCCCCACTCTGGGCCGCTATGCCGTCCACCTCTGGGCCGGTCATTCCGCTTCGCTGCACCACAGAGGGGACGTCGGTGGTTCGTTGACTCCGCTGGCACAGTTCTTGGGAGCCTGCCTAGAGCTTCCCTGTCTGTTTCGGTGGGTCGCGCGAACCATCGGCTATGCGATTCAGTTCGCACGGTCTCCTCCCCGCTACAGGGGAGTCCGCTCCACACTGGTCGGTGGCAATGCCCCTATCATGAGAGCAGAGATTGCCACCCTGCTGGCGAAGGGTGCAATCAAGACTGTCCCTCCAGCCGAGACGAGGTCCGGCTTTCAAAGCCCTTACTTCATTGTCCCCAAGAAAACCGGTGGGTTACGACTGATCCTGGACTTGCGCGTGCTGAACGGCTCCCTTCACAGGATACCGTTCAAGATGCTCACCGCCAAACGCATTTTCGAATGTGTTCGGCCCCAGGATTGGTTTGCAGCGATCGACCTGAAGGACGCCTACTTTCATGTCTCCATTCTTCCTCGACACAGACCGTTCCTCCGGTTTGCTTTCGAGGGGCATGCATACCAGTACGTGGTCCTCCCTTTCGGGCTAGCCCTGTCTACTCGCGTCTTCACGAAGGTCGTCGAGGCAGCCCTTGTTCCCCTTCGGGTTCACGGGGTTCGCATCCTGAACTATCTCGACGACTGGCTTATCCTAGCTCACTCTCGAGACCAGGTTTGCGAACAGAGGGACCTTGTGCTCCGGCACCTAGCTCGTCTGGGCCTTCGGGTCAACTGGGAGAAGAGCAAACTTTGCCCCGTGCAGAGGATCTCTTTTCTCGGTATGGACATCGACTCGGTCGCCATGTCCGCGCAGCTTACGAGCGAGTGCGCGCAGTCACTGCTGACTTGTCTGAGACAAATTCAGGGCAAGAGTGCGGTTCCACAGAAACTTTTTCAGAGGCTCCTGGGGTATATGGTATCTGCGGCCGTGGTGACGCCGATCGGATTGCTTCATTTGAGACTGCTTTAGCTTTGGCTTCACGACCGAGTCCCGAGGTGGGCATGGCAACAATGCACGCTCCGAGTATCAGTTACTCCGACCTGCCGTCAGACCTTCACCCCGTGGTCGAACCTCAGTTTTCTCAGGGCAGGTGTCCCCCTGGAACGAGTTTCCCGGCATGTTGTTGTCTCAACAGATGCCTCCACCACGGGCTGGGACGCCATGTGCAATGGACATGCTGCCGCGGGCTCCTGGACAGGACCCCAGCGCCTATGGCATGTCAATTGCCTCGAGTTGCTGGCAGTACGCCTTGCCCTGCACCGCTTTCGGGCGTCGCTCAGGGGTCAACACGTACTAGTCCGATCAGACAATACCGCCACTGTAGCGTACATCAACCATCAAGGTGGTCTACGCTCCCGCCGTATGTCGCAACTCGCTTGCCACCTCCTCTTATGGAGTCAGAAGCATCTGAGGTCGCTTTGAGCCATTTACATTCCTGGAGCCCTGAACTGTGCAGCCGACGAGCTCTCACGGCTTCAGCCCCTCCCTGGAGAATGGCGACTCCATCCCCAGTCGGTTCAGCTGATTTGGGACCAGTTCGGGGACGCACAGATAGATCTGTTTGCCTCTCACGACTCGACCCGTTGCGACCAGTATTATTCCCTGACCGAGGGCACGCTCGGCACGGATGCTCTGGCGCACAGCTGGCCGCGGGGCCGCAAATATACCTTTCCCCCAGTGAGCCTTCTTGCGCAGGTCTTGCGCAAGGTCAAGGAGCACGAGGAGCAGGTCCTTCTGGTTGCGCCGTACTGGCCCACCCGGACTTGGTTCTCCGAACTGGTGCTCCTCGTGACAGCACTTCCTTGGCCAATTCCTCTGAGGAAGGACCTCCTTTCTCAGGGACAGGGCACCCTGTGGCTACCATCACTTCCGCTAGAGCGTCGTCCACGAGGCACGCCTACGCGTTGAAGTGGAACCTCTTCGTCAACTGGTGCTCTTCTCGCCGAGAAGACCCCCGGAGGTGTTCGGTCAGTCTCGTGCTTTCCTTCCTTCAAGATGGGTTGGAGCGAAGGCTGTCTCCCTCCACCCTCAAAGTTTATGTTGCCGCTATTGCCGCACACCATGACTTGGTGGAAGGTAAATCTTTAGGGAAGCACGACCTGATCGTCAGGTTCTTGAGGGGGGCGAGGAGGCTGAATCCTCCTTGCTCTCCTCTCGTTCCCTCTTGGGACCTCGCAGTGGTTCTAACTGCCCTGCAGAGTGCTCCCTTTGAGCCTCTGCAATCAGTGGAGCTTAAGTTCCTGTCAATGAAGACAGCGCTCCTGTTTGCATTGGCCTCTCTCAAGAGGGTCGGGGACCTGCAAGCATTCTCCGTTGACGAAGCGTGCCTGGAATTCGGGCCGGCCTACTCTCACGTGATCCTGAGACCCTGGCTTGGATATATGCCCAAGGTTCCTACCACTCCCTTCCGGGACCAGGTGGTGAACTTGCAAGCGCTGCCCTTGGAGGAGGCAGACCCAGCCTTGGCACTGCTCTGTCCAGTACGCGCTCTCCGCGCCTATGTAGACAGGACGCAGTGTTTCAGGACCTCAGACCAGCTCTTTGTCTGTTATGGTGGGAAGCTGAAGGGAAAGGCTCTCTCAAAGCAGAGGTTGTCTCACTGGATAGTGGACACCATTGCTTTGGCATATCAGCAGCAAGGTCGACCGTGCCCCCTTGGTGTGACTGCCCACTCCACCCGGAGTGTGGCATCCTCTTGGGCTCTAGCGCATGGCACCTCGCTAACAGACATCTGCAGAGCTGCAGACTGGACCCGCTCAGGTGTCTTCGCTTGCTCGCCATTCCACTCCACGGACTGGATACGTGCGATATTCTCCTCAGGTGAGCTTCTCCGCAAGCCCTGAGTTCCTCCAGCACCCCTGATGCTAGCGCCAGTGTCTATTGCCTGGGCGTCGGCTAGGTGCCTCCGTGTGCATGGTCCCTCCCCGGAGCTACCCCCACACGTGTATTTCCACTGTAAGCCTCTCTGAGCATGTGTCTTTCCCTTGCCACCTTGCCACCCCTGAGGTTGAAATATTCCACCTGCGGCTGGACACCTCAGCATTCTCCATATGTTTCCTACGGGTCATATGTCTATTCCCAAATGCCACCCCCCCCCCCCCCCCCCCTCTGGGTTGGTGTTAATTGCATATTTCCTCTAACTATGGGATATGCTTCCCAGTGTACCTTGGTATTCCTGTGTTAAATAGGAGTCCTTCGTCCTTACAAGTCATTCAAGGGCTCAGATTTACGCAGGGCACTGGAAGACAGCTGTGAAGGTGGCGTGATTAGACTGATAACCCCATTCGTCGTCATCCGACGTAACTTGGAGTGACAACGAAAGGGAACGTCTCGGTTACGTGTGTAACCCTCGTTCCCTGAGTAGGGAACGGAGACGTTACATCTTCCTGCCACTTCCGCTGTACCGCAGGGATCGCCTGAGCTCAGTCTTGGCTCCTCAGCGAAGAAACATAAATGCATGTTGCCGGTGTCCTCCTTTTATACCCACGAGGTGGGGCGAAGTTACGTCATGCAAATTCCGCAGACCCATGGCATTTCTTTGCCATTGGCTCGTTTTTGTATACTCGAAGTCGATAGGTGTTCTAAGCGAAACCCCATTCGTCGTCATCCGACGTAACGTCTCCGTTCCCTACTCAGGGAACGAGGGTTACATACATAACCGAGACGTTATCATGAGCTGTATGCCAAAATCATCAATATTAAAACAATAAAAGACCTGAAATATTTCAGTTGGTGTGCAATGAATCTAAAATATATGAAAGTTTAATTTTTTATCATTACATTATGGAAAATAATTAACTTTATCACAATATGCTAATTTTTTTAGAAGAACCTGTATATGAACTATTCCTTTAAGACTTGTAGTGATGATGAAGAAACAGATGCTTGAATGTAAAGTTGAGTGGAAGCCAGGGTGAAAAATGCAGTCATCAAACAGCCTGAACAGCATGGGTTCATTGCCCTGAACTGTATTATCCGTTTTGACAGCACCATTAAACTAAAAATCACAACCCAAATTCAGATTTGTTGTGTATATGTGTGTGTGTTAGCATAAGACAGTCACTCACTGTGGTTTTAGAGGACAGGTGAAGTGCTTAGTGTTCATTTCAGATGGACACTGGATAAACATGCATAGTCTGCACCATTCACAATACCTCTGCATTAATCACGTGTCAGCACATTTCCATAAACACTGATTATAGTCACAATATCACACTTCCTCACATAGCATGCATTTCTTGTCTTGCTGTGAGGAGAGGTTTGTAAAGCTTTGCTCGATTTGCATGATGAGAAATGAAGATCATGTGTAAACAAAAAAAACATGACATTATTGAATATTGCATTTACATAATCACAGATAGCATACTTGATACTGCAAAATGGATGCATATCAAACACTGTCATTTGACACAATAACAACAGCAAAACTCCATTAGTAAGTGGCATATCGCTCAATTAATGAGAAAGGTGTGGGGAAAAAACTGCTCATTCAAAAGCTTGGGGTCAATACGTTTTTTTCTTTTTTTGGGGGGGGGGGGACATTTTTACTTAAGGATGCATTAAACTGATCATAACGAGACAGTAAATACATTTATAATGTTACAAAAGATTTCAAATAAATGCTGTTCTTTTGAACTTTCTATTCATCAAAGATCCTGAAAAAAAAAAGGTTTCCAAAGATAATATCAAGTGTAAAGATAAGAAACTGAGGATTACTGAAGGTTTTTTTGGTTTTTATGGAAAGGCTTTACAGGAGAGTAAAAAATGCTTTCAGATCAAGTCAAATAGTGTCTTACAGGCCTTTCTATAAAATTGGACACAAAAATTAATAATTTATTCGGAAGGACAGAAATAAAACTACTGATTCCTGTGCTCACTTAAAGGGATGGAAAATGGAAAATCGAGTTATTTTACACAATGTACACAAATCATTGCCTTTGCCTTTTCTTTGCTCTTCTCCTCCATATTCTTGTATCTTATGTAGGCGATGCAGCATAAGCCATGCTGTTCTTTTGCTTAGTTAAGTCTTTCAGAAAGATGTCCTTTTTGACCCATAGGAGAACAAGGAAGGACCAATTAATGAGACCCATTTGATCTGAAGTCACTAACTCCATCTATCACTTACCCATCCCTCCATTAAATATGTTTAGGTAATTAGGCTAAATTAATGAGCAAAGCTGGGGCGCAGCCTACCAGGAGTAATTGCCTGAACTAATTCGCTGCCTCAACATCTGCAACAAATGAAACCGTGTGAGTGTCAATGTTTGCTTTACATTCAAACATACATACTTCATTTTCAAACAAAATAGTAAACATGTTATTTCTTGGAACGTTCTTTTATTTTATACAATTTAAAAACATTTTTTTCCATGGCCATTCTGATCTCTTTTTTTTTGTATTACAGTCATATATTTTCTATTATTCTAATATTAACAACCATCTGTTTGTACTCTCACCGCATCAACATGCCCTGCACAGCAATGACCTCATGAACCATGCAAGAATATAAAACCTACTTTACACTCCAGCACTTCCTCCCTCTGGGTAAGATGGGGCTATTCCTCTGTGTTTTTCAAAGTAACTCCCCTTCACACCAATGAAGGGAAAAGCCCAGAGGGTCCTCATTAACTCTGGGTTAGAGGTATGCTTCACCCAGATCCACTCCCCCACACTTAGAGTCAAGACCCGCAAGGCTTTTTCTACATGCTCAGCATGCAAGGAATAGCTCTGGGGCAGGCCAGCACTAAAGGCCAAACTCAAAAGAATGTTACTTTGTGCCTTTGTAGGTAATCTAAGCTCACAGGTAGGGCCGATAATGATGTAAATTAAAAGTGTTAACTGTGGGTAAGATACTGCTGAGACGCTGGGCTTCCAAGGAGGAAAGGTTTTATCTGTTCATGGGCTGAAATCATAACAATTTGCTTGCCTTCGAAGGCTCCTGGATTGGAATGTGTAATAGCGTTTATATGTGCCTCATTAAATGTCATTATTATGCAAGTCATTAAGTTGACACCGTATGGCGTACTGGTGTATGGCTGTTTTCAAATGATCATTTAACTTCTCTAATAGATGATTTAGTAATTGCTTTTTATTGATGATTGATGTATTTATTTGGAGGAGTACAAGAGGCACTTAGAAGTTCTCTGTAAATTTGTAAAATGTCAAAGACTAAAAGCATATAGGCTGCCCCTGACTAAGATTTCTCGACTATTTGACTAGTAGTCATTCATATAAGCCATTAGTCGACTAAATCGCACATTTATATTATTTTATTTACTTTATTACTGGGGGAATACTAAACCATAATGAGCCTTTAATATGGGCATAATAAATGGCTTATTCCGCGCTCAAGCGCACACATAAAGCTTGCTTCAAAGCACTGACAAAAGTAATGATTATGAATGTGTCAAAAAATAGCAAAGATAATTTTCAATTATGTATTAATAAACTAGTGTTTTCTGAGTTAGTGTCAGCTGAGAAGATGAAGTTGACGATGCTGACTTGCAATAAAGTAGACGTGCCTTTAAAGAGAAATTAATCTTACATATGGATTACATAATCAGACAGTTTTTTATTCCTATTTGAATTGGTTTGTTTAAAAGGCATTTCAAGTTTTCTATAGATATATTTCTTGTGTCTGTGAGGCAAGTAGCCTTCGCTGAGTTTTGGTTCATTTTTATGACATGCTCCAGTTCACAGAGACAGAGACAGCAGAAAGTTCATCATGTTTGCTTTCTTTATTTTACAAAGCGCAACGTTTTGTTGAACATTAGAACATTAATGAGCAGAACATTACCCAGAGCATCACATTTTTGCCACCGGCTTGTCGTCGTCCCATAGTGTATTCTGGTGCCATAACTTCACCAGGTAAACGGTGCACATGTACATGGCCGTACACATGCGTGATGTAAAAGGAAGAAGGGACTCATCGGACCAGGCCGACGTCAGGATACACCTACACACCATGCAGCACATTTCCATCAAAATAAATATCTTTTTCACCGCAATGAATCTCCAACAGGTCAGGACCCTGAATCTCTCGATATAATTATGCTCACATACATGTGAATATAATCACTAGAAAAGACCCAAGAAGACAGAACACAGAATAAATGGAAGAATTAATGAAACAGAAGTTTTTAATTTTCACTCTCATACACTTAATTTTCAAAACATTTTGGTGGTCATTATGCAGGGCAGAAATGAGCTAATTATTTCGCAGCAAACTTTAATTTTTTTTATATAAAGTTCTGCTTGGAAATTTAAGATGATTCAGCTTTTTCATGAGTACATTTAAGGTAAATTATTTCTGCTGTGAAGTCTACAGGCCTACAGCTCTCATTATCAGCTAGTTGACACTGTGACAATGTTGTGGTGGACTCACGGTTTCTTTGATTAGAAAAAAGTAAGTCCACAAATCAACTTCAAATTTTATGAAAAGCTATATTACATACATGCAATGCTTTTACGTACATTGGAAAAAGGCATGTTCTCTTTAAAAAAAAAAAGTACCTGGGTTGAAATACCATAGCATATGAATAAGGTAATAATTCAGTATCATGATACAACCATCACTCTACCGTGGATGTACCAACATAGTACATTTTCTAAGGGTCTGTTGGATTAATTGGAGTAATAAATGAGGGGGAAAAAGATAAATGAACAAGAAAAAATTATATATTGCAATCTTAATTAAATTAATTCACTAATTAAATTCACAGAGCCTCAGGAAGTCTGATAAATGTGTCTTTCCTGTGTGGATATAAAAACACACAACTATCAATGGCTCAGAGGAATGAATGACACAGGGGAGGGGAAAGAGGGTGGCATAAAACGCTCGTGTCAGTCCATTTACAGGTGACAGCTAAATACACACTAATAACTGCCCAAATGTGACACAGCATGCACCCATGACAAAAGCTCTGTATTTTTACCCTTACAGAACAAAAAAGGCAGGAAAGTGGGAGGAATACATTACTTGTGTTATGTTTGTACAGTAGATCGGATAAAAACAGCTAGAAACAAATCAGACATACCATACAAGCCAAATTCTACTTTTTGGTGATGAAAAGGTACTTGAGTTGTAAAGAGGCTCCTAAACACATTTTAGTCTTGCGGAAGCACAATAGGGTGCTATTGTCACAGACGAGTTCAATATCTATTAATTAGGGCGTCAATGTTTCTATTCAGATTCAACAGCATTCTGTTAATGATTGTCTGTTTAAAGGACAGATCCCCAATGAAAGACAAATGAAACACGCCCTTGGTGTTCGAGAGGGCCTGACTTTAAAAATACTGTCATGTTTAAAGATTTGAGCACTTGATGCTTTCAGTTTGAGGGCTCTGCAATAAATCTGGCACCCATCATGTCAGAGATTCTCACACATCCAGCATATCAAAATGTCACAATCACACCCAAGAGAGAGATTTGTTTTGATAACATCCGAAAATCACTTCTTTTGGTCATTTGGATGTTTTAAAGAGAAAGGGAAGTATGTTTAAAGCAATAGTTCCATTGTGATCTCATGAGAACGTGTGTATATTTTTAGTTCTACCACACTTACATTTACTTACATTTTCATACACACTGATATGTATAATTCTGACATATTGACAGCACTAAAATGTAAAGTATTTACGTTTTGACAGCACTAAAATGTAAATTATTTACATTTGAACAACTTTACTGACGTACAAATTTGTACGTATTCCTATTTATAAATATTAAAATCGTGGCAATGATGTTTTTAATATTGTATTAAATTATCATATCAATGACATGTTTTCAGCATTTTGCAATAAATAAATTACTGTGATTACACTTGTCTGTCCGTTATATGTTTTTTCTTCTTTTCTTTGGGGGTAGGAGTAGGATTACTAGCTCAAAATACTTTTAATGCTATATTGTTACTAAAATTGTCCTTTTCCTACACATCTCTGTCCATTACATTTTATTATTTATATATTCTGTATAAAATTGGTATGTTTAAGTTTGGGAGTGGGGTTAAAGGATCTTACATTTATCTATGATAAAAGGGCAATTATACAGATATCTAAAAAAAATATTTAATGTTATGTAGCTGTAAAAACTAATAATCCTACATTTAAATGTTGCCTATGTCCATATTTTACGTTTCAGCATCTATCTAAAAGTACATTTAATGTCTTTGAAAGTTCCGTATTAATACCTACGTATTAACAATGAGACCAGGGGTGCATTTCCCGTACAACGATGTAACTCGCTGCTTAACTACCATAGTAGAATGCATCATTGAATAAATCAACTTGAAGGTCGAGAGCTGTCGTTCCAACTACACAATTTTGCGAATAATCGTTGGTTTCGGAAACACCGACTCGTTGAACTATGCAAATAACAACAGAACTTGCGAACATAGAACAATGCTTTTGAGAAATGCACCCCAGGCTGATAGTTCACCCCAAAATGGAAATTCCTTCAGCATTTACTCGCCCACATGTCGATCCAAACCTGTGTGACCGTAATCTTTTGAAGCCACCGAACTTTTAGTTCTGTTCCTCACTGATTATCTGGGGTGTGTTTCACGAGTTCACACTTACATACAATTAGAGGGAGTAAAGTTTAATGCGTATTTGGCATGCTGTCTGGGGGGAGGGCTCTGAGCTCGGAATTTGCCCCGAAACCAGAGTACTCCCCCCGTATGTAAATGGTTAGGACTAGAAGTGTGGAGAAGGGGCGGTGGAGGGATGCTGCTAAACTGCCAATGAATTGAGGTGAGACTGCTGAGTCTATATACACCTCTTACCACTGATTGCTGAGTGCTCTCCACCCATGTCAATTATCTGAGCATACTCCTCCCGAGCTTTGTTAATAAAACATCCTTTCTCGAAAGCATCATTAGCCAACTATGGTCACAAGTTCCATCTTTATCAGCATATAGTTCAACGTGTCAAAACAGCTCTCGACCTAAGGTTAGAAGCATAGTTTCTAGTTTGCATGAAATATGGACTTGCAAATTAAGCAAGCTGGCATTCAGTACAATCTATATTTTTTTTATTTCAAATACATAAAAATGTTGTTTACGTCGTTTACAGAGCCCTATATAGTAAGTGAATCTATCTTAAAAGCTCTCTATAGGCAGCAGTTCTGCCCACCACACTAATAGCACTATGAAATGGAGCCTCAACGGGATTTGATTGTAGTTAAGATTATGTTAGCATGTTGCACCACAATAATGCCTTAAAATGCTGTCTCTGGTTACAAAGCACATGACACCATCCATTGTCTATGTCCTGGCACCATAAGCCTGTTCTTCAACCTACTGCACAGCATCAGCACCTCCAGAGGCTGGAGATTTTATGGATTCCTGCTGTCAGGCCAATCACTGTTGGTCTGTGTGACCATAATTACATCCTGTGGCTTAATAATAAACTTTGAGATTCTAGCCATGATCCCAGTTAATTTCCCCCCCTGCTGTTAAACGGCACTTTAAATGACTTTGTGTTACACAACTTTGCACTTGCTAAACACATGTCAGTGCACAGTGCGATTTTTTTTTAAAGCAGCTTCGTTTATTGTGCATAGGGCTCTTACTCCTGGTGCATGCAGTTGTATTCTTGTGTTCTTATGTGTTTCAGTGCTCAGATTGAGCAGATATTTTCTTATGTGTTATATGTGTTATATGCTTATTTGTATTATATGTTTAAGATTTGAACAGCCTGTACAGATGTTTACTGTAATACGATGTCGTACTCGAGTAGACTGATGCATAATGCATGATGTGATACATTTACTGTGGCTTTAGTGTGCTTTAAAGGTCATCTTTCAATTTAATTGTATAACTTAATTTATACAGAATCTTGTATGAAAATGTAAATTTAAAAAGACATACATAAGAATACATATGTTTTACAACACCCACAGGCATAAATTAAGAAAAAGTGTACCTATTCTAAGCTAGGCTAAATATAAAAAACCTTTTCCAGAGAACGCGTCATATGACGCAACGACAGGCAAACAAATAGGCGTTGCTGCCCTGGTTCTCAGTGTGGGTTTACGTAGTGAGAAAGGTGGTACAGAAAATAGAGCTTGTAGTTATCGTTATAGTTGAGTTGGTTGGAATTGTCACAATGGTGAATTCTTGTGTTTGTTTGGATGCAACCACTCCAACTTGTCTGGTCATCAGGTCCACCGATTTCCAAACAAGAAACACAAAGATTTCCGTGCTTGGATGCGTTTCGTCCAGGCAAAGAGAAGCAATTTTGCTGCCTCCTCGGTGACAAGACACACGGTTGTATGTGAAAAACACTTCACACCGGACAGCTACAACCAAGGAGATCTTATGGAATTTCGCATGGGATTTCGACGAAGAGAGTGGGTTAGGCTGGCAAATGGAGCTGTGCCATCGGTGCATGCAAGTCCACCAGCAAAATCTGGTGGGAGTGAAGAGTTAACGTTAGCACTAGCAGAGAATCTGCGTGTCGAAAACGGGAGCTTTGCACAGTAAATCTTATAATACCTTATACAAATTGTTGCACCGAAATGTAGCTCTGCATGTAATTTGTGCAAATGTATTTTTCTTGACATTATAATTTATTAGTCTTGGCATGACTTTTGCTGACGGTAACTGTTCTGACTTGAGAAGTTAGCACCATGAAGGCACACCGTCAGCTTACTCTTGTTACGTTAACCCCATGAATCTCTTTAATAATAGCAATACAAATACGTGTTTTTTTGCGGGGACTGCGGGACGGGATAAGACACAAAATCAATGCATCTCTATTATTGTGCGGGAATAAATTTGCATGCGGGAGTGGACATACATATTGCGGGAGTGTAACACATACGTTGCGGGAACAGGCGGTAATGGTCAAAAATTCGGCGGGCGGGAGCGCAGGACTCTAACGCCGGGTTCACACCGGACTCTGAAGCGACGCGGAACGGAGGCCGCTTCCTTTCGGCGCCCATGTTAACCTGTGGTGTCGTTCACACCAGACGCGGAGCGCCGTGGCGAGAAGCGCCAGTTTCGGCGTCTGGTCTATTTCTGGCGAGTGATCCGCGTCAATTCCGCCAGGAAGTTACACCAAGAAACACTCGACCATCCGGTCAATTGTCAAAATATAAGCAATTCTCAAATTAAAATACCGCGAGTGACAAATGCGAACACACAAGCAAACAGGGAAACAACGAGAGAGAGAGGCAGGCAGGAGTTGATAAGTGAAAATGGATGATGTCAAATTAATCGTTGAACTGTCTACCATATTCTCTCTCTGGCTGCGTGTGTGTCTCGACAACGGATTAATAAAAGAAGTGTACAAACATCTTGGTTACAGAAACATGGTGTATTTATATTATGAGGTTATTTACTTACCCATGATGTAAAAATTAGCTCTGAATAAACATCAACTGAGCAGAAGCGCTTGTCGACCTCCGCGAAGAATACACGTCTGGTGTGAACAGGCAGGCGCCGGACCGTGCGTGATTTTCCGTTACGCGCCACTTCCCCGTCCGGTGTGAACCCGGCGTAAGTTATCTCCTGACACTTATTTTATTGAGTTAATAAGATAACGTTAATCTTTTTGGAAACGCATCCAAATAAGGCTTTACAATATTAGTTTTCTGGTTTTCTTAGTTCGAAGTTGCCTTGGTTTTCTTTGACTAATCAAAGCTGGTATCAACAGGGCACATGCGAGGGGATGCAGCTCGGGACTACTTTGAAAAGATTTTGAAAAGATTAGCAGTCTTTTAAATAATACATGAATGGGGGATTTTCGTGAAATGACTACATTTTTTAAAGTTCAAAGTTGTAATTTTGGTCTGTTTTCAGATTTTGGGAGAGAGTGTTGCCAGCAAAGACAGGGCGGGTGCAACTGCCACTTCAGATCCTGAAGATGATGGAGATGGAGACATCTCTACAATGGACCCTGAGCCAGTAGTGGTCCATCGTGGATCACAGCGCAACATCAAATGTTTACATCGTTCATTAGGTAGTTAGCTTATATCTAGCATTCACCACACATGCCATATACAATCACAAATAAGGATTACATGTCAAATTTTTTCATGATCTCCATGGCTACTATTTTGTAATTTTGTCACGGTGGTTGAATTCATCGTGTCCTTCTTGTCTCGTGTCATTGTTGTTGTGTGTGTGAGTAGGGGCGTGTCACTCTCCCGGATCGCTGATCAGTAGCGCCAGCTGGATTCAATCCCAGCACCAGCTGATCGTGATCAGCGATGTCTATTTATACTCACTGTTTTCGTCTCATCCTTGTCAGATCGTTGTGATGTGTTCCCGGTGTTCGTTCCTGTTCCTGTCTGGCTGTTCCCCGTACCTGCGTTCCTGTCCTGGATGTCTTTGTGTTTATCGTCACTGATTCACTTCACTCTCTGGACTGGTTATCAACGCTTCACCCACTTCACCGGCATCCATCGAGGTCCCTGCATCGCTTGCCCGTTCCCGTGTGTCGTCCCCTGTGATCGTGATTCCGTGTCTCGGACGCTGTGACTGTTCTATACATATATCTGTTAATAAACCTTACTTACCCGCTATTGACTCCACTCTCCATCCATTCCCTGACAGAACGATCTGACCAGGCATGGAGGCAGCGGGCAGTTCGGAGATCACATTCAGCGAGTTTGCCTCTCGCACAAGCAATCGGATGGATTCTCAAGAGGAATGTATAGCGAACACAGGGCGGGCAGTTCAAGCTCTAGTGATGCAGGTGTCCGAGCTCACCCAACAGCTTCAACACCTTAGGAGTTCCACTGCGCCGCCCACACCGCCGGTTCAACCCACGTCACCTGAGCCGTCCTTCCAGTCCGAACCTCGTCTTCCTGTTCCGGAGGCTTACGGAGGGGAGCCCAACTACTGCAGGGCATTTCTCACCAGGTGCTCAATGCACTTTTCGCTCCAGCCTCGCACCTTCTACAGCGAGAGATCCAGAGTGGCCTTCATGCTGACGTTGCTTACTGGGAGGGCGGGGTTGTGGGGAACTGCGGTGTGGGAGAACCAAGACCCATGCTGCGCCTCGTTCCAGGCACTCTCCGAAGAAATGAGGAGAGTTTTTGACCGGTCGGTTGCAGGACGGGAGGCAGCAAGAGTCCTCGCCGATTTACATCAGGGTGACCGACCGGTCTCCGATTACTCCATTGAATTCCGCACGCTGGCGGCAGAGTGCCAATGGAACGAGGAGGCGCAGTGGGACATGTTCCTGCGTGATCCAGAGTGGCCTTCATGCTGACGTTGCTTACTGGGAGGGCGGGGTTGTGGGGAACTGCGGTGTGGGAGAACCAAGACCCATGCTGCGCCTCGTTCCAGGCACTCTCCGAAGAAATGAGGAGAGTTTTTGACCGGTCGGTTGCAGGACGGGAGGCAGCAAGAGTCCTCGCCGATTTACATCAGGGTGACCGACCGGTCTCCGATTACTCCATTGAATTCCGCACGCTGGCGGCAGAGTGCCAATGGAACGAGGAGGCGCAGTGGGACATGTTCCTGCGTGGGCTGGCTGACCGTGTCCAGAGGGAGATTTACACGCTGGACTTACCCACAAGTTTGAATGGTCTCATAGATTTGGCTCTCAGAGTGGATGCTAGACTCGCCAGGATGGAACGTCGAGCTCTCCCGGCTCGCTTCCCTGGTATCACCGAACCCCCACGAGCCAGCGGCAGGGACACGGTCAGTCCCGTCGTCGATCACGAGCCATGCAGGTGGGTAGAGCTCGGCTTTCCCGGGAGGAGAAGGAGAGGCGGAGATCCCTCAGACTCTGCCTGTATTGCGGGGAGGCGGGACATTTCGTCCATGACTGCCCGTTAAAAGGCCAAGCCCGGTAATAAGTTTGAGGCTACTATCGGGTGGGATCTCCGCCGAGAAGTCCTCACCACCATCATCCACGCTCCTCCCGGTAAGACTGAGATGGAGGACCAGCACTCACGACTGTCATGCACTTTTGGACTCAGGGGCGGAGGGAAACTTTATGGACCGTGAGTTGGCACACAAACTATCAATTCCTGTCACTTCTCTTGATCACAACATATCCGTCAACGCTCTCAATGGTCAAAGACTTTCCAACATTGCTCTCACCACCGGTCCCATAACACTTACCACTTCTGGCAATCACACTGAGACACTGCCATTTCTCATCCTGGACTCGCCTCTGACACCCATAGTCCTTGGTCACCCCTGGCTCACATTACACAATCCCCGTATTGACTGGCGCCAACACTCCATCTCCGAATGGAGCACTCAATGTTATAAGTCTTGTCTTACGTCTGCCTGTTCGTCCGTACCTGTTTCTGTGTTTCAGGAGGAAGCAGTGGATTTATCCAACGTGCCCGTTGAGTACCTGGACCTGAAGGAAGTTTTCAGTAAGTCCCGTGCTGCTTCTCTCCCTCCTCACCGTCCCTATGACTGTGCCATAGATTTACTGCCAGGTAAGTCTCCGCCTAAGGGCAAGTTATATTCACTTTCTGTTCCAGAAAGGGAGGCCATGGAGAAATATATTTCTGATTCTCTAGCTTCTAAGTTCATCCGGCCTTCCTCTTCTCCAGCGGGGGCGGGGTTCTTTTTTGTGGGGAAGAAGGATGGTTCTCTGCGACCTTGTATTGATTACCGGGGGCTGAACAACATCACGATAAAGAATACCTATCCTTTGCCGTTGATGTCTTCAGCCTTCGAGAGGTTGCAGGGAGCATCGATCTTCACTAAATTGGACTTGCGTAATGCCTATCATTTGGTTCGCATCAGGGAGGGGGATGAATGGAAAACCGCGTTTAATACCCCCAGGGGACATTTTGAATACTTGGTTATACCGTTCGGGCTGTCCAACTCCCGAGCGGTTTTCCAGGCACTCGTCAACGACGTGCTGCGAGATATCGTTGATCAGTTCATATATGTCTACCTGGATGACATATTGATTTTTTTTCATCTTCTCTCCAGGAGCACGTGCAGCACGTACGACGAGTGCTTCATAGACTACTAGAGAATGGGCTTTTTGTCAAGGTGGAGAAATGCGATTTTCATGCACAGTCTGTTTCTTTTCTAGGGTACATCGTGTCGTCTGAGGGAATGCTCATGGATCCTGATAAGGTTAAGGCTGTGGTAGAATGGCCAAGCCCAGACTCCCGTAAGGCCCTACAGAGGTTTCTGGGGTTCGCCAATTTCTATAGGCGTTTCATTCGCAATTTCAGCCAACTAGCCGCGCCTCTGACTGCCTTGACCTCCCCCAGAACTGCGTTCAGGTGGTCCGATACAGCTGAGGCTGCATTCGCCAAACTGAAGAGCCGCTTCGTTTCGGCTCCCATCTTGATAGCCCCTGATCCCTCACGTCAGTTCGTGGTGGAGGTCGACGCGTCAGAGGTGGGGGTAGGCGCAGTTCTTTCCCAGCGCTCTTCCACGGACGACAAGATGCATCCGTGCGCGTTTTTTTTCCCGTCGTCTATCACCTGCTGAACGTAACTATGACATTGGCAACAGGGAGTTGTTGGCGGTCAAGCTGGCGTTAGAGGAGTGGCGTCATTGGTTAGAGGGATCGGGGGTACCTTTTATTGTCTGGACTGATCATAAGAACTTAGAATATATCAGTACGGCCAAAAGACTCAACTACAGGCAGGCTCGTGGGCTCTTTTTTTCGGTCGTTTTGATTTTTCTCTATCGTACCGCCCGGGTTCCAAGAACATCAAACCCGATTCTTTATCTCGTATTTTTGACCATTCCGAACGCCCGCTTACTCCCGAGTGCATTTTACCGGAGACCCTATTTGTTTCCACACTCACATGGGAGATCGAGTCGAAGGTCAAGACGGCCTTAGAAGGGGTAACGCCTCCGCCCGGTGGCCCACCGAGTCGATTATTTGTGCCGGAGGGGTTACGATCCGACGTCATCAAATGGGGGCATTGTTCTAACGTGGCTTGTCATCCAGGGGTTAATCGCACCAGTTCTTTGGTTAAGCAACGATTCTGGTGGCCATTAATGGCTCGCGACATTCACAGTTTCGTCTTGGCTTGCTCGGTTTGTGCCACTGGTAAGACTTCCAATCGACCCCCGGATGGGCTACTCCAACCGCTGTCTGTCCCTTCGAGACCCTGGTCCCACATTGCGCTAGATTTTATTACCGCCCTCCCGCCCTCCCAGGGCAAGACGGTCGTTTTGACCGTAGTGGACCGGTTCTCGAAGGCGGCTCATTTCATCCCCTTGCCCAAATTACCCTCTGCCAAGGAGACAGCGGTTACTGTGGTTGACCACGTCTTTCGCTTACATGGCCTCCCGATTGACGTGGTTTCCGACAGGGGTCCCCAGTTTGTGTCCAAATTCTGGCGTGAGTTTTGTGAGTTACTGGGAGCGACTGTCAGTCTGTCCTCTGGGTTTCATCCCCAGAGCAATGGCCAAACCGAGAGAGCCAACCAGGATCTGGAAAGAGTGTTGCGATGTTTAGTCTCCAAGAATCCTTCCTCCTGGAGTCAACAGCTTTCCATGGTTGAGTACGCTCATAACTCATTGCCAGTGTCATCCACGGGCCTTTCGACGTTTGAGTGTAGTCTAGGTTACCAGCCACCTATTTTTCCTAGCCTGGAATCCGAAGTCGCGGTTCCCTCCGCTCACGCCTTCGTCCAGAGGTGCCACCGCACATGGACCAGAGCCCGCGAGACTCTGCTCCAGGTGGGGGCGCGCACCAAGGCTAAGGCCGATCGCCACCGGTCGAAGCCTCCCGTTTACGTCGTTGGTCAAAAAGTGTGGCTTTCAACCAAGAACATTCCTCTCCGCTCCGTTTCTAATAAATTAGCTCCTAAATTTATCGGCCCGTTTCCTGTCACCAAGATCCTTAGTTCGGTGGCAGTCCGAATCAAACTTCCTCCGGCGTACAGGAGAAATCCTACACTATTTATCTACACGTCTATTCACATGGATCTTCAGCTTGAAAGATGGGCTTTAAGGGCACTGAGCTTTGGCATTTTTAAGACTTGGGACAGTCTTAGACACTTATGGTTGCGTGCACTTACTTCTTGTTGCACACACTTACTTCCTGTTGTGTTCTTGTCAAGTGGCCAAGACCACAAGTCTTGGTTTTTGGACAGGCCTGTCTTTATGAGTGAGTCATTGAATCATTCATTCAAACAACTTCTTCAAAAATGGCAATTAATTCAAGAACAAAATACATGCATGTCTTTATGAGTGAGTAAATGAATCCTTCACTTTTCTGATTCTTTTATAAAGGAACCACAACCACAATGATGTGATTTCTGAACTATTTTCATGGCTGAGAAAAACAGACAAAGTAACTGGCAATGTTCTGTCTAAAAAGTAAGTTATTTGGTATTACCTTTTTTGTAAATTGAACTGTGGTTATTACAATCATTGTGACATGCTCGCAAACATGCTGTTTTTATGAATTTAGCTCTGATTACAGTGATTACAGTGGACGTTGTCAGAGGGACTGATATTTATCAAACTGATAAAAGATTATAGCAGGTTTGGTTTTTATATATGTACTAATAATTATCAGGTACACCAATGATTTTATCCCTTTAATATATTAAAATAGTCTGGATAATTGACAATACATTATGTATATAATATCACTGATAACCAGCACTTGTCAAATCAACAGAACAAATCGCGCAGCAGGACAGTGCCATATATCAGATAAACATTCATACATGGAAAACCCCATTCCATCTAACATCTACTCACCTATTTGAAGAGGAACTCCACTCCTTCATTATGGCAAATTATATATGGATCTGTCATTTAGTCTCACTTGTTTTGAGATCATTGATTAATCTGCAACCTGGATTTCATCGATCTTTTGACTCACTTTGAAAGTTAAATCACAAGCACTTTTGATGATGCATTAAGGTGATTCTGAAAGCTGATTGGCTGGCTACCTCTAGTAATAATTTGTTATATACTGTATGCAGAAGGAGGCAGATCTCCTTGTGCTTTTTTTCCTCTACCACATTTTAGATGGATGCAAACTAGGTTGCGTCATTTAATTCTGATTAGTCATTTGAATTGATTAAAACAAACAAATGTAACTTTGTTTTTATCCCAGCTCATGTTTAAAATGCTTTAAATAGTTTAAAGATTGTATTATTTTATTTATTTTTTTGGTTATGTGAATGTTAGAGAAAACATTAAAGTTAGAGTTTTCTATATTTTATCATTTTGCAAGTATTACAAGAAATCCCTTTTGAATTGTTCTCTGAATCATCTGGGAAAAAGTAGTAAGTAGTAGCGTTTTAAAAATATTCGACTAAAGTAAAAAAAAAATAAAAAAAATCTATATATACAGTCGTGCTCAGAAGTAATGGTACCCCTGGTAAATATGATGAAAAATGGCTGTAAAAAATAATTCTGCATCGTTTATCCTTTTGATATTTCATTCAAAAAATTGGCAAAAATCTAACCTTTCATTTAAGTAAAATAATTGACAGTGGAGGGGAAATCACATTATGAAATAAATGTTTTTCTCCAAAACAAGTTGGCCACAATTATTGGTACCCCTAGAATTGTTTACGAGTAAAATATCTCTTAAGTATATTCCCATTCATATTTACCTTTTTTTGCACACCAGGGTGACTAGGAACATGAAATTGTCCAGCCATGACTTCTTGTTTTACAAGAGTTTAAATATGGGGAAACACAAAGGCTAAATTCCCTTAATCATCCATTACAATGAGTAAAACCAAAGAATATAGTTCTGATGTGCATCAAAAGATTGTTGAGAATCACAAAATAGAAAGTGGCTGTAAGAAAATAGCTAAAGCATTGAAAATCCCCATTTTGACCATCAGGGCAATAATTAAGCACTTCCAATCAACTAAAGATGTTACAAATCTGCCAGGAAGTGGACGTGTGTCTATATTGTCTTAATGCATGGTGAGGATGAAAGTTTGAGTGGCCAAAGACTCTCCAAAGATCACAGATGGAGAATTGCAGAGATTAGTTGAGTCTTGGGTTCAGAAAGCCTATTAAAAAAAAATTGAACAACCCCTACATCACCACATGTGGTTTGGGAGGTTTTCAAGAAAAATCCTCCTTGCTCATCCAAAAACAAACCCCAGCAAATTCAGTTGTCAGACATGACTGGACCTTCAAACAGCACAGGGTTCTGTGGTCAGATGAAACTAAAAAATAGCTTTTTGGCAGCAAACATGCAAGATGGGTTTGGTGCACACAAGGATAAAAAGTACCCCATGTGTACAATTTAATATACCATCTTTAATGTTGTGGTCATATTTTTCTGCTGGAGGTCCTGGACTTCTTGTTCAGATACATGCATGGCATCGTGGATTCTATCAAATACCAACAGATAAAAAATCTAAACCTGACAGCCTCTGCTAGAAATCGTATAATGGGCCGTGGTTGGATCTTCCATCAGGACAATGATCCAAAACAAACATCAAAATCAACACAAAAATGTGTTAAGTAGCACAAAATGAAGCTTCTGCCATGACTGTCCCAGACCTGATGAGTGGAGAGAAGAAGCACCAACATGGATCTGGGAATCTGAAGGATCTGGAGAGATTCTGTAAGAATGGTCTCTGATCTCTTGTCAGGTGTTCTCCAAACTCATCAGGCATCATAGGATAAAACTCAGAGCTCTTATCTTGGCAAAAGGAGATTGCAAAAAGTATTTAATAAAAGGGTACCAATAATTGTGGCCAACGTGTTTTGGAGATAAACATTTATTTCATAATGTGATTTCCCCCCCACTTTCTATTCTTTTACCTCAATGAAAGGTTCGATTTTCGCCAATATTTTGAATGAAAGATCAAAAGGATAAATGATGCAGATTTATTTTTTCCAGCCATTTTTTATCATATTTACCAGGGGTATCATTAATTCTGAGCACGACTGTATATATATATATATATATATATATATATATATATATATATATATATATATATATATATATATGTTCTATTAATGATGTAAAAATAAAATTGTTGTGCCAATGTTTTTATAACTTCGTTCAATGCCATATAATTTTGACAGAACGTTCTATGAATGTTTCTGGAAGAAAGTTTGTTCATAACTTTAAGACAACCTTACCTGAATGTTTGCCAAGACTCCACAAGAAAATTCCCTGTTAGCTGGGATGTTTCTTTTCAGCCATGCTCATATTTTAAAACACATTACTCTTGCTCATATGATATTGCTTAAATATAATGGGATGACATTCATGCATTTTTAAATACAGCTTAGGTGACCAAATACCTTTTGGGAACACTGTACAATGCTGTCAAAAAAAGCTTATTTGGAGGCAGGACAAGCAACATGTGCTTTGAATACTTTAACACTTCTCCAGGTCTTAGTTCACTCTCCTGCCTGACCTTCTAGTGGCCTTTTAAGAACGAATTCACAAACTACACGCTCCTCTGGGCTAACCTGGTGACTGCTACCCCGTGTTTCCGTATTCTGGCCTCTTTCCCAGGAAGAAGTTGGCCTCTTGGCGAATTACTGCACAGGTGGTGAACCAAACACAAGTACACACTGCATTCTAAGAATAGTCTCTCTCTCTCTCTCTCTCTCTCTCTCTCTCTCTCTCTCTCTCTCTCTCTCTCTCTCTCTCTCTCTCTCTCTCTCTCTCTCTCTCTCTCTCTCAGCTAAAGAAAGGTGCCAGATTGTGTCTCACTTTTTGAATGCTGCTTTTCCATGATTTTGACCCATACTCATACAAACAACTGTAAATGCAAATGACCCCTTTGTTTTGGTCTTGTAGTCAAAATATTGCAACACAAAAAATAAAATACACTCTCCTGAGAAGACAAATTGTATAAAGTAATAAGACTTGTTTCCAGGGAATATACACTTCGTTAAATTATGCAAGATGTATGCTTTAAACAAACAACAAGACTTAATGTTTTATGCAATTTTCAGGTTGTTTGTTGATTTATTTATGCATTTTATTTTTTGTGATAGTTCAAAATGATTTGGCATGCATTGGATTATTCCTGAAAATTAGATTTCCACACATACAGTAGGCCTATCAAAATATTTCGCATCTGACAATAGTGGTGTGTTGAAGTCATGTTGTAACGGCTGTATACGAGTTGAACGCACATAATCGCCACCACAAAGTCGTAAATACGAGAGTTGAGTTTACGAGTTGCGGGCGTGTCAGTGAGAAAAATCATGGAATACCACAATATTTGTAGCAATGACATTGTCAGGCTTCTTTATTTATAATAAAATAAGCTGATTGCCTGATATATGATAGCATTGTAATATATCAATATTTACTATAAAGTTTACAGTGGCTTCATAAATGAATTTAAAAACAAAAAACCTGATGCACATTCTTTGCTCTTTTCTTGAAGTTAAAGAGCCTTAACAAGTAAATAAGAGAAGGTAAACCGCCATCTTGCTGTGATGAAAGTGACTTGAACAAACCTGATGACTTCCCAACTCATAAATACAAACTTCCCAGGAGGAATGCATCATAAGTCACATTGTCAGGTCAAAGGTCAAAGGTCAAAATTGCATTGTTGAGAGGGAAAAAAAAAACACAAATAAGTTGCATTGGTGTATAAATCACATTTTACGTATTACTACATTCAGAAATAAATGTAAAATAAATAATATAAAAAATAAATGTAAAACACATTTTAAACACAACGCTAGGCTATTTTAGTTCCCATAACTTCACAACAAATCCTTTACATTTATCAGTATTCAGAACATGAATACAAAATATAAGTATAAAACAGACATAAATTATATGTCATTCATTAAACAGCATTTATTATAAACGTCTAGCCTAAAAAATGTATTTAAAGTAAAATTGTGAGAAATGAACTAAACAAATAAACTTGGGCTTTACAGTACGTCTCTCATTCAGCACAAATAAATAGCTTTGTGTGCGCCTGACATTAACTGCAGTCAGTCACAGCACGTAATTAGATGATTTAAATCTGGAAGATTAAATCAGAAAGTATACAGTATGATTTATAATATGCTCTTCTACATGCCACAGTCATGTGACATGTGAGAAACGAAGAGAGCACTAATGAGAATGGATATCCGCAGGCTGAATATATTCTGCTCTATAGTCCAGAGAGGAGAGTCTTTTTCATCCCGGTCATTAATTGCTGATAAATTGCTGTGGTCTTCCCATTCACTACCTTCTTTCATGCATGTTAAAGTGGTAATCCTCTCTCACCGCCTCTTATTGATTTCGCTGATGGCAAAGGCAATTACAGGTTGTTGTTTTTTTATTAAACTTTCTTAACAATGGCACAATCAGAAACCTGCATGCATAACTAGAAACCTCAGGAAACCAAGCACTCCATAATCACAATTAATGATGTAATGCTGATGTCAACTGGCCTTTTAAATTGAACTTTTATTTTAGTTGCATTACGTTTTAACTTTGCAATTTTCACTCTGTAGGCATTTTCAAGTAGAGAAAATGAGTAAAGAGTATAGGAAGATGAAAAGAGAGAAGGACCATGAAGATCGCCTCTAGTTAAAATGAAAATCTTAAATAAAGGCAGCTCAAAGTTCTTCTCAAATGCCACTGAATAAAAGTAAAGTCCGTCACCCTAAAGCAAGTTAATTCGCTCTGAGGAGAATGTTTTAAGACAGCTTCTCTTTTCAAAGAAAAGCCATGAGAAGACAGGCTATTACAAAGAACAAACCTTTTTCCTTTTACTTGCTTCTGTCTCTTTCTCCATCTTTCAACCGAGGATAACTAGAAATGTTACATAAAGCACTTGCTTTAATGATTTTGCAGATAATTTCCCATAATATGCCTGAAAGGTTAGCATCAAATAAGCATGAAAAAGATGACAGGTTAAATGATCATGCTAATGAAAATTTCCGTGTCACTCATCATTTTCAAAATCCATAGAGACGCTGTTTGAGAGCCTAAATGAGAGAACCAGGTGATTTCAGGAGATAATACAGATGATTAAAATGTTAGACATGAACTTTCACAGGGGGGAAAAAATGAATTACTTTAATAAGTATTTTCTTGTTTCCTGTAAAATATCTCATCATAATTGAACATTTAAAATGAGATGCATTCACTTGAGAGACAAAATTGTGTAATATAATAAAACTAGTTTTCACTCAATATATCTTGAATAAACATAAACATCACTTAACTTGATTTATGCTTAAATTAAAAAAAAAATTAACACAGAAAGGAAAATAAAACAAATTCGAGGTACATTCTATTAAACAACATTTTATGCAATTTTCTTTTTTTTTTGTTCCGGGAACCTTTACACAGTCAGGCGAAATTCATGCTTGTATATTTAACTGACTGATTTGGTCAGCAAAATTTTGCCTATGAAATTTACCTTAAGAAAAATATATTTGCATTGTTATTTCATTCGTATAAATCAATCAGTGTAATGTTACATTGTTTTGTATTATGTATACAATATCCATATGATTAAATTATGCACATGTCATGTAATAGTTCCTAATTATCGCATGATAATTGGTAGTCCGTATGCTACACCACTCTGATAAAAATTTTTCTGACGTCTCCAATTATAAAAAGGCCAAATCTCTGTTCACATAAGCATGTAATTAGATATGTTCTACAAAAGCTTGGTCCAAAGGCTTTTGGGAGTTTCCATTTGGGATCAGAAAGATTAAATGTTGGTATACCCTTCTTGGTGATTTAGATGTGGGTGACAATATAGAGCCTGAAAAAAAAAGGCTCCCTCTGGGTTTCAATTCACACTTTAATCACTCTTTTAATTAATCACAAATGTACAGAGTGGTGCTGTAGATCATCAGCTATCAAAAACAGTACTGATTTTACTTGACACTTATGACACTAAATATTCAGAATGTGATCAATGAGACAAAAGAGGAAAGTGTGCTCAAAAATGTATCATACAACGTGCATGAATAAACTGCATATGGTGACAAATAAAATGCGCAATCTCTAGAGCAAATCTCCTCCTTAAAATAATCAGAATTAGGAGTGCCGACAAGATGCTCCTTTGTCCAGGCAATGAAATTCAATTAAAATAAGAGTGTGTGTGTGTGGGGGGGGGGGGGGGGGGGGGGGGGGTGTAGGAGATGCCCATAGACTTCAAAACCTCAGTCTGGGGATGAAATAGAATGTTTTTTAAAAGTGTCTGTTATCGTTCGGATGCACATGGCTTAGAGTTCTGGCAGCATTTCGCAATTTGTCACAGAAATAGGGGAAAAGCAAAACTCTCAACTTTTATAACCAAAGTGGACAAAATGCTTTCAAAGTGGGGAAAAAAAGTGAATAGCCTCTGATTATGTGAACCTGAAAGGACTAGATTTGTTTGTGGCCAGTAGACTACCTCTGTGCCAAAAAACAAACAGCTATTCTGTGTCAGCAGATGTACAGTAAAATACCAACAGGATATTTTCATTTGAATCAATGAAATACCAACAGAATACTTTCATTTGAATCCAAAACCTTCTTTGAGGTGTCAGCTGATACACAATTGGGGTCGGAGTGTGTCGAACACACACCTGTAATATTAAATATGTATCTAGTCTTCATTCCAGAGAACTTCATTCCAGTGGTGTCTTGTTAGTAATCGGAAATAGCATTGTGCAGTAATAAATAATGTAGTATTGCTGTTATGATTGACAGTAGAAATCAACAGGCTAATGCATTATGTTATCAGAATGCAATTGTTGAAACATGATGCTAAAATAAAGAATAACAGGTGCTTTATGAAGGTCCGTGAATGCAAAACTCATTGATATGCCGCTGCTTCTGTCTTCTGTATAGACTCTCTTTAGCATTCATCAGAGGCCTCTGATGACAAACTGTCCAGCTTTCCTCTCCATCAAACAAGTAGATTAATGACTTCAGTTTAAATGCATGACTGTTCTGACCTATTGCTCTTCACCAGACAGCCATCAATAAAATGAGTGTGTCATTAAGTGAGTAGTTCCCAAACCACAGAGAATCCCATTCGTAAAAACACATCATTGTGATCTCAGATTAAGGACATATTTTGTCTTGGCTGGTGGATCTGTTTATTATAGTCATAGACTGTGTAGGTTTCCTGCAGAGAACATCAGCGGCTTATGGAGACCTAAAAGCACTGAACAGCGGTGGTGTGTACACTTAAGAGCTTAACATTAGAGAATAAAAACAAATTTGCTGCTCCTTTAATAAGGCTACAGAATAATGTTTGGAAAGGCACATAATTGCATATTCTGCACAAAGAAACTTTCTTGATAAAAACAACATAAGCATATTTTTTGAATTACAAACAAGAAACTGAAAAGGGCAAGACGCAATTAGTGGTAGCGATTTTTTAAATATTTTTTTTAGTTATTACAGTCATTTATTCAAATCTTTCATTCAATCAATTTGTTCAAAACCACAGATTCAGCAAAACAAGGCTGCATCTGAAATCATATACTCACATATATGAGTAGGTACTTCTTTTCCATAAGTTATTGTTTCGCGGAAGATTAAAATAATGTTCTGTATCGTATGCAAGTGTGTAGCATGAATGAAATTTTAACGTATTACATTCGTCATGTTGTTATTGTCATGTGACTGGATTGTGACTAAATTGTCCACACTTCTGAATTCGCACTTTGGATTTCCCAGAAGTCATCTGGGTAGCCTACTTTTTGCCTACAATTCTAGGCTGTGAATTTAGACACAATAACCTTTTCACATACTGTTTTTTATGTACTGTTTTTATGTACTGGCAGTATCCATATTCGGATGTAGCACAAGTGTTTTTTTGTTTTCTTTGTTGTTATTTTTTTTGTGATTGAGACATTGAATCGTTCACTTAAATGATTCATACAAAAACACTGATTCATTTACGAATACCTGTAACTTGAGACATGCTATACGGTTCATTCTTCTGTGGCTTTTTTTTAAACTATTTTCGTTAATGGGGCAAAACCAGTCAAACTAGCCACATCATTAGCGCGGGAAGGGGGGTGCTGTGGGTGCTGTGGGGGCAGCCCCCCTCGTCATAGCATCAGCACCCCCTGGTGGTGGGCTGTGGACTAACATAATATTGTACTTAAAAACAAATAAATAAAATAGACATACCATACTGTGTTTGATATGGGATTAAAATGATGGGCAGTGTATAAGATATAAACTAATGATTAATTATTTTAATATTCCTTTGTTCCGATGAGAGCATGTGAGCGGAGAGGCATTTCTGAATATTCCGCTCGCTCATTCCGCTCAGGCTCGCTCAACCCAGAATGGACTGCTGGTTCGAAAATATGTGGAATAAGGGCTAACTCCGACTAAAGTTTTTTTCTAGTCGACTAGTAGTTCATTTAAGTCATTAGTGGACAAATCGCCTCTTTATATTGATTTAATTACTTAAATAGGCTATACAGGATAATGAGCCTTATATAGCCGCACGACCACACACATAAAGCTTGCCACAAAGAACCGGCAAAAGTAAAATTATGAATGTGTCAAAAATAGCAAGGAGACATTTTATTTTTTACTAGTAAACTGGTGTTTTCTGTGTCGCTGCAAAGATGAAGTTGACGATGCGAACTCGCCATGAACGCCAGAGAGAAATGCACATTTCACATGTATTAGCCTACATAATCAGAGATTAGCCTATTTCTTTTCGTTTTGAATAGTTTCGTTCACAAACTGAGTTTCGGCGCCCTCCAGACAGTTCATGTGCAATGCAAGTGATCGTGCCGGCACCTTATTACATTGTCTGCTATATATCTGCTTCTTATTTATTAAATACAGGCAATTGGTTGGTAAAACATCAACATTAAGATAGAATTTATACAAAACGAAAATATTTTAAAAAGAGTCTTTCTACAAAACAAAACTCAATGAAGTGGTCAAAATCACGTCTTACCTCCAGATATATGCGCATCTCATGATAGGCTACATGTATCATATCTTTCTCATGCTGCATGCTCACTTTCATAATCAACATTGATTAAATTAAAAAAATAACATAGCCTAAAATATTTAAACATAAATATGAAACTAAATATGTTTTCTTTAATAGCTAACATCTTCCAGCGCGCCTGAGCCACATTGTATTACTCAAAATAAATTTTAAAATATTATCACAGTTGTGCTTATATTCTGAATAACAGCATTCTTGCTTGTGTAATATGGCTTAAATATTTTGATTTATATGTAACTTGTTTAAAGACAATTCAAAGCTTTATTCTGCACACATGAATTTGTGTTATCATAGTCTTAAAAAATTTATTATACACATGGAGTATGGAGAACGTCTCGGTTACGTATGTAACCCTCGTTCCCTGAGTAGGGAACGGAGACGTTACGTCGGAATGACGACGAAATGGGGTTTCGCTTAGAACACCTATCGACTTCGAGTATACAAAAACGAGCCAATGGCAAAGAAATGCAATGGGTCTGCGGAATTTGCATGACGTAACTCCGCCCCACCTCGTGGGTATAAAAAGAGGACGCCGGCAACATGCAGTTATGTTTCTTCGCTGAGGAGCCAAGACTGAACTCAGGGAACGAGGGTTACATACGTAACCGAGACGTTCCCTTTCGTGGTCACTCCGAGTTACGTTGGAATGACGACGAAATGGGGTTAACAGTCTAATCACGCCACCTTCACAGCTGTCTTCCAGTGCCCTGCGTAAATTTGAGCCCTCGAGAGAATTAGGACGAAGGACTCCTATTTAACACAGGAATACCAAGGTACACTGGGAAGCATATCCCATAGCTTTAGAGGAAATATGCAATTATCACCAACCCAGTGGGGGGGGGGTATTTGGAAATACACATATGACTCGAAGGAAACATATGGATAACTCTGAGGTGTCCGGTGTCCCACCGGTTTTCTTGGGGACAATGAAGTAAGGGCTGTAGAAGCCGGACCTCATCTCGGCTGGAGGGACAGTCTCGATTGCACCCTTCGCCAGCAGGGTGGCAATCTCTGCTCGCATGATGGGGGCATTGCCACTGACCAAAGTGGAGCGGACTCCCCTGTAGCGGGGAGGAGACTGTGCGAACTGAATCGCATAGCCGAACCTGATGGTGCGGGCGACCCAGCGGGACAGATTGGGAAGCTCTAGCCAGGCTCCCAAGAACTGTACCAGCGGGGTCATGCGGACCACAGGCGTCCCCCCGGAGGGGCAGCGAAGCGGAGTAACTGGCCCGGACGTGGACGGCATAGCGATCCGGTGTGGGGGCGCAGTTAACATCCGCGCCCTGACAGAGGAGGCCAGGGAAGGACCAGCGTTCCAAGGAGGCCTGCTCCGCCAGGGGTCTGGCGACAGAGTGGGACAGGGACGAAACGGTCCGTGGACGGCACGCCATGTCAACCAACTCCGGGACAGAGGGGGACAAGGAGAGCACGGCTTGTGGGCGGCGCTCTATGTCGTCCGAGAACTCTGTGTGCTCAGAGACGAGAGAGTCAGTTCTTTCTGAATAAGGATTCTTCCCCAGCCCTCCACCAGGGAAAGGAGTGGCCCTGCTACCAACTCCTGGAAAGAACTGAGTCCCATCTCTGAGCAGCCCATCTCAAAAGCGCCGCTTAACCCGGCGTTTAGCGGGGGGCGGGGCTGGAGAGGGCTGAGGCATCCCCCCACGGTCTTCCAAGCCAGCCCGGGTGAACGGGCGGGGTTGGAACCGTGGGAGGGCGCCTTCGGCGGTTGGCAGACTGAGGGACCTGAGCGGATGGCGGGGCCGTCGGCAGAACAACCTCAATCTGCTCCCGGGCGGTTAAGAACTATTGGGCAGAAGAACTCAACCGCACCGCCGAAGAGGCCTACCTGGGATGTGGGGGTGTCGAGCAGACGAGTCTGCCGACATCCAGCACATCAGACCGGTCAGCCCCAGAGTGGTAAACCTCTCCTGACTCGGAGAGCGCACGGCCACCTTCGTCGCTCGGAGAGCAAGGTCAGTGGCGGCGCGCTTTTTGGTAGCTCATTAAAGAGCCTCGAGTCAGTCCTGCCCTCATGCATAACCATGAGCATCTGGGCCAGGTAGACCACAGAACGGTCATGGGATGCAGTGAGGCGGCTGCCTGTCCTGTGGCACTATAGGATTTCGCCACAGATTAGTGTAGACGAAAAGAACTACAGGCTTAGGACGGGTGCTTAGGATAGCGCCGGGAAGCACTCTGAGGACACAGTAGCATCGCAACAGAGCGTTCAACCGGGGGGACCCCAGTGTACCCATGGGCAGCGGCCCCGTGAGGGGGGAAAGGCGGATGAGACCAACGAGCGGTCCTGAGAAGACACGGGGGTCTTCCAGGACATCGAGATCTCATCATGCACGTCCGGGAAGAAAGATATTGGGGTTTGCCGTGGACGCGGGTCGGCGGCCTTACCCAAAAACCAATCGTCCCAGGTAAGCATGGCCGTCATCTCCGGATCAGACTCAGGCACAGCATAACACACCAGAAGGTGGCAGCTGTAACGAGTCGTCACTTCCAAAAGAACCAAGCCCACCTTATGATGTTACTACAGACATAGCATCTTCCTCTGTAGCTTCAACCGAAACTCGCGGGCCACCCGAAGGTCGACTCGCGGGAATCGGAGGTTCACTAGCGGGCACGTCACACAGGAGGGGGCTGGGGTCGCGGACAGATAGTCGGCGCCTTGTTCCAGATTATAACCCTCAGGTCACCCTGGCCACCAGCCGAAGTAGCACCCCTCGGGGGAGCGCTAGATCAGGGTGTGGATGAGGGGACTCTCACTCTTGCGAGTTCATTGAGTCTCGACCTAAATGAAGCGATGATCATGTTCCCAGAGAGAACATGAATCACCCACGAGCGCTGTACAAGCATGATAAAAGCCCTACACACTAGACAGCTCTCGTGCCCATCAGAGTCCGATACCAATCTGCCGCCACTTTTTTTTTTTTTTTTAAATGCACGGGCGAGCCGTCTTTAAAAAGACGTGCCGCGTGCGAGCTCTTTTGTGAGAGGAGAAAAAAAAAATCGGGGCGGGGAGAACACACTCACTGGCAGATCACTGCACAGATCAGCAGGCAATGTGAACTCGCTGCAGATCGCCATCACACCAACACCGGAGAGAATGGCTCGTCTCGTAGAGTGAAGTCATAAATGGCTGTGGAGTGAAGAGATACTCTTGGCTCCGAAGCGAAAACATAACTGCATGTTGCCGGCGTCCTCCTTTTATACCCACGAGGTGGGGCGGAGTTACGTCATGCAAATTCCGCAGACCCATGGCATTTCTTTGCCATTGGCTCGTTTTTGTATACTCCAAGTCGATAGGTGTTCTAAGCGAAACCCCATTTCGTCGTCATTCCGACGTAACTCGGAGTGACCACGAAAGGGAACTCTTCTTACCTCTGACCCCTACCCACCAGAGTTTGTGTAAGTGTTTGTGTGTGTGTGCTCAGATGACCAGCTCCACCGAGACACATTATAGCTGTGCATTGAGTTGGTGATTTATGTGCTGACTGTAACACTTCCAGCAAAAACACAGGCAGGGAGCAGCTTTAGGAAAGCTTTCTATAGGGGGATGTGTTTATTTATGTCGGTGTATTTGTGTGCGTGTGCATGTACATGCAAGCAGAAGCAAAAATTGAAGACTCTTTGGATGGAATTTTACATGACTGGAATGTGAACAAGCAAGGAGGAATCTTTGAAATGTTAACAAATTGAATGAAAAATGAAATGCAAATGAAGATGATCTACGGCACTGCGATCTATCTTTTCATAAACAATGTAACTGAAGTTAAAATGCATCATAATATTTGCAGATTTCTTGTAACATCTGAAACTGGTTGTTTGTCATGTGTGTCACCCGTGACGTTCCGTTTCGCCATTCGACTAGTTGACACATGTCCTTCAGACGCAATCAAGCAGAGGCGTTCCCAAAGCGTCATCGACTAAGTGTCTTGTTTCCTTCTCAGGGAACTATGGTTAAAGTCGTAACCTGAGACGGTTATTGGATGTTGAGATATTTTACTGAAAAAAACATATTTTGTAATATATCACTTTAACCAAGCAGTAAAGTTACGTGACGTGAAGGCCAAGTATGGTAACCCATACTCAGAATTTGTCCTCTGCATTTAACCTGTGAATAGTGAAGACACACACACATTACAAACTGTGGACACACATACACCCAGAGCAATTGCTGTGGAGCCCAGGCAGCGATTGGGGGTTAGGTGCCTTGCTCAAGGGCACCTCAGTCATGGATATTGAGGGTGGAAGAAAGCGCTGTTCATTCACACTACATTTTTCCTGCCTGTACTGAGAATCGAACCAGGTCTAACTCTGTAAACATTAGGTCACAACTGCTCCCAAAAGAGACGTAAGGTAGATGATGCAAGGCGCGATGATAAGCCAGAAAGATCACAATATGTCAGGGCTTTATTAGACTGTGGGCTCAGTTTTCCCTGATCAAACGTGCTCTCCTGGAATAAGTCTACAGCTTTATCTTCTTCACAAAGCAGGTGTCATGAAGTTGCATCATTAACCAAACACATCTACAGCACTAGCAATGAGGTATGTATACAGGTTCCCTTTAAAAGTGTGACTTTATGTAACTTTCAAGTCAAGTCAAGTCACCTTTATTTATATTGCGCTTTTTACAGACAGATTGTTTCAAAGCAGCTTTACAGTGATAACAGGAAAATAATGCAGCAAAGTTTGTTTCGGCTGTACAGCAGATCTAGAAGAAAATAATGTCATAGTCCAGTGTAAGTGATGGTTAATTTTTGTTGTAAAAAAGTTATTAATTTAGTTCATTAATATATATATATATATATATATATATATATATATATATATATATATATATATATATATATATAGCTGATCTGGAGAAAACAACAGTGCTATCATCGTCCAGCTCAGTTCAGTTCTCATATAATGGTGTCAATGCAGGCAGATCAATAATATTGTTGAATATTAAGTGTCCCCAACTAACAAGCCAAAAGCCAAAGGCGACAGTAGGATGGAACCAAAATTCCATTAGGTGACAGAATGGAGAGGGAAAAAAAATGGTGCAAGATTATGATTCAGGAAGCATTCAAGGTTGTAAGTCAGATTTTCTCCACTTTGCTGAATGATATGCTGAAGAATTGTATGCCAACTATTGATTATTGTGGATCGACAAAGACATGTAACCTGTGACCAGAAACACTGTGACTGTTTGTCTAAAAAATTAGATACTGTAAACATTCTTGATATGCCAAACTGTCAGTAGCATATAAAATGCATTTGTTTCTTCTTAATTGTCAATATTTAAAAGTAGTTTATTTTTGTCATCATATTACTTTTTGGTTTGTTTTTTATTAAGAAAGAAAGTTATGTTATACAGGTTTGGAACGACACAAGGGTGAGCAAATGATGTAAGAATTTTAAATATGGGGTGTACTATCCTTTTAAAGGTATATACAAAAGACATATTCTCTAAAAACATGCCTTAACACTACGCCCTTTTTCAGAGTCTTGACATTGTTTTTGTTGTCTACTAGAATGTTTTCATGCTTAAATGTTTAAAAACCACATTATTTTTCACATATTTTACATTATTGCAGCACCTCTCTTCCCACTCTGTTAGTAACACTGTTTAGTTCTGTTCTCTATGAAGCCCCTCCTTCCGAAAAGTGCAATGTGCTCTGATTGGTTGACTGAAACAGTGTGCTGTGATTGGTCAACCACTTTGAGCATCTTTCAGAAATGTCACACCCCTTGCCATAAGCGCAAGTTTCAACACACTACTAATGCAACTCAACCAGGCCTTCCCCCTTTAATGATGTGGGCAGAAATTATTTAAATGAGGGATATTGTGACGTGTCCGTTCAGAAACAGTGCTTACTGATATAGAAAATAACTCCTTGGGTTTTGTGCTTTGTAACTTTGCAGGCTTTTTTCATTCTCAAAAAGCAACATTACACACTGAAGAAAGTTGAAAACTTAAAAAAAAAAAAAAAAAACATAATAGGACCCCTTTAATGTCAAATACATTATTTTCCCAGACAATTTAAAGTACTTCGATATTTTTATTGGAAAACGCAAGAATACTTAAGATACTAAGAAAACTATTCTGAAGTACATTTTACTAATATATCACAAAAAAATGCTCAAAATTACTCAATTTCACAAAATGTGTTTAAGAACTTCAGCGATACCCCAATTAGATAAATCAGTAAGTTTTAGTTAATTTACTATATTCCTTTGTTACCCAAATAAGCTCATTGAATACCAAGTAGCATATCAGAAGGCCTACTCCAATATTCGTGGGTTTTCTCCGGTCAACTTTTTACCGGTCCAATCAGCGAGCAGAGGGAGTGGCTGAGAACGATGATGTTGAGGTTGTGCGCTAGTCGTGCGTCATGACCAAACGTTAGTGATTGGTTATGGCAGATCCAGAGTGGCTCTGGGCAGACCGAATAGTTTTAAACTTTAACAGAGTACCCGCCTTCAAGACAGTTAACGCTTTTCAATGGAGAGTGGCCAGACTCTCTGTACAAATGAAATGTACGAGAGTCTGGTAGGACCAAGCTAACTCCACCATGTTAAGATCTAACATAGCAAGGTTTTTGACAGATGATTTAAGGCACCTGACTGGTGTCTGGGCCTTCAAGAAAAAGATTGCTGCTGAGAGAATCTTGAAAGATCTTATCCTTCAGTTCGGATTCCTCTTAAAGTTCCAAAGTAAGCTTGTCGATCAGGGGATCACTGGGAACCTCGGACATTTGTGAGATAAGAATGATAGATTAATATTGCTAGTATTTACAGGGGTCATCGGATGCAAAATTCACTTTTATATGGTGTTTGCATATAAATGTGTCTTTGCAGTGTGTGGACACAACCACCATACAATGAAAAAAATCCATTCACTGAATCCTCAAAAAGCCTAAACACTCTCAATAATCAAGCAGTTCGGCCACAACCGCTGACGGACTGTCCTGTATGAGCATGTTTCCGCCCTCAGCCATTTGTATACTGTCCACCAAGGCAGCAATTTACATGTCTTGTGTGACACCCCCCACGGAAGAGAGGAGTGGGGTGAGCAGTTGCTCATTATCATTTAAAGAGACATGCACTGAAACGGGTCGCTGTGAACAGAGCTGTTTTTGAGGAGGTAAAAAGGGTGTTGATTTACACAACCATTGAGGAATTTTAACATTAGGATGTTACAAACTTTACATGAAGACCCTAAAGAATCATACCAACTTGTGGAAAATGGGCATCCGAAGTTCGTTGCTTGTTTTAGGAATGCTAAAGTCCTTATATCTGCATGCCAAACTGTCTTGCAGTTTCTCATGGTCACGAAGACGGTTTTATGTAGGTGAGAAGCCAGACACATCAACTGAACTATTCACATTATACACAGTGTTTCAAAAGTTTGGGGTCGGTAAGATTTTTTTATGTTTTGTATTTTATGCTCACCAAGACTGCATATTTGATCAAAAATGCGGTAAAAACAGTAAAATTGTGAAATATTTTTGATACATTTAATGCATTATTGCGTCTAAGAAGGAATTTAGATTTGTATTTATCTTACTGACCCCAAACATCTGAACGGCATAGTATAGTATGTAATATGGTCTCACAATAATAATTGGAGTAAAATGAGCTAAATGTACAACAATGTTTTAAACAGAGGGCCTCTGCAGAATTAAAAGATAAAAACTTGTGCACAACATGTTTAATTGATCAGATGTGTCTAACGCCGTGTGCATAAACAGTTTTGTATGAGGTTTTAAGGTATTATGGCTAATGACGGGTAAACTAGGTCATTACTACTTGTCCACAAATACTGCTTTGGCATTTTGCGAACTTGAATTTATAAAAAACAAATTTAACTAAAAGTTTAATGATGATATGTGAGGAGATAAGGAGTTGAGATGAATGACCAAGGACTGCTACTGTATATGTAGCAAGGTACAACACCATTTTACTGTAACATTGAAGCATCTTATACTTTTTAAATATTCATATGATTATAAAAGGATAATATGTCCGGTATGTGTATTCAAAACCTTGAAGCGCACTTGACCTTGCAATGACCTTTTGTGATCTAGGTTTGTTGGATAGCAGAGCATGAGATGTCTTTCAAAGGAAAAAAAAACAGTTTGAGTCTGTCAGGGGTGATGGATACCAGTGGAAAGCAGAGAGCTGACTGCATGAAGGACTCAGATTGAAGGTGAATGAATGTCTTTATATAGCTGCTCTTCAATTTGAGCCTCACACTCACAAGAGGAATGAGTGTGAGAAGTTGATGCCATTATGAATTGGGATCATTTTTCTTAGACATCCGCGTGACGTCCTCGAATCCGATGTTTAGTGCTTTCGTAGGTGAAATGTTTCATCATATTCAGAGTTTTAATCATGGAGGGCAGTGTTTCAGAGGTCAATCTTAAAGGGACAGTTCACCCAAAAATGAAAGTGGTGTTATTATTTACTTACCTTCATTTGAAATAAATACTAATAGAAAAATTATGTTTTTGATCATACACAAATTTTAAATGTCTTCTTTATAATTTTGAGTTTTAATCCAAATTTAATTATTAAATGATAAGTTCAAGTTGAATTAATGTTCTGGAATGTGAAAAAATAAACAACTCAATGACCACCAAACTTATGATTATGTGGACATAATACCAACAAAGTCAAGCCATTCAAGAACACAGACCATGACCCGTGACAGGCATCACTGGCTGATGAAGGCTTTTATCATTCCCAACACTGACTTTTCAGGTCAGGATATCACTAATGACGCCGTCTCCCTTCATACACCACTGGAGTTCCGAAAGTTTGTGTCAGAAGATGTGAATAAAAAAGAGGACACTGCAGACACTGTGGTAAAGGCTACACCAACACACTTTGCAGCAAGTGCAATGTCCGCCTCTATTTCTCGGAGAGCAAGAACTGCCTTTGGGACTTCTCATAATTGAACATGTATATCAACAGAGCTAAATCACATAAATGGCAAAGTGTTAATTCAGTTCATCAGGTTCTGTAAATACAATCTGTACTAAAAAAATAAATAATTTTTTATTTAAAAACATGACTTGTCCAATTATTAATATTGTGTGATTATTAGTGTATATGTAGGCTAATGTTACAAACTTACTAAAATGTCAAAAATTGAAATTAGAGGTCTCCTACAACAACACGTAAAGTATGGAAAAAAAAATTCTATGAGCGGGTCTTTGAGGGTTAAGAGTCAAAAGTTGCCAAGGTGTTCAATTCCTTAAAATCCATCCAAGGCTAAACGGCACATCATCACATGAGTTCATCAGTCAGTTTCTCACTTCTCAACACACACACTCACAAAATCGCTCAGTGCTGGAATCAATCAAGCTCAGTTACAGTATGG
The DNA here is from genome assembly GCA_030578275.1 of Meda fulgida. Classification (NCBI taxonomy): domain Eukaryota; kingdom Metazoa; phylum Chordata; class Actinopteri; order Cypriniformes; family Leuciscidae; genus Meda; species Meda fulgida. The sequence continues at coordinate 14,086,034 of CM060623.1, read as the reverse complement.
CCATCACCTATCCGCCTAATGGGGTCCTAATGGAGAATAGCTCATGAAACATGAGCCTTTTCCACAAAGGAAGTAGATGCATACTTCAAAACATTTTAACCTTGGCAAACTGTGCAATCAATAATGTATATCCCACTGCTCTCATTCATCTATCAATCCATCTATTCTGCAGTGATATCCAAGCATCACCGCAGATTTAAAACAGACAGCTCAAACGTAAACAAACAACCAGTGAGTTACTATGTTATTGTACAGTAGTTAACAACACCTCCTTTTCCTGGTAATTTTATTAAGAGCTGCAGAATTTTTAAATAATCTCACAGACATTTTCTATTCAACAACAGTCTGTCAAGCTCCAATAAGGACAAAAGTGGTCCAAACTTTTGGGCTATATTCCAAGTCTTCTGTATGGAATAGCTTTTAGTATAACTTCGTCAAGTTGCAAATAATCCTGTCCTCTGCTGTAGTTCTTAAATCAAATATGGTGCCTCTAGATGTATCGCATTAGATTTGATTGTAAGATGTTTGGTCAAGAACCAATGACGTGTCCCTTGTGAAAAAGCGGTGTGCTTAATTGTATTGAATGTGTACATTAGTACTAATAATCATAATATATATATTTTTAAATGACCTTGAAGGTAAAAAAAAATTAAAGAGGTCATGAACTGCATTTTTATGTTTCCTGAGGTGCACTTATAATGTTAGTTTGATTTTTACAGGAATAAAAGGCCATTTACTAACCTAATTTTAGTTCTCTGATTTGAATGCTCTGTTGGAAGGGGCGTTTTGTCATTGCAACTCGATTTCAGCACTCTCATGAACAGTGCAAACACTATGTAAATAAGAGATTCATTGTCCAGTGTAGACTGTCATTGACTATAACAGGAGTTTTGGCTAGAGTCCAGATTTCAGTCACTGGATTGGCAGCTCCAGCGAAAATAAAGGGAGAGTTCTTTGATTGCTCTCTATAATGTAGTCACAATTTAAATAACAGATTATTTTCATGTTGTTGTGGTTATTAACCAGTTCTTCATTGTTATCTGTTATCGTAATTCATCTGTTGTCGTAATACTGGTTCCGTATTCTGTGGCTGCTGAAGTTTCAGTAAGCAAAAGCAGTGTTTGTGTGTCTTTTCTTGAACATAACACATTCATTACATATCAGAAATCACTGATCACAGATTAGGCATTAGAATTGCACGGTTACTGACCAACGGGTTGAAATCTTACAGAAAAGGTCTGTTTGCAAAGCTTGCGCTGAAATAGTGACTGTTTCACCAAAGAACCCAAGGTTAAATATACCAAACGAACAAATTATGCTCTACTAACACCTTCACATAATAGGAAATAAATAACAACTTTAGCATTAGAATCCTTTTGACGGTAATGTTATTTTTAGTCTAGTGATCCTAGTCTAGTGCATCTCTTTTCTCTCCTTCTCATCTCACTAGCGCCAAAGACACGGCGATGTAGAAGTAGGTGTTGATCTGATTCTGCTGATTCAGATTTTGTCCCATTATGACGTAATAGTGAGACGAAAGACAGGCGCACTTTTATGTCATAATATGACAAAATCCGAATCAGCAGTGAATGTCTCAGTAAAAACGAGTATGAAACTTACAGGATGTTTTTATAGTACAGTGACCTCTTACATGTCAAAAGATTAAGGAAAAATTGAGTCCTTAATTCATGACCCCTTTAATGAATCAAAAGACCAACTTAAGTGCACTTAAAGCTCCAGTCCGTAACTTTTTGGGATAAAAATTATCCAAAATAATTTTTTGAGCAAGTACATAACCAGCCAGTGTTCAAAACTATCTGCTTGCCGTAGCTCGATTAAAAACGGTGAGCTTGTAATAATATTTTTTAATTCCAGTGGTAGTTTTCACTGGTGGATTTCCGCGGAAAATTCGAGCGTCATTACGTCACATCTGTACACATAGAGAAGGTGTTTCAGCTAGTCGGCTATATTACATGTGAAGATGTTGGAGGAGGAGATTTATAGCCTTTTCTCACAGCACTTGATATAATTAAACTTAGTTATTTGATGGAGGATCCAGAAAGGTTGAAACGACAATGTGTGCTAACTGGAGATTCACCCGTTAATGCTTCAGACTACGGAGTGGCTACAGAAAAAAAGAGACTGCAACCGGGCCCATGCGAAAACAAGGATAAATATCTGAAGGGCATTAAATGTATTCACGCAGTGCTGATGTTGTTAACATTAACAATTTGAGAACAAAGTATAATTTGCAGGGTTTGACGTGATAAGCGATCGTTAGATTTAATCAGCGCGATTTACTGCAATGCTTTTTCCCCTTAGTTGGTCAGAACAAAAGTGGATGTTACTTACTTGTTCAGAAAACATTTGCCAGTGAAAATTCTTGTGTTGGTCATACTTCCAAAAAGTAGAATCTGTGATTCTGAATGACAGTATCCACAGCAGCGCGGTGACGGACAGCCGCGCATTCTCCTCAAAACATTGGATTCATCCGTGGAGTGCCGTGCCGAGGCACAACCCATGTAAAGTTGATAATTCTGCAAATAAAATTGCAGATTTCAAACAGAGATGGCAACAAAGAGGAAAAACTACAGACTGCAGCTTTAAAGAGAAACTACAATATCATGGCTGGTGTATGTTTCTTAAATGACTTTTAAAAATACACTTTTACTTTAAAACATACATTTGAAATAATTATCTTAATCTTTTGTATGAATAAAATAATTATTTTGATGTGTCATGTTAAGTACTTGATAATAATTTTAACGTTAGTGTTATTTGATATTACATATACAGTTAATGTATATTAAATGTGCAAATTTGCAACTTCATCATTGTTACGTCCATGTGGTTGTGCGTGGCTGTCTCTCTCTCTTTCCCAATCCCAATTCTTTCCCAATCTCTTTTCTGGCTTTTGATCCCGTGGTTTGAGGTAACCAAGAGTTAGGTGGGGTGAAATGTCACCCGACTTACATAAAACAACACCTAGGTAACTCGATGTATACAGGTCCTTCTCAAAAAATTAGCATATTGTGATAAAGTTCATTATTTTCCATAATGTAATGATAAAAATTAAACTTTCATTTATTTTAGATTCATTGCACACCAACTGAAATATTTCAGGTCTTTCATTGTTTTAATACTGATGATTTTGGCATACAGCTCATGAAAACCCAAAATTCCTATCTCAAAAAATTAGCATATTTCATCCGACCAATAAAAGAAGTGTTTTTAATACAAAAAAAGTCAACCTTCAAATAATTATGTTCAGTTATGCACTCAATACTTGGTCGGGAATCCTTTTGCAGAAATGACTGCTTCAATGCGGCGTGGCATGGAGGCAATCGGCCTGTGGCACTGCTGAGGTGTTATGGAGGCCCTCATAATCTCAAAAAATTAGCATATCATGAAAAGGTTCTCTAAACGAGCTATTAACCTAATCATCTGAATCAAATAATTAACTCTAAACACCTGCAAAAGATTCCTGAGGCTTTTAAAAACTCCCAGCCTGTGTCATTACTCAAAACCGCAATCATGGGTAAGACTGCCGACCTGACTGCTGTCCAGAAGGCCATCATTGACACCCTCAAGCAAGAGGGTAAGACACTGAAAGAAATTTCTGAACAAATAGGCTGTTCCCAGAGTGCTGTATCAAGGCACCTCAGTGGGAAGTCTGTGGGAAGGAAAAAGTGTGGCAAAAAACGCTGCACAACGAGAAGAGGTGAGCGGACCCTGAGGAAGATTGTGGAGAAGGACCGATTCCAGACCTTGTGGACTGAGTGGACTGAGTCTGGAGTAGAAACATCCAGAGCCACCGTGCACAGGCGTGTGCAGGATATGGGCTTACAGGTGCCGCATTCCCCAGGTCAAGCCACTTTTGAACCAGAAACAGCGGCAGAAGCGCCTGACCTGGGCTACAGAGAAGCAGCACTGGACTGTTGCTCAGTGGTCCAAAGTACTTTTTTCGAATGAAAGCAAATTTTGCATGTCATTCGGAAATCAAGGTGCCAGAGTCTGGAGGAAGACTGGGGAGAAGGAAATGCCAAAATGCCTGAAGTCCAGTGTCAAGTACCCACAGTCAGTGATGGTCTGGGATGTCATGGTGGATGGTCTTTGCAGTCATTTCTGCAAAAGGATTCCCGACCAAGTATTGAGTGCATAACTGAACATAATTATTTGAAGGTTGACTTTTTTGTATTAAAAACCCTTCTTTTATTGGTCGGATGAAATATGCTAATTTTTTGAGATAGGAATTTTGGGTTTTCATGAGCTGTGTGCCAAAATCATCAGTATTAAAACAATAAAAGACCTGAAATATTTCAGTTGGTGTGCAATGAATCTAAAATATTTGAAAGTTTAATTTTTATCATTACATTATGGAAAATAATGAACTTTATCACAATATGCTATTTTTTTTAGAAGGACCTGTATGAAAGTGAATGCCACCCTCTATATGTTTTGTATTTGTTAGTCAGAGTAATTCAGTTAGGGATTTTGCTGTCTTTCTTTTCTTTCTTTTATTAGTTAGATTAGAGGTTTAATTACAAGTCAGAATGAGTTTTGTTTTGTTCTTTTCATTTCTTTGGCTTAACTAATTGCGTCTCATTTTTCTCTTGGGTTATTTATTTACCTGATATCTTTTTGATCTGTAAATATTTTGCTTATTTTTATTTGCTTATATTCACCATTATTATTATTATTATTATACATCTTGTATAATTATTTCACTTTTGTTTAATAAATTTTCTTTCTTTTGCATTACTCTTGCCACCCTCAATCACACCAAGTTTTATCATAACCTCAATGTTACCTCTTCTGACTCTAGGTCATAAGAGTTCATAACAATCATTATGACACCATGTGTCAGTTGTGTTAGTCTCGTTTTCATGGACTTTTAGTTTGTTTTCATCAGTCACATGTGTCCCTTAGTTTGAATTTCACACCACTCCTTTGTCGTTTTCAGCCGAGTATTGTTAATTTACCTTGGTTTGTGTCAGTAAGTTCCTCCTTTTCCTGTGTTCAGTGTCTGGTCTCTTTGTGAACTTATGTTTGGAACTTTTTTTCTTCATTATCATCTATCTGTGCAACACGTTGCTAACACATTACACATGTTATAAATATATTTCTTTCATGCCAACTCTCTGAGTGTTTGGCATGGATATGGATATGATGATCTTAATATGTTTGGTCGTACTGGCGCTCTATGGCTGCCGTCGCATCATCCAGGTGGATGCTGCACATTGGTGGTGGTTGAGGAGATTCCCCCTTCCATGTAAAGTGCTTTGAGTACCCAGAAAAGCGCTATATAAATGTAATGAATTATTATTATAATTATTATTAACAGGAACCAATCAGCTGTGCCCTCTAGAGAAGTATATGATTGCTAACAGATTGAGGACCCATCAGCCTAGAGTTTCATGATAGAACTTTGCATTTGAATACATGACATACAAGTTTCAAAAGAAATTGCTTTTGAGTACATTTTAGTTTAAATGCTTGTCAGTATATTTGGTAGAACACTTAAACACATTTAAAAAATAATAGAAATAATGTTTAAGTCTTACTTAAATGGATCAAAGAAGCTCTCTAAAGCTAATTGCATTTCATTTAAATTTAAGCTATAACACTTTTGCAATTAATGCAACTAATACAAATGTGTCTTGGTGAAGCTTCCAGTGCACAGACAGAATGAAAACGACAAGCCAGATAATACAAATAAAATAACGGATTAAAAATAAATATAAATAAATAAATAAATAAAAATAGACAATGGACAATATATGTATGTACAGTATGTTATATACAATTCAATGGAATGTGAATAAGAGATATGCTATGCTAAATAGAATGTTAAATGTTTAAGTGTTTGAAAACATTACATTCAGGTCACACAAGTATATTCTGTTAAAGGATATTACTGTAATACTCTTTTTCAAATGTATGTTTAAGTGTACTTTTCTCACAAGGCTTTTGAAGACATGCAATATAGTGCATGTTTCATATGGACTACTTTTATTACATTTCTTGCCATTTTTTGACAAGGGGCGTGTCTGCTGTGTCTGACTTCAGTGTAAATACCCATTGATTGGTTAACTTGTTTGCATACGAATGGTTAACATATTTGCATTTTAAATGCATTTCAAAATTTGCATTTTTGTCCTTATTGAAGTTGACAGATGTTGTTGTATAGGAAAGAACCGTGTGAAGATTCTTCAAAAATACTCCTGGGTTTAGAACGGCCTGAGGGTGAGTAAATAGTGAGAGAATATTTGTTTAATAATTGCTTTTCATTTCTCGTGAACTGTTGCTTTAAGATCACACTATGTATGGTCAGATGATGGTACAAGAAAGTGAGGGGGGAAGTTCAATGAGTAGGTTACAATTACAGATAAGATAATCTCTATCTCCCTGTCCCTGTCTCTCTCTGTGCGTCTCCTTCTTTTTCTTAACTCAAGAGAATGCTGAGCTGCAGAGATAACGGGTGCTGCAGGAGTAGAAAATCAGCTTCAAAGAGCTCAGCCTCTTTTCATCTCCCACAAACACTTTAGATGAGCAGCTGAGAGAGGAAGGAATGAAATGTAACCTTGATCAAAATGATGCATTTTAAACCGGTGCTATTTTGTTTGTGTGTGCAGCTTGTGTGTGCACTGTAAAATGATTTAAGCATTCAGTTACACTTTAATTTATTTGATGAAAAATGACAGTTCTGATGTTCATTACTAATAGATTGATATTTTGGCATCTTACAGTCACAAGTGTCATTCCTCTTTTGTCTCATTATTTGCTTAAAAAGAAAATTCTGTTAAGTTTTTTTCTTTCTCTTTCTTTCTCAAGTTAAGCAAGTTTATAAAATCTGGCCCACTTGCAATGGAAATAAATGGTGAATAAAATATTTTGAAAATGCTTAAATATTTACAGATACTGTCCTCATGAAATCAAAATTGACCCACAATTTACCTTGTGTCTTGTGGTGAGCAGGTCATCTGTGATAATGCTAATAATAATAATAATAATAATAATATAACTTAATCAAAATCTGAAAATGTACTTCCACTCTGGAAGGGTGTTATTTCTCTGGTGACGTCAGTTTGATGACTTGGGCGGATTGTAAACATGCATTGAGATCTGCCTCCATTTCTGAGTATAACGCCTACTTTTCTAGACCCAATCAATTCCCAGCTGAAAAAATAAGCCAAACCCTCTATTCTTTGCATTCAATTTTAGGTTTCACTCGGAAATATGTCACAATAGTCAAATAAAGTTGGAAAAATACTTTTTAAATATTTTCTATGTAACATAGAATATTAATATATTAATATAATTAGTTATATTAATAAAATTTAAAATCACCATTCCAACCAGAGACAACTGTAAAAAAAAAAAAAGATTTAAACAGCTGTATAGCTCAAATAAAACACGTTTGAACAAAATAATTGTGTTTACAAAATGATGCACTTTACATTTCAACTTTTAAATCCTCCGACAATTGGTCCTGTCTACTTCTATTTTAAGTGCCTCACAATAACCTCTTTTTTAATTAAAAAAAGAGTGGAAAATTATATGCCATAAATGCTCTTGATTGCACTGTAAACCCGAAAAAGTCCTAGACAGTAAAATAAATGGACACAGCGACCCCATAGACTTCAACGGAGAAAAGTGAAGTCAATTAGAAGCACTCACTTCCTGATTGCCAAGCGCACTGCGCAGGCTCAAACTGACCTTGATGACGTAGATGTGACGTGAGCAACCTGTCTCACAGTTGTACGTCTTCTAGTCGCTGTGCCAAGAGGAATCTGAATCATTCCCTTCCGAATCTTGCAGAGCCGGAGATCGTGAGTATCAGCTGTCCATGAGCCAGCAGCGGGATCAACTTTACAACTCTCTATGGGCTTCTCCCTTGACTTTATGCCTGCACGTCCCCCCGATTGTGCGCAAGCTTCTACTTCTGTCTATCCGGTAATTTCTCTACTGTGCGACAGAGAGTTGCGTGTTATGACGCAATCGTTAGCCTATTTTTACAAAAACTGCTTCTACGGGGCCACAGCGTAAGATACAAGGTAATGGAGCTTTTTATACATTGTCGTGTTTCTTTAGAAATAAACAATGGACAAATGGAGTCTTTAAACGCCTCAGATGTAAAGTTATTCGCTGTCAAAGTGACGCCAAAATTAATGGGAGTCATGAATGGGAGTCACAGCAGGCTTGTTAGCCAATGGCGGCCCCACGGGAGACTTCAGTTTCCGGCTGGTGGATTACCCTTGTGGAAAAAGTTGGCAAAACTAAAAAAAATCGAGGTACATTTCAGTTACCAAAGCATTCCATTACACTTAGAAATGTTATTGGTTATAGTTAATGGCAACCATACAATGCAGGACAAACTCAAATGGATCTTCTCCATTTTCAAGATGATCTATGGGCTTATAGCTATTGCTAAATATATGAAGAGAGGCATCTTTGAGCCACTGCTGTAACACAATCAAACACAATGTCCCTCTAGCTTAACATAAAGGGGACAAAACTACTAAGTGTTGCAAAAGACCATTGTTCTACAGATCAGCATCAGATGTCCATTCCTGACAGGAATAGATACATCAGCTGGGAAGTAATCAGAGTTGACATTTAATCAAGGTCTTAAAAGCCTTCTCTTCTCTATCTGAAACAGGCGTAATTGATTCACCATTGTAGATTGACTAAGTTAGATGTTGTGAGAATACCCGATGTTAAACTCTCATTCACTCAGCCTGTGACTGACAACTGGACCTGAGAAGCTGAATGACCCTTGAAACCCTTTTACATTTAAATGCAGTACTGCGAACCCTTTCTTTCATATTTTGTTTACAATTCTTTATAACAAGTCTTCACAGACTTGAAAGATGCTACAATCTGGGGGTTCTTGAAAGAGAATCTCTTATATCTGCCATGCGCTCTGCTCGATAAATCCTCAACAGCCGCGTAGGCCCTACAAATCCAATCACAGTGTTGAATAAAAGAGATTGGTTCTGACTCCCGTTGTCAGTCCTCAGAAAGCAATTGCTTTATCAATAATCATTTGAGCAGGGAAGCCAACAAAGTAAGACACAGGAATGGACATATATCCACAGCTGAAGGATGAAAAAAAGAGAAGCCATCTGTATTATTGTTTCAGTGCAGTGAGCTTTCATTCTTCAAATCCAATGTCCAGTCTGTCTTCAGTGGAGCAGAGAATTACACAATGCAGAGCACCAGGCACCCAAATCACGTTCTTTTGGCTATAGTCCTCACTGCCACAGTGACAGAAACAGAGTCAGGTGCTGCTTGATCTGCTTATGAGTTTCACTATTTTAGTAACCAAAAATATAATCTATAATAAGCTATTGTTCCATTAAAAGTCAGTACTTTTGTTTTCCATTGTTGAAAGAAAGAAATACCTTCATTCAGCAATGAAGTCACCAGTGACAGCAAAGAAATTTAGAATCTTACAAAAGATTTCTGTTTCATAAAAATGTGGTTATTTTGACCTTTATTTTGAAAAAAAAAAACGGTATTGTGGTTTCCACAAAAATATTTAGCAGCACAATTGTTTTCAACAATAATATTAAGAAATGTTTCTTGACCATCAAATTAGTATATTAGAATAATTTCTGACACTGAAGAATGAAAAATATAAAGCAGTTATAATAAAATAAAAAACATTTAATTGTAATATTTCATATTATTACATATTTTACTGTAATTTTGAAATAATAGATAAGCATAATAGATACTTATTTCAAATATGAATTAAATTGATCACCATTGACAGCAATGACATTTACAATTTTACAAAATATTTCTGTTTCATATAAATGTGGTTCTTTTGAACTTATTGTATATCAAATTGGAATTCTGATATGCAAATATTGCAAGGACTTTGCAGTTGGTTGCATTTAGAATACTGCACATTCCGTAGCGTAAGTCAATTGGAAATGTTAAACACTTCATTTCAAATGTAGGCCTATTAAAAATATAAAGATTACAACAACAATAAGAAAATCTACAAATCAAAGCCTGATGAAGGCTGTGGGCCCTATTTTAACGATCTGAAACGCAAGTATCAAACGCGAAACGCAAGTAACTTTGTGGGCGGATCTCGATGAATGACTCTTGTGCCCGACGCAAATATAAAATGGGTTGGTCTGAAGTAGCTACATTACTCATAGGTGTGGTTTGGGCGTAACGTGCATTAAACCAATCATAGCGTCATCTCACATTCCTTTTAAGAGCAGGCGCGCTTGTTCAATGGCTGATTGGTATTATAATGGCGGATTTGCCAGCGGTTCACAGCCGGGGAGACTGACATTCTCGTCAGGGCCGTAAAAGACAGAGAAGTGATATTGTATGGGGATGGGAGAAATCCTCCCAAAAACTACCTAGCGAAACTACCCTCCCAAACTATGTGTAAGCTAGATTTATGCCTATTTTTTCACATCTTCTTGGACACCACAATGATTTCCCTCGTGTGGTAATATTTTTCCTTGTAATTATGTATGATTTGCAAAAATGGGAACTGCTGCATCTGTGTTAATGAGAGAAGCAAATGTGCATTGTGCACACGCTACATTATAGCCAAGCATGCGCCCTTAAAATATCATCTGAATAACTCGCCACTGACTTTAGACTATAGGTTTTTCCTGGACTGTGGCAGAATTGTTTTCTGAAACTGCAAAATAGCACCAGGGAACATTTGCGCCGGAACACGCCTCCTCTTTTCGCTGAACCGCCCCCGGGAACGCAAGTTTATTCCCTAATTTACCAACGTGGGTCTGTGGAGGAAAAAAGTCTGCTGTGCGTCGGGTACAAAATAGGAATGATACATACGTCGTGTACAAAGTAAATTGCGCTGGGTGCAAGATAGGGCCCTATCTGTTAAATGTCATTATTTTTTTAGTGCACAAAAAATATTCCCGTCGCTTCATAACATTAAGGTTGAACCACTGGTAGTCACATGGAATATTTTAACGATGTCTTTCTTGACCTTAAAAGTGGTAATGGTGTTGCAGTCTATGGAGGGATCAGAAAGCTCTCGGATTGCATCGAAAATATCTTCATTTATGTTCCGAATATGAACGAAGATCTTATGGGTTTGGAATGACGTGGGTAAGTAACTAATTAATGACAGAAATTTCATTTTTGGGTGAACTATCCTTTTCAGCAATCATGTCAGAGTGTTGACATGACTGAATGTTGGAGGAATAGCCTATCAATATTTCTGCTTCGGAAGCATTGTAAGAAAACAAGCACTCTTCAATTTGATTCCCATTGGTCCATTCTGCAGGCCTTGTTATGGTGAGCACTAAGTGGGGAGAGATGAAAAAAGAGGGGGGTGGTTGGAATCAAATGCACTGGCTGATGCATACAGCACCAAAAGGAATGAAGTGAACAAGAAAAAAGAGAGGGGGAAAGAGAGAGAGAGAGAGAGCACGCCTTCATTTGCATTAATTTAGAAACATGTGCAGTGCAGTGATAAGGAACATCATTCCTCTAGCTCATTAATCTAGTGTAAACGCCAACCTGCCATTTCGTGTTGTAACCCCCCACCCACTCTTTACCACTATTCTCTGCTCCACCCCACAACAGGCAAATACAGCGCCTGACTTCCTCCATTAGATCAAGAGACATTCATGTTCTCCTGCCTCATTACAAAATTTCTTTTCTAGCAACTTGAAACTGAAGGCATCCAGCGAGAGCATACTTTTTAAAGCTGTATTCTACAGTTAAATCTGTCCCATAATGATATACCACACTGTCGAGAGGACAGAACTGTATTTCCTCAATAAATATGCCAGACTCGTGTGATTACAGCAGAAAAAGATTAGGTAGGCTACAGACTCTCACATATGTCTTTCTGAAAACGTCAGTGGACACTTTCATTAAAACCCAGCTGTAGGCAACCAGCAAGGAGGCAAACACAAACAAGGTGCAGTCGCACTTGCACCAAGATGGGATTTGAGAAATCAGACATATTTTATGAGACTAGATTATAGCTTTATAAAATGCAGATTTTTGATAATGAAGAAAAAAGAAAAAAAATACAGAGACAGTAACACCCAACAAAACAAATCAATTGATTGAAAGGGAAAAAAGATATGTTCAAGTCTGGTCTACATTTAATGACATTAATATGTATGTGCAGAAATGGTTTGAATTTTGCAGTAACAATTTCACTGCACTGCTTTATATCTACAAAAACCAATCATTTTTAACAAGACAAACCTTTACTGATATGGGTTGAACTTAGTAAGGTGAAAGTCTAACATGTTGTTATTTTATTACTAAATGGCATTAACCACTACATACTGGAGTTGACCCTAAGAATGATAGAAAGGCTACATGTTTAATATCAATTAATCTTCCAATATGAAAATCTATTTTGGCCATAAGACAATGTTGCCCTCAAAAACCAAAAGCAATTCTTTTATTACAGACGTCCTATGTGTCAAAAGCAATTTTAACACTTTTTCAACTGAGGAAATCCTCAAAAAAGGGCCATGACCGCAAAACTGTATTTTACTTGTGATGTTTCTGAGTGAAACAACTGGGAGAAATATAGAGCGGTTCTTGATTCAGGAATGCAATGGATTGGGAAAAGTATCCAATTCCTTAATAGGTACTAATAAATATCCAATATCCTAGTAATATGCATGCTAATAAGCAACTAGGTAATAGTGAGAACTGGATCCTAAACTAAGTATTACCTTTTTTTTCTTCCTGGAATAACATAAATCTTATTGTTCAAAATATGGCCAGGAATATGCATTCAGCATGAAAACCAGACAACAATCAATCAGTAAATAAATACATACACATACATAATAGTAATTTCATGTTGAATATGACTACACTTGTGCACATAATCCAACAATCAAAAATAATCATAGGCAGAATACTTGAAATTAATTGAACTACATTAACTTGTAAATATTGATATATCATTATTTTAATGTGGCACTTTTTATGACGACATGTTAGCCTCTCATGTATAACAAATAATACATGACAGCTGTGGTTGCTTTGATTGTTTTTCTAGTTAAATTTCCCCATTTTTATTTTTCATTGTACTTATAATTATTTCGTATTATTTATAGTAAAGGCACATTTTCTTGATGTGCTATAAAAAACTGCCAGTAAAATGCCACTGAATTATGGTCATTAAAATCGTGTTAATCATTTGAGCACCAAACCTCCCCATTTTTCCTCTCATTTTTCTCCAGAGGGAGGAATGTAATTCAATTAAGGATTTATTAACATCTCTGCTCTTTGTCCTGTGTTAATTAGAGGCTAATGAGGGCACTTTGGACTCTGCGAAGCCTAAATAGGCCAATCATAAACACTGCATTAATATGCTGTTGGACTCCCATTAAAGGCTCCTCTAAATGGGGATGAATTCAGGCATTGTGAGGGAAAGCTGGGGCTAAATGGGTTCTTATTTCCACCAGGCCTGAGCGATGCATCTCCGAATTCATCCCCACTACAGAGACGGGTAGCTGAGACAGTTATGCCTTTGTGTTTGCGACCGCACTGATGTTGTTTCGTATAATCAGATTTTAGAGTCTTCTGAGCGAGATGGGAGAGGGGACAATGAATCTTTTCTCGATGTTCGGCCGGCTTACTTTTTGACAGATGCAACAGCGTCACCCCTCAGAGCTCTAACTTCCTTGGTGGATTCCCGACAGCTTATAAAAATCATCTTTTACATGGCACTAATATCTTTATGAATAATGGAGTATGAGGAAATGAGACACAAGTGGAAAGATGTGTTGGAAAACGGAGAGCAAAATTAGATAATAAATCTCAACCATCCTTTAATGTAGCCTATGCAATCAAAGTTAGCACAGTTAAAAAATGAAAAATGACAAGCCCGTTCACACCAAGAATATGATAACTATAAAGATAACTACATTCACTTTCACACAGGCGGATGATATCCTTCTGTTTATTCCAAGCTCGCTGCTGTTTTGTGGTCTGCCACATTAAATGCTCGAGCTCTTAAAGCAGACTGAGCTGTAAAAATAAAAAAATCATTCATCTGCAAAAAAAATTAAAAAAATCATAAAGTGATTCCGATTATATAATTGTTGTTATCGTTATAGTTGTGGTGTAGACTCTTTATACAGTATTTAGAACGATTTAGATTTAGAACTACATCTTTATCATTATCGTTAGTTATCATCATGGGTGTTAACGGGCCTTTAGCCATGAGTTTTGAGCATCTACCTGTTAAAAAGCAGCCAGCCTTGTTGCATAGCGATAAGTATATTAACTTCATGGTATTGAGCAATTCAATTACAGTAACATGAAGCTAAACGAATGAATAGTGAACCTTTAACTTTTCTGCAACCTATGAGCATTCCTGTCAGTATTGTTCATTAATTACTATGCAATGGGGTTGAAAGCAAGCTGCAATCAAAGTAACAACATTACGTGGTGTACAATGACGCCGAACACAGTGAAGTGGTTGAGAAGAGCCCTAGAGAGGAATTATTTAATCATAAAAATAAGGATTGATGGAGTCAAGGGGAGCTGTGCTGTAAAAATGAGAAAAGCATATGCGCAGAGAGGTTTTCAGATGTGAGCTATACCTGATGTCACAAGAAGACCTTTTCTGATGCCTTAATGGAAATTTATGGCATCAGTGATGAGGAGTAGTTGGCCTCAGGTGAGTCAAGCCTCCTCTTGAGGTTTCATGCATCATTGCTGGATGCCAAGTGGGAGGAACAATAATGGTCGCCATTTCTACCAACACGTATGCTAATACGGCACGATGAGATAAAAACCATGAAGAAGTAGAGAAGAAAATTTCTGAGCGCCAAAGCTTCATGGTGATGGGATGGAAGCCATTAAATAAAAAATGCAGCCCACATCCTCTGGGTGACTAAGAATCCTCTTATTTGTTGAAACATCAGTGCCAAATAGCAGATAATTCATTTACATTTACCATCCAAAGCGTCTGGTAAAAGGCTGTTGTCTTCTAATAAAGGTTGCTTCTGACGAGGGATATCAAAGCTAATTTACAATTGTAATTTTCTTGGCTCTATCTAGCCCTTACCTCTCGGGTAATTTTCTTTTCACTTGCTTTGACCTTTTTGTTGTGTTGCTAATCAGTAAGCCTTCATAATACACAGAGAAATCAGAGGGGAACGAGCTCGTGTTGGGATAACTGAACTTTTTTGAATGTGGATTGACATCCAGTTTTATAATTTGCTGATTTTAAGTGAGTTGTGTCATTTTTTGTAACACTAGTGTCACCAAACAGAATTGCACAAATAATGACTGTTTTAAAACTGTTTTTCTCTTGAACATCTATCTTTTGAATAGACACCGGAAACATACATTATTTATTCGCCTATACATTACGGGGCTGGGGATTGAAATCGGTGCTAAATAGAAAACAGAGAAAAAAAAAGGCGTTTTCCCTTTGGCCAAACAGTTAAGAAAACTTCAACACCCATATGGATACACTTAACCAGAGTCAAAGAATGCCTTGCTTTAGTAGTAAATTTAGAAACTTTTAGATGGTGTCCACTTGTATCTAGTATGGCTCAGCGAGAGTGAGTCTCGGTTTCCAGCAAAGGATCGTAAATGCTGAGATAGGCTACATTACAATTTTCAGTAATAAACCTACCTTTATAATAACTGTTTTGTTAATAACCTTCTTCCGATCCGACTGTCCGTGGGCAGGGATATAAAAATGCAGAAGTATAAAAAGAGTTTTGCTGGTAAATTTCTTGGTTCAGGTAACACGGAGAACGAATAAACATTGTTAATTTACATACTGACATTGTAACACTGTACCCAAAGCGGGTTGAAAATCGGCAAAGTAACAGTTAAAATATAAGTCATATATAAACCTAAAATATAAGTAGGAATAACTTTAGAGATGTGCAAAATTTACAGATTTTTTATTTCAATAAAATAAAACTTATTCATTTATAATGTGAGAATGTTACATACAAGCATACTAATGAGATCAGGCTGTGCTATGTGTTAAAGGAACTTCCTAATGGAAATTCCTAAGGGGTTGTTAGAGTTTGTGAGTAAGTTCTGCTGTAAATTTTACTTTAAGAGATTTTCCCAACATAAACTATTCACATTCATACCTCAAACCACTCTGTTGATTCCTTTAAAATGGTTAAAAAGTCACTACATATGGTCTATTAGCATGGTTTGTTAGCATGTAAAATAGAATTATTGTGGCGTTTG
The DNA here is from genome assembly GCA_030578275.1 of Meda fulgida. Taxonomy (NCBI): domain Eukaryota; kingdom Metazoa; phylum Chordata; class Actinopteri; order Cypriniformes; family Leuciscidae; genus Meda; species Meda fulgida. The sequence goes on along the minus strand of CM060623.1, from coordinate 14,069,816 downwards.
CAGTCCTATACACTTGAGAATCCACAAAAACTACAAACTGAATGGCTAAATTATCAAAATACCAGATCACCTGTAGTGTGTGAAAGCACATGGCAAAAAAAAAAACAGGGAAGAGGCAATATGGGTCAAAAAAATGAGTGGTGTGAGATTCATATGTTCATATGAATGGTCTTGTTCAGAGCTATATATATTTTAAGCATACAGGTCAGATGGGTAAACCTGGGAGAACATACCGTTTCTAGCAGATAAGAGTGAGTTTAGAAACAAAAGTTATCTGAAATGTCATCCAGGATTAAAATTTCACCATTCCTGTAGACATGTTAGACATAAAGGCTTTCTGAAGTATGTGTTGGTGAGTATGGGGTTCCCAAGAGAATGAATGCCCTTTTCATCTTACTTTTGTTGCATCAGAATGAAAAGTAAACTCTAGACCGACCCAAGGCTTCTGCTTCCTCCACCACAGTCATTTCTGAAATATAGGACAGTGGTAAAAAGTCTAGTAAAGTTGAACACAAAATTCCAGTTCAGTTTTCAGTCATGTTTGTAATGGCAGTATATATTTGTTCCCTGTGCGCACAGAAAGAAAAAAAATGATGTGGCCAGTTAATTACACATTAAACATTAAGAAAAAGGAAATTGACACAGATTATCTCTAATTTTTGCAGAATGTGTACTTCATTAGTTGCATTCAGAGGGATTCACCATGAACAGCACATACTAAAACTCAATATTAAATGACACCACTTTCATAATAATTATGTATTTCTGACTGTAACATCAGCCAAAATTGTCCCATGATAATCTTTGATTTGACCTACAATGTCATATCACAAGAAAGTTTGTGGGATTTTTTTTTATTTGAAAAATGTCTTTGTTTTAAGTCTTTCAATTTTTCCATTGAAGTTTAGTGAATATAAGTGATTTTTTTATTCATATTGCAAGATATTATTACAATTTTAAATAACTGTTTTCTATTTTAATATATTTTAATATTTATTCCTATGATAACAAAGCTGACTTTTCAGCATCATTACTCCAGTCTTCAGTGTCACATGATTCTTCAGAAATCATTATAATATGCTGATTTGCTGCTCAATAAACATTTCTTATTATCATCAATGATGAAAGTATTTGCTGCTTAATTTGTGTGGAAACAGTGATATCATTCAAAAGTCTTTTAAAAATAAATTAATACCAAATAATGACCAAATTTAGACATTAATGTCGTTTAAATGTTTAAAAATACAATAAATTAAAAAAATGACAAATATATAAGATACATATAAAAAAATATATATATATAAAAAAAAAAAACATTCAGAACAACAACCATAGATGAAGATTGTTAATACGATCAATTTGGATTTTAGGTTGTTTTTAAGACCCAGTTTGTGGACAGCACCATATCTTCTCTCTCCATCATTGATTTTTCCCTCCTGAAGCAAATGTCACATGGAAGGGAATTTATTCCACTGCAAAATATCTCAGACTGGCCAACCATACTGAAGGGAAATAGAGCATCCAGAACATCAGGTTGTTTAGAGAGAGAGAGAGAGAGAGAGAGAGAGAGAGAGAGAGAGAGAGAGAGAGAGAGAGAGAGAGAGAGAGAGAGAGAGAGAGAGAGAGAGAGAGAGAGAGAGAGAGAGGTGGAGGAAGAGAGAAAGTGTGATGGTTAAATATGGGCTGTTCTGGGCTCTCTTCTGTGAAAGTGACAGGTAGAATGAGACGTGTCCTCACCATCTCAGGCATTTTAATAATGATAAATACCCACCACAATGGAGCACTTCAATATTGGCAAAGAGCTTTAACAACAGCTGAAGTCGTGAACCCAGCTGAAAGCCAGGGACGCTAGATGGGCAATTTGTGCCAGACTACTGACAGCTATGCTACGCAAATCACTGACATCGCTAGTTTTATTTCATTTATTTGATCCCAGCAAACAATACTGCCCCTTTCAACTGTCCATCTCTATCCTCAGCATAAACTAGAAATGAAAGGATGAAGCTTTAAATAGAACAGTTTTGTGGAACAGAAGAGCAAAATGATGTCAGATTTGCCAGGAAAAAAACCTGACTGATTATTCCAGTGCGTGATCTTGTATAAATCTGTCAACAAACTGTCAACTGTAAACTGTCAACAAACCCATAATTGAACTCTTACCAAGAAATAAGCGTGTGGAGAGCAAAAGTCTCTGGGTCTCCATAACTTAGCAGTGTACGTAATTCAAAATCACCCTAATGGACTTTTAGTAAGAAAAAAAGTCAATCCAAAAATATGCTGGCAGGGACAACCAGATTACATAATGACAAAAAAAGACATCTATTATCCACACATCATTTGGTAAAGTAAAAGTACATTTTCTAGAATAATTTAATAAACTTATTGCTTCAACCTTCATTAGGACCTTAACAGCTTTGTGTTCATCTTACATTTTAGCCACAAAAATTAATGTAACTGTCACAGTTTCCCTGTCTTTTTTAGATACTTAGTCCTAGTTTTCATTGTCTATGTTTTACCTGAGTTCTAGGCTGTGTCCGAAATCGCCCCACACACCCTTAAACAGGGCACTATTTGAAAGGACAGCCAGTGGTGTCCGAAACCACAGTGGACAAAATCGAGTGCACTCATTCACTCCCACAATGCACCACAATAACGAGTGTACAACCGATGTACGCTCAACGGCTAGAGAATACCAATAATGCACTGTGAGAGTCACTCGCCAAATGAATTACCGCGTCTGACAGAAGGTGGCGCCTGCAGCTGAATCATCCATCCATCCATTTTCCAAACCGCTGCTCCAATGTGGCTTCAGTGTAATATCATATAGGTATAAATACATTGTTAATTGATTATTAAATTGTTTAATTCATGTACATAGTTTCCATGACAGAGTTAATAAGAGATAAATCTTTTCATCTTATTAGAGTTGCCAGTTTGCTAAGTTGGTGCACTCAATGTCCGAATTTGCTCTCTTTCATTCACTTCCTCAAGTAAACTATATTAGTGGACTAATGTAGGGAATAGTGAATGAGTTTATAGGGGGCAGTTTCTGACAAAGCCCTAGTCTTTCATTAATGGTAATGGTTTCTAATTAGTTCACTGTTCCCTGTATTGTTAATAATCTTCTTTCATGTTTTTAGTTCTTTGATTTGTGTTAATGTTACATGAACTGTGTTGTTTTCTTGCTTTCTGTTTTTATTCAATATCGTCTTATCGTTCATTCTGCATCCTGACAGTAAGACGAATAAAAGCCACCAATGTATGAGACTTTTTAAAGCTGTTAACATTCTCCAGCATGGCAGCAACGTTTCTAGGCATTATGAATATTAAGCACATGTGCATGTTGAGAAGGAATGTGTTCATAAAGCTAAACCTTAAAATCCAATTTTATTTTCATCACCTTCCATCTTAGAGAGGTCTTATTACTTGCATCAGTAATATCCGAGTAGGTTTTTCACTCATTGCAAGCCATCAGAGCATACAGAATAAAAACATCCACCAATCCATGTCATGTGTTTCTGCTAATGAGGAAACATGTAAATCTATTAGAAACAGCATGAGTGAACTATGTTGATTTCATTCTGACAGAAGGGGAAATGTATTTTGAATGGCTCATTTGAATATTACTGATGGCAAATGCCAGAATCATGGACTAGCTTCAAATGAATGGATTAAAAAGAATGTGTTTAGGGGAAATCAAACAAATCTGGAACAAGCAAAGCTGAAGTTAAGCCATACGGCCCAAATGGAAAATATTTTCTATTAATCTGTATGAAAGAGGAGTGCGCAGCAACCTACAGTTAAAAATCTGGGGTGCGTTTGCCATGCAACGATGTAACTCACTGATCAAGTACCATAGTACGATGCAGCATTGGAGAAACTATAACAACTAGTCACGACTGTTTTCACCAAATCTTGCCACATTAATTCAACAATTTAGGACTGTGGTTAATGCCACCATGCACTCACAGGTGGAAAAGTAATAACTACTGCTGATTATCTATGCGAGATCTCCAAGATCCTGCTGTAACGAACATGGCATCTAATGACTACTTCACTCTTTTTGTTCCATGTCATTTTGCTTTATTTGATGCTTGATTCATCACGGGTTCCCTCGCATGTCATACTACGGTTAAGGTGATTTCACCAGGTAGAACATGTTCCTGGATCAACATCCTTTATGATCCTGAAACAACATTCCAATCAACCAATCAGATTTGAGGGATACTTTTTTAGTTTTGTCAAGGACTAATAGCTTGGAAATGGACCGGTAATTTGAGTATGTGATCTCCTCCTTTAAACAGGGAAAGAACTAAGGTGGATTTCCATATAAGTGGAATTTCATTAAGACAAGAGAAAGGTTAAAAATATGAGTCAGAGGCTGGGCAATAAAATCGGCTGCTAGCTTTGAAAAGTAAGGTTTGAATTTATCAGGACCTGATGATTTTGAAACATCAAAAGATTTAAGGGCTCGGCACACCTCAGAGACTGCAAATGGTGAAAAGTTTGAATGATTGACTCAACACAACATTTTCTGACTGAACAATAGAAGAGTTTGCATGAGCACTGTTAATTGAATCAAACAAAAAGCCAGAAACTATTAAGCGTTCATTGAAACAATTAAGCATTTTTACTTTATCAATGATAGTATGAGAGCCCTTCATAATACATGATGAAAGTTCTATACCTTTATTATTTTCGGTTAAAGATTTAACATTTTTCCAAAATTTGTATGAATTGTTTAGAGTGTTTGATTTTTGTATAAGGAAATGCTTTATTCTTTACTGACTGCAACAGCGCAGTCACCTGAAATCAAGCCAATCAGAATATAAATCTGTTTTACTGGCTTTTGCCCATGCATGCCAGGTTGCGTAGTTGAAGCATATTTGATTAAAGAGGAACAACCCATGTATTATTCTGACCCTTCACCCTGTGCCTTTTAAGGGTTTAGGGATAGGGTTAGGACTAGGTTTTTGGACAGGAATGTCTATCCAGGGAAGGCAGTTGTCATCTTGGCGGTGCGTTTGGGGTCGTTATCATGCCGTTCGCGCCCAGTTTCTGAGGGGAGGGCATCATGTTCTGCTTCAGAATGTCACAGTACATATTGGAATCCATGTTTTCCTCAACGAAGTGCAGCTCCCCAATACCAGCAGCACTCATGCAGCCCCAGACCATGATGCTACCACCACCATGCTTGACTGTAGGCAAGACACAATTTTCTTGGTACTCCTCACCAGAGCATCGCCACACAAGTTTATGCTGGGTACACACCAAAAGATTATTGAGCTGATTTTGGGCCGATTTCCCCCTTTCCGACAATCCTAGCTATGTACAAATTATCTTATCAGATTTTCCTTTGGTGTGAAGTGTGTTAAGAGTGTCCGAACCTGCTCGGAAGAACGTCTCAATCACGAATCATAAATAGTCAACATGTTGAATATTTACGATCAAAAAACGCACGCTCTGGAGATTATCACGTGAAACGAAACAATATCCAATCAGAGAGCGAGATGATGGAAGACGGAAGCATAACAAACGCAGTCATGGTGCAGCACAAAGTGAAATTGATGTGGACAGCAGAGATGGAGGATCAGCTTGTTGGTTTGTGGCAACAGTACGAATGTTTTTCCACCATGCTTGTTCTGAAGTCTCGCGAGATTTTGCGAGATTCCAGTGTTGACAGTCAAGACTCTGGTTGGAAATTGTAACTTGAGAATTGTACTCAAAAAGCACATTTTTAACTGCTCTAATACTAGATACAACAGTTTGTATGGTCCTGTCAAGCAGACAAAAACGTGAACATGATGAATACGACATGTGACTTTTGCATGGTTAAATGACGTACAGCTATCATCAGTTAGGGTGTACTCACTTTTGTTGCCAGCTATTTTGACAATAATGGCTGTATGTTGAGTTATATTCAGAGGACAGTAAATATATACTGCTATACAAGCAGCACATTAATTTCAATAGTATTGTCCCTTGAGTAGATATACTAAAATGTTTTCTGAAGTGTGAGGGGTGTACTCACTTTTGTGAGATACTGTATTAAAATAGAATGAAAGATACAGAATGTCCTGAATGTTAACGAGAGCTGTAGTTCCAACCATGTATGAAATGCTGTTTGCAAATTTTTGTTGGAACTATGGTTTTGGGAAACACCAAATCATTGAACTATGTTGGTAATGACAGAACTCAAGTTCAAAAGCTTCTCTGGAGAATGTTTTCAAATCCACATTTGATGAAATTGTGTGAAATCTTGAAGGAGGTTTATACTGTATAACAAGGTGTAGCACCAAATCAAATTTACAGTACAGCACAATTTAACAGCAAATTAACTTCAGTTGCTGTGTGGGAAAGTGGAGAAAATTGTAATGCTTTATAAATGTATCATCCATATAAACCTTTTTTTATCCATTTAATACATGGGACCCACATATTAACCCAGTGTTGACAAACGTACCGGCGCGTTTTGCTGTATTTTCTTCACATAGCAGCTAAATCGACTTAAAATAATCATTTATGGTCATACAGATAAAAGCAATCATTTGAAACAGTGTACTTATTTATATGTCCACTTGCAATCAAAACTTTGTGCTTTTGTAAAATAAAGAAAACAAACTGGTTGTGCTTTCTGCCATGTGAATTTTCAGGAGCACGTCTCTAAAATGAAATAAAACTCAACGAATACTTGTCATTATCAAGATGGCAGTCACAATATATATATATATATATATATATATATATATATATATATATATAAATTATCTGTTAAATAGTCTTTAAAATATTAAGCACAGGTACAGTTGCCGTAAAGATTTTTTTTTTCTTTTTTGAGGAAAGGTTAATCAAGTGTAAAAAACGTTAATTTAAACCTGCCTCTGCTGAGTTGTTTGGTGGTAAAGCACATTACCTCGAGTTACCCCCCATCACCCTGGCATATTTATTTGAAGATGCACATTTAAAGGTGTGTGCTCACCCTGGTACGACTCTCACACAGACCGAGGGAAGATTTCCTGAGAGGTGTACCTTAGAGAAAAGTCTAATTACACTGTTCAAAGGGTCGTCTTTGATTCCCAAGCGCTGAAAATCCTTAGAGGGCTTTCTAAGCCTTTCTTATGTAAAGTTGTGATGAAATAATGAAGGGTGGTAAACTGGTGGATTTGTCTATGTGGGTATTGCAGTGTTTTAATCCAGCCAAGGAATTGAAGTTTGTTGTGATTTTTTTCTTTCTTTTTGAATATTTACCGTTTTATCACATATCCCACACAATAGAGTTGATTTCAAAGGAGACTTTCAAGCATCATATTGGCACAAGGTTGCATAAGCATTGCCCTTTATTCAAGCAAAGCCAATTCAAGCATTTATTTCCCAAAAATGTGTACAATCTGAATGTGTTCTTCCTGCATATAGCAGTGAATATATGCAGAACTGTTACAAAACAAAAAAAGCACTATAATGACTCATTCTTGCAGTCTGAAATTAAGATATAAATTATAAGCTCTTCAAAGGAACCAACTGCAAAACTTCACTGTTTCATACACAGCAACCAAGTACTCACAAACTACTGCATAAACATAAACTGAGATGGTTTGAGATAAACAAGAACAAAAATATTTGTTTGTATTGCAATACACATTTACAGTATGGGGTGCTTTACAAATAATTAATACTTTGAAAAATAACATATCTACCTAGTGGTACAACTTTGGTTTTATATGTGATCCTACAGTTTCCTTGCAATTAGCATCAATTAACCATCACCATAAAGACTGTTAGTATTTGAATAATATTCAAATTCAAAATAAAAGTCCAAAATATTTTATAATAGACACAGACTTGCTGGAGAAAGGGTCATATCTTTAAAAAAGAAGAATATAAATTAAACCAATTTCTTATTGAAAATATACATAGCGTATATACATAGCATAAATATATTTAAGTAATTAATTCATTATATATATTAAAATATATATACAACATAAAATATCAATACCTGATTTGGTATTTGGAGTCATTCATGTGTGTTTTGGGACATTAATGTCAAGCCAAATTTATTTATAGGGCTTTTCACAATATTGTTTCAAAGCAGCTTTACAGAAAATCCCGATTTTAATGTTCATAATATCTTAACATATTCATGCCTTATAGTTGCATTTCAGCCGAATAGAGCTGAGAGATAACATAGATTACATTTTGCGATGATAAAAGCAATTCAAGCAGTTGATATATGATATATCGCCCTATGCAGGTATACTGTATATAGGTGGATAAAGCTGGACATATTTATAAACATTATCTAAAAAAACTGGGTGATAGTATAGTTACATTTAGCAAATTAAAAAAAATCAGGCAGTTGAGATTTGCTACAGTATAACATTCTATCTAAGTTAAATTGTTAAATGTTAACAATTAATTTACAATGTCATTCATTTTAAAGACAATCACCAATGGAAATTCTGGAAAAGGCATGCAAGGTTTTGTGAACTGCAAACTACCTTTTTTTTCATAAATGTATTTCCCTTACTGGCAAAAATTTACATTTCTTAATTTAGCACATCACAGTTTTGAGGCCTAACATCAGTAGTTTAACCTTTAAGGTATTTTCACACCTTAACCCTCTGGGGTCTGAGGTGTTTTCTGGGTCCTGGAAGTGTTCTGACATGCTCTGACATTTGTGCTTATTTCTGATACTTGTGATATTTTCATAACAACATAATCCAAAGATACACAACAAAGGACAAAAAAAAAATCAACATTATTGAACACACTGATCACACCTTTGTGCCATACCTAAAACATAGCACATACCTGTCATTTCCATGTTGTTTGATTTTTCATTTGACCATGTTTTCATGTTCATGTGAATGTTGAACTCAGCAGGACTCCATCAGTGGCATCTGGTAAAAAACCCTGTAAAAAAAAAAAAAGAACTTTGAACATGCTGCTATCAAGATAAACTATAGGGCTGAACGATTATGGGAAAACATTTTTAGATTTTTAAAACTGGGTTAAAATTTAATATATATATAATGAACACCAGGATTGTTGTGCCTTGTAGGCATATTTGTAGGGCTGTATAAATAGTTAAAAAGTAACACTTCAGTACACTACACTAGAGGGGAAAAATATATATATATATATATATATATTTTTTTTTTTTTGGCTAATGTTTGGTGCGTTTTGCTTTTCAAAGCCACAGCGCGAGTGAGTCAAACTCACAGCGCGTGCAGAGAACATTATTGAAGCGATCGAACTGCTCCAAACTATGAAACATTATTGTTAGTACATTATAAACATCCAAGTTTGAGCAGATATCAACGAACACAGCATTTAACAGTAAACACTAAACATCTAAACGTTATAATGTGCATCATAAATTTCATACTAGCCTACTTTTATATCATGCTGTGTTTTATTATGAACATAAAAACATCCCTATGTTGTATAGGCTATATTTATTTATCATTGAAAGGTTGCCTACCTGTCTATAGTACATATTTCAACATGTTTCCATCGATTTCATAAATACTAGTCAGGCACCAGTTCAACTAGTACAATGTGAAGTTTATGCACCAATAACATGCTAACTATAATAAATGGGAATATGCCAACATGTCTTACCTTAACAATCTTATCTTGAAATCGCGTTCTTCTTCTGAGGTAAATCCCGTGTGAACTCACAGCGTGTCTTACAAACTCGATGAAAAACAGAAAAATTATGAAGTTTCTCTTCTCTCTTCGTGCTTTGTTTAGAGGTGATGGGGTGTTTACATGTCTAAAACAGACATGTCATTACAGATAAGAAAAAAAGCGAGCAGATCACGCCGGCGTGATTGCTGACCCCAGAGGGTTAAGCACTGTACATTTGAACCCTCCCTCAAATGTGCTTGCTCACGCTCTGAACACATTGTGCTTGTAAACCAACCTATTACTCTGACATTTCAGCCCTGGCATGCTTGGCATTTACCAAAGTAAGTTCAGATGTAATGCAGTGAGAGTGTGCGGTTTCTAACAGATGAAAGACAGAGAGATTTGGCTCAAAGGAGACAGTGAGTCAAAGGCTGCTGACATACAGACTTAATTTGGCCTCAGTGTGTTTATAAAATGAATGCCATCTGTATTTATAAGAAATTATTTGGCAGCAGCACACCAGCAGTCAACACGGGTCAGCTGAAACAGTGAAGGGTGAGCGTTGTGACAAGAAACCAGAGAATTGGGTTTAAGAGAATAACATCAGGGAAGGTTAGTTTTGTCAGAAACATCAGCAATATGATGGCAGTCTCAATGCAAAATCACAGTAGATTGTTATTTTGTTGTTTAGGAGGAGGAACAATATACATGCATTCATATTAACCTGTCTCGAGCTGCTGGTAGGGTTTGCTTGCCTAGTGCAGCTTTCAATACAAAGCAGCAGGAGTTGGTTGGGCTTGATGTGCCGAGACAGCTTGCACACGACCCAAAGCCTGTCTGGCCTCATGTGGTAGGAGGTTGTAGTCCATTAACTGGAAGACAATAGGGGAGGGAAGAGGACTAACAAGCCAACTTCAAAACATTCCCCCAAAGGTGGGGGTTGGGCGTGGGACCAGCTACTCCACCCTGTAAAAAGCCTTCAGCTACGGGAACATCGACGGAAATCAGAAAATCCTCAAGCCTTGGGAAGGAAGCCTCTGCAGCAAACCAAGCTAAAGAAAATATGACGACGTGCATGGAAAACCGCAAGGACACTGTACGTTTGAAGCGGCTTCTGACTTCAAAGCGACCCACCACCATAACGACATGAAATGTAAGGACCATGTATGCTGGTGGAAAGGCAGCAGTGATAGCAGAGGAGATGAGGAGGTACGGGACATCCCTCCTTGGTCTGGGAGAAACTGTCACGGTAGACACATTCTCTGTTCCTTTTAGTCTCGTGTTTATGTTGTGGTTTGAATGCACGTGTGTAGTGGGCGTGAGTGTATGACATCACCTGATCCGCTTCAGCTGATCCTCATCCACTTCACCAGCTGTAATCACTCTCACCACTCTATTTATACTCACCGCTGTTCTATCATCCTGGTCAGATCGTTGTTTGATGTCGTTCGTGTTGGTGTTCCGGTGTCTCGTCCTGCATCGTGTTCCTGTTCCTGATCTTCGTCGTCATCACTGGGTTTTTCGTCTGCCGATTCACCGTCACCTCACTCTTCACGTCTTCATCGGATCCTGACCACCGAAGTCCCTGTGTCACCGTTCCACCTGCCTGTACTGCTTCACTTCTCATCAAATAAACATTCTGTTAACTCGCATTTGTTTCCCGTCGTTCTTGTCCCAACATGACAGAAACCAGGTGGCTCCAGTCAGGGCAGGTCAAGCTGGAGAGTGGAGAGACCATACTCTACTCAGGACATCCCGACGACTCTGCACCACACACAGAGGGAGTAGTGTTCATGCTGTCCAAGGAAGCACAAAGGGCCCTTCTCAGCTGGGAACCCATCAACTCACGGATCATCACTGCAAAATTTCAAACCACCCAAAAGAAAATAAACTTCCAAGTGGTACAATGCTACACCCCCACCAATGACATGGATGATGGAACAAAGGACCAATTTTACAACCAACTATACATTATTATACAGGCCAGGAAAAGGAAGGACGTCATGATCTTGATGGGAAACATGAATGCAAAGATAGGGGGCAATAACAGCGGCTTTGAGACAGTAATGGGGAGAGAAGAACTAGGGACCATGAATGAGAATGGAGAGAGGTTTGCAACAGCTTGTGCAGACAACAACATGGTCATTGCAGGGTCAGTATTCCAACACAAGAATATCTATAAAGCCACCTGGGTGTCTGCTGACCACACCACAGAAAATCAGATAGACCACATCTACATAAGTCAGAAGTTTACAAGTATCTCTGCTGGATATCACAGTCAAAAGAGGAGCAGACGCAGGATCTGATCATCACCTCCTCATAGCAAAGATCCAGCTAAAGTTAAAATGCATGAAGCACAGGGAAGAAAGGGTCAAATTCAACGCACAGCAATTTCAGGATATTGGTACATCCGAACTCTACAAAGTGGCACTACACAATTGGTACCAAGCCCTAGAAATAGAAACCCCAAGCAAAGTGGAAGAGATATGGAAAGGTCTGAAAACCTTGTGGAAAGACACATGCAAAGAAGTAGTAGGGAGGAGAAAGACAGAGAACAAGCCCTGGCTATCCAGAGATACAGATAGCAAAGTGAGTGAGAGGAGGAAGAAAAAAAGAGGCAGTAAACAGAAGTAAAACCAGAGCGACAAAGGCGGCAGCACAGAAAGAATATGCAACAGCAAATAAAGAAGTGAAAAGAAGTGTTGACAAGAAGAAATTGAGGATTTAGCACAACAGGCAGAAGAAGCAGCAGGAAAGAACAACCTGCAAGACCTATGCCTAACTACAAGAAAGCTCACAGGCAAATTCAGACACGCACAGGCACACGTTAAAAACTCACAGGGTGTTCTCCTCACAACCAAGGACGACCAGGTGAAGAGATGGACCTGCTCAACAGGCAACCTCCTCAACTGACAGCAGATATCCCAATATCCCAAACCCATTGGAGATTAACTGCAACACCCTACACACTCAGGAGAAAGAAATCAATTACTAAACAGGCGCTGACGTTGAACCCACAGGGCAGGAGGAAGAGAGGCAGACCGAGAATCACCTGGAGAAGAACCACAGAACAGGAGATGAAGAAAGAAGGGCTGACGTGGCAACATCTGGAGAGGAGGGCCCAAGACCGGAGAGGATGGAAGAGCTTCGTCGATGGCCTATGTTCCAATGCGAAATCAAAGGCATTAGTAAGTAGGTATATTAACCAAAATTAAAGGGCCATTTAAAGGTGCAGTATCAGCAGTGGGTGGCGTGTCCACTCATGATAGGACATTACAAAAGAGAAAAGCTCATAAGAATATCACTGGAAAAAGAAGGGTTATGATCAGACAAAAACTTTAGGATCCGCGTTAATATTAGAGTTTCCAGTGCTGGAGAGAACTAAAGCGGGAAAGCCTGAAAAAAGAATGCTGAGATTGCATTGTTTCTGCTCCATACATGAGTAATATTGATGCTATATTTCACAGAACCAAGATATGCTGTTGTCGTAATGTTAGCTATAGTAACAGGATAGTTTTGAGTGTCATTGTTTGTATGGAGCTTGTGTGCTGCTGACGACTAACAATGAACTCTTGCTTGTATATTCTTTATTGTATATGTTAATTATTTTGTTCTTCCTTGTCGTTTGTTTGTTTGTTATCTCCCCTTTATTTTTCATGAAGCATTATTTTGCTTTGCTTCAGCTATGATAAAGAAACATCTGTTCTTTTTATATTGATATTATTTATTTATTTATTATTATTATTATTTGTACCTTTCCCTTACTCAACTGAAAGCAGAATTTCAGAAAGGAAAATTGGCACTCTCACATGTGAACTATCCAATGGCATTTTTAAATCGACTGACACATAGAAAAATAAAACTGGTTGACCAATGCTTAAAATAAAAACTAAATAAAAAATAAATAAATAAATAAATTTAGATTTAATAATGAGTTATTCATGTATTATAATAATAATAAAAAATATATATTATTTGTAAAACATGCTAATAATAATAATAGTAATAATGTATTTGTAACTACTTTTTTAACATTAATTAAATGTGCTTAATTAAATGCTTTAAATATTCATATTTAATGTGTCAATTTGAAAGGTAATTTACTTAATTTATTTTATATTTTTGTTTTCAATGAAGTAATTGATCATTAAAAAAAACGTTTTAATGGTTTCCAATTTAACCATTGAATCAAAGCAGCACACCAAAAATGTTGTCACCGATTTGAAAAATGCATTAAGAAAATATTTCCCTTCAGCAGAATTAAGAGACCTGAACAGGCTCAATCTATTATTATAATTATTTCCAGTTGGTTTTAGCCACTCAGGCATGTAGTGTTTATCTGACATCTGCCAAACCCCGATTTGTCCATCAGACTGCCATATGGTAAAACATAAATCATCACTCCAGAGAGAGTATTTTTCTTGGACCGAAGCAGCGGCAGTGAGCTTCAAACCACTCCACAGACACTTGCATTTTCACATGGTGATTTTAGGCTTGTGTGCAACCACATGGCAAATGAAACTCCTTCATGATGCTTCTAAGTAAGCGTGTTTCTGCCACAGAATAAAAAATAAAAAGGTAATTTCAATATTTTATCTTACAATTCAGATTTTTTTCCCCACACAATTGAAAGTTATAAAATTGGAATTGTAAGGAATAAAATTAGAATTTTTAGATAAAAAGTCGCAATTACCTTTTTTTATTTCATAATTCTGTGGCAGAACTTCCATATATAATGCACTTTTATACCTGTCTTGAAGCCTGCAGAATTTTATCTGAACCTTTCCCAACTCACTTTTGGTGTACTAATCTTTGTAAGATCAATGAGTGCAGATCATTTCACATAAACCTCCACACCATCTCTTCTATTAGTGAGGTAAATTTGTCTAATTTGCACGTGAAAGTAGCTGTGCATTGATGGGGTAATTCAGTGGAGGGAGTTCCCAATTACTGTGCAACGGAGGTAGCACAATGCTACCACATCAGGAATCAAAAACCCAGAGAATTAGGGCTGGCTCCATGCCGCCGCTGCAGTGCGTTGTGCACAACTCATGCTGTGACTGGGAAATTCTCCCGATGCACCTGCCAGTCTGTTTGCACAAATCTCTGATATTTTGACATAATTATTATGTATCGCTTTATACTGCTAACAACTCAGAAATGCATTATATGTATTATTGCTCTTCACAGACAGAGATTACTTATTTTTGGCTTGTTTTTGTAGACCCGTGTCTGAGATGAAGCCGGGGAGGGAGATAGATCATTATTTTCACACCAGAGAAAGTGCACAAAGAGAGGAACACCCCTCCCCGGGCACATCATCAATTCCCCTGCCCAGGTAATTCAATGCAATCTATTGTTAATTCACATCGAAGGAGACTTCTGATTAACAGAGTCCTTGTGGACCACCGAGCTCCTCGCCATTCTCATGGAGCTCCCTTTAATTAGGACACAACAGTCAGCAATACATTTCTCAGAATTTCATTAGTATTCAAGTGGCCTTGATACCCCTTCCCTATTTTAGCAAAGGACAACCAAGCAGCGCTGCAATCAATTGTGTCAAAAGTGGCAGAGGGACTACATTCTCCCACATGGGGCCA
Organism: Meda fulgida; assembly: GCA_030578275.1. Lineage (NCBI taxonomy): Eukaryota > Metazoa > Chordata > Actinopteri > Cypriniformes > Leuciscidae > Meda > Meda fulgida. The sequence continues at coordinate 14,054,583 of CM060623.1, read as the reverse complement.
AATCCTGCCTCAAAATATGGCTTGTGGAAATAGTTTCCAGACAGTAAGTATTTAATCGTAATTTAGTGAGCATAGGGATGGGGGAATACTCCCCCCTTAAGAACAATGTGCATTTACTTTGTTAAGTATGCACAGGATGATGAAGCAGAAGTCAATGTATTAAGGGAAATAGAAACATTTGCTAATTTAGTTATAGCAAAAAGTGTAAAATTATTATTTGAAGAAGCAATCTTACCCAACTGTGTGAACGCATTACAAGTAGTGCATTACTTTTAAATTTACAACAATTACTTTTTCAAATAAGTAACTCGTTACTTTGTTTTTACATTTATTGACTGACATCTCACCTGTTCCCATGCTGAGAGAAATCAGTATGTGCAGAGGCATTGTTTGTGATGTGTAAACATGATGGTTACTGTAGTTCTAGACCAAATGCAAGTGTGACCGTGGCCCGGTGTGGCCCAGGTAAATTTAGCAAACTAAGTCTGAAACAATCAAATTAAGGAATAATGCCTGACTATGCCACCTTGGGAATTTCACCCAAAGAATCAAACCATAAAGCTTTACACAGGTTCCCTGCCCAGTGGCAAGCAAAACATGGAGACACAGGGATCAGTCAAATACAAAAGTCTTATTATATAGACATAAACCATAAAAGTTCAGATTAAACAAAACAATGTTTCACAATATTAAACAAAATAAATCAATTCAAACGAAAACGATAAACTCAAGACTCAAATTAAGACATAAAAAGAAAAGCTAAATCAAATAAACTAAATTCAAATGATAAACCAATTTCACATTAATAGGAAAAATCATGTACATTATAGCCTACACAAGAAACAAAAACAATACAAAAGATTTACAAAACCATGATCAACCAAAAATAATTCAAAATAACTGATACACAAAATGAACTGATTTGAATTAAATGAATGGGGAGAAATGACTAGGAAGTCCCAAACAAATGTAACACGACTAAATACAACACTCAACACTGTTTGAGAGACAAAACATGTACACACAAAATACAAAGTTCGTTGGCACGGGTCCAACACAACAGTGACCCAAAAACACACACGGACTCAATGCAGGACAGGTCGAACTAGGACAAGACGGGGGTGCTGCCACTGCAAGGATGTTATGCACCCTGCAATCCGTGCCAGAAAAATACAATAGAAATACAATAAACATTCAATAATCGACGGGGGAAAAGAAAACAAACTACAGGTCCTTCTCAAAAAATTTGCATATTGTGATAAAGTTCATTATTTTCCATAATGTAATGATAAAAATTAAACTTTCATATATTTTAGATTCATTGCACACCAAGTGAAATATTTCAGGTCTTTTATTGTTTTAATACTGATGATTTTGGCATACAGCTCATGAAAACCCAAAATTCCTATCTCAAAAAATTTGCATATTTAATCCAACCAATAAAAGAAGAGTTTTTTAATACAAAAAAAGTCAACCTTCAAATAATTATGTTCAGTTATGCACTCAATACTTGGTCGGGAATCCTTTTGCAGAAATGACTGCTTCAATGCGGCGTGGCATGGAGGCAATCGGCCTGTGGCACTGCTGAGGTGTTATGGGGGCCCAGGATGCTTCGATAGCGGCCTTAAGCTCATCCAGAGTGGTGGGTTTTGCGTCTCTCAACTTTGTCTTCACAATATCCCACAGATTCTCTACAGGGTTCAGGTCAGGAGAGTTGGCAGGCCAATTGAGCACAGTAATACCATGGTCAGTAAACAATTTACCAGTGGTTTTGGCACTGTGAGCAGGTGCCAGGTCGTGCTGAAAAATGAAATCTTCATCTCCATAAAGCTTTTCAGCAGGTGGAAGCATGAAGTGCTCCAAAATCTCCTGATAGCTAGCTGCATTGACCCTGCCCTTGATAAAACACAGTGGACCAACACCAGCAGCTGACATGGCACCCCAGACCATCACTGACTGTGGGTACTTGACACTGGACTTCAGAAATTTTGGCATTCCCTTCTCCCCAGTCTTCCTCCAGACTCTGGCACCTTGATTTCCGAATGACATGCAAAATTTGCTTTCATCCGAAAAAAGTACTTTGGACCACTGAGCAACAGTCCAGTGCTGCATCTCTGTAGCACAGGTCAGGTGCTTCTGCCGCTGTTTCTGGTTCAAAAGTGGCTTGACCTGGGGAATGCGGCACCTGTCGCCCATATCCTGCACACGCCTGTGCACGGTGGCTCTGTATGTTTCTACTCCAGACTCAGTCCACTCAGTCCACAAGGTCTGGAATCGGTCCTTCTCCACAATCTTCCTCAGGGTCCGCTCACCTCTTCTCGTTGTGCAGCGTTTTTTGCCACAGTTTTTCCTTCCCACAGACTTCCCACTGAGGTGCCTTGATACAGCACTCTGGGAACAGCCTATTTGTTCAGAAATTTCTTTCTGTGTCTTACACTCTGGGAACAGCCTATTTGTTCAGAAATTTCTTTCTGTGTCTTACCCTCTTGCTTGAGGGTGTCAATGATGGCCTTCTGGACAGCAGTCAGGTCGGCAGTCTTACCAATGATTGCGGTTTTGAGTAATGAAACAGGCTGGGAGTTTTTAAAAGCCTCAGGAATCTTTTGCAGGTGTTTAGAGTTAATTAGTTGATTCAGATGATTAGGTTAATAGCTCGTTTAGAGAACCTTTTCATGATATGCTAATTTTTTGAGACAGGAATTTTGGGTTTTCATGAGCTGTATGCCAAAATCATCAGTATTAAAACAATAAAACACTTGAAATATTTCAGTTGGTGTGCAATGAATCTAAAACATATGAAAGTTTAAGTTTTATCATTACATTATGGAAAATAATGAACTTTATCACAATGTGCTAATTTTTTGAGAAGAACCTGTACCACAAATGACAGCTGCGGGAACCAGGATGTAGCCGGAAGTTTAACTACTCAGCCTATTTGCAACCGCCGTCACTCGTGCACAACGCATTAACTAAAATAAAACACAAATTGCAACTCTCACCACTTCCATGGCTGATAAGCGGATATAATAAATTAAACGCATAACTGGAGGAGGACAGATGAACACACCATCAGCCGATTAAAGCAGCTGTGACAAAACGCTGAACACGAAAGCGACCATAAACACAACCGCTCTCCTATACCGGCACACAGTCGCGTTCAAACACGATAGCGGACACCCCACCACATTCGGGAAATGATGATCTGCCTAGGTACATTCGACAATGGCTTTTATAGCCCGCACAATTGATGACATTAAAACGCCTGCCCCAACCATTTAACTAGGGAAATCATGCCACACAAGCATGCATATATTCATCTCATTTGCACAAAAACATATTCAGCATTCCTCAAAATGAATAAATACAGTAAAACTCAATAACTGTAGTGAGTGAAATTGAGTAAAATGTTTTTTTCTTTGCCGCTGACCTTCGATTATCTAATTCAACCATACCAATTAGTAAAAATTACTTTAGATATACATCACATCACAAGACTGCAATCTGGAATGGCAGCACAACCCCCCCCCCCCCCCCCCCCCCCCCCCCCAAAAAAAAAAAACAACAACAAAAAAAACAAAGAAGCCGCAGCCCAGGTCAGAAAAAGTAACACAAAAGTAACATAACGTATTACTCTCCACAAAAAAGTAACACAATTAGTTACTTTTTTACAGTGAATTATGTTCGGCCTGGCACTATCAAGCAGATATGGAGGGTGTTCGGCCAGGCTCAAGTGGATCTGTTTGCGTCTCACTGTCCACTCTGGTTCTCCCTCACGCATCCAGCTCCTCTTGGACTGGATGCGATGGTACAGACGTGGGCGAGGCTATGCTTGTATGCTTTTCCCCCGATCGTTCTACCCCCGGGAGTTCTGGAGAGTTTGCAGTATGCCTACTCCTTATAGCCTTGAGGTGGCCGGGCAGAGTTTGATTCCCCAATTTAGTGTCTCTCCTCGACGGGCCTCTTCTGGAGCTACCCGTCAGGAGCTACCCAAGCAGAGGGCTCAATTATTCGCCCCTGACCAGAACTGTGGAACCTGTGGGCTTGGCCTCTGAGGGGGCCCAGCTCATAGAGACAGGTCTCTCAACCGAGGTTGTGGAGACCATTCTACAATCTAGAGCTCCTTCCACAATGAAACTTTATGCTCTCTAAGGCTCTAATGTCAGGAGTGTCCCTCCAGGGCGTTTGTGATGCGGCAGGGTGATCCTCACTGCATACATTCGTCAGGTTTACTCTTTGGACTTGGACTCTACACTGGGGTCTCGGGTGCTTTCGTCCTATTGCTGCTCTTATGATTTCACACAGGACAGACACTTCTCGTTATGGTGGCGTTGGTATAGACATTCCCTTAGCGTCAATCGTCGCAGCGCGAGTTCCCTTGAAAGGGAACGCCTCGATTACAAATTTAACCTCGGTTCCCAGAAGAGGGAACGAGACGCTGCGTCACCTGCCATATCTCATATGTGCCTGTAAGCAACTTGCTCAGACCTTAAGAAGCTAGAGCTGCTTAGTTTGGGCAGGCTTTATAGTTCTACCAGAAAGACTCGGGGGATAAAATTAAGTAACAAGCATTAATTTATTGGCAGCCCAGTAAGCAATTATTTGTAAAGTTCTTTGGCGTAGGCCCCGTCCATAGATCGTAATCCGAGGGTAGCGGATCAGCATCTCCTGCCTGAAGACGAAGGCAGGGGCGCAGCCGACCCCCCAGGGAAGTATAGACGGGACCATCCTGGTGGTGGTGGGGAGGGTGGAGGTTGTTGTCGCGTCAGCATCTGCGAACTCAAACATGTGTAAGTACCGATCTTTTATACAATAAGAATAAAGGCGTGATTGGATAACTTGAAGGTAACGAGTGACGCAGTAATTGAGTCTTCCTGGCAGAACTTATGCTAAAGCTTTCATTTTCCTGGTTCATGACGTCACCCACCTCTGACGCTCCGCCACACCATTGGACTGATTTCACATGTGCTTCAAGACATCATCATGCAAAGCGTTCCCTTAGCATCAATCAACGCAGCGTTTTGTTCCCTCTTCAGGGAACGGAGGTTACAGTCGTAACCAAGGCAATATTTATAGACGTTTAGATATTTTAATAAATGACACACTTAAAATAGCATATAGCATTCATCAAGTGTTAAGATGAGATTTTGTGCCGTCTATGATCAATAGAAAAATGAAGGTGCGACGGTCATCTTACCCTAGATGTGCATGTGTTGTTTGAACCACTGACAATATTTAGTCAACAGCACTTCATACATTTTTTCTTTGCATACAAGCTGTCACTATTAGACTATTAGAGTGAGAGACTATTCGAGTGCAGTGAGGGGATTCTCATGTGTATGCATATGTGTATTTCACAGACTTTTATACCACTAAATAAAATAAAATACTGTTTTGAGAACCACAGATTTGTTAGACTTTGTGTAACACATAGCACACACATCCCGACAACGCCAGCAAACAAAGGCCAAGCTGGTAAAACTGGCTGTCACACAAAAACCATGTGGTGAGTAGTTTTATTTTAAGCCCAATTGCTTATCCCTGGGATTGACAAGAATGCACACATTACATTTTTTGGTCACGGCAGTAGTTCAGGGACTGTCTCTGAAGGTAAAAATTCACAGAATGTGTCAGAATCATGTGATCACTAACAGAATACTGTCAAACTAGAGACAATAAATCACGTTTACTATGAGGGGAAGCTAGAAACATCACTGACATGTATGACCTCTGTAGCCCTCACTGTAATCTTGTTGAAGAATGCAGGCTGCGCTGTGAGAGCAAATGTAACACCTCTCTTTATCTCGATTGTCTTGATTTTCAGACAATATTGTGGTGAAATTCAAGATCTAAGTATTGGCTTCATTCAGGCGCGCTGGAAGCTGTTTCATGCGAGGGGGGCTGAGGGTTGGAAAATATGTGACTTAATTATGTTATGGCTGACGACAAGACATGACATTTCTCTGTACTGTAGCCTATATGTGTTGTAGCATTAAAGAAAACATTTAGTTTCATATGTATGTTTAAATATTATAGGCTAAAGTTATTTTTTTATTTAATCAAAGTTGATTATGAAAGTGAGCATGCAGCGTGAGAAAGAAATGATACATGAGATCATGAGATACCCAAAATGTCTGGAGACATGTCACATGGTGTGAGTAATACATAATTTTTACCTTCACTAAGTTTTTTTGTTTGTTTGTAGAAAGACTCTTTTTAAAAGATTTTCATTTAGTATAAATTGTATCTTAATTTTGATCAATGTTTTATCAACCAATTGCCTGTATTTAATAAATAAGAAGAAAATATATAGCAGACAATGTAAGGCGCCAGCGATCACTTGCATTGCACGTGAACTGGAGGGCGCCGAAACTCAGCTTGTGCCTCACAGATTTGATAAATATAGGGTATCTATTAGCTTGAAATGTCTACTTTTAAACAAAACTATTCAAAACGAAAAGAAATAGGCTACTCTCTGATTATGTAGGCCTAATCAAATGTGCATTTCTCTCTGGCGTTCATGGTGAGTCCGCATAACTTCATCTTTGCAGCGACACAGAAAACACCTGTTTATTAATAAACAATTAAATGTCTCCTTGCTATTTTTGACACATTAATAATCATTACTTTCGCCAGTTCTTTGTGGCAAGCTTTATGAGCGCGGCAATATTAGGCTACGTAAACGCTCATCCTGTATAGCCTATTTAAGTAATTAAATCAATATAAAAGGGCGATGTGTCCACAGTGGCTAAAATGAACAACTACTAGTCGACTAGCGAAAAAACTTTAGTTGGAGGCAGCCCTTATTCCACAAATTTTCGAACCAGCAGGACATTCTGGGTCGAGCGCGCGACCCTGAGCGGAATAGCGGAGCATAATATTCAGATTAACAACTTTTAATCTTGTTATTATTGTTATTATTAAAAATAATTTATATTGAAATAAAACATTATACAGGGTCGTGCTAATTGCAGAGTAGGCAATTGCCTAGGGCCTCAGGTTTGGAGGCAGTGCCTCCATAACCGTCACATTCCCCTATTCACTAGTCCACCAATCAAGACGGGCAGCAAAATACTAGGCTTTTGTCCATTGGATATAGATTAATTGACACTCATCTGTAATTTAACCAATTAATGTCACCGTTTCAAAATGGGTCCCACCTTCTGAATGTATGAAACTTTAGTTAAAGTCATTGAATTGAGTTAAGCGAAAGGCTAAACAGGCATGCAAAGAAGTGCAGCTCACAATGTAGGTGTGCAAGCTTTATCGATTTTGGAGTGATTGTAATGTATTCCAAAAATAAACTTGTTCTGTCAATCTGCGTCATTTTGGAATATATCTTTTGCTGGTTTGTTATGAGTTTAAAAGAGCGTGAGCGCAGACACGTATATTTGTACAATGAATGACATTGCGTCGGGAGCTGACTAGCAAAATACTAAAGTAAAAGTAAAGAAGTTTGTATTCAAACTTAAAGAGCAAACGACAACATTTTAAAGTTTCAAAAAAGTTCCTCAGCTGTAGTACCTCATCTTCCAAATTCTGCTGATGATTACATTACTGCTCTAACATAATACTTAGGTTTCAAATCATAAATACTGATGTTATATTTATTTAAAAACAAAGCATTTTTCTTCTTAGTAACTTGTCTTTTTTACTTCCACTAGCAGTGTATATAGTGCATACTGCAATATCTATATTGGTTCAATAGAAGTCCTCTCCGTACCCAGCTAAGAAAAAAAAAAGCACTGATGTTCATTTAGTGAAGTGGTGTCCAGGGAGTGTCTGTAATTATTTTTTGTCAATGTAATGTTGTCTTTTTTTTTTGTTCTGTTTTGTATTCTCATTTTAGTATGGGGGGGGGGGGGACATACATTTTGCCTAGGGCCTCCAAATGTCTAGAACCGGCCCTGAAACATTATATAATATCCACCAGAAAATGAGTTGAACATTATTAAAAAATAATAAATCAAAATATGGGGTCAATTAGAGAATTTGTGGAAAGAAAGTCCTATTCCACCATGGTTCACAAAATCCTGAAGTTATTAAATATAATGAAAAATAAACTACCAAAGGTTTCAAAGGTTTGTGGTCGTTAAGATTTTTTTATGTTTTGAAAATAATTATATTCTGCTCACCAAGGCTGCATTTATATGGTTGAAAATACACAAAAAATAATAATTTAAGTTTGTCTGAAGAGGGGACAAAATCTCTCTTGGCACTTAGTTGCCTGGTAGTGGTGGCTCAGGCTCTACATCCCTGGGCACCAATTCAGGGAGCTGACATCCAAATGAGACAGGGGCTATGGCCTGGGGAATGGAGACTCCCCCCTGAGATGGTGGAGCTTATATGGAGGGAAGTCGGTCAGGCGGAAGTGAATCTATTTGACTCTCAGTAAACAACACACTGGTTCTCCCTCTCGTATCCAGCCCCTTTGGGCTGGATGCCATAATGCAGACTTGGCTGAGGCTGCATCTGTACTCAGTTTCCCCGATCATTCTACTCCTGGGAGAACTAGAGAGCAGAGTTATGATGTGGGTTTGGCCTCTGAGGGGGCCAAACTCATAGACTCAGGTCTCTCAACTAAGGTTGTTGAGGAACAAGGAAACTGGCAGAAATCATCAGCTGGATCCAGTTAACTGCCTGTGGTACAGTGCTGGAATTCCTGCAGGATCGGGTTATCCCCTCCACTCTAAAATTTTTTCGTGGCGGCCTAGCTGCTTACCTCATACCTTTGGGTGGTGTCTTTGGGGAGAAACCCGTTGGTACCTTGTTTCCTCCATGGGGCCTAATCAAAGCCTAATAAGGGGTATCCCTACTCATGCGGCTGGCTGGTCCTTTCCACACACATTCTTCAGGTTTTACAACCTAGATTTGGGTTTCACCCCTGGGTCCCAGGCGCTTCTGTCTTCGTTGTGCTCGCCTGATTTCACACAAGACAGGCACTGGTCTAAATGTTCCCACAGCGTCATTCTCAACACACAGCGAGTTCCCTTGAAAAGGAACGTCTCTGTAACGACTGTAACCTTGGTTCTCTGAAAAGGGAACAAGACGCAGCATTGCCCTGCCATACTTCCGGCATGCATGTGATCGACTTGCTTCGGCCTATCAGAAGCTGACATTGTTTGGTCTGGGTGCGCTCTATAGCTTCCTGGTTGTGATGTTTTGTCATGTCATTGGACTGATTTCACACATGCTTCATGACGCTGTAACAGTCACAAGCCTGTTATATGGCCTGTTCAGGGGCACTAGGGGCACTAAAGGTCAACATATTTGTGTATAAATCATGTCATATCGTCGCTGTCCGATGAAAAACGCGTATGTCCATTTTGCCGATTTTGAGATTTTTCGACAGATAGAATGTCCAGGTTCATTTCCGTATACAGTATGCTTCACATTATCTAAATGACCAATGAAAAGTTGTGAAATCATGTCATCTGATTTTCACGTATATCCATTTGGTGTCAAAGCTGTCAATCACGCCGCGTATCTCCCACCGTGTGGAGGCATCTCGCCGGTCAGGGCCGGCTCTAGCCCTTTGGTTGCCCTAAGCGAGATTGATTTTTGCGCCCCCCCCCCCCCCCACCCCCCTCCTTTAAAAATAATGAGTATTTATTTAACTAAACAAAAATACTCTTATAGTCACTCCAAAACTTCAAAAAGGAAATTATGACTTGAACTGTAATAAATTGTTTATACAAATGCTACAAATACAAAGAACGTTCAAGGATATTTCAATCATCCTACATAGTTGCATTGTACAAATACATTTTATCCGACTATGTAACTTGTAGTAGATAAATGACAATTACTACCACCACTACTATTATTAATAATCTATTAGGCTGCTACAAGGGGGGTTCGGGGGCATGCTCCCCCGTAAGAAAATTTTGTGCATTTTAATGTTAAATTCATCAATCTGGTGCACTTTGAGAGTTCAAAATTAAAAGCTCCAACCCATATTCAGTGTTCAAATTAAACAAAGAAAAATTCAAACCTCTTTTAGTTAGTGTCTGTCTACATTACATAATAATAGTTATAATATTAATCCCATGATAATACGCATATATTGTAAAACAATGCACTGAAAAATAAAGGAAACTTTCATAAGTTTTGTACTAATTTCTATACTAATATAAAGAGTATTTTTCTATACTTCACATTAAAGATGTGATTGGGCCAGCCCAGTGTCAATCAAGAAAACAACTAATGATCCGCTGAACTACGCGTTTCATGCGGTGTCAGAAAAAAAGCTAACGCTGACTTTTTTTTTACCAATGCATTACACCAGCACTAACCCAGCGCCGCCGATTAAACAAAACAAAACGAATCGGCTATTTCTATTTTAGCCCCCGGACGCTTTTTTGCTTTATCCATCTATTTCGACGACAACTCAGTACTCGTGCCTGTTCGCTCAGCGCTCACGGCGCCCGCGCCCGCGCCCGCTCGCGATATTATTAGAGGGGGGTCCCCTGTCAAAATTCAATGATGAAATCTTATGAGGGCGCCTACTCCGCTACACATACCGGTATACCCACTTTGCGCCACTGGCAGGCTGTTGCAGTGTTAATGAAGTACTATAAAAGCGGAAAGTTCCTTACGCGGCTCCAGGGTATAAGGCGCTGGCGCCCTTAGCATTTGCCTACACTGCCTAAGCCACGGGCCGGCCCTGTCGCCGGTCTCGTGAAGTTGCATCACCGCTCCACATTTTGATTGACAACCGTCACAACCTACCAGTGACCGTGTTTACTCTTTTCCTTACAACCATAGGATAGGATTTCAAAAACCGCTGATGCATTTGTATGCACTTCTGACGATCCGCTGTTAAATATAGGTGAAAAACTATACTGGAAAAGGGTAAATAAAATGCTTTCTTAAAAAATTGTGAAAAAAGGGGAAAGGAACGAACGCACGTTTTCTTAATATGTAATTAAAAACTAACAGACTGATGTCAATGCGGGACATTTTCTCAATATGCGACGTGCGGGACAAGGGGTGAAAATGCTACGCGGTGCAACGCAACGCGGTACGGGTGGTCACCCTACTAGGAGTGGAGAAGAGTGACAAAATTACGGTAGGACTGTGCAAACAAAGTATCAGTCTAGCATTGCAATGTCAGTGTATTGATTCATTGTCCCTTCATAGTTTGCAAGAGACATTTAATAAACTGAGCGTATTTAATAAACTGAGCATAGCCTATTCATCTGTCAATATGAAACGCGACTTGGTCATTCTAATTAATGATCGGAAGAACGCGTATCGACCACCGTTACTGTAAAATATGCAAGTATGTCCATTTAAACTCAATTTTGGTCAAATGTGGATTATATCATTATACTGGCAAGAATGTGGTTACATTTAAAGATGCCGTACCAAGTATGACAACGCTACGTTCAACTTCTTTTAAAATTACGGTGTTTTTTTCACTTCCTGAAAAGTAACCGTTTTGGACCTACGTGAGTTTAATCGGACAGCAACGATATAGTAGAATGAGTGAGTGCAGCGTGCAAAAGCTGAAGCATGGCCTTGCCATGTGCTTATTGAGTCCTTGTTGAGAAACATTTGTTTTATGCACAACAATATTTGTGTATGAATTGTATGTCTAACTTATTTCTTGCACTTTGTTTTGGAAGTGTTTGAACTATATTATTTGGTTGGTATTATTTAGTATGGCTTCTTTTGATTTTTGTAGAAGGACTTTTTTGTGTTTTCTGGAGGATTATGGTCCTTCTGTGGGGAAATTTCATGATTTCCTTTGTGCCAAAAAGCTCTTCAACCCATCATTCGACTATCACCTTATACGGATCTTCCATGAACTTTGATATTGAGTACATAGTCAAATGGATTAACACTGACAGTTATGCTGTCATAAGGCATTTAAGACCTCGAATGGATTTCAGATAAGACTTTATTCAATTAATTCCACTTAATTCATCACCCACGGACATTGGTCTTTCTTGAATTCTATGTTCCTATTATTATTTTTTTATTGTTTTTATTTTTTTTTGGTATGTATAATTTGGATGAAAGGTTGAAATGAAGTGACTATTACTATGTTTAGCTTGAATGTTTTTACTAAAAATAAACTACCAATATTTTGCATTCAATAAGAGTCTCTGACTATGTTTATACTTTGTTAAACAAACTATGTTATTGCAGTAGGTTTCCTTTTATAAGTTGTATAAGTATGACTGGTTTTGAGTTTAGTTAAATCTGAAGTTACAACGCAATCTCGCAGAGGCGTTTACACAGCGTCATTCTCAATGCATCATCTCATTCCCTTTTCAGGGAACCAAGTTTACAGTGAGATGTTTTCTACTTGAATATATTTTCCTGTGATGGCAAAGCTTAATTTTCAGCATCATTACTCTAGTCTTTAGTATCACATGGTTCTTCAGAAATGATTCTAATATGCGGATTTGCTTCTCCATGTGATGTGGAAAACAGTTTTTACTTTTCCGATCTGCTGTTCACTGATCGATTGCTCCTGTCTGCCTTCCTGCCTGCTGTGAGTTTGTTTGCGTCGAGGCTGTAAGCTCTACGCCTCGTATTAGCTTTGTATTTCTTTCTGTTTTGAACCATCATTTACTATCATTCCTAGTTGTTTATATTACTAAATATAGTTTACCCACCATCTCAGATTAACCTTACATCGCTAGCTTCCGTTATTGTTAGCACAGAACGCGTGTTTACGCGCCACCCACGCTCATTTATTTATTTTTATTTTCTCTCGCGCGCCCGCGCCTTTGAGTTAATAAAAGCCCAGGTAAGTAAGAATCAGTCAACACAAACGGTGAGTAATGTCTTGTCCTGTTATTGTCACCTGTGTCACATGTCATATGTTTAGTGTAGCCTTCTCCGATGGCAATATAGGATTTATTTGTGATAAATGCAAGGAGACAGTCAGGCTGACGGAGAAGATTTCAGAGCTAGAGACACGCATCCAAACTTTAATTGAGGATAGTAAGGATAGTACTAGAGCTTTAGATACTATTTTGGATGCGCCTAGCATAGTGAACTCTGTACATGATTCGGTTCCGGCTGAAGTAGAGCCCAGGCAGCAGGGCAGATGGGTGACCGTGAGAGATCGCTCTAGTCGCGGGTTAAAAAACCACTCTTCCGTTCCGATTACCATAACAAATCGATTTGCCCCACTCAGTGAAACACCCACTGAGAATTCGGCTGATTGTGCCCTGGTAATTGGTGATTCGATCACACGGAACGTGAAAATAGAGACACCAGCCACCATAGTCACATGTTTGCCGGGAGCAAGAGCGCCTGACATCAAAGCAAATTTAAAAGTGCTGGCTAATGCTAATCGTAAATTCTCTAAGATCATTATTCATGTCGGCACTAATGATGTTCGACTCCGCCAGTCGGAGATCACCAAAATTAATATTAAAGAGGTGTGTAAACTCGCAAGTACGATGTCAGGCACTGTAATTTTCTCTGGCCCCCTTCCTGTTCGCAGGAGTGATGAGATAGTTAGCAGATTGGCCTCACTCAATGGTTGGTTGTCTAAGTGGTGTCCGTTGAATAATATAGAATTCATAGACAATTGGAAAAGTTTTTGGGGCAAGCCTGACCTGTTGAAAAGAGATGGTGTTCATCCCTCCTGGGATGGTGCTGCTCTTCTCTCTAGTAATACGGCACATAGTCTTAGAGCTAAAACATGACAATCTGGGGCTCAGGTCAGGTAGCAGACAGACTGGCTAAACCGACCGTCTGCTAGCGGCCTCGCGTCACCAAGGTCAGATAAATCCCATCACATAGAGCCTCTTTCACCTAGATATCATCATATAGAGACTGTGTCTGTTCCCCGAATTTGGAAATCCAAAAAACGTCAGGTAAAAAATTTAATTGATGTTCAACAAATAAAAAACAGATATAATACAGATGAACAAATGATAAAGCTTGGGTTGCTGAATATTCGATCCCTTACTTCAAAATCGCTCATAGTTAATGATATGATTTCAAGTTATAATCTAGATGTGCTGTGTTTGACAGAAACCTGGCTAAAACCAAACGATTACATTACTTTAAATGAGTCAACCCCACAAGATTACTGTTATAAACATGAACCTCGTCTAAAACGCAAAGGGGGAGGTGTTGCTGTAATTTATAGTAATATTTTCAAAACCACTAAGAAATCTATTTTTAAATATACTTCTTTTGAAGTGTTGGTGCTTAATGTAAAAATATATAGTGTAAACGATAAATCACGTTTGAGATTTCTGCTGGCTACTGTATACAGGCCACCAGGGCACCATAAAGATTTTATCAAAGAATTTGCGGACTTTCTATCAGAATTAGTATTGGCTAACGATAAAGTACTAATTGTTGGTGATTTTAATATACATGTAGATAATGAAAAAGATGCATTGGGATTGGCACTTAAAGACATTGTAAACTCAATTGGAGTTAGACAACACGTGTCAGGACCCACTCATTGTCGTAATCATACTCTAGATCTAATATTATCACATGGAATAGATGTTGATGCCGTTGAAATTCTGCAGCAGAGCGATGACATCTCAGACCATTATCTAGTCTCATGTAAATTACATTTAGCCAAGGCTGCAAAGCCGACTCCGTGTTATAAATATGTTAGACCTATAACTTCTGCCACTAAAGATTGCTTTATCAATAATCTTCCTAATCAGTTTCATCATCTCAGCATCCCGGATAGCTTAGAAGAACTCGATATTGCAACAGAAACTTTTAACTCTCTCTTTTCCAGCACTTTAGATGCAGTTGCTCCGTTGCGCTTAAAGAAGATTAAAGAAAATAGTCCAACGCCGTGGTACAACGAGCACACTCAGGCCCTTAAGAGAGCAGCCAGAAAAATGGAGCGCAACTGGAAGAAAACAAAACTAGAGGTATTTCGGATTTCATGGAAAGAGAGCTCGATTGCTTACAGAGAGGCTTTAAAAGCTGCTAGATCTGCTTATTTTTCAACCCTATTTGAAGAAAATAAACATAATCCTAGGTATTTATTTGAAACAGTGGCTAAACTAACGAAAAAGAAAGCTTTAAGCACAGAAGTTTCCAAGCAACACAGCAGTAATGACTTTATGAACTTCTTCACTTATAAGATTGATAATATCAGGGACAAAATTATAACTATGCAACCGTCTACTACAGTATCGCATCAGGGAGTGCATTGTAGTCTCCCTGAGGAAAAATTGTTTTCATTTGTTGCTATAGGAGAGGAAGATTTCTGCAAACTCGTTAATTCATCTAAATCGACAACTTGTATGTTAGACCCTATACCGACTAAGCTACTGAAAGAGATGCTTCCACAGATCATAGATCCTCTTCTTAATATCATTAATTCGTCTTTGTCTCTAGGATATGTACCAAAAACCTTTAAGCTGGCTATGATAAAACCGCTTGTTAAAAAACCGCAACTTGATCCTTCAGAATTAGTCAATTACAGGCCGATCTCAAATCTGCCTTTTCTGTCAAAGATATTAGAAAAAGCAGTATCCTCACAACTGTGTTCCTTTCTTGAAAGAAATGATATCTGCGAGGATTTTCAGTCAGGATTTAGACCGCACCATAGTACTGAGACAGCTCTCATTAGAGTTACAAATGATTTACTTTTATCATCCGATCGTGGTTGTATCTCTCTATTAGTGTTACTTGATCTTAGTGCTGCATTTGACACAATTGACCACAACATTCTTTTAAATAGACTGGAAAACTATGTTGGCATTAGTGGAATTGCACTAGCATGGTTTAAATCATACTTATCTGACCGTTATCAGTTTGTAGCAGTAAATGAAGAGATGTCTTATCGATCACAAGTTCAGTATGGCGTACCACAAGGCTCAGTACTAGGACCGCTGCTGTTCACTCTGTACATGCTACCATTAGGACATATCATTAGGAAACATGGAATTAGCTTTCATTGTTATGCCGATGATACTCAGCTGTATATTTCTTCAAAACCTAACGAAACTTACCAATTCACAAAATTAACGGAATGCATAGCTGATATAAAAAATTGGATGACTAGTAATTTCCTACTACTAAACTCTGAAAAAACAGAGATTCTAATTATTGGACAAAAAACTTCCACACGTAATAACCTAGAATACTGTCTAACCCTTGATGGCTGCTCTGTTAAGTCTTCGTCGTCGGTTAGGAACCTGGGTGTGCTCTTTGATAGCAATCTTTCATTTGAAAGTCATGTGTCTAGTATCTGTAAAACCGCATTTTTCCATCTTAAAAATATATCTAAATTACGACATATGCTCTCATTAACAAATGCGGAACAATTAGTTCATGCTTTCATGACAACAAGACTAGATTATTGTAATGCTCTACTGGGTGGTTGCCCTGCACGCTTAATAAATAAACTACAGCTGGTCCAAAACGCAGCCGCTCGAGTTCTTACTAGAACCAGGAAATATGACCATATTAGCCCGGTTCTGTCAACACTGCATTGGCTGCCTATTAAACATCGTATAAATTTTAAAATATTGTTGATTACTTACAAAGCACTAAATGGTTTAGCTCCGCAGTACTTGAGCGAGCTCTTAACGCATTATAGTCCTTCACGTCTATTGCGATCTCAAAATTCGGGCCAGTTGATAATACCTAGAATTTCAAAATCGACTGCGGGCGGTAGATCCTTTTCCTATTTAGCACCAAAACTTTGGAACAGTCTTCCTACCATTGTCCGGGAAGCAGACACACTCTGTCAGTTCAAAGCTAGACTAAAAACACATCTCTTTGACCTAGCATACACATAATATATTATAGACTTCTATAATTCAATATTAGGCTGCATAGATTAGGTCAGCCGGAACTGGGAACACTTCCCTTAAATCCTGATGTACTCGTTACATCATCATAAGAAGAATGGCATCTACGCTAATTTTAGTGTCTTTGTTTATCCCGAGGTTTTCCCGCAGCCGACCGGATCCAGGCCGTATCCAGATCTGACTAGGAGCTTTGCCTGGACCCGATGACAACGCAGTGCTGAAGTGCCAACTAGCCTCTCCCTATGGAGGATCCCTTTCCCACTCTACAGATAAAATGTTGTGATTCCGGTTCGCGTACCCACCCCGAAGTGATAAAATAAAACAAAATTCTGTATCAAATTTACAGTTACTGTAAATCCGGCCTCTAGTTCATAAACGCCAGAGGAGAACTGGCCCCCGACTGAGCCTGGGTTCTCCCAAGGTTTTTTTTTCTCCATTAGGTCACCTGATGGAGTTTTAGGACACCAGTGGGTCACCTGATGGAGTTTTTCGGTTCCTTGCCACTGTTGCTTTGGCTTGTTCAGTTGGGGATATTCAAAATAATTAGCCAAGCATTAATACCATTGATCAGCCCTACCAAACGTGGATGTTTTTTCACTAAGAAACAAACATTATGTTATTTGATTGATATTGTGAAGCTGCTTTGATGCAATTTATATTGTGAAAAGCACTATATAAATACACTTGACTTGACTTGACTTGACTTGACTGCTTAATATTTTTGTGAAACCAGTGTTCTTTGATGAATTAGAAAGAACAGCATTTATTCGAAATTTAAATCTTTTATAACATCATAAAAGCCTACTGTCACTTTTGATCAATTGAATGTTGCCATTATATTAAATAATAAACATTTAATTACTTTTTATAGAAAAATATTACTGACCCCTAACTACTGAATGGTAGTGTATATAAAATATACTTTGGAATTTAGATTTCAGAACTTAATTTAAAGACTTTTATTGGAATTAAATTGGCACATAAGCCTGTCTCATGTATATTTACATCCATCCAAACACATCTTTCCCATCCAGTCACTGCTTTATATATATTCAGCACATTCATAATGTAAATAGATTTAGGTGTCAGAGGAACAGATTACTTGTGGCAGGAGTGCTTAACTCAGCTCATGGTCATTTACATCGTGACTGTGATCAAACGCACTTAATCAAAGTTGTCAAAGATTTTATACAGGAAAGAATGTTAGAACAGACTTGTAACTAAACTCTATACCTTTAGGAAAGGTGCATAGTGTGCTGTGTGGTCATTGATGGACTGAAGCTGCCATTAATACAGTGATTATGTATAATCAAATCTATGCAACATAGGTTAATTGAAAAAAAATGTGTTTTACAAGACTCTAAAAACGTATACAATTCTGAACTCTGAAACAAACACGAGGGAGTAAAACGACAACAGCTTGTACTGGAATCCCTTTCATACAAATTATGGTTACGAGGCAGATTAGTGATTAATAAAGACTTACTTTTGCAAAGTTATGACCTAAAAAAAGGCTTTTCCCATAGCTAACTTTTACCAAAACTAATACATTTTGGTGCTTGCACTATATCCAGCTGCATAAATATGGCTTTCCTGACAGTAAACTTGCTCTGTGGCTCACCTGGTACAGCATTACACTTGAGATGTGAAGCATTCGAGTGCAAGTTCTTTGAAACACAATTCACGCTAAAAGAGCTGAAAGTCTTGAAGAAGGAAGCTAAAATGGCATGGTTTCTGCAGCAAAGGTCTTTTTATCTTACATTTGCCTCAGTTGAGACTAGCAGCTTTATGGTAGGGTCACCTTTTTGCGCCAACTTATGATACGTACAATAACCAAAGTAATAAAATATTGCCAGACTGACATTCATCTGCTTCAGATAAAACCGAACATGATTTCAGAGCCAATCACTGGACATTTCACTGTAAAAATAATATAATTTTGCAGATATATCGCCACACAGGCATGTACATTTCCAATTCTGGGATACAAAAACTCTATACTTTTATTTTTTCAAAAGAGCTGTCAGATGTGTTTCAGTAAATGTAATTAAGAATTTTTTCCACATTTCAATTTTAAAAGGAAACATTTGCAGCTTTTCTAATGGCTCCTATTTACAGCATCAGTACTCCTGCTGATGTAATGATGTGTAAAACCGACAGAATTAGGTGATTTAACACAGTTTAAGAGATGAGTGAAAACCTAATGCAGTCTGGCTTGCCCGTCTTTGAGTTTTCCTCAAGGTTATGGACGTCACATGAGACCTGTTAATGAGTCAACAAACATTAGCAAGACAAAAGTAACATTTAACATGGAATTGTCTCTGCTAAAAAACATACAGTATTTTTTTTTGTTTTGATGGTGCAGTGCTGGCCTAATGCATCAATCTGACCCACTAGCCAGTAAAATTCTCTGGACTTTTGCCCATGTTTAATCCCATGGGGTCAATATACAGATCTGTCCTGCTACATACGTAACATCCTCAGGCGAGAATCTCTCTCATTTAGTGCCGTGTGTTCACGCTGTGAATGTAGGCTATCTATTACTTACTTGCAGTGGAAGTTCTCCACCTCCTGTGAGGAGCTGCATTTGGTCGAACGCACCACTGAAACATCCTGCTGCTCAGCTGACTGGGAAAAACCACATGAAATTTAGCTATAACAAGGTTTAGAGAGGATTTCAAAGGGCAAAAGTGGAAAATGTGAAAAAGTAAACATCTCAAAAGTATTAATAAATCATTGTTAGCACATTTCAACTTTAAAAGGCTTAATATGCAGGTTGTATGTGATGCCATAAAAACATGCTGCCTATGATAAATTGTGAAGTAAATAAAAAGTAATTGTGGTTAAATTGTATATTTACATGATCGAGATGTCTTGGGAGTTCACTGAGAGCATCAATTATAACCAACCACATTAATTATGAATATCATGAATTTATAATGAAATGAAGTGTTTTAACCCACTCCAGATATTCAGTTTAGAATCTATGCTGGGTCCAAAGGAATTCTCTTCATTGCTACAAAAGAGGGGAAAAGGTTTAATTTAACTCATTACATGGCTCTCTGAAATGCTTGATTCTGATTGGTCAGTCGCAAGATTCCAAGGTCAGTTATTCCTTGATAAGGACCGTTGCCAATAGCATGACCGCTCAATCTGGGGTGTCTGAGGGCGCCGCTTCTTTCATGTCTCTCATATCACACAAACAATCATTCTAGCAACAAGATGAAGTGTCCATCTTGTTGCCAACGATTGTTTTGTAAACTATTATGGATTCTAAGATCATTTAAAAAAAAAAAAAAAAGATTTTAAAGCAATGTTCAAATCAATTTTCATGTCCATGTCATTATTTATGTAGAGAAAACTGTGTAGTAAGTGATATGACTGTTTTATCCCTTAATCTCGTTTGAACTTGTTTGCTTAAAGCTGCTTGCTAGGAACTCTTTTTCGTTGAGGAAACTTGCGTTTAATAAGCTAATAAAGTATTTAAACTCAAATCAATATTCTATGTCAAATTATTTTGTGTGCCAAGTAGCCATCTAATAAGCATAATAGTGAACATCCAGTCCGTTGTTATTGCAAAATAAACTCTGAATGTCCATTATTCCTTACTTATAAAACAGCATAAAGTCTATAAAGGCTATTTGATGACAACAAAAAAGTCTCCTTCTAAGTTTGCAGGGTAAAAGTTGCACCGAGTCGTGACAGTCGTGACAGCTAAGTGCAATGTGTAATTTGAATAATTAAACATTACTTGAGGCTAGCATGCTGAGCACATCTCCTGCCTTGATGTGATCTCTCTGTGAGAGAGCCCCCCCTGGAGGAAGGAGTAGTATCAGGAGAGTTTTACAGTCCCTAAAGCCAAGAGAAAACCTGATAATGTCCTTTTGTGGTGAGCATACAGCCTCATATGAGGAAACAAAAATCGATCAGCGACAGGGGGTTTCACGCTGCATGACTTTACAAAAGAAAGAATCGCCGACAACTTCTGCCTGGTCCGCAAACTACGTTTCACAACCAAAAAAACGCGGGAAGTGATAAGGAAAAAACGCAAGATAACGCGTGCTTGAGACTGAATTTGTTATTAAAAATGATAGCTTACAAGAAGATTGCAATCCAAAATGTCTGTGCGCTGATTTGCAGTGAAAAGGAGAAAAATAAACAGTTTATGCAGGAGGAAATGGTTGGTAAGACGAGGGGAGCAAGGACTGTGTTCTGCAAATAGAGTTGGGGGTAAATATATAATTTTGCAAATGTCCTGCTGTTGCTGCTGGTCAAGCAAATGTTTCTGTTTGATATAATTCTAAATATATCTATTAAAATACTGATATTCTGGCCTATAACTCCTCCCCGAACTCCCGCTGCACTGCATCTTGCTCTCACATTGGCTGTAGGTCATCGCCGATGTAGTTTCCAGTCAGAACACTTTCACACAGCAGGATTTTAAATTGCCGACAGGTCCAGATATTTAGCATGCCAAATATCTCACAGGCGTGGGCGACTCATCGGCGATTCTCTCATATCAACGTCTTGGATCACTCACACTGCGTGATTGTCACTCGCGTGAACGAGCAGCGATTTGCCTATTTGCCTAAAAACGGGCCTAAAATCGTTCAACGTGAACTCGGCATTAGATGGATTCCCCATTGAGCCGGGCCTGATGTCCAGCATGCTTAAACACATGAAATATAATACTATTCTGATATGTGACAATATTAATTTTCACAGGTTGTGAGAGTGCACATCAAGCCCTGCATATTTCATGTGTCTACTGTTTATTAAATAAAACTAAAATTAAAAGTCGTTTTTACATTATAGTCATTGCATGAGTAATTCTCATGACCAAGAAGTATAATGTAGAATAATTTCCATCCTATATTATTAGTATTTCTAATAAAAAAAAAATCCAGCATCCCATAAATTTGAACTTAAAAGTGTTGTATAATTGTTGTGTATAGCCAATTAATTTTTGTCGTATTTCATAACACTAGCAATTTATAATAAGAAATATACAATGGACAAATTACTATTACCATTCAAAAGTTTGGAGTAAGATTTTTTTAAATATTTGTTTAATGTTCTTTTGCTCACCAAGGCTGCTTTTTTTTTTCAAAATACAGTAATATTGTGAGATATTATTGCAATTTAAAATGTCTGTTTTGTATTTATTATATTTTAAAATGTAATTCACAGTTCTTGTGAAAGATCTGACAAGTACGAAACAAGGGCAAACCAATTCCATCCAAAATAAAGAAGGGAAATGTTTGACAGAAGAACAGGATATCCTTAAAAGATGGCCAGAGTACTGTTCCGAATTGTATACTCACAGAGCCACAGGAAATACTGAAGTGCTGAATGTCCCTCCACCAACTAACATCGATAACCACCTCATCCTTCGAGAAGAAGTTGAAGCAGCAGTAAAATCATTAAAGAAAGGGAAGTCGGCAGGAGTGGATAACATTCCAGCAGAACTGGTTCAAGCAGGTGGAGAGGCCATGATAGATACATTATGAAATATCTGCAATAAAATCTGGCAAACAGGCGAATGGCCGACACCATGGACTCAATCTTTGATAATTACCCTCCCGAAGAAAGGCAACCTTCAGCTATGCCAAAATTACCGCACCATCAGTCTGATCAGCCATCCAAGCAAAGTGATGCTGAAAATCACACTAAACAAACTGAGACCGCAAGCAGAGGAGATCATTGCTGAATAACAGGTGGGTTTCAGAACAGGCCGCAGCACGACAGAACAAATCTTCAATATCAGAATAATTTGCGAGAGGTATCTACAACACCAGCAAGAACTCTACCACGTATTCATAGATTTCAAGAAGGTGTAGTGAAGTGCCGCTGTTGGTGACGTCCTCTCTGTAGATGTTGACTTCGCCCTAGATGCACGCAAGTAATCAGCGTCTCATTCCAAGGGGTATATTAAGGCTGTGTTGCCACCGGAGATTGCGTCAATGTGCGACCGCCTTCTAGCGCGTCAATATGCTAGCGTCTGTCTGGTGCTCTGGCTGGAGGTGAGTGTGGCGGCTGGTTGTTATGCTCAAGCCTAACAGACTTTAAATTAAGTGTTACCCTTGTCAGGTGCTGGGCTGTTCACAGATAAGCACACGTGCCGGATACCAACGCTTGATGTACAAATTGCACTAAGCGTCGTGGGTGTATTGCTGCTTGGCTTCCTGGTAGGTCTCTTTCTGGCTCTTGTAGCTGTAATTATTTACTTAGTGGGTGTATAGTTATTATTATGGGGTTTATCTGTGTATTCCAGCTCGTCTTTGAACTTTTGAATTAATGCTACATATATTTTAGCTCATATTTGGGTTTTTGCAGGTGAATTGATCTGCCGTTTTAAGGGCACTTGAAGACTGTGCTGCCCGGCTTAGGACTTGTCATCGCTGCTGTTTTGTTCCTACTATTCTTTTGTTTTATTTTTAATTTATTTTGTTTCATCCACATGCTTGTTGCAGTTACACTTACACATATGTGAGCAGGCGTCAGCATTGTTGATGCTTTTTTTGCTTATTTGTTTCGAGTTATTTTGCTTTGTTATTTTGCTTGCTTCGGCTAATTGAAGCTAACGCCGGTCATTCAGGATGTGCTTTTATGCTGTCCTGGTCGTGACGTCACACGCCCGTGACATTCCGTCTCGCCATTGGACTATTTGACACACAGCTTCAGACGCAATCATGCAGAGGCGTTCCCAAAGCATCCACGACGCAGCATCTCGTTCCCTTCTCAGTGAGCAAATGTTACAGTCGCAACCTGAGACAATTTTCAGCATCATTACTCCAGTCTTCAGTATCACATGATCCTGATTTGCTGCTCAAGAAACATTTCTTATTGTTATCAATGTTGAAAACGAGTAGAAAGTTAAAAAAGAACAGCATTTATTTGAAATACGAATCTGTTGAAACATTATAAATGTCTTTCTTGCTGACACCACAACCTTTTGAACAGTAATGTGTTTCAGCCAAATTATGAGATGATGATTATAAAATACTTATCACATGGTATAAGAAGCATCAAAGGATGTCTATCTAGTCAATTATAGCATAGCCATAGAAATATGACTTCTCAAAATAATTGTTTATAATGTTTTCTTTACCATTAAAATAGAACAGCCTGTCAATCATGTCTTGATAAAGAGTAAAGATTCAGATAATTTTTTGTAATCAACCTGTGTAGTGTGAGGTACACATCTCCTGAGGGAAGTCCAAATACCTGAACAAACTCACAAGCTCAAGCAGAGCTTACATAAGAAAATAAAAAGAAAGGAGCAAAGAATTGGACTGGAAAAAAACCCAGTGCAAGTGTGAAGAGAACAAATAAAAGTTTCATCCCACATTTTCACAAAGGAGATGAAAACATTGATCTGGAGAATGATGATGAACCTGAGTGCAATCCTCTCACCATCATCTGTGTTTCATAAAGATTGCTATATTTTCTTTATCCCTGTAATTCCACTGTGTGTGTGAATCATATCTGAGATGCGGTTTGCTCTTCTGGATTCCTGCTTCCATTTGTCACTGCCTGTCTTGCATTAAGATAAGCATAATCTTCCGAAAGGAATAGCTGTATGCTGCATAGTATGTAATGAAACTTTAAAAAAAAAAAAATTGTGGGTTACATTTTATTTTGATGGCCCACTTTAGACATTCTACTACCTGTAACTTTGCAACTACAGTACATGTCAACTATCGCTCAGAGGATTGTAATTAGGCAATCATAAATCAAATAAGCATTTCTGAGCCACAGTAAACTGCCTCTTAAAAAGATGGTTAAAGTACTGAGACAAATGCTCAAGATATCTCAGGACTTGTTTCTATCGTCCAGAGAGGATAGAAATGACTGCATCGTTTCATCTGGAGAAACAAAAAGGCTTATTGTCATTTATCACTCTCCACATCGCCTGACTTTCAGTCACCTCTCTTCTCATCTTTAATAATACTGCACCAGTGAAAATAATCCACACTCTACACATGCAGTCCGTTTACATCAATTTCATAGCATCTAAAGTAAGAACCTATTTGTGTGCTGTATATAGAGCACTACGTGTTCTTGTCCTTAGTTACTTTGAAAAATGTATGTTAAAATGGTTGTTCAATCAAAAATAAAAATAAATTCCTTTAAAATGTCAATAGTTATTTAGTTATCACAATACCAAACCGATGCTTTCTTTGTGATTAAAGCTGTAAAGTTTTGTTTGATAAAGTATTAAATTCACAGTGTTTAAAGATTCAAGTCATATTAGTTTGTTTTATTTTATCTCAGTATTGCAATTAAGTGAACTAATTTCATTTAACTGCTTCAGTTTGAGTGGATTAACTGCTTCAGTTTGAGTGGATTTATTTATTTATTTACTAATTTATTTATTTTTTGTAATGTCCCTAGGCATCAACACTGGCAATTTATTAGGAAATTATGTTTCATAAAAATTAAAATGTAATGCGACATACAATGACTTAAATACATATTTTCTATGACAATTTGTTTTTTAATTTCTGTATTACATTTCATTTAGAATTGTTTTTAAAATAAAGTAAATACATATATATATATAAAATAAACAACTGTCCTGATATCATAATGAAGAAGAAAACTATTTAAAGAATAAAATTCTTGAAAATAAGCCTTTAGACATTATATTATTATTATTATTATTATTTTAATTGTCTAGCTTTTGAATTGATACTTGAATTAGTAATTTTTTCAAAAGTATTTTGAATTAGTACTTCATGCGTGTTGATTAGAACACCAAGAACGTGACAAAACAACGGACCCTCAAATGAGTAAAAATATGAAGTGTTACTCACAGAACGGTCACACACTGGAGCCAAAGCCGGTTGCCGCATCCGTCCTGAGGCCAGGAGTCAGCACAGTTAGAACAGTCAACCTAGAGCCAGAATGGGAGCACTGGCTCAGTGACCTGTCGACCATTGAGCCAGTCCTCACCTAATGCCTCACCCTCAGACTCTCTGCCCATCAACCTGTCCCTGGTAACTTTCTGCATGATCTGGAGCCATCTGATATCCTGCCTGCCCCATTGTTCCTGTTTTCTCCGCTGTCTGTGTGGACTTCCTCCACCCCTTCAGCTCCACCAGGTTCCTCCATCTGGTTCTGCCTTGGTCCTTACTCATAATAGAGTAGGCAAAAAGTGCCCAGATGACCTACTTCTTCCGGAGAGATTCTGAAGTGTCCATATGATGGACACTTGACTATCCCATGGGGCCACGGGATAGGGTTTGTGAACGGCAGTGAAGTGAACTGACGCTGGTAGGTCACGTGATAATTACAACATGGCGAATGTAGTCCGTCCTGATTACATTCATACAACACACATTCATACAATATAGAACATACTTTTTTAGCGGTTGTTACTTAGTCAAAATAAGTACCAACTCAAGAGTATGCGATTTCAGATGCACGCCTTGTTTTCTTCTGTGTATACTACTTGTTTTGTTCAGTTTGGGATCACCTATCATCTTTATTTTGAGTGTGTTTAAGCTAGTTTGTATTCCTGCATATTTTCCAGTGATCTCCTGTGATCTGGTTTGATTATTAAATACTTTTGAATGTATGACTACAGTATATGATTTTGGAATGATTTCAGCTAATTGTTTTACATACTGTATAAAAATAGTACAATCAGCTAAAATCATGTAAAAATCATATAGTCATAACTAAAGTTTTATGTACATTTCTTTATTATATAGCATCATTTTTATAATAAATTCCATTAACAAACATTATAACGTTATGTAGTGTTTAACAATCCCACAACAGCTGTTCGTGTATAAAGAACCCAGAAGTGTGGTTTCCTTTTCTGTAACCTCTCCCTAATTTCATCTACAGCATTGCAGGGATGACCTAAAATTATTTTCTTTAGCTCCTCTTCTTTCTGTTTTCCATCTAGCAAGAAATGAACGAGGGGAAGTAGCCAAGTGGCCAAGTGCTGCAGGTGTCTGACTCATGGTTGACGGGAAGTTTGCTCATGACTCACTCATGAAAATGCTCACGATTTTCCTTGAAGGCTTCACGGCTGTAAAAACAACAGAGAAGTTCATCAGATGACCAGTGGGATTATCAGCGACAGCCGGTACAAAACTGCTCTGCAGGATAGGTCACTGTTATTTAAACAGATATTAAAACTCATGTCTACTCCCGCTCCATTCCTGAATCTCCTCAATTTATTCTGGAATTACTACTGGGGGAAGTTGAGTGATTTTCTCTCTGCTTAAATAGAGTTTGGACAGATGAGGATTTAATAGAATGGATCTCTCTCTCTCTCTCTCTCTCTCTCTCTCTCCTCTCTCTCTCTCTCTCTCTCTCTCTCTCTCTCTCTCTCTCTCTCTCTCTCTCTCTCTCTCTCTCTCTCTCTCTCTCTCTCTCTCTCTCTCTGTGTGTGTGTGTGTGTGTGTGTGTGTGTGTGTGTGTGTGTGTGTGTGTGTGTGTGTGTGTTTGATTCCCAAACCATGACAGCTGTGCAGGTGGAAGGATAATTTGCCATTCTACTACTGGCAGGTGCTGTCAGTTGTTTGCTTGGAATCAGAAATCTGAGGAATTATTTGAGTGCTGCAGGGATTGTTTCCAGGGCTGTGGTCAATCAACAGAGAGTCATGACCCTGTGGTCACAGAGTGCTCTGTTGGGATCAGGGGAACAGCACCCCCAAAGGAACTATGAGATAAGTGCCTTGCTTAAAGATACATCAGAAGTGGAAATGCAGAGTTGCATGGTATAGCATAACTCATAAATGTAAACACCAATTGCTACTGTAGAGTCCTTCTGTACTCCATAAGCTTCTTAAAGCGCTACCCAGCAGTCACTGCACATGCCAGAATTTTAAATATTCACTTTTGATAACAGATTCACCAAGTAGTTATTAGGGGTGTAACGGTGCTCAGTAAAAAAATCTAACCGTACCGTTCGGCACGCACTTGCTCCGCGATTGATTTCAAATCTGATGACGCATTTATAATATGGTTGGTTGAAAATAATGCGTAAAACAGACAGTTCTGCTTATGTATGTTTCTGTCGATGAATGCACATGCTGACTCCTCAATAATACATTACAACAGCAATAATAAATAAAATAAAATGGTTACTCTTTGTAAACTTTGTTCAATGCGAGTGCCATATGCATTTACACCATCATCACCCGGGTGTTCACAGCGCGCGAGCGCAGGCGAGATAGAACAGTACATAAATATGGATGTATAAAAAATATGTTCTTACTTTTAACTTTACTGTTATAGCACGAGTCATTGAAATTGAAAACTTTTTTGAAAATGCTATAAAAGTTTTTGAAAACCACATGAAACCACCTAAACAATTTTTCTTTTTCTTAATTGTAGACCGCAATAATCCCTCAAATGAGTAAAATATGAAGTGTTACTCACAGAACGGTTGCACACTGGAGGAACTTGTAGAGGACATCTGGGATGTCTACAATGAGGTGAACTGGGAAGATGAAACCCCTAAACAGCTTTTCTGGATCGGAATGGATGATCCTGAATGGGAGCTAGTGATGATGCTGCTAGTGAGTGAAGATCACCGTCCCTTCGTTGAGTTTATGGAGTATTTCTTGTGGGTTTGTGGATCCTCTCTCACTGGACGATCAGCTCTAAGACCACGAGATAGTGCCCCCTCCATCCCAGGAGCCAGAGCCAGCCACAGGATCCACCCCGGAGCCAAAGCCGGGAGTTTTCTGTTTTCTCCGCTGTCTCTGTGGACTTCCTCCACCCCTTC
Source organism: Meda fulgida (assembly GCA_030578275.1). Classification (NCBI taxonomy): domain Eukaryota; kingdom Metazoa; phylum Chordata; class Actinopteri; order Cypriniformes; family Leuciscidae; genus Meda; species Meda fulgida. The sequence continues at coordinate 14,026,065 of CM060623.1, read as the reverse complement.
AGCTCCACCAGGTTCCTCCTTTCTTCTGGTTCTGCCTTGGTCCTCGCTCCCTCTGGCTGCGCTTCGGTCACTTGAGCCGATGACGTCACCTCGTCCTTCAGGCCTACGATGTCACCTGACATTTATATATCTTTGACCCTTTCACTAACCCTTCAATGGTAATCTATTACCAGGACCTAAACATACCAAATTCAGAGACATTCAGAAATTCAGTCAAAGTCAAAAAAGTGTCAAATTCAAGCAGTTTACTAGTGGGCGGCCATTTTCTTTGAACTGTTTATGACAGACAACTAATTTCTAAGCTTTTTAAGATATCCAAATGCACTGACAGTTTCACCTTGTTGTATTGCTGTTCTAACATTTTCAAAAGACTGAAAGCTTATAGTGAGAGGAAACCGTGTCTGGAGTGGCAGCCATCTTTGCTTTTGTACCAGCTCAACGTACAATTCTGGGGCCATAATTGTATTGTGTGAATATTATAGAGAGAGTGATAAGCTACAGGAAGACAGGCGAAAAAGTCTTTGGCTGCATCTGAAATCGCATACTTTCCTACTATATAGACGATTTAATATATAGCAATTTACTCAAGAGAGTATGTGATTTTGGGCGCAGCCAGTAACATCTCTGCATCCTTGTGTCCGGTTGCCTCTTATCCACTAGCATGGCCTCCGGAGCATCTTCATTTATTTAGCAAATGGACGTTTAGTATGTACACTGCTGATCAGACCAGAACTGAATTATTTAAAATTTCATAAAATATTTTTTAAATTCAGTCAGGAATTAATTCAGTACATAACCAAAAGTAGTCACTAACAGCAGCATGCGGTTTTCAAAACAGAACTTTTATATATTTTGTTTTATATTTAATGCTTTGTGGGGTTTTCGAGAAATGCCGTTCAAATGGCTGCTTATTGCTGTTAATTTGATCCTCAAGGATTTTGTGCAAGAGTTATTTTTTCAAGATAGATAGATCAGACAGGCAGATTACAAAACAATTCAGTGTGGTTGTATAAGTTCCTCGCACAGTACACTGTTGTGATGTGAAGTAAAACATTCCGGTCTGAATGTTCTCAACACTAAATGTAGCCGACAGTAGAGAGTTGATTAGTATCACCAATTAGTAAATTGCAGAGCCGTGCTGGACAGGCACTTCTTCAAAACCACCAGTTTTGCTGCTGTAGCACAACTGTGAGGGCTCGGTTTTGGGTTATGGTGCTTTTGGACTGAAATGAATAGACTCCACAAATAATGGAAATTACTCGGAAGGAAGGGAAATGACATTTCATTAGGTCTGCAGCTTTTCGACTTTAATGTGTGCTCTCACAAAAAGCCAGGACAAATGGCATGTTTTCAATTTTTAGTTACTTGTCAGGGTGTTTATACAGATCTAAAGTTACAACAGTCACACTAACCTGGAGCAGTAAACAAGAGAGTCTCGGATGGACTCTGAGAGATTAAGTCATTAAAGGTTAAAAACTTCATGAGAGTATGGACTTAGAGCTTTTCAGACTTACTGAAATGTTTAGTCATGCAATGGTGGCCATTAATAATATTTCTTTATTGTTTTATGATTGGACAGCACATAAACCCACCCCGTACAGTTCTGCCACCACAGCAGAAAACATTTTTTAGAGGAGATGACGGTACAGCCATGTATAACTACAGCTCCCCTCAGCAATTTACTAAATGGTCTTTGCATTGAGCTCCTGTCAAATGTATTGGCAATAAGAATTCTGAACTTGATCATTTTTTATTTAATGCTCCTGCGCGAGATCTGAAATTTACAATACACCAGTCATTCAAAACTTGACATCATGAGGGTGTAGACAAGATGGATTATTTATATAATGAAAGTGAGAGAGAGAGAGAGAGAGAGACAGATAAAGAATGTTTTTGCAAGAAGGCCGAAATCACTCAGTTCATCCTGTAGCCTAATGGAATCAAAGGTCTTGGTTTCATTTGTGATGGTATTTGTGAACTCCACTAGATAATCCTCATTCGAAACCCTCTCCAAACTAATTTAAGAAACATTTCTGACCTTTCTCTCTGAGTTTATGACTGACTCAGAATGCAGTCTGGGTATCTGATAAAGTTCTGCATGGGGCACAAGGCCATGGACCTGAAATTAAAATTAAAGAGGGAGTGTTGATTTTAGAAGTTTTTTTCCCCCAATTTATAGAAAAGGTTCAGGTTTGTTCTGACAGGATCATGGGGAAAAAAAAGCTAAATCCAATTGAATCAACTACTAATAATACGGTACATGCAAGAAAAATAAGTTATTAAGTTCATGTCGGTTTATTATGTTTTTTCCCCCAAGTTTTAATTTAATGACTTTAAAAATGTCATGTGTTGTAACCATTTAGAACTTATAAAGTAATAAAATAAAGAGTGCAGAATGAAATCATTATTTAATAAAAATGTATATTTTTTCTGAATGTAAAATATTTATTTATTTACTTGACAAATATTATGACAAATTATTATTTTATTCATAAATATTACTGTTTTTAGAGAGCCAAAAACGTGTTTTTTTTAAACGTTAAGCAGTGGGTAAAACCAATTGAAAGAAAACCGGTGAGCTTCCTGGGTCTACCCAAGAAATCTCAGTTGTAATTCCTCAAATAGCAGTTGTGTTCTTCACAGGTTTATCCAGAGGATAGTATTAGACAGAGCTGATGCATAATGAAAGGCTCAGATGAATAAGTGACGACATTGCAGCAGCTTCAGCTCAAGAATGGTGCAGACCAGAGCGGACACAAGGTTGTTTCACCTCTCACACAAAATATTCTCAAATTAAACCAATTAAAATAAAAAAAGATTTTATCGCACATCTTAGTGCTACACTCCCCTCAAAGTTAGTCATTCGACAGCTGCTCATTGTATCATGGCTCTGAGGTCGAAAGTATTTTTAAAATACTATTGGAGTTGGCACTGGTGATGATTTATGGAAGCACTAGGCAAAGTAACTATTTCTTACTGTCTTGTAAAAATATTTGAAAACGACAGAAGAACTTCGAAAGGAGTACAACATATCACAGTTGAGTCTGCAATGACTTGATCTCTTAAAGAAGAACAGCGTGAAAAAGTGTGATAACCCAAAGGCAACAGGACAAATATGAAGGGATGATTGAAGAAGTTTGAAGAAAAGTTTCTCTTGGCAATAAATAAATAAATAAAATAAGCCTGGGAAAACTCCTGATACTGAAATTCAACAAATCGGTGTCTGATTTAATCCCTGATCAGGCCCTCCTGCAAGAGCCTGTAATTGGATTGGAGAAGAGGGGCAGAATTCTGATTAATGAGAGGAGTGTAGATGTGCACTCACAGAGGAGAGGAAAACTTCACTGAGGAGGGGCGGTGGAAGGCCACATTCACCTAATCTTACTGACGCTGCACTAAAATAGTGTTTTTCAGTCTTGGGAATGTTTAATGAACACCTGGAGGTATACTTAGACTGGTTGGTTATCTAATCTCATCTTTAGGCCTACTGCTGCCATTACAGCTCATTAGTAATGGATTAATATGGGTTTGAAGATTGACATTAAGAAAACAATCTGTCACAAAACTGTTTTATTTTAGGTAGGGGAAAACAAAATATTAGAGCTTTCAACTGATTAAAAATGCACACAAATTAATGACATGGTATACTGATTGTTTAATTAAATCCTGAATGCAATTAATAAGAATCAATCACATTATTAATATTAAAATAAATAATTAAATCCCCCAAAATGAAGAAACTTAAATGCACACTACTGTGCAAAATTTTTAAACGGTTAGAAGTCTCTTATGCTCACAAGACTGAATTTGATCAGAAAAACATTAAAGCAGTAATATTGTGAAATATTATTACAATTTAAATTCACTTTTGTTCTATTTGAATATGAATTCAGCTGAATTTTCAGCAGCCAGTGTCACATGAACCTGAAATTATTCAATACGGATTTGGTGCTCAAACTTCTTTTTTTTCAGGATTTTTTGATTAATATTTACGGGTCCAGGTACATTATTAAATGACGTAATTGATATAAGATTACTTTTTAATAATTCATTGTACTAAACACATTGATTAAACTGACAACCTTACGAAATAAACAAAGAAGGAATTCACATGTCAAAACATTTTAGACTATGCTGACAGATTAGGTTTGTTAAGGCCCGTTCATGGCAAGAACGATAACTATAAAGATAACTATAATGATAACGTCTCGGTTACGTATGTAACCCTCGTTCCCTGAGTAGGGAACGGAGACGTTACGTCGGATGACGACGAATGGGGTTTCGCTTAGAAAGCCTATCAGCTTCGAGTATTTAAAAACGAGTCAATGGCAAAGAAATGCCATGGGTCTGCGGAATTTGCATGACGTAACTCCGCCCCACCTCGTGGGTATATAAGGAGGACGCCGGCAACAACAAGTTATGTTTCTTCGCTGAGGAGCCAAGACTGAACTCAGGCGATCCCCGCGGTACAGCGGAAGTTGCAGGAAGACGTAACGTCTCCGTTCCCTACTCAGGGAACGAGGGTTACATACATAACCGAGACGTTCCCTTTCGTTGTCACTCCGAGTTACGTCGGATGACGACGAAATGGGGTTACCAGTCTAATCACGCCACCTTCACAGCTGTCTTCCAGTGCCCTGCGTAAATCTGAGCCCTCGAGAGATTTAGGACGAAGGACTCCTATTTAACACAGGAATACCAAGGTACACTGGGAAGCATATCCCATAGCCTTAGAGGAAATATGCAATTATCACCAACCCAGAGGGGGGGGGGGCAGCCAGTGTCCCCACCTTGATGGTTGATGTACGCTACTGTGGCGGTATTGTCTGATCGGACTAGTACATGTTGACCCATGAGCAGCGCTCGGAAGCGGTGCAGGGCAAGGCGTACTGCCAGCAACTCGAGGCAATTGACATGCCATAGGCGCTGGGGTCCTGTCCAGGAGCCCGCGGCAGCATGTCCATTGCACATGGCGCCCCAGCCCGTGGTGGAGGCATCTGTTGAGACAACAACATGCCGAGACACTCGTTCCAGGGGGACACCTGCCCTGAGAAAACTGAGGTTCAACCACGGGGTGAAGGTCTGACGGCAGGTCGGAGTAACTGGTACTCGGAGCGTGCCTTGTTGCCACGCCCACCTCGGGACTCGGTCGCGAAGCCAAAGCTGAAGCGGTCTCATATGAAGCAATCCGAGCGGCGTCACCGCGGCTGCAGATGCGATATGCCCCAGGAGCCTCTGAAAATGTTTCAGTGGAACCGCACTCTTGCCCTGTATTTGTCTCAGACAAGTCAGCAGTGACTGCGCGCGCTCGCTCGTAAGCTGCGCGGACATGGCGACCGAGTCGATGTCCATACCGAGAAAAGAGATCCTCTGCACGGGGCAAAGTTTGCTCTTCTCCCAGTTGACCCGAAGGCCCAGACGAGCTAGGTGCCAGAGCACAAGGTCCCTGTGTTCGCAAACCTGATCTCGAGAGTGAGCTAGGATCAGCCAATCGTCGATATAGTTCAGGATGCGAACCCCGTGAACCTGAAGGGGAACAAGGGCTGCCTCGGCGACCTTCGTGAAGACGCGAGGAGACAGGGCTAGCCCGAAAGGGAGAACCGCGTACTGGTATGCCTGCCCCTCGAAAGCAAACCGGAGGAATGGTCTGTGTCGAGGAAGAATGGAGACATGAAAGTAGGCGTCCTTCAGGTCGATCGCTGCAAACCAATCCTGGGGCCGAACACATTCGAAAATGCGTTTGGCGGTGAGCATTTTGAACGGCATCCTGTGAAGGGAGCGATTCAGTACGCGCAGGTCCAGGATTGGTCTTAACCCACCGGTTTTCTTGGGGACAATGAAGTAACGGCTGTAGAAGCCGGACCTCATCTCGGCTGGAGGGACAGTCTCGATTGCACCCTTCGCCAGCAGGGTGGCAATCTCTGCTCGCATGATGGGGGCATTGCCACCGACCAAAGTGGAGCGGACTACCCTGTAGCGGAGAGGAGACCGTGCGAACTGAATCGCATAGCCGAACCTGATGGTGCGGGCGACCCAGCGGGACAGTTGGGGAAGCTCTAGCCAGGCCTCCAAGAACTGAACCAGCGGGGTCATGCGGACCACAGGCGTCCCCCCGGAGGGGCAGCGAAGCGGAGTAACTGGCCCGGACACGGACGGCATAGCGATCCGGTGTGGGGGCGCAGTTATCATCCGCGCCCTGACAGAGGAGGCCAGGGAAGGACCAGCGTTCCACGGGGGCCTGCTCTGCCAGGGGTCTGGCGACAGAGTGGGACAGGGACGAAACGGTCCGTGGACGGCACGCCGTGTCAACCGACTCTGGGACAGAGGGGGACGAGGAGAGCACGGCTTGTGGGCGGCGCTCTGTGTCGTCCGAGAACTCTGTGTGCTCAGGGATGAGGGGGTTGTTTCTTTCTTTAACCACATTAGGGTGCTGCCCACCCGTGGGTGAGCAGCGGGGGGTGGAGAATAAAAGATTCTCCCCCGGCCCTCCACCGGGGAAAGGAGTGGTCCTGCTACCATCTCCTGAAAAACAACCGTCATCCCTGAGCAGCCCGTCTCAGGAGCGCCGCTTGGCCCGGCGCTTGGCGGGGGGCGGGGCTGGAGAGGGCTCTGGCTTCCTCCGCGACTGGGCCTGGGTGAAGGCTGCTGCTTTGGCCGCGCGGGAGGGGCGGGAGCCTTAGGAGGGCGCCCTCGGCGGGAAACAGGCTGAGGCGCCTGCCCGGCCGACGTCGAGGCAGCAGCGGGTCGGCGGGGCAGAATATGTTTGATTGCCTCTGTCTGTTTCTGTGCAGTTGAGAACTGTTGGGCAAAATCCTCAACTGCGCCGCCGAAGAGGCCGGCCTGGGACAGGGGCGCATCGAGCAGACGAGTCCGCTCGGAATCCCGCATGTCAGCCAGGTTCAGCCACAGGTGTCTCTCCTGGACCACCGCAGTGGACATGACCAGACCGAGGGAGCGCGCGGCTACCTTCGTCGCCCGGAGAGCGAGGTCGGTTGCGGCACGCAGCTCATTGAAGAGCCCTGAGTCTGTCCTGCCCTCGTGCATGTCTCTGAGCATCTGGGCCTGGTAGACCTGCAGAGTGGCCATAGCATGCAGAGAGGTAGCCGCCTGTCCCGCCGCTCTGTAAGACTTCGCCACCATAGATGACGAAAATCTACAGGCCTTGGATGGGTGCTTAGGCTCGCCCCGAGAAGAAGCACTCTGAGGACACAGTTGCATCGCAACAGAGCGTTCAACCGGAGGAAGCCCAGTGTACCCACGGGCGGCCGCCTCATCGAGGAAAGGCGGATGAGACCAGCGAGCGGTCCCGAGAAGACAGGGGGGTCTTCCAGGATTTCGAGATCTCATCATGCACGTCCGGGAAGAAAGGTATTGGGGTTTGCCGTGGACCACGGGGGCCGGCAGCCTTACCCAAAAACCAATCGTCCAGCCGCGAGCGCTCAGGACAGGGTGGAGGCCTCCACTCTAGACCGATGCTCGCGGCTGCCCGGGAAAGCATGGCCGTCATTTCCGGATCCGACTCAGGCACAGCCGTATGCACACCGGAAGGTGGCAGCTGCGCTGAATCTTCACTTCCGGAAGAATCAAGCCCACCTTGTAATGCTGCTACAGACATAGCGTCTTCCTCTGTAGCTTCAACCGAAACTCGCGGGCCACCCGAAGGTCGACTCGCGGGAATCGGAGGTTCACTAGCGGGCACCGTCACTGAAGAGGGGGGCTGGGGTCGCACACACATATACGGCGCCTGGTTCCAGACCGTAAGCCTCAGGTCACCCTGGCCACCAGCCGAAGTAGCACTCCTCGGGGGAGCGTTAGATCGGGGTGTGGATGAGGGGACTCTCACTCTTGCGAGTTCATTGAGTCTCGACCTTAGTGACGCGATGGTCATGTTCCCGCAGAGAGAACATGACTCATCCACGAGCGCTGCTCTAGCGTGATCCATGCCCAAACACACTAGACAGCGCTCGTGCCCATCAGAGTCAGACACTAATCTGCCGCAACCAGAAGTGCACGGGCGAGGCATCTTTAAAAAGACGTGCCGCGTGCAAGCTCTTTTAAGAGAGAAACACTCTGAGTGTTGAAGCGCCCGGGGAGACACGCACTCTCTGGCAAACCACTGCACAGATAAGCAGGAAGCGCGCGTTCGCTGGATATCGCCGTCACACCAACACCAGAGGAACTCGTTCGTGAAGCTGAGAGTTCAGAGATGGCTTTGTGGAGTGAAGAGAAACTCTTGGCTCCGAAGCGAAAACATAACTGCATGTTGCCGGCGTCCTCCTTATATACCCACGAGGTGGGGCGGAGTTACGTCATGCAAATTCCGCAGACCCATGGCATTTCTTTGCCATTGGCTCATTTTTAAATACTCGAAGCTGATAGGCTTTCTAAGCGAAACCCCATTCGTCGTCGTCCGACGTAACTCGGAGTGACAACGAAAGGGAACTATATTAGCATCCACATGGACTGTTTATTCTAGCACGCAGTTATGTCACCGATCTCTTTAAAACAGGATATTCTGATTGTCTGCCAATGTTTTTATCATTCATCGGCTCGGAAAAAAATCGTTCTGAATGTGACTCCAACTATATTGTTTCTCTGTGCAGTTATTGTTATAGTTGTGGTGTGTGGACTTTGATATTCTTTTACATTTAGAATGATTTGTAGATCTATCGTTAGTTATCGTCCTCGGTGAATGGGCATTTAGGCATCAATACTTGTCTAACAATGATGACAAAGACCATAAAAATAATTAAAAGTAAACTTAAGCTATTTAATATCTACAGTGTTTGGTTACACAATGAGTTTTTATAAATGCACTTGTATATTCAACAGATCTCTCTTATCTGTCTTGTCAGAGCCATGTCACTGCTAGCATATCACAACTGATGAATCTCAGTCAGAGAACTGTATATCAGACTCAGGGACTGTCAGATATTGATTGCAGATTATTGAAGCCTAATAGGCTCCCCAAACTACACCAGAGAGGAATTGAAGCCTAAAGATTAATTTATTTTTCTTGTCAGTTTGGCAAGAGCAAACATGTTTTATGAAGTCTGACATGTTGTGCTACAGAAAACATTTTATTGCTTGACAACAGCTCACGTCTTGTCAAAAATCCAAGTGCCAAAACCTACTTTGATTACATTGTGCGACAGCAGAATGAACAAGACAAGAAACCCCACAACTTTATATTTTTAGACAGGCTAAGCTTACAAAATTCATGAGGTACATCACAGCTGAACAAACCACTGTTGACATTTTTTTCTGTTTAGCTTGTCATCAATATCTGTCAGTCAACGTTCAAAAATGTTTGACAAATAGCATAAACTCACAGGTAATTAATGCTGAATTCTAAACAGGGGGCAATAAAATACGTATCTGAAAAAAATATATATATAAAAAAAGATTTTGTTCAGATTGGGTTTTTAAATTAAGCAAAGACAGCCTAGCCACCAATCCCATCTCATCTGTCCTATTTGTATCAGAAAATATTCTGTTAAACATTCATTGTTTAGGTCAATACCCTCAGGAAACACTTAAAAAAAATTAAAAAAAGAGTTGGACGAGAAATGAAGTGTTATTTAATCCACACTTTAACATACCAATCCGCCACAACACTGTTTTCAGCCCACACCCAGACAATCAGACATGAGGTCAACACGCACACAGTAATCCCAGGCAGACAGTGTTGAGGGAAGGCTTTGATAAAGGTAAACTGGGAAGCAGAGATAAAGGAACAGCAGGAATTAAAGTCCACAGTAAAGCTTGCTCTAACAAAATACAGATAATAAAAATAAATGTATTCCTAAAACAGTTTTAGGACCGTTATCAAATGTTACTGTTTTGATAGATTTTTGTGTTATTAGTAATGTAATGTAATAACATATTGCAGTGGTAGCAGGTTAAGTAGGAATGTCTGCACATCCTTTTTCCCAGGCTACTTCCTCCAGCTCTTCTTGGGAGATCCCAAGGCGTTCCCAAGCCAGTCGGGCGATATAATCCCTCCAGTGTGCCCCAAGGTCTCTTCCCAGTAGCACATACCCTGAACACCTCAACCGGAAGGCGTCCGAGAGGAATCCTGAGCACGGCTGCTTTTTACTCCACTTTCAGGCATAAACTTGTGAACTCCCTGCTGCTATGTAAAAAAAAAAAAAAACAGACATTTAACTTTGTCAAGTGGACAAGGGAAGTTTATTTGAACCCTTGATTCTGACCGAGGGAGCGAGGCTACTCAACATGTACACTTCAGGCAGATCCTTAGACAACAGTGCACCATGATTGTGATGTCACAGCACATCGCTCTTAATTTACCCTACGCAACTCTAGTGTATGGTATTTAGGGTTTTGGGGTTATTTGGACATTTAAATGCATTTAAAACTTGTTGTAGATACCTTAAGTTGACAGTTTTAAAAAAAAGTTATAGTTTATTGTATTGGTATCATTTTCGTTTGTGTATTTTATTTATTTTATAATTAATAATGATATATTTGTATATTAATATTGGTTCATATAAAAAAAAATGTAACAGCCCAAGCATACATACAGGCCTATAGAAAGGTGCATAAAAAAATCATAAGGAAAAAAAACTGTAAATAATTGCAGATTCCAAGTGATCAGGGGCTTAAGGCCTGAAGGTGAAATTGAAGATCGAACTGATGTGAAGTCATTTTGAACAAAATCAGGCCAAAATTTGGGAATTCAAAACAGCTTGCTAAAGCGAATTTTCCAGAAAAGTTAGCTTGTGATGGTAAACTACCATTGGTCTGTGGCGATTACCTAATAGGTAGGTGTGTGCGGAGGCTCCGCCTTCTTTCACGTATAAATAATTTCTGGTTCATTTGTTCAAAGAAAAAAAATTATTTTAGGGCTTTGGGTAATTTTGACAGGCTAGGGAAGGATTTGTTACAGGATGCGTGGGAAGGATGAAGGTTAAACACATTTCAAGCGTTCTGGCAGTAGTGGGCACTCATGCAGCATAAGCAATGACGTACACCCGAGCGAACAAGCGAGAGTTAGCGAGGAAAGGGCATTCAAAGTTGGATTTAAACACACGTAGCTCAGATGCCTAAACCACCTCAACTGGCTCCTTTCAATGCGAAGGAGCAGCAGCTGCAAGTCCCTCCCTGATATCAGGGCTTTGCACCCTTTCTCTAAATCATTTCTCCACCCTACGTAAAAAAATTGTTTCAGCTGCTTGTACCTACAATCTCATTCTTTCGGTCACTACCCAGAGGTCATGACCATAGGTGAGTGTTGGTACACAGATCAACTGGTGAATCTAGTGCTTCAAGCAACGACCGCAACGGTCCAGTACAACGGCTGCATTACTGCTGCTTCTATACTTATCAAATTCCTGCTCCAACCTATCCTCACTTGTGAACAAGACCCCGAGATACTTGAACTCCTCCACTTAGGGAAGCAAATCACTCCCTACCCAGAGTGGGCAATTCACCTTTTTCTGGCTGAGAACCATGGCTTTATGTTTGGTGGTGCTGACTCTCATCCCCACCACTTCACACTTGGTCACAAACCACCCAAGTAAGCACTGGAGATCACAGCCCGACAAGGCCATCAGGACAACATCATCCACAAATAGCAGCGATGCCACCCCCTGCCCCCAGCTGCGCCTTGAGATCCTGTCCATGAACACCACCAACAGAATCTGAGAAAAGGGACACCCCTGCTGGAGTCCAACACTCATTGAGAACAAGCATTACTAGCTACCATAACCACGTCAGTAAAAAAAAATATATATAAAAAAATTAATATATATATATATATATATATATATATACATATTGTTGTCCGTGTCTATTTGCAACCATTTAAATGCCCCTGCAATGTGCATGACAGAATAAATGTCAGTCGAATAAATGGACTTTCCGTGACTTTCCCTGTGCAAATGCAAAGATTGGCTAAATAAGCGCAGGAGCACTGCACAAACAAACTATTTCAAAGATGTGTTTCATGGAATAACTTTGTGAATCTGTGTGATTGTGGGCGTCCCGTAGAAAAGCACATATTAATGTTTAGCCAAAAGGAATGAATATGTCATAGTGAAACTTGCAGAACATACTGAGCAACAAGGCATATCGTTTCAAAACCAGACACATTCCTTTAAAATGACAAGGATGAAAATAATTTAAATGCCACAAAAGACACGATTAAATTTCATTGGCCATGCGCATCCTTTCATTTCACACCGTCCTCTGAGAAAATTATGACATACTCTTGAAAAGTAATGGACACTTTTATCATAATATTGGCCATGCAGGCTCCACTGATTCACAATTAGATGATCTCTTTGGGAGAGTGAAAAGACCAAATGTGCCAGATCGCATCCAAAATGTTTAATAAAGCTTTGAGCTTTAACGCTGTGACTGAAATTCAACATTACCCAATAAAAACAACACTTGACCTTTCTACTTCTTGTTAAGGGGGATCAATCGATGACGGATTTTCATTTCTGGCAGAGCTGCCCCTTTAAAAAAGCACAGTGCGAGAGCATCTCCTGTAGCTTCTCTCCAGCCTTGTATATCTGAGGCGAGAGTGGGCTGTATGCAGCGTAGAGGCAGGCTGTCAGAGAATGATAGGTTGCAGTCGGTTGGGTTTGGGGACTGGGATGAACAGGCCCGCAGTGCTGTGGCCAGCAGGAAAGTTCTGCAAAGGTTCATCATCATCAACAGGCTCTGCTCAAGAGCAAAGGATCGATTGTTTCATCTCCTCTGTGTACTGGAGAGAGATTCATCCTATGCTTTTTCACCTTTCCTGCTTTTTCTCTCACTCTTTTTGATCCCATGCTGTGGACGGATTTCTCTACCAGGAATCTGAGAACCTGTGCACGCACACACTTTTCCCTCCTTTTCATCACTCACTGAGCCAAAACTCTATAAGCTCATATATTTCATTGTCTTCTTGGCAAGCCGTGGGTAAGTCCTCGTGTTTGTACAATTCTGAAACCCACAACAAGGGTAGACTGAATGCCCACATATGGACGGCTATGTGCAGAAGATCTGATTCATCCTATTTTTGCTATTGCTTTGTTGAGGAACATCTCACATGTATTAAGAACAGGAAGCCATTGTGTAATGAGGATAGTGGGATCCATATATATCTGAGACAGCATGGGAATATAATATAATTGGAAAAATACAATTCGGCTTAAGTTTATGTATGTTCTCTGATCAATGATTATATGTGAGTGTCTTCAGAAGACTTGTATTAAACTTCTTGATTTATATGGATTTGTTGCATGATCTCTTTGGAAACGTTAATGTGTGAATGGAATTTCTCCAGAGACGAACAGAAATCACTCAGATTTTATTAAAAATATCTTCATTTGGGTTTGGAACGACATGGATGAGTAATTGATGACAATTTTCATTTTTGGGTGAACTATCCCTTTAAGTTAGAAAATGGCAGCTAAGAATAATTAAATTATTAATTATAGTCGACGTTAACTGAATTGGGATCACGCTAGGGAGCCAATCGTCTTCGATTACTATTGAACGAGCCAATGGAATCGGCGTGCGTGACTCGCATCACACACTCCGCCCCTGCAGCGCGGGTATAAATATGGAAGTGGATGCATGAACCAGTTGCTTTTTTGCTGAGGAGCCGATCGGCCCCCGGTCAGTCAGTGGTGGTCAAGCAGTAGTGGCAAGGGGACTACGTCCTCCGTTCCCTCCTTCAGGGAATGGTGGGTTGCATACGCAACCAAGACGTTTCCTTTCAGTCGAAAACGTCAGACGTATTCGACGTCGACTGAATGGGGATCTATTTGAAAACGCCACTAGTGCTGCCACCTTCCAGTGCCTAGACAGAGCCACCTGATCCCCCCGCTTTAAGGACACGGGACAGGGCTTAGGCCAGGGAAGTCACTGCTGTTCTTGCAGGATCACTGAGAAAGCGTTCCCTGTACATGGAAGGACGGGACGCTGCGGAAGCCACATCCTGCCACAGGAAGTAACGTGGAAATACATATATGAATTGGGTGGATGACCAGGCAGTACAACATATGGAATGTCTCTGTGGTGGCTCCAGCGTATCACAGGGGGGAGACTCAACCAGACAGAGCAGGCTCTGCCAAGGGAAGACACGGGCTTGCCAAAGGAAGATAAGGGCTCCCGCCGGTGCAGGATGTGCCGGGTGGCCTCTGTCTGCGCTTGGGCGGCAGAGAACTGTTGGGTGCAGTTCACTGTCGTGCCACCGACCAGGCCAACCTGGGAAATTGGGGAGACCAGGATCCAAACCTTGTCCGCATCCGCCATATCAACCAGGCTGAGCCAACAATGGCACTCCTGAACCACTTATGTGGACATTGCCAGACCGATCGCGCACGCCACACTCCACACTCATGCCCCGGAGGGCGAGGTCGGATGCAGTGCGGTGCTCACCTATGAGCGCACGGTCTGGTCTACCCTTGTGCATGTCCATGAGTGCCCTGGCCTGATAGACCTGTAGCAACGTCATGGCACGCAAAGAGGAGGCGGCTTGCCCACAGGCTTTGTAAGTCCTGCCTGTCGGAACAAAATTCACAGGCCTTAGGGAGGAGACGAGGATTCCCCCAAAAGCAGCGGCCGCCAGACACAGGTGCACCTGTGTCGCGACAGACCGCCCCACTGGAGGGATAGCCTCATAACCCTTCACCGCTCCTCCGTCAAGGGTAGCGAGGGGGGAAGAACCACTCAGTCAATTTTCGGCAGTAAAAGGTGTCATCCACGACCAAGTAAGCTCTCCAAGCATTTCGGAAAAGAAGGACACTGGGGTGACGGGCTGAGAACCAGCACAAGAGAATCATTGTTGATAATTGATAATCACGACAACTGACGTGAATCATCCAACCGAGACTAAACAGGACACGGTGGAGAGTTCCACTTGAGCCTGGCAGCCTTGGTGGCCCATTTCAGCATAGCTGACAATTCTGGATCCAGCTCAGGCAACGTTATGCTCCCAGAGGAAGATAACACAGTCGAGTCATCATCTTCAGAGGCCAGCTCACCCTCCCATGCTCCAATCAGCTTCCTGTCCTCTGGGGGAGCCCCGGGAGAAACGACTGGCCCACCCATTACAGATGGACCAGCACGCTCCATGGGGGACTCCAATGGCTGCGGTGGAAGGGAGGAGTGAGGAGCCCACAGGGAATGGTTACCGGGCGAGACATCCAACACTATCCTCCTATCACCCATCCCACACGGCACCCGTAGGGCGGGACGCGGTAATGGGGACTCGCGCTTCGCGGACGAAGCCGAGTCTCGATCTCAACACCGCGACAGTCATATTCCCGCAATGGGAACATAAACCGTCCACAAAAACTGCTTCAGCGTACTGTAAGCCCAAACACGTGATAAAACAATTGTGACCGTCATAGAGGAACCGGGAACGACCGCATCCAGAAACGCACGGATTGAATGACATCTTGAAAGAGACGCAAACGCACCCGTGATGCTCTTTCAGGAAATAGGACCCATCACCAGTGCCAGAGAACACAGGGGAATTACCGCGGCAACACTGAACAGAGAACTGAAACAGTGAAGCACTCACTTTTAAGCCTTCTAACCAGCCATCAACAAACACAAACAAACAGAAATCTGTTGCTGTTAAACACAAGCTCACAATCACCGCTGCACTCGTGCTGTAGATACAACCAGCACTGGGAGAGTCTTCCAGAAGAACACAGACACACTCGCTCGTTGTAAACAACAGCAATCTTCAGAAACATGAAACAAACGGGTCCGAAGCAAAAGACAACTGGTGCGTGCATCCACTTCCTTATTTATACCCGTGCTGCGGGGGCGGAGTGTGTGATGTGAGTCACGCACGCCAATTCCATTGGCTCGTTCAATAGTAATCAAAGACGATTGGCTCCCTAGCGTGATCCCCATTCAGTCGACGTCGACTACGTCTGACGTTCTCGACTGAAAGGGAACTTTTCGGCAAACCATGCTTTTACTGTTATATGGTAGGGGGCGCTATTACGCATATTCTGAAAGAGTACTGAATCTCCGGATCAAAACGCAGGTAAAGAAGAAGAAACAACAAAAGATAAAATAATTGCTTATGCACGTTGTAGTCTTTGACAAAAACTTAATTTTCTCAGCTTTTTGCTCAAAATGTTGCCTTTTTACGAAACTTACCCACATTCAATTGTTGATAAAAAAAAGAATGCATAAAGCTGAAATATATATTTTATATATATATATATAAGTAGAGGCTCTGTTCTTTCTTTTAATATGCATGCAGATATTCATACAACAAAACACTCTGGGGCCATGAAAGTTTTGTGAAAATTATTAAAAATGCTGGCGGTGACCATCAACTTTTTTTTTAAAATGCAGGCGGGGAAAGAGTTAAGAATGTTTCACCAATCGGACCCCAGGTTTGACACACTTGTAGAGTGCAGGACTGCTTGACTGCTGACAACCCAAATACTAAGACATGAAATTCATGTTAGTTTTTCTGTCCAATTTACACTCAATTTGTATGCTAATATCTTGAAATAAGGTAGCCTAAATGAAATTCCAATAAATGCTAAATAGAATAATTTTTACTAGGGGTCATGACTTTTGGACTGACTATACAAAAGATACCCGTCACTGATGTCAACAAACCAACAGCAACAATTTGTCTTGGAATAATATCAAAGCTTCCTCGCATCACTCTTGCATATCAGGTAAATATGTTGACATTCTCGTCCAAAAGGTATAAGGATTGAAGGATGTCTTTGATGTCGGATAGCAGCATGTAGCCTACAACACCTGCATATCACTTCCCAACAGCTTTTTCCAAGTAATACATCTTAATTTAATCCCTTTTAGCCAAAACTGTTCACAGAAGACAGACATCCAAGGACAATCCTTAAGGAGCAGTCCTATTGCAGGAGACTACATCAGGTACAAGAGGACATTTCCAGAAATTCAAGGACACATTTCCTAACAGAAGATAATTCCTTAAAGAGAATGTCCAGTTTCACTATATTTTGATGGTCCCTTTAACACATTCTGTTGACTATAAGTAAAGTTGCATCTACATGTCTACTAACTCTCATTAGAGTTTTAGTAGAGTATTAGAATGGTAGGGTTAGAATAAGTTGACATGTCATTGCAAAGTTACTTATGGTCAGTAGAATGTCTGTTGGGGACCTTCACAATAAAGAGTTATCAGATATTAAGCAGACAGTACACTAATACTCTAATGAGAGTTAGTTGACATGTCATTGCAAAGTTACTTATTGTCACCAGAATGTTCAAAAGGACCATCAAAATAAAACAGATTGCATCTCGGATTGTTACAGATTGTCCTTAAAGATTTTTAAGGTATTTACACACACTCATGTCGTTCCAAACCTGTTTTGGCACAACATGGTATTTTGAAGATAAAAAACACACACACACAAAATATCTTTCTGCTCCACAAAAGAAAGCTGTTAGAAAGTGAGTTTAAGCTTAAAACAAGAATATTATCCACCATTGGAGATTTAAAATATATTTTTCTTAGACCATTGGCAAATATGTATTCTACTTTTAAGATAGATCTTGCTTTTCTGAAATTAGTTTATGCTTTAGTATTTTTTTCTTCTCAAGTAAATGCATCTTGATTTTAAAATGTTTAGATATTTATACTGGAAAACAAGTCTAAGAAAATGAAATCAACAAGGAACCACTATCATGATTTCCAATAAACACCCCATCCTGAGTGAATAGCACTGCAGTACAGATTATAATTTTAAGGTACAACACTTGAAAACTAAAATTCTGCAAATTATACAAAAAGTGTTCACAAAAATCACCCATTCAATGTGTAATTTCACAGACATTTACTTACCCAGTATTTGGCCACATGTAGTAGTATAGGCTCTCAGTATAGGCTCTCTACTTCTGAATCGATTGATTGCCCTGGTGTAAAGCCACCTATTGAAAATGAATAGGGACACAGACTCAAGGCCACTTGAATTCTAATGAATTTCTGAGAAATGTATCATTGAGTGTTGTGTCCTAATTAAAAAGAGCTGGAAGAGTGTGGTGAGGAGCTTGGCAGTCCACGAGGACTGTTAATCAGAAGTCTCCTTCTGTGTGAATTAACAGTAGGTTGCATTGAATAACCATAACAGGGAAATTGATGGTGCTGAACCAACTACTATAGATTAGAGTTTAGTCCATTGTAACTGTTCGGTTTCTACAACATACAGCTCATGAGCATACACTGCATATGTGCATGCACTCATGAGAATAAAGCATAATATAACTTTATCCTTGTCCCTCAATATGAAGGATCTGGATAATGTTTGTATGCAGTGCACTATTGCAAGACAAAAACTTGTTTTGCGAGAAAATGAGTCTAAGATGATTTTCTTCATCATGATTATAAAATGGAGCTCAACACCTCACTGTGTTGTGTGTGTGTGTGTGTGTGTGTGTGTGTGTGTGTGTGTGTGTGTGTGTGTGTGTGTGTGTGTGTGTGTGTGTGTGTGTGTGTGTGTGTGTGTGTGTGTGTGTGTGTGTGTGTGTGTGTGTGTGTGTGTGTGTGTGTGTGTGTGTGTGTGTGTGTGTGTGTGTGTGTGTGTGGCTGCAGGGTTGTAGTATGTGATTTTTTTTTTTCATAACAGGAAGCAGAACTAAACAGTGCTCATTCTAAATAATGTTTTGCCCTATGACACAGAGTTCCAGAACAGACCCAATTATTTGTTTGTCTACTGACAGAACTTCACCATGAATGATTACCTCTATACAAAATTGGGCTAGTGGTGTTTCTTTTGAGTGCTAGCAACAACAATGCTTGTTAGCACAAGCTCATTCATTTACTCTGAATTAAATAAGCCTTGACAAACCAAAAAGTATGAATATTGTTACATACCCCTTATCATGTTAAAACAGTAGCGTAAGGTAACAAATTACCTCGGTGGAAAGCATATTATTTAATTTTTGAGTGTAAAATTAGCATTGCATAGCATGTTATGAAAATGTAGTGAAATCATTGCTAGTTTGTAGATTCATCTTATTTATTTTACATTTTTAAAATCAATTGTCTGAGGATTGGTATTGAATAATAGGATCTTGTTTAGATGACAGCTTATTTGCAAAACAACATTGGAATAAGGTGCTTGAGTGAATTTCATATAATTATTTTCAAAAAATTTCTGTGTAATTTAATTAATCTCCTTAACGGGAAATGAGCCTTTTTGTGGCATATCTACGCCACTTTGCAATGTAAAGATGCCATTAAGTCTCCTCTCAACTCTCGCCATGCAGCTAAATTGTTAAATAGACAGTATTTTCAATCAGTGAAAACTGTCAAATTATTTTTTTCCCTCTGTCACTCACACAATTTTACTGAAGAAGCCTGAGAGAAACATACCAAACTGAATTGTCGTCAAATAGGATGTTATTCATTTTACTGTCACAGTGGAAATGTGCCACAGATATTCAATTCATTTTCCTTAGTAACTTTATGTTGACACCCTCAACATTTGACTGGTGATACATATACCTGTATATACATTATATATATATATATATATATATATATATATATAATATTATATATATATATAATGCACGCTGCAGCACGCTGCAAACTGCTATAGAAAACGTTAACCAACTACTGCAGATGCGACATGACCCAATCAGCTTAGTTAACGATGTAAATGTCATCATGCTTTAAGGAACCATCAGCTTGCGCCATCTAGAGTTTAATGACAGAACTTGGTATTTTAAGTTTACGTGACCATTTTTAATCTAACTTTAACCCAGCTGTGTTCTAACTATACAAGTTTCCAACAAATATTTCTATGCTAACTGAAAGCAAAACACTGCTGCACAGCAACAAAATCACAGCCAATCCGAAAATATGAGATTTGATATGTAGACCAATGACATCTCAGTGTGGGCGAAGCACACAACACAACAAAAAATCCAGAAAACCACAACAAAATCGAAACCAAGCCACTAACAATGACTTGTTGCTCATTGCTTGTCATGGTTGGTTAGGGTCATGACTCAGAATAACATGGAGAATCTATACTGCTTGTGATTTTATCATGTCGCACAAGGTTAGGACCCAGTGTTAGAACAGCTACTGAGATTTGTCTGACAGGGTTGTTAAGTGCATCAGTGACTGGCCCCTTTTTTAGAGTCGTTGGATTCTGGTATTTTTTTCTCATTTAAGTATTTTTCCCATTCATTTTCTCTATATGCATTTCGAAAGAGTTCTAAGCTTTCAACGAAACTAACCAGATCTGAGAATTACAGAGAATTCTTAAACACAACATTACAACATTTAATTTGAGACAAGAATGTAATTTGAAAACTGAAAAAAGACAAAGGTAACAACATCTTTCATTCTTTCATGGGGGAAAACTGCTTATAATAACTGCTATAATTACAAAACGGCCACATAAATATATATGTTACAACAAAGAATCACAGTATACAGAAAATAATGATTGTCTGACCTCATAGTCCCTGTAGTGCAGCACTTTTCCAAGAGTTTGGCAAACAATTTTCCAAATATCAAATTTTCCTAAATTTACAATTTTTGCAATGATTTTTTAAAACCAAATTTAAATCAGACTGATTTCAAGCTTCTGCAGAAGTATATGCCATTTGAATTGAAATGTGTCAATTCAAAATGGTGAAGAAACAAAATAAAAAAGTATGGGCATCTGCAACGCTATCTCACGACCAATTCGTAGGAATTTGTACGAGTGATCAAAAGGTGGCTAATTCGTACGAATTCATATGACCTCACTCGTACAGATTCGTACGATTTGTCTAAACCCACGTGATGGGTAGGTTTGGGGGCGGGGCAGGGGTAGGTCATTCGTATGAATTCATACGAATTTGGCAACTCGTAAAATATGAGTGAGGTTGTATGAATTGTTACGAATTAGCCACCTCATAAAATTCGAACGAATTGCCCTCTACAGGGCCTGAAATAGCTCCCTCTGACGTAAATGGCATGTATAGCTAAGTTCATATCAATGGTGTGGTAGGCTGCCCTTAATAGCAAAACGTGTTTGATGTCGGCTACGTAGCCATATTATCACCGTTACTCGTGCCTTAAGGCTTGAATAAGTGTAGAGAGACATTTCCTCACCACTGGCTAAGGGAGGGGAAACAGCCATAAATCTATATGTTATGTGCACTAACAGCTTTAATGAGGACCTTTATTGAAAGCAATAACACAACAAAAAAGAAAACTAAACCATTGTCATTTGGGCTAGTTGTTTTTAAGTACAACCAACTTGGCAAAATCATTCACTATGGTGATTTTTCTGAAGTATTTCAGTATTTGAAATACTCTAAATACACTCCCTCAAAATATTTTGTTACAAACTACATTTTATTTTTTCCACACCTGGAAAATACAAATTACAAAATACACTAAAGTAATTAAATACGTATTTAAAATACATTTAATTGAAATACTGCCCATGTCTGATCATGAATAACGAGCCTGTTTTTAATGTACGACACTGAAGTACAGAAACTTCCTGCAGTGCCAAGACATGTGACATTCTGACATGTACTTTAATGCTGTAACAGCACAGAACTCTTGATAACTTAAACTTTTTGCCTTCCCTGTCATTTCAGGCAGCATTTTCTCCCTCAGTCAGCCATTTCACACAGATTCATTAATGTAATGGAGGCATACATTTTTTAAATATTTGAAAGATATACGTTTTGATCTTTTTAGCCATAACTCAATGCTCTCCACCATAAACTAATTAATATACTTATATTTTAACAGAGAGCCATAGGTTAAAGCACTGATACTGTGAATTGTTTTCATTATATTGCCCCTTGCAAATCATGTAAATTTCAATAGGCTGCATAAATCCCTTGGTGGAGGTTTTCCATCAGTATAAATGCAAAGTATTCATTAGATGACTTTTTTTTTTTACTCCACAGCTCAATGTGGGGGCATATCAAAACCTGGCTCCCAATAAGCACAGTCTGCACAAATGGAAAAACAACCTGACAAAAAGAAATATAGAGTTTAAGGCACATAATAAAAAAGTTTATATTCTGCTTTGGTAACAAACATATTAAAAAGTATCAAAAGTGCTGATGAATTTTATTTCTTAAAGCTATATGTGAACTAATTTCTCAGAAAGGGATTGACTAACTTACAGTAGTTGCATCAGTGTTTTATTTTTCCTACTTCAATGTTCCCTCTGTATGGAATGTTCCGCCACAGATCTTTTCATTTTTGCGCATTTTGTGTTGTAATTCAACTAGGAATGACCTAACAACATAGAAGAGCAATATAACGTAAGTATTGTATAAAAAAAAGTTTAAGATAAGATATCCTGAAAGTATTGCTTTTTCTAATCCCTTCTCTGTATCTTTGTGGATTCCATTTATACGATGGTAGCACATAGCAAAAAAAGCCCACAGACCTTGTGACTATAATTACTGTGAAGAGTGCAATATCTTATCTAAATTGGGGTATATTTCTTGATAATTCTCTCTTTTTTACATTTAGTTAATCTAGCACAGTACACAAAGCAAAGAGTTTGTTAGTTTTGTTTTGTTTTATATGAATAGTAAGCCGTTGACTTGCAGAACACAAGCTTCTGGAGGGCGCATACGTGTAAGTGAGTTCAGGTATAGGGGTGCAGATCCAGTGCTTGTTCTGTAGGTAAACATCAGTGCCTTGAATTTGATGTGAGCGGTTATTGGCAACCAGTGCAATTTTATGAGGAGAGGTGTGACGTGCTTTCTTCGGCTTGTTAAAGACCACTCTTGCTGCAGCATTCTGGATTATTTGCAGAGGTTTTACAGCAAGCTGGAAGGCCTGCAAAGAGAGCTTTACAATAGTCCAGTCTGCATAGAACAAGAGCTTGGAAACGTAGTTTTGTAGCATTCTCCGATAGGAAGGGCCTGATCTTCCTAATGTTGTATAAGGCAAGTCTGCAGGAGCGGGCAGTTCTAGCAATGTGGTCTGTGAAGTTTAACTGATCATCAATCACAACTCCAAGGTTCCTGGCTGTCCTGGATGGAGTTATGGTTAACAAACCAAGCTGAATGGAGAAGTTGTGATGAAGTGTTGGGGTGACTTAGAGCACAAGCAGTTCTGTCTTTGCAAGGTTGAGTTGAAGGTGGTGGTCCTCATCCAGCCTGAGATGTCTGTCAGGCAGGCCAAGATGCAAGCAGCTACTGTCGGATCATCTGGCTGGAATGAGAGGTAGAGCTGTTTGTCATCAGTGTAGCAGTGATAGGAAAAAACATGTTTCTGAATGACAAATCCTAGTGGTGACATGTAGATTTAGAAGTGGTCCAAGCACTGAGCCCTGAGGCACCCCAGTAGCTAGATGTTGTGACTTTGTCGCACATTTGTAGCTCTGATCTGCTGTTCACTGATCGATTGCTCATGTCTGCCTTCCTGCCTGCTGTGAGTTTGTTTGCGTCGAGGCTGTAAGCTCTACGCCTCGTATTAGCTTCGTATTTCTTTCTGTTTTGAACCATCATTTACTATCATTTCTAGTTGTTTATATTACTAAATATAGTCTACCCACCATCTCAGATTAACCTTACATCGCTAGCTTCCGTTATTGTTAGCACCGCACGCTAGTGTTTACGCGCCACCCGTGCTCATTCATTTATTATTTATTTTCTCTCGCGCACCCGCGCCTTTGAGTTCATAAAAGCCCAGGTAAGTAAGAATCAGTCAACACAAACGGTGAGTAATGTCTTGTCCTGTTATTGTCACCTGTGTCACATGTCATATGTTTAGTATAGCCTTCTCCGATGGCAATATAGCATTTATTTGTGATAAATGCAAGGAGACAGTCAGGCTGACGGAGAAGATTTCAGAGCTAGAGACAGGCATCCAAACTTTAATTGAGGATAGTAAGGATAGTACTAGAGCTTTAGATACTATTTTGGATGCGCCTAGCATAGTGAACTCTGTACATGATTCGGTTCCGGCTGAAGTAGAGCCCACGCAGCAGGGCAGATGGGTGACCGTGAGAGATCGCTCGTCGCGGATTAAAAAACCACTCTTCCGTTCCGATTACCATAACAAATCGATTTGCCCCACTCAGTGAAACACCCACTGAGAATTCTGTTGATTGTGCCCTGGTAATTGGTGATTCGATCACACGGAACGTGAAAATAGAGACACCAGCCACCATAGTGACATGTTTGCCGGGAGCCAGAGCGCCTGACATCAAAGCAAATTTAAAAGTGCTGGCTAATGCTAATCGTAAATTCTCTAAGATCATTATTCATGTCGGCACTAATGATGATCGACTCCGCCAGTCAGAGATCCCCAAAATTAATATTAAAGAGGTGTGTAAACTCGCAAGTACGATGTCAGGCACTGTAATTTTCTCTGGCCCCCTTCCTGTTCGCAGAGATAGTTAGCAGATTGGCCTCACTCAATGGTTGGTTGTCTAAGTGGTGTCTGTTGAATAATATAGAATTCATAGACAATTGGAAAAGTTTTTGGGGCAAGCCTGACCTGTTGAAAAGAGATGGTGTTCATCCCTCCTGGGATGGTGCTGCTCTTCTCTCTAGTAATATGGCACATAGTCTTAGAGCTAAAACATGACAATCTGGGGCCCAGGTCAGGAAGCAGACAGACTGGCTAAACCGACCGTCTGCTAGCGGCCTCGCGTCACCAAGGTCAGATAAATCCCATCACATAGAGCCTCTTTCACCTAGATATCATCATATAGAGACTGTGTCTGTTCCCCGAATTTGGAAATCCAAAAAACGTCAGGTAAAAAATTTAATTGATGTTCAACAAATAAAAAACAGATATAATACAGATGAACAAATGATAAAGCTTGGGTTGCTGAATATTCGATCCCTTACTTCAAAATCGCTCATAGTTAATGATATGATTTCAGATTATAATCTAGATGTGCTGTGTTCGACAGAAACCTGGCTAAAACCAAACGATTACATTACTTTAAATGAGTCAACCCCACAAGATTACTTTTATAAACATGAACCTCGTCTAAAACGCAAAGGGGGAGTTGTTGCTGTAATTTATATTAATATTTTCAAAACCACTAAGAAATCTATTTTTAAATATACTTCTTTTGAAGTGTTGGTGCTTAATGTAAAAATATATAGTGTAAACAATAAATCACGTTTGAGATTTCTGCTGGCTACTGTATACAGGCCACCAGGGCACCATAAAGATTTTATCAAAGAATTTGCGGACTTTCTATCAGAATTAGTATTGGCTAACGATAAAGTACTAATTGTTGGTGATTTTAATATACATGTAGATAATGAAAAAGATGCATTGGGATTGGCACTTAAAGACATTGTAAACTCAATTGGAGTAAGACAACACGTGTCAGGACCTACTCATTGTCGTAATCATACTCTAGATCTATTATTATCACATGGAATAGATGTTGATGTCGTTGAAATTCTGCAGCAGAGCGATGACATCTCAGACCATTATCTAGTCTTGTGTAAATTACATTTAGCCAAGGCTGCAAAGCCGACTCCATGTTATAAATATGTTAGACCTATAACTTCTGCCACTAAAGATTGCTTTATCAATAATCTTCCTAATCAGTTTCATCATCTCAGCATCCCGGATAGCTTAGAAGAACTTGATATTGCAACAGAAACTTTTAACTCTCTCTTTTCCAGCACTTTAGACGCAGTTGCTCCGTTGCGCTTAAAGAAGATTAAAGAAAATAGTCCAACGCCGTGGTACAACGAGCACACTCAGGCCCTTAAGAGAACAGCCAGAAAAATGGAGCGCAACTGGAAGAAAACAAAACTAGAGGTATTTCGGATTTCATGGAAAGAGAGCTCGATTGCTTACAGAGAGGCTTTAAAAGCTGTTAGATCTGCTTATTTTTCAACCCTATTAGAAGAAAATAAACATAATCCAAGGTATTTATTTGAAACAGTGGCTAAACTAACGAAAAAGAAAGCTTCAAGCACAGAAGTTTCAGGCCAACACAGTAATGACTTTATGAACTTCTTCACTTATAAGATTGATAATATCAGGGACAAAATTATAACTATGCAACCGTCTACTACAGTATCGCATCAGGGAGTGCATTGTAGTCTTGTAGCCTGAGGAAAAATTTTATTCATTTGTTGCTATAGGAGAGGAAGAATTCTGCAAACTCGTTAATTCATCTAAATCGACAACTTGTATGTTAGACCCTATACCGACTAAGCTATTGAAAGAGATGCTTCCAGAGATCATAGATCCTCTTCTTAATATCATTAATTCGTCTTTATCTCTAGGATACGTACCAAAAACCTTTAAGCTGGCTATAATAAAACCGCTTGTTAAAAAAACGCAACTTGATCCTTCAGAATTAGTCAATTACAGGCCGATCTCAAATCTGCCTTTTCTGTCAAAGATATTAGAAAAAGCAGTATCCTCACAACTGTGTTCCTTTCTTGAAAGAAATGATGTCTGCGCGGATTTTCAGTCAGGATTTAGACCGTACCATAGTACTGAGACAGCTCTCATTAGAGTTACAAATGATTTACTTTTATCATCCGATCGTGGTTGTATCTCTCTATTAGTGTTACTTGATCTTAGTGCAGCATTTGACACAATTGACCACAACATTCTTTTAAATAGACTAGAAAACTATGTTGGCATTAGTGGAATTGGACTAGCATGGTTTAAATCATACTTATCTGACCGTTATCAGTTTGTAGCAGTAAATGAAGAGATGTCTTATCGATCACAAGTTCAGTATGGCGTACCACAAGGCTCAGTACTAGGACCGCTGCTGTTCACTCTGTACATGCTACCATTAGGACATATCATCAGGAAACATGGAATTAGCTTTCACTGTTATGCCGATGATACTCAGCTGTATGTTTCTTCAAAGCCTAACGAAACTTACCAATTCACAAAATTAACGGAATGCATAGCTGATTTAAAAAATTGGATGACTAGTAATTTCCTACTACTAAACTCTGAAAAAACAGAGATTCTAATTATTGGACCAAAAACTTCCACACGTAATAACCTAGAATACTGTCTAACACTTGATGGCTGCTCTGTTAAGTCTTCGTCGTCGGTTAGGAACCTGGGTGTACTCTTTGATAGCAATCTTTCATTTGAAAGTCACATGTCTAGTATCTGTAAAACCGCATTTTTCCATCTTAAAAATATATCTAAATTACGACATATGCTCTCATTAACAAATGGGGAACAATTAGTTCATGCTTTCATGACATCAAGACTAGATTATTGTAATGCTCTACTGGGTGGTTGCCCTGCACGCGTGATAAATAAACTACAGCTGGTCCAAAACGCTGCAGCTCGAGTTCTTACTAGAACCAGGAAATATGACCATATTAGCCCGGTTCTGTCAACACTGCATTGGCTGCCTATTAAACATCGTATAAATCTTAAAATATTGTTGATTACTTACAAAGCACTAAATGGTTTAGCTCCGCAGTACTTGAGCGAGCTCTTAACGCATTATAGTCCTTCACGTCTATTGCGATCTCAAAATTCGGGCCAGTTGATAATACCTAGAATATCAAAATCGACTGCTGGCGGTAGATCCTTTTCCTATTTAGCACCAAAACTTTGGAACAGTCTTCCTACCATTGTCCGGGAAGCAGACACACTCTGTCAGTTCAAAGCTAGACTAAAAACACTTCTCTTTGACCTAGCATACACATAATATATTATAGACTTCTATAATTCAATGTTAGGCTGCATAGATTAGGTCAGCCGGAACTGGGAACACTTCCCTTAAATCCTGATGTACTCGTTACATCATAATAAGAAGAATGGCATCTACGCTAATTTTAGTGTCTTTGTTTATTCCGAGGTTTTCCCGCAGCCTACCGGATCCAGGCCGTATCCAGATCTGACTAGGAGCTTTGCCTGGACCCAATGACAACGCAGTGCTGAAGTGCCAACTAGCCTCTCCCTATGGAGGATCCCTTTCCCACTCTACAGATAAAACGTTGTGATTCCGGTTCGCGTACCCACCCCGAAGTGATAAAATAAAACAAAATTCTGTATCAAATTACAGTTAATGTAAATCCGGCCTCTAGTTCATAAACGCCAGAGGAGAACTGGCCCCCGACTGAGCCTGGGTTCTCCCAAGGTTTTTTTTCTCTCCATTAGGTCACCTGATGGAGTTTGAGGACACCAGTAGGTCACTTGATGGAGTTTTTCGGTTCCTTGCCACTGTCGCCTTTGGCTTGCTCAGTTGGGGATATTCAAATTAATTAACCAAACATTAATACCATTGATCAGCCCTACCAAACGTGGATGTTTTTTTTCCACTAAGAAACAAACATTGTTATGTTATTTGATTGATATTGTGAAGCTGCTTTGATGCAATTTATATTGTTAAAAGCGCTATTTAAATACACTTGACTGACTGACTGACTTATACAAGACAGGAGGATCTGGTGGTTAACTATGTCAAAAGCAGGAGACATTTCAAGCAAGGTGAGTACTGACGATTTGAAAGCTGCTCTTGCCAGTCTCAGAGCTTCAATAACAGAGACTAGGGCAAATTCAGTTGAGTGCCCGCTTTTGAAACCAGACTAGTTGTTGTCCGGGAGGTTGTTCGGTGTAAGAAAGGTAGAGACTTGGCAAAACACGACTCGTTTTGCAGTGTTTTAGCAATGAATGTCTAGAAGTGCTGGATTTAGAGTGGGTTTCTCAAGCAGTGGGATTATCCAAGCCTGCTTAATAAATGCTGTGGGAAAGGTACCAGTGTGAAGAGAGGTGTTGATGATGTGAGTGAGTGCGGGTACAACTGAAGAAAAAATGTCTTGAAGGAGATGAGTGGGCATAGGATCAAGCTGACAGGTAGTAGGGTGATTGGAAAGGATGAGTTTGGAGACTTCTGCCTCTGAGAGCAGAAAAAGGGAGGGGACAATGTGTGTGTTAGCTGTTAATATGTGTGTGTCGGTTTGTGGTGTGAAAAATTAACCGCTGGTGGTTGTTGTTTTATTTATGAAGAATGTGGCAAAGTCGTCAGCTGTTAGGGTTGATGAAGAAGTGGGAGGTGTTGTTTTAAGAAGAGAGGAGAATGTTTTGAAAAACGTGCAAGAGTCTGCAAGAACCGTTAATTTTGTTGTGGTAGTTTGTCATTTTAGCAGTAAAGACATTAGCAGAGAAGGAAGAGAGGAGGGATTGATACAAACCAAGGTCAGTGGGATCTTTCTATTTGTACCTCTTCCTCTCTGCAGCCTGAGTTTAGAACGGTGTTTGTGGAGAACATCAGATAGCCCGGGGGCAGAGGGGGTGACACAGGCTGGCCTGGATAAAAGGGGGCAGAAGTTGTCTTATGCTCACCAAGACTGCATATATTTGCAAAATCACAGTCAAACAGTAGTATTGTAAAATATCATTACAGATTAAAATAACTGTTTTCTATTTTAATATATTATAAAATGTAATTTATTCCTGTGATGGCAAAGCTGAATTTTCAGCATCATTCCTCCAGTCTTCAGTCACATGATCCTTCAGAAATGATTCTAATATGCTGATTTGGCGCTCAAACATTTCGAATTATTATCGGGGTAACACTTTATTTTAATGGTTCCTTTGAACATTCTGTTGCAACTTTGCAACTACATGTCAACTTATTCTAACCCAACCAGTCTACTAATACTCTACTAACACTCTAATGAGAGTCAGTAGACAGCTGTGCTGCTTAATATTTTTGTGGAAACTGTGATACAGTTTTCCCCCAGGATTCTTTCATGAATAGAAAGAACAGCATTTTTTTAATGGAAACTTTTTATAAAAATGTGAAAGACTTCACTTCACTTTAGATCAATTTATTGCATCTTTATTCCTTGCTGAATAAAAGTACTAATTTCTTTCCAAATATTGTTAACTCTAATGAGAGTAAGTAGATCTGTAGGTGCAATGTTACTTATAGTTAACAGAATGTGTTAAAGGGAACATCAAAATAAAGTGATACCAAAAAATCGTACTGTCCCCAAACTTTCAAACAGTAGTACATATTTTAAGCGCCTCTCGGGCAGCTCTTTCAGTCATGCAAGCAGCTCCTATCTCTTTGAGAGGGAAAACATTCAATTCTCCAAAGCTGTTCACCATGCTTACGATTACATTTCATATTTGAAATCACCAATGAAATCTGACAACAGCGGTCTCATAAATTTTGTTTCTAAATACTCCAAACATGACAAAAAATGTTCAGGTTGGACCAGCCAATGTAAAGTCCTTCTATAGCAAACAGAGCTTCTGAAGGCAGATGCAGTCAAGCAATGACTTTTGACAAACTGGTGATTGGCTCTTTCTTTTTGAAGGTAGGACTTATTCTGCCATGTTGTGCGTAGCACTGTCTTCCATTCATAGTAATGTGAGTGCCCCGTTTTTGTATATCCTCTGTTATAAGGCAAAGTGCCTAATTTAGATGCTGTAACTGGTCACAAATATTTCCTATAGCTGTCACATGTCTGTCCTGTCTTGTGTTGCACATGGGTGTTTGTTATGTTGTGCCATGTGCTTTGGTGATTGTTTATCCCTCCCCCTTGTTATCTGATTATTGGTTTATTTGCTCCACCTGTCTGTCTCGTTACCCTCCTTTGTTTGCCTCTCTATTTAGTCTTCCTGTGTTTGCTGTCCTGTGCTCGTTCGTTGTATTTATTACGTGTGTTGTTTCTGTGCCTGTTCCTGCCCTGCCTTGTCTGTTTATGGATTTAGATTTGGTTTGTTTATTTTATGTTTTGTCTTATTAAAGTACTTCTGATCCGCACTTGAATCCACAGAATTATTCACGGCCCTCCCGTGACAGAACGAACGAGCCTATGTGGATTCAGCGGAGCGAACTGTGTCCGGCTGAGAGAGAGAATGGGATATCTCTTTTTAAATATTTCTCTCTGTGTGCCCAGAGGAATGAGGAGAGGAGGGCAGCAGAGTCTTCCTCACTGGTCTCTTCGGGAATGGGATCATCATCGTTGAGTCCGTCCAGCGGGGGGTTTTCCGACTTCTCTTCCCCAGCCAAGGAGCGGGGGAGGAGAGATTTTCGGGGGACCCGCCAGGTAATTTTTCGTGGGACCCGAGGAGGTGGTCGAGAGGAGGGTCAACATCACTCTCCATCCTGGCCCCCCTTCGATCCTGGACCGGTGGAAGGCAGTTCTGGGCCGGCTTCTCGCCGTCATGGACGGAGGAGGAGGAGACGCCCGTCTGCCCAGCGAGAGACCGCTCACGTCCCGTCCACGTCCCGTCTGCCCAGCGAGAGACCGCTCACGGGCAGTGCCCAGCGAGAGACCGCTCACGTCCCGTCTGCCCAGCGAGAGACCGCTCACGTCCCGGCTGCCCAGCGAGAGACCGCTCACGTCCCGGCTGCCCAGCGAGAGACCGCTCACGTCCCGGCTGCCCAGCGAGAGACCGCTCACGTCCCGGCTGCCCAGCGAGAGACCGCTCACGTCCCGGCTGCCCAGCGAGAGACCGCTCACGTCCCGGCTGCCCAGCGAGAGACCGCTCACGTCCCGGCTGCCCAGCGAGAGACCGCTCACGTCCCGGCTGCCCAGCGAGAGACCGCTCACGTCCCGGCTGCCCAGCGAGAGACCGCTCACGTCCCGTCTGCCCAGCGAGAGACCGCTCACGTCCCGGCTGCCCAGCGAGAGACCGCTCACGTCCCGGCTGCCCAGCGAGAGACCGCTCACGTCCCGGCTGCCCAGCGAGAGACCGCTCACGTCCCGGCTGCCCAGCGAGAGACCGCTCACGTCCCGGCTGCCCAGCGAGAGACCGCTCACGTCCCGGCTGCCCAGCGAGAGACCGCTCACGTCCCGGCTGCCCAGCGAGAGACCGCTCACGTCCCGGCTGCCCAGCGAGAGACCGCTCACGTCCCGGCTGCCCAGCGAGAGTCCGCTCACGTCCCGGCTGCCCAGCGAGAGACCGTTCACGCTCCGTCCGCCTTCCTGGACCTGGACAATCTGGAGCGTCTGGCTCGGATCCTGAATATGCCCGTGTCTGCTGTTCCTGAGCCGGAGGCGGAGCCCGTGTCTGCTGTTCCTGAGCCGGAGGCGGAGCCCGTGTCTGCTGCTCCTGAGCCGGAGGCGGAGCCCGTGTCTGCTGCTCCTGAGCCGGAGGCGGAGCCCGTGTCTGCTGCTCCTGAGCCGGAGGCGGAGCCCGTGTCTGCTGCTCCTGAGCCGGAGGCGGAGCCCGTGTCTGCTGCTCCTGAGCCGGAGGCGGAGCCCGTGTCTGCTGCTCCTGAGCCGGAGGCGGAGCCCGTGTCTGCTGCTCCTGAGCCGGAGGCGGAGCCCGTGTCTGCTGCTCCTGAGCCGGAGGCGGAGCCCGTGTCTGCTGCTCCTGAGCCGGAGGCGGAGCCCGTGTCTGCTGCTCCTGAGCCGGAGGCGGAGCCCGTGTCTGCTGCTCCTGAGCCGGAGGCGGAGCCCGTGTCTGCTGCTCCTGAGCCGGAGGCGGAGCCCGTGTCTGCTGCTCCTGAGCCGGAGGCGGAGCCCGTGTCTGCTGCTCCTGAGCCGGAGGCGGAGCCCGTGTCTGCTGCTCCTGAGCCGGAGGCGGAGCCAGTGCCAGTGTTTGTTTCTGTGTTTGTGTCTGTTCTTGTGGCTGTGACAGTTTTGGTGTCTGTGCCTGAGCCGTAGTCTGTGCCTGTGCCGGTGTCTGTGCCTGAGCTCTGGCCGCCCGATGGACTGTCTGCTTCGCCCTGGCCGCCCGATGGACTGTCTGCTTCGCCCTGGCCCCCCGATGGACTGTCTGCTTCGCCCTGGCCCCCCGATGGACTGTCTGCTTCGCCCTGGTCTGTCTCTCCTGTTCCCCCCCCTGGCCTGTCCCTCCTGTCCCGCCTGGGTCGGATGGAGCGTCTGGTAGCCGCTCCGTAGGGAGGGGGTTATGTCACATGTCTGTCCTGTCTCGTGTTGCACATGGGTGTTTATGTTGTGCCATGTGCTGTGGTGATTGTTTATCCCTCCCCCTTGTTATCTGATTATTGGTTTATTTGCTCCACCTGTCTGTCTCGTTACCCTCCTTTGTTTGCCTCTCTATTTAGTCTTCCTGTGTTTGCTGTCCTGTGCTCGTTCGTTGTATTTATTACGTGTGTTGTTTCTGTGCCTGTTCCTGCCCTGCCTTGTCTGTTTATGGATTTAGATTTGGTTTGTTTATTTTATGTTTTGTCTTATTAAAATACTTCTGATCCGCACTTGAATCCACAGAATTATTCACGGCCCTCCCGTGACAATAGCCTCTCAATTAATTGTATAGGCTACTAATTACACATGGATAGCTTAAGGTGCATACCATCTGACACCACGTCCACTTACCAAAAGTATTTATGTCAACAATGAAACGTAAAAAATAAAGTAATATAACAATGGAAAGGCTGGTTTCACTTCATTTGGCTGGTCCCTTTAACACATTCAGTTGACTATAAGTAACGTTGCACCTACATGTCTACTAGCTCTCATTAGAGTGTTAGTAGACTGGTAGGGTTAGGGTTAGAATAAGTTGACATGTAGTTGCATAGTTACTTATAGTAAGTAGACTGTCTGTTGGAGGACCGTCACAAAGAATTATCAGATATTAAGCAGACAGTACACTAAGGAGAGTTAGTTGACATGTAGTTGCAAAGTTACTTATAGTCACCAGAATGTTCAAAAGGGACCATCAAAATAGTGTTACCGAAAGGCTTTGTTTGCTTCAAATTCTACTGTTGAGTCCAACAGATGCAAATACAGATTCTTAAAACATATAATATGGGAATTTTTTTAGAGAAACTAGACAGAAATACACAAGGAGGATCTGTAGCCAGGACATGCATCCACTGTACATGAGCATTGACACAGAAAACGCTTCATAACATGGTATACATGCTGTATAAATACACTTATGCTAATAGCATACGAGGCCACATTCGCCCCTGCACATGAGTGTCAAAGCAGTTCTCTGGTAAGATGTCTACCAAGGTGCTGGTGATGAACTGCCTGGATTTGAGAACATAGTCCTGACGGCCCAAGGCACAATGTTGCATCAGAATTTCAGTAGAGGGTTTGCACACACACACACACAAATACATTGCGAGTGCTCCCTAAAAAGCTGCAACCTACCTGTGCTTTGCATTCTTAGTGCAGGATGTGGAAAGGGCAGCAGCAAGCACATAAATCATCAACTCAATAAACCGCCAGTACTGTCTCAGTGGAACCAGTCATTTTTTTGTTTCGCACAAACACAAACATTCACACACAAAGTCAGCTCTGTCTCAGTGGAAACAGTCGGTTTTTGTATCAGATACTAGCACATAGAAACATCTCAGACTGATCTTATATGCAGCAGTTGATGTGAATGGTGATTGGTGGTGTATATGTTTGTACTATATTCAACTTATAAAGTTACATAGAGGAATTCAACTATGAGGTGCCTGTTATTATACTGTAAAGATCCATTGAAATTAAAATGGGAGATTTCTGGATTCTAGTCCATGTCTGATAGCCTAGATAAATGTACTGTAAATGTAGTGTACTAGTGTTAGTACTAGTATTAGTTGATTACATTTTTTTTTAGGATAATATACGCTCTCAAAAATTAAGTTGTTGCTTGCCCCTAATGATCTATAACAACTACCATAGCAAATGACGGTATGTTGCTTTGAATGTAAAAAAAAAAAAAAAAGGCACAACAATTTGGTTCAAGAAGTAAAAAATCATATACATTTTCTCCATAGGGTAATTTTTAACAAAAACCTCTTGGCATGAAACAGAAATTGCGATCATATTTTCTTCCCTATTGTGACGCATATATCTGAGTGAAACAGCTTGATGTATCCTATGTGACTGTAATGTGTGTGCGGGTGTGTAAATGTATTGTAATCTACAATGTAAAGCGACCTTGAGCTACAGAAAGGCGCTATATAAATAAAACTTCTTCTCGAATAAGGAAAAAAATGCAAGGCAGGATTTTGTCCATTGGGAATGGATTGGATCGTCATTGGCTATTGCTGTGATCTCATGTGAGTGACAGATTGCTGGAAGGGAAGCCATAATTGTCCCACAATCAGAGAATCCCAGTTCCCATTAATCACTGCGAATGATGTAATCAAGTCAGTTTCCTTGCACTCTCAAAATTTATCTGTATATATTTTTAAAATGTATTACAAAATATGCAATATTTTACATTACTGTTTTTCAAACTTTACATCAATAATTTATCCACTGCTTTTAATTAGATTTTATTCACAATTCTTATGGGGCTGTAGTTAATTCCCTCATTAAATGTTTAGTACACAGTGTTGTACCTATGTCTTTTTGAATGAAACCCTTTATATGACATGCGGAAGAAAAATTAAATATTGTGAAATTTATTTGTTTCTTAATTTTAATTTAGTTCAAGGCCATGATGTTGTTTTTCCCACACGTTGTGCCATATTTTTGTGTGATTTTCAAATACTTTTTTGTTTGTTATGTTGTGATTTACATCAGAGCTAATTTGTTTGGATCATGTTTTAAACCCTTTTAAATTAGAATATTTAGAAATCTTAATGGTTAGAAATGAAATACCCACAAAACCACAGCAGCTTAATGGGCGTCCATTGTTGCGCTCCATTGGCTATTTTGTACAATCCCTACAACAATTTGTTTCCGCTTGAACTTCCTTTTTCAAACAATTCCATTGCTCTTTAGCAAACAAACAGTATGACTTAAGACAGAGGTTTAACATACCGTATACCAGTGACATTTAAAGTAGATCAGACAAGAGCTCAATCTATTTTCAGATATATCTAGTGATCTAACTGGAATTACTCTGATATTTGAACATTATTTGATGTTTTATAGAGTTTGAATATGTTATGTTCATATCAGCGTACTGATCAACTGCTTCTCTTTTTATAAACAAAACACATTTTCCACGGTGACATAAAGGTTAAGTAGAGATAATGCATGCATATGAATGAAGTGGTTTTATTCTAGATCATTTGCGAGGGAACCCCACTTTCGGGGAGGTTAAAACATTAGTCCCAGGCATTTATTTTAACTGAAGTCCAATTAATAGGAGGTAATCAAGCGTTTAATTAAAAACCCAATTTTGTGCCACCTTGAATCATCTAGTGGTTGTGTTATTTCCCTTCTCATTTTGACTGAGCACAGCAATGAGCAGGTTTCTGTCCTTCCACATAAATTATTCATTTTGACTATCTCTGAAAATGCCTGGAGTCAAATTTGGCTTGATCTGTAGGTAATTTGTTCCACTAGCAAAACCCACTTCCGCATTAATCTCTCCTAAACAACACAAAATATGTTCGTTTTCACTGTTAAATGATATTCATACTTCATTAGTATGATAATACCTTCTAATTTTAAAGCAAACACTCAACTTAGGGGTTTATGGTCGTATCAGTATCAAATTTGCAGTCTGTCTTGAGTCTGTTCGATTCTTATGATTGGTTTCAGTTTTGCACAGTTGCTGTAACAATGTGCTTCAGAATTATAAGCATCCTGCAACTTGGTTTGTTTTTGCTACATCCTAAGTATTTATATCAAATGGTCTTAAGAGTGCCACTCTTGTTATAAACAATATCTGCCCCTTTGCTGGCCAAAGATGTATTATTAATGTGCATGCTTAACTAAAATACCACTGTGCCATCAGTAGTATTAAACACACAAGTATTAAACACACAGATACAAGAGGTGGACCGTTTCTAGGAGAAAATATCCTATTTATTTGTATTATTATTATTGTAAAAATCAATAGTAGAAAAAAAACATGTTGCTTTCTAAACACACCCACAGAAGGAAATATTTGAGGATATTGCTAGAGGGTTGAAATTTCAAGAATAAAAAGTTCTTTAGATGGTGTCGAAATTGAAGAGGTAGAAGTTAGCCGACTGACAGACAACATCTTCACCAGAAACCCCAGAGGTATAATTCAACCCTTACCAACAGCTCAGAGGTTTGTTGATGATGTTAGATACAAAATTGTTAGTAGTAAGGCCTGCATGCTAACAAGAGCACACAAGGAGTACAGAAATACAGTCCTATTGCATTTAACCTTAAATGTTAGGGTTAAAGAACTGAGGAAATGGCTGGCTACTGGAATGTTAGTTACACCAAAAAAGTGTCTGAAATTATCAACAAATGGTCAGTGAAAAGAAGTACTCAACCTTCAGAAAATGTAATTATCAACCTCAGCAGGTCAAACTAAATTAGCAAATTTCATTTTATGAGGTTTTCACATTTTAGTTATTCTTATTCTTTTTTTTTTTTAATGAAAAGACAAAACTGTCACAGACATTCCGTTATTTTGAAATTATGTTCGTTTTCATTGGTCTCCTGTTTTCCTTTGTCTAGGTTCCCGCCACCTTTTAGTTGTCATGGCTATTCATTAAGAAGAAGACTGTACATAGCATCCATTACATCCATTACATAGCGTAATTACTTTTTAAAAATATATATATCAAATACCTTATTTGTGGAAAGTGGCGACAACTTTAAATAGAACAAAGAGAAAATAAAAGAGTTAAAAAAAAAAAAAATTTTAAATATCAGTAAAGTTATACTAACCAAACAAATTTAAGTTCTTAGTACAAAATCATTAGTTACTTAGTGTTAGTTACCCATTCTTCATCTTTTTTCTTTTTTTTTATGATAGTGAATGTGTATTCAAACATGGATTGTTCATGTTTTACATGTCTTCTAACCTTGATCCTGCATATAAACACTGTGCATTTGTGTCCATATGTGCTTTAGTACATTCACATCATTTCAGCAGAGAAAACTGCCAGCTGGACACCTTGAATGACACCTTACACATCGTTATACTCTCACTATCTTGTCTGTCATGTATATTGTTACCCATTAGACAGTAGGGGCACAGCAGAAAAGAGGGCCATGCTTTTAGGTTCAGCTGAGGAAAAGAATATCACTCCCCTTAGTCCTGCTCCAGAGCTGAGTTTTGGCAGTTCCTTAAGGGTCTGCGGATAGTTCCGAAACTTTGGACAGGATGTGTATCTAATGGAAGAACGGAAGTGCAAATCTGGATGCAGGGATAAGGATTCCTAGTGCTCAGACCTAAAGCTTAAAGCCAGACTTGGACAGTCATGTGTCTGATAAGAGTGACCTAATATAACTTCATCATTAACTAACATCAGCAGGCCTACATAGAATACATTTCCACATATCTCTGAAAGATTTGAAGTGAATAATGAAATATCTAGTTCATTCGTGATAATGGCGCAGGCTGGTCCTTTCCAGCAGTCTGCAAGCAATCACATAATTAGTGTATGGCACAAGCTGATTGGTCTCTGCTAATCCTGCAGCCAATGAGATTGCTTGCTCAACATTTAAATAGTCTGGTTCAGTGCTTGCTGTAAGCTAGTCAGTTCCTCTGAAACCCTCCAACTACCCCTGCCTAAATCTGTTACTGGTTTTATGCATGTCTATTCATGAAATCTCACATTCTCATTGCATCATGTCAGAGTAAGTAGTAGCAAGTACATACTAGCTCTGCAGCAGCAGCAGCGTAGCAGATCTCGTCTGCCATGAACAAATATTAACATCGTCATATTCATCCACATGCTAAACTGAATGAATGAATGCATACATAAGTGCTGTATACATTTATAAACTATACATTTATATATATATATTAATATTAAATATCTCGATTTTTTTTTAATTGCAAATATTAAAGTATAATACTCCAGACATTGTCTCTATCACCACCATAAAGTGGACTTGTCATATCTATACAGCCACTGACATTTTCTTTACCTAGATAAGCCAATGCTGTTAATTACATTTAACGCAGAAAGGGAGGAATGAAAAATCTTATCTTTTTAATGGTAATTAGAATTTCCGCCTCCTCTCTTTGCCTATTGTGGCCAGTTTGATTAATATTTTTTTCATGTTAGAAGCCAAACTATGATTGCTGAATATACTGACTTTTATTATTATCTCCATTTCCCATTGTGTATGTGCTCTTCAATGGACTTTCTTATAACATATTCATATAGCTGTTTGTATTCAGATCAGACGTTGGTTAAATCATCTTACAGGTGTATGCTGAGTGAGGTAGGAGTCAAAAAATATTCCTTTTTGTTATTCTCAACACATAGTGCCATTTGTTAAGGACCTGCCTTGGAAAGGCCTGCTTATGTTGAGCAAACCAACACACAACATGTCAATCCTTTGAAAAGATATTCATGGACTACTCATGGGACCTCCCAGTATCCATATTGTGAAGCAATATCATTGTGAGTGCCACAAACAAGACATAGGGATTGTCTCTTCTTAGAAGATTGAATTGCTTGTCCTTGGTGTGTAAATGTGTGAGGAGTATAAATGGTGCAGATTTTCCAGAAGATTTCTGAAGAAGCCTTTCAATACTGAGTGTTTTTTTTTTCCTTTTGCCTGTAGACGTAACCCAGAAAGATGTTTTAGAAATGAAAAGAAAATATGCATGTTTTGTTTCTGACATTATTCACTTCTCACTATTATTGCCTCATTTTTCTAGTCGCATTATGTTATTGACAAAGTTTGTACCTAATATGATATGTGCTGGAATAGAACGAGCTTTAGCTTGGTGCCCAAATGAGACCTCTTTAATGACTTTACCTGCTTATTCTTGTGTAAACTAAAAGATACAGCAGAAATGATCCCTACTTATCCTGGCATATCCC
This sequence comes from Meda fulgida, assembly GCA_030578275.1. Lineage (NCBI taxonomy): Eukaryota > Metazoa > Chordata > Actinopteri > Cypriniformes > Leuciscidae > Meda > Meda fulgida. Next base: position 13,986,481 of record CM060623.1, on the reverse strand, counting down.
ATCATTAAGTCAGGCTTTGGTTCACCTAATTAGTGTCTCAAGCAATTCCAGTGAGACGCCACTGTAGGGCCATAATAAACTTAGAACGTCACTGATCTTAAAATTATGAGGTTTTCTGTTTTAAAAGAAATTAATGAATCTACGTTTTGTTTAAACATACAGACGAGGTAACGGAGGATTCTTTATTCTCTGTATGCTAAGACAATGGCCCTGCTTACAAATGTTACCCAATTTGAGAGAAGCACTACTGGCTGTCTGAAGTGCTGCAAAATGGAAGCTTGCAGTGGTTCCAGAAAGTCTAGAATTGAAGTAAAAATAAGCCCTTATAGACCTAATATATACTTATTCAAATTGGAATGCATATTTTGTCTAACAGCATGACCACATTACCAATAAATGTTTATTTCAATAAATGTACTATACAAAGAATAATGTATTGCAATAAATTGAGTAAAGAATTATATCATTTTCATTATTCTAACAAAAACTACAACTACAGTTACAGTTTTAAAAAAAAGTCTTGGCTCAGTAAGATTTTCTTAAAATAATTTAATACTTTAATTCATGAAGGATGCATTAAATTGATCTAACGTGACAGTAAATAAATTCATAATGTTAAAAATATATATATATTTGAAATAAATGCTCTTTTGCACTTTATAGTCAACAAAGAATTCTGAAAAAAAAGTAATTACGGTTTCCACAAAAAATATTAAGCAGACAAGTAAAACAACTGTTTTCAACACTGATAATAATAATAAAAATAAAAAAAATTAGAATGATTTCTGGATCATGTGACACTGAAGAATAAATAAATTGAAGAATAAATTGCACTTTAAAACATATTCACAATATTAAAACATTTCTGCCCCTAACCCTTTTGCATGAAAGCATAATTCAAGCAAATAGCATGTAGAAAGTGTGTATCTTGTATATAACTTGTGAATCTTAATCTTAAGTAAAACATCATTTGCAAACAGTTATATGTCTCAGATAACGTATACATGTGTAATTATGGTACAGTTCTTGACATCCCAACCCAGACAACCCTGGTTACAGTCATTAACAGAGCTGCAGTGTTATAAGGGGGATTTAGAGAGGATTTAGAATGCATAAGCTTAACCTCCACCAAACGCTCTGGCCTCATATTAGCGAGGATTGGCACTAATCTAAGGACAGTGAATTTACGCCACAGGCAGTGTAATATAAGCGATTTCCTCCAAATATATGTTCATGCTTTCACTCATTGTCCAACAAATACTTCTGGTTTTGCTAAGCAGATTGACATTCTGCGGTTGAAGGACCAACCAATAGCAAAAAGATGTTGGTCTTATGTTTGAAAATTACACATTAGCACGCTGCTGCCTGTAAAGCTCCCCACTTCCCTACTCTCTCTCAGGGATTCTAATTCAGCGTTTCAAATTCACAGCCGTTCATTGCGATCCCAACAGAAAGAGAGCCGGGTGGAGGTGTGAGAGGCAGCCAGGCCCAGCAGAACAAATGAAGCTGGAGCCACAGAGAAAAACCAACAAAGGCTGCGGGGAATACACTGTGTGTGAGCATAGCAAAAACATCTCATCAGACTCTCCTGCAACAGCCGTGCTTATTATACGGTCTCTGCAAGCCTGTTAATTTAGAATTTATGCAATTTTTTCCAATATCTACTGCCATGGGGACACTTAACATTTACAAATTAGAGACCCAAGTTTTCTACGTGATCACTTGTAATCTGACTACACATGCATTGCATTTAGAAAACAGCCTACATCTATCAGAAAGTTTGGTTCCTCACATTACACTGCAAAAAAAAAAATAGGATGCATTGATATATTGGTAGTCATATCACTATCAGCTGATAAATGTGACTTTTTATCATTTGCTATCAGTCCGAAAAGTGAATTAGGCAAATATATTTACTGTATATTTACTATAATTTATTGTACAGTGAATTATGGATAATTGATAATGGGACCACACATTTATATATGCCTACCAATTGTTAAACACAAATGAAATCAAATGTTTTTGGAATAATAAAAATAGGTTTAGCAGTTTAACATTCAACTGGACATGATATTTGGTATTTTTGAGGAATGTAGCAATCTAGACTTTTTACTAGAGTTTTTTATATAATCAGGTAAAAAAATCAGTCTCACAAAATATAGATTGACATTAAGGTATACTAGCTAGTTTTTTGCTGCATCATCAAATCATATTAATTGTCACGGTTATGGACTCTTATTTATTGGTTCCTTTAGCTCCCCTTTCCCTGCTCTGTTTAGTTTCGGTTTTTGATTATGTCCTGTTTGTTTCTGTGGTTAATTATCATCAGCTGTATCTTTAGTTCCGGATTATTAAATATATATTAATCCTTAGTAGTTACGTTTTAGAGTTATATATTCAAGAACAGAGAGCAAATTTATTTTCTTTAAAGAATGTTTCAACAGTCCATATATGGAAAGTCAATGGAGTCAGGTGTTGTTTTGGGCACCAATTTGCAAGAACAAAAACATGCTTCAAAATATCTTCTTTTTGCTTTCCTAAGAAGATTCATGATGAGTAAATGATGGCACAATTTTAATTTTTTGGTGAACAATTCATTTAAGGAGGTTATATATCTATATAGCTCAGTGTAAACAGATATGAAAGCAGAATCAATGTCAATTACTTCAGTGAAGGCAGATGTCATTCTCAGCGTTTATCCTGCAGTTATTTCTTCAATTCTGGTGCACCATGTTGTCATCAACTCAACTGCCTACAGCAGTTACTGTAACTGATGGTTCCACACACAAACTGCAGACAGAAGGGCCGCATTTGCATTAGGGCCAGACTGAAATAGGGAACAAAACAAAATGGAAGCTTGAGACTTCAGGGTGGTTAAACAAGGCGATGAAAAACCTATTAGTGTTTGTCATTTTCTGGTTTAAATTGCAGTCTGGAAATCATTGTGCCGCACAGGTTGTATTAACTTTAAACAGATAGAATTGGTGATGTTACAATCAAACAAGATATGATCTAGTCCATAATAACACCCAGGTGCTGCTGAAAGCGCAGAGTTCAGCCGAACTGAGGTCCTGATTTTAAATGGAAAGCAGCTCTGATCTGTTTCGATTCTTCATACTCCATGCCTGAAAATTGTCAAATAAAGAGAGACAGCCTAAGTAAACTGACTGTCTTGCACTGAATGACAAAGCCAAAATTTTACAGAAATGCATACTACTGTTGCAATTCGCCAAAGGTGATCCACTGCACGTATTTACAAATGGCAAATGGTATTCACCAGCAAAATATAAACCGGGTCTGTCGCGTAACATATTTTCATAACCTAGGTAAAATGCAGCTGTTCTCAAAGGATTTCTTATTTTTGCTCTTATGTTCAAGGCATATATTTGATCAAAAACACAATTTCATTTTACAATTATTTTTTTCTGATTTCTTTTTTAATATATTTTGAAATATTCTTCAGTGTCACATAATCCTTCAGAAATCATTAATATCCTGATTTGGTGCTGATGAATAGGGAAAAAAAACATTTGTTTTAAATACAAATATTTTGTAATATTGTAAATGTATTTACTGTCACTTTTGATGAATTTTATGTGACCTTGCTAAATTAAAGTATTAATTTATTTAAAAGGAAAAAACTGACCACAAACTTTTGAAATGTATGTCCACCATAATAATATTAATAATTGAAGTGTTGTTTTATTCAAATCTTAATTATAATGTTTTATTTTGAATAATAAAAAGTGTAAACAGTAAAAGTTATGCAACTATAATACATACTATATAACATAAGCAGTCATAAAATGGTATTAATCAAAATCTTGGCCTGAACACTTTAAACGCAACTGGACAAGAGAATATATGCAATTAAAATGTTATACATGCAATTAATGTTGTGTTTGTGTGTGTGTGTGTGTGTGTGTGTGTGTGTGTGTGTGTGTGTGTACCTACTTAACTATATTTTGGGGACAAATTTGTACCCAGAAGTGACCAAAACCTGACAAAATCTCCAAAAAACTCCCTTTAGGGACGTCCTCATTTGTAAATCAGGTTTAAAAATAAAGTAATAAAAGGTTTTTTTAAATATGTAAAAATGCAGAATGTCTCCTGTGATGGGTAGGTTTAGGGATAGGGGCAGTGTAAGGGGATAGAATATACAGTTTGTGCAGTATAAAAACCATTACGTCTATGGAATGTCCCCATTTAGATAGCTAAGTAAACAAGTTTGTGTGTGTGTGTGTGTGTGTGTGTGTGTGTGTGTGTGTGTGTGTGTGTGTGTGTGTGTGTGTGTGTGTGCGTGTGCGTGTGCGTGTGCGTGTGCGTGTGCGTGTGCGTGTGCGTGTGCGTGTGCGTGTGCGTGTGCGTGTGCGTGTGTGCTAGGATAATTTCAACATCAGTTTCTCAGCAGGATGTTCTGAATTTGGAAGCATTACCGGATTATGGATGAGAATTTTGGGATAATCTCACCCTTGGCTGGATTCAGGGTTCTTCCTGCTCACATTAGTAATATATAAACATTATTAAATGTCCCTCTATGTCAGTACATAGAGGCAAAACCCATTTGGATCACACAACTTAAAACACAAGTTCACAGTAAAAGTTCTGTTTGAGTACATCTATAACTCCAGTAAACTAGTCCCTATCTCATTGTGTACTTCTATGTTAATCAGATTTAGATATAGGAGCACTTGTTTTAAATGCACTTGACAAATACGATAAAACAAGATGTAGGCTTATGTTGCACTGATCATTGAGTAGATGCTATTGGACATTAGTGAAGGTGCTATGCTAGTCAAAAAGAACAAATCAATCACATGATTTATGACGCCTCCATGGGTAGCAATCAGATAGACTCTTGAGAGATGGTTAGACTGCAGACTCTGCTTATTGGCAGTCCAGGGCATGAGCCTAATCTGATGCTATCTGCCAAAACTTTGCTTAAAGGCGTACAATATAAGAGCATCAGCATCTGTCAGATCAATTTACTGGTTCAATGAGTAGGTTACTACAAACACTTACAGGCAGAAAATACGGCAGTGGTGGTCCAATGCAGCCTCCGAGCATAAATAATACAAGGGGGGAGAGCAGGGAACGCTATTGACAAGATTTAAATCAAACCACTGAAGCCAAAATAATAAGCTGTTTTATCTCAAACTGAAACTGTCCGTTGAGTGTACACACTTCTTCAGTCTACACACTCTGACTGTCAATTTCACTCTGCTTTAGATCAATGTACAGTAAAGTTTTATGAATTTGTGGATTTTATTATTATTATTACTGTTATTATTACTATTTTTTATTATTGTAAGGTCCAAAATATAATTTATTATTATATATTACAACACAAACAATATTCAGGAGTCAACAGAATAGTACAGGGTAATTGTATGGATCAGCACGTCCCAACAAAATGGGAAAAAGTAAAGTATCCAAACGAATATAGGGAATATAAAGGGGTGCTTTTGGTGTCTGTGTAGTGATGTGCAGAGTAGTGAAAGGTATATCGTGAACAATTAGTTCATTTTGAACTAATATTTTACATGACTTGGGAATAAGGAGTTGTCTCAGAGAGCAATTTGCTCATTTTGTGTTGGCCGTGCATGTGCATTTGCCCAAAATCCTTTCGTTTTGAAACAAGGCCCAAGTTTTGCGATGGCCTGCCTGACAATTTCCGTCATCAGGAGGGTCCGCGCACATCATCCATGTGCAGCGTAATTTTTTGTCCATGCCAACGGTGCAAGTACAACAGCAAAAGCACAAGGTGAATGTTGAGACAGAGTCCACTACGTGGCAATACACAGTTGTGATGTATTGTGCAGTAGTCGAAGAAGGGAAGATCGGATCATTTGACTGACTATCACTATAGTGCAGAGCTCTTCAACAAGTGTAAGTATAAATCCAGTATATTAAGAATATACACAATTAAAGAGTTTTATTTATATAGAGAGAGTGAAAACAGGATCAACAAAGTACCTTGAGCTAGGACTCGAATTAGGGTCACCTGAGGCGCAGCTGCGCTGTATGTCAGAAGGCTACCCACAAGACTATTGCTCTGACAGTAATTCATATTTTTATTCAGCAAGGATGTTATCTGTGTACCAGTCAATTTATCAATTTATCAGAGCTGCAAGACACATCGAACACTGCATGTGAATGCGTGTTAAAAATCAGGAATGGTGAGAGAACATTGTCCTTGGTACGATTTTCATCTTCAAACCAAACTTGGGTATTCAGCCCAAAAAAAAAGTTTAAATCCCGCTGTGGCGATCAGGACGAGGCCGGGGGCCGTGAGAGAATGGCGCGAGGCCGGTGGCGTGATTACTAATGAGCAACACCTGCGCGACGCACCGGTCTCGTATCTCTCACGGAGGAGCAGAACCATAAAAGGAGGAGTGACGAAAGAGGAGATCGGGAGAGGACAGGCCTGAACTTGTGTTGTGTTTTGTTTTATTATATGTGACAGCAGTCGTCCATGAGGGGCTGCTGTCTTTTACTTTCGTTTTGTATGTGTTTTATTTTATGTCATTAAAGTCTTTGAATGTTCACCGGTTCCAGCCTTCTTCTTCCCATAACATCTAACCTTGTTACAACCGTCTGGCTAGCGCACTTCCTATAATGTTTACACATTGGGTCAGTTGAGGTCTTTTGTGGCTGTTTGAATACATTCAACCACATGAGCGTCTACACTACAAAAGAAATCCAGCACTGTTATCATGAAAAAATGCGCTATGATGGACTTCCAAAGACATACAGCCATTCACTCCCATTACCAAGCTTGGAAGAGCAAGGACATTTTTTAATATAACTCTGATCATATTCGTCTGAAAGAAGAATTTCATATACACCTAGGATGGCTTCAGGGTGAGTAAATCATGGGCTAATATTCATTCTTGGGTGAACTATCCCTTTAAGCTTTGTACCCATCTTCTGCGCTATTCTAGTTTCCTTCCTTGGGTTTTCTTATTCGATAATATTTATGTCACTCTCTTTTCTTCCGTTCCTCAAATCCCTCGCTGTCCATTTAACACCTGTCCTTCCCACTGCTCCAACTCTACTGTATTTATTATGTTCCTGCGCTGCAGACACTACCTGTTGTGGCCTCTTCTCTTCCCTCACCCCCCACCCAGTCACCCACACATAGACACTGGCAGGTAGTGCCATGCCTTTTCATTTCCACAAGCAGGTGATTAGATTTACTGTAGTCCTCAGGGACTTGTTCACTGTATTGCTGACTATAATTCAATCAAACTCAGTCGCAGCCACCTCAATTGTGAGACTGCCGTGCTCCACAGCGCAGCCTGAGGGTGAAATCAACAGCATTTCACCAGAACAGGCAAAAGAGTGTGCAGTTGATGTGATTCAAAAAAGGCTGTTTGATGCAAACAGAGATTTCTCAAGTTAAATGGACACTCTTGTGAAACATTGAGGAGTATGCTTAACATAGGCATGTGTTTGTATGTTTGAAGTAAATGACAGGAAATAATCACTAGAAATGATCACAAAAACATGATACATTTTGGTTTTGCTGTTGTTATGCCTCATATACTGTACTTAATCATGAAAAATAATCATGCATTTAAAGCTGATGAAATGGAGACCCACAGCCCCTAAGGAGTCGTCCGTTGTAGTTTGAGAGCTTGAAAAATAGGGCTGTCAGTTTGTCATACGTGTGATTCAAAATAGAATAAAATTAACATGGTAAAATTATAATAAATTAAATTACTCAATTGTATTTTAACATTTTAGCATGGCGAAAAAAAAATTGTGGCTTTTAATAGTTTATAAGATGTTATTGAGACTAAATTGTCCAAGAGTTCAGAGCAAAAACACAGATAAATAGTACAATTTGTGCAACTTGGCTCAGTTTAGCTCATCGAGTTGCCACCTCTGCATAATATCCCTGGTGGGAGTCTCTTTCACAGATAAACATTCACTGTTGCCTCTCTTACCACAAGCTCATTTCATTCAGCCAGATAAGTTTGCTTCTATTAAATGCAAACCATAATGGCATGCTTGCGGGGAAGGACATGGGTTTGCCAATAATGAATAAAACCTTTGTAGAGTGCTCAGGGGGCCTGTAATAGCGTGAGAGAGTTACAATTACAGTTAGAGTTATGTGGAATAACACATTATGCAGAAAAGGGTACAATCAAAATAGCATAAAAATGTTATATGCATATGAGATACTAAATAAATTATACTGTATATACAATACCACCCCATGGTGGTGTAAACAATAATAGTGTCACGGATACACTTAGCGACAAATTCCAACCAGCATAAACTCAGCACACCTGGTCACGCTCATCAACCCCTGAATACTGATTACTCACCACTTGCACTGCATCACAAACTCACCACGCTGCACACAGGATTTAAGCTTCAGTCTCTCCATTGTTTTCTGTCCGGTCTCGTCTATCGAAGCGTGTGACTCACCCGGTTCCTCGTGCTTCTCTGGTTCCAGGATTCCTGTGTGCTCGCAAAAAGTATACTCAAGTTTATCACTAACCACTCTCCTGTGTGTATTTCCAAGCAGCCATTGTGTGCGGCGGTGCTTCAGGATTCTCCAGTATTCTCCAGTCTGATTCTCCGAGTTCTTCTGTACATATACGGACCTCGTATCCCTTCTATAAGTTTATTCGAGTCCGCTCTCAGTTCGTGTGTCTTCGGATCGGTATTCCTATTCAAGTGTCTACATATCTGCATTCAAGTTCCGAGTGCTTTCGTCTCTGCCTTCAAGCCCTGATTTATCATCAAGTCTACTTCTGAGATCAAAGTATTCAAGAGTCTGTTTCTGTTCCAGTTATTCCCTGTTTCCTGCTTTCAATTCTGTGTGGATCTCGAAGCCTTCTATGAGATCGGATATTGCAACAGGTGTATAAATAAAGTCTGTTAACCGTATTCCTTGTGTCCTCATCCTTCTAGTAGTGTGACAAATAGACACTGAATAATTGTCAATTTATCAAATTACAGTAGCTGATTTCTTTTTCATAATGTTTTCACTCATTAAATCAACGCTGTGTAGCGATGACAAAAATGGGAAACACCCTTGGGCGGTGCCGATTGTCTGAACCCATAAAGAATCACGCCAATTCCTCAGCGGCACTACATCATTCACTCTTAATACAGTGCATGCACCATCTGCTCCTCAGATATTCCACCAAAGAAGCCCCCCTCGACAAGCGAGAGGAGCTTAGCAGCGAACGCAGCGTCTCATTCCCTATTCAGAGAACATGGGTTACACAGGTAACCCAAGATGTTCTCTTTAATAGGTTCACTCAACGCTGCATAGCATTGACGCAGTGGGAACGAAATACCACACACGTCAAGATAAGCGCTGCCAGAACTGTCCCAAGAGCTTTCTTTCTCTTTTCTTCAGTTTTTTTAGGTCAGACCAATCTCAACCAGGACAAAAGCTACCAGAGTGAAAGAATGTGGACAAAACTTTGGGGACATAACCAGGCCTGGGTCGCAGAAACACCTACACAAGACCCAGGATAAACTCCATGCAAGGCTCATTTACAGAAAGAGTGTCAGAATCTGGTCAGGAGCTTACTTCAAATTTTCGAAAGGAGCTTCCAATAACCCGTTCAAAATAACCAATGAATCCCAGATGGGGACAGTAACAGGATGTGCAGGCCTCAAGCTTTTAACTCCATGCATAAATAAAGAGACCAGATGGTGTCTACCTAGGGGGACCTCATCTGACTCCCGACGGACTGCGACAGCAGCGATGTAAACCCTAAAAGTAGTCGCAGCCGCTCCGGCCACAAACTTGTACTGCAGGAATTCCAGCACTGAACCATCCGGGCAGCTGACTGGGTCCACAGCACAAGTCGTGTACCAAGACTCAAAGACCTTACACCTAGAAAAATACAGCCGTCTAGTAGAAGGCACACAAGTTTTATTAATGGTCTCTCGAACATTAGCGGGAAGACCAGAAGCCATTAGCAACTCCTCCGAAAGGATACACACAAAGCCTCCATATATCGGGTTGAGGATGGAAATCCTGCCCTGGAGCTCAGGCAACAGATCTCTCGTTATTGGAATTTTCCACTGGGACCCCTGTAGCAGGGAGATCAGCTCCAAAAACCACGTCTGGGATGCCCAAAACGGGGCTACCTATAGGAGGGCAAAAATTCCGCACTCCCTCACCCTGCAAAGGAGTGCAGGGAGCAACTTGACCAGAGGGAATGCATATAGTCTCGAATCCGGCCATGGATGAGCAAAGGCATCTATCCCCAGAGGCATCAGATGAGACAGGGAGAACCAAAGGGGGCACAGAATTGAGTCTTGCGACACAAAAAAGTCCACCGCCATGGTTGTTTCTGTCTTGACAGGAAGTCCACTGCAAGGTTCAAGGGCCCCTGGAATGTGAACTGCTCTCAGTAACAGTACCTATCCTGAGCCCACAGGAGGACGTGGTGCGCATGCCTGTTGAGGCTGTGTGACCGCGAACCTCCCTGGCGATTTATGTGGGTCACCACTGCCATGTTGTCTGTCCTGACAATAACATGATATCCCATCAGAGCCGGGAGGAAGTGATCCAGAGCAAGAGAGATGGCTCGCAACTCTAGTCAGTTTATGTGCCACAAGAGAAGCTTGCCCGTCCAAACACAGTAGGCCGGTCTGCTTTTGAAGGCTGTACCCCAACCAGTCAGGGAAGCGTCCATCGTTATAACCTGACGGTGGCAAACCACACCCATTCTTGACCCCTTGAAGCAAAAAGAGAGGGTCTTTCCACCTCCTGAGAGCACGAAGGCAACTGCGCAATATTCTCACCAGACGGAAGGCTGACCAAGAAGGGTGAATGTCCCTGAGCTTCATTCACAACAGGAATGGCCTCATATGAAGCAGACCCAAAAGCAGCACAGGAGAGGCTGCTGCCATGAGCCCCAGAAGTCTGCGACATGTACCCACCGCAACACAATGGCAGAGCCTGAAATGGGTCAAGCATGCACTGAGACTGGAAGGGGCCAAGCGGGCATGCATCGAGAGAGAATCGAGCTGGACACCCAAGAAATGGTCTACTGAGTAGGTGTTAAGATGCTCTTCTGAGCATTCAGCCTGAGACCAAGAGACCGGAGGTGGTGGAAAAGGACGTTCCTGTGACGACACACTAACTTTTTGGATTGAGCCAGAATGAGCTAGTCATCTATGTAATTTAGAACACGGGTCCCCTGGAGCCTCAAAGGGCTGCATCCATGCACTTGGAGAACATACGTGTAGCCTAAGTCATACTGAATGGAAGGACCTGACTTTGGTACGCCTTTTCCCCAAAGGCAAACCTGACAAACCTCCTGTGCCATGGAATGGCCTGGATGTGGAAATAGGCGTCCTTCAGGTCCACAATAACAAACCAGTCCACTGCTCAGATATGCGCCAGGATAGTTTTTAAAGTCAGCATCTTGAACTTTCCTTTGTAGAGGGAAAAATTCAAATAATGTAGGTCCAATATGGGGCACAGACCCCCGTCCTTCTTCGGAACGAGGAGGTATAGCGGCTAAAAAGCGGCAGTTCAAGTTCAAGGAACCTCCTCTATCCTTCAGGAGGAGTGATGTCACTTCCTGCTGTAGAACAGAAGCCTCTAGGCCTCTGTTCATAATAGTGGGATGAACCCCATCGAAGCAAGGAGGATTGCAATGGAACTGGAGAGTATATCCAAATTGGATTGTGCAGAGGCACAGCGCTAAAGTTGGTGGAGGAGGACCTGAGGCGTCCTCTGACAGCTAAGATTAGACGCTAGAGCATTCAACGCGAGGAGAAAGCCAGAAGCAGCTTGAGTGAGAAGAGGTGTTTAGGGGATATAACCCAAAGCATCTCCGTCCATCAATAAAGGAAGATAGTGTTGGCACCTTAACTTTGTATTCCGAAGCACAAATGGCGGCGGGTATAACACATTTTGATTCAGTGAGCATCTAGAGGGGGAACAGATACGCTTCAGCAGTCTGTCCCTCCCTCCTGAGATGGGGGAAGCTCTCAGTTTCCTGACCAGAGGATCAGGAACGACCCTGCGACGCTAAATCAGTGGGTTTATCTGGATGCTAATGGGTTAGTGGGTTTATTCAAATAAATATTGAAATGTTTATTTTCTAAGCATACAATCTTGATTTTTTTTGTGCAGTGGGATGTCTGTCCATTATTGTCATAACATGATTTTGATTTGACATGAATACACCAGATAGCAGCAATATGGCCACAATTCAAGATAAAATCTAATGTTTTCTTTGTGTTTTAACTTACAGAATGTACTGCAGTGAAGATCCTAATGTTTGCATATTTGCTTGTACGAACTATGGGGAGAAATGTGCACATAAATGAATAAATACCAAAACAAGTGCATCATTTTATTGTTATTACTATAGGGAAATGTGTTATACATTTATATTCGTATATATTCTTTCTGTTCCTGGTACAAAAAAGGGTTGACCCTTTTTTTTCCCCCATACGATAATTTGTTGAGGTCCAAAACAACATTACACTAATTGCATTGTACAAGGATGTATTTCTGAGCATACTGCCAGAACCAGCTGTTGTACCCATAAAAGATACAAAATGTATCTGACAGTGCAATGATCCACTCAATTCCCAATGGATAAAAGTCCCGCCCTTTACCCTTTTTGTTCATTGAATAACCTATTTCACAACATTACAGTCACACAAATAGTAAACTCACATTGACTATAAAGATTAAAAGTCCCTTTCTTAGATCAGAATATTTCCCTTGGATCTAGATTTCAACTGATAAATTGCAAAATTCCAATGTAAAAATATATGATCAACTGGACAGTGTGTTTGTACTAGCCACCCATGAGTGTTCTTCCTCGCTTGTGTTGGTAGATAACAGTAAATAGCGTCAGCAAGAGTGCTCTCTGCGAGTGCTTCACAATTGTTTGTCAAAATCACACATTCTCAAACTGCACCTAAAGCAGAGCTGTCACAACACCTTTTTTAGTGTGGTCTTGAGATCAGTAGACCAAGGAATCTGAAGCAGCCATTTCCACCGTTACATCATCAGCACTGTTATGTGAGCCTCTTTTTGTCTCTGTAAGCGCTTTTCTTTTCAGCCAGAAAGCATTCAGTTTCTCTTGCTGACATTCAGGGCTGAGGTGCTGATTGTGTGTCTGCAGCTTGTCTAATCTTCTAACGTTGTGTGCTTTTATTATTATTACTGAAGGCTGTGATGTCTGACGTGGGTGTCTGAATGAGAATTTGTCAGATTTTTTTTTTTAAGCACAACCTGCACTTTTTACCAGGTTTGAGATGTTTAGGTCTAGAACTACCGGAATTCTATAACTACTATAATGGCCATAGCAGTAATTCTGACCGCTCATACATTATTTGCATACAATTTCAATAAGCTATATCAAATTTAAGAAAAAATGGATCTGTAATGTTAGGATAGGTAATAATAAATATACGTTTTATAAATAAACACTACATTTTAATTATAATGTATGTGAAAATTTATTAGTTAATCGACAACCACAGAACAGCTATTGTAATTACAGATACAAAGTCGAAATTGGTAAATTTTCTATTATTTCTTTGTAAAATTAAAACAAATGTATTCATCCTTGGATATTAGAAAACAATAACTTACAAAAATATCGCCAATATGCATTTCAATGCATAGGTAAAACCTTTATGGGCACATATGAAATGCATAAGCCCCAAAATGGCCAAAACAGTCATTCTGACCATCACAGGAAAATAATATTAAAATATAATAAACTGCTAGAAAACTAACTGATTTAGTAACCAAAAATATCATGCTGTAAAATTACAATGAAAATATCATTCTGTTAAATCATAATGAAAGTATTCTCCACTAAGTGGGCTAACTTGGGTTGTTTTGGGGGCAAACAGCGTGCATCAATTTCTCTGACGCTTGTGTATCAGTTACTTACAGTAAACACAGGTAATCTCTACCTTCCACGTGCAGCTCCCACACACAACCTTATGACATTTGTCACAAGTGTCCTTTGTTTTGTTTTTCTTGCAGTTTCTCCAAATGATGCATGGTCTTCAATAAATACGGTCAGTGTGACTGTTATGGCCATTCAAGGTAAAAATACTCAAAACTCCTTTGTGTCTTGTAATTTGAATAAAATAACAATGATAGAATAAAATATTACATTTAGGAAAGGTCAGGGTCCTATAGTTGCGTGAGGTTTTATTTCAACAAAGTTATTACATTGCAAAATTTTAAAACGGTCAAAATGACTGCCAGTATTCTAGTGTTAAACATGAATCCAAAATGTGTCCAGACAGGTTTATGTGCAAAGAGAAGTTCTGCATCTATGAGCATATATGACCTGTTGCAGCAGATTCTTTAACAAATAGCATTGCTATAAATGACTTTTTTTCGTGGGAAGAAAGGGGCTAGATCCCGTCATCTAATTACTAGCTGCATCTGAAGTTCAATCTCCAGTCTTCACCGTGCATTCTACATTTTAACACAACCCAAGTAAACAGCAGGTTGCCTTTTAATGGCCTCTCCATTAAAAAAAATTATATAATAATAATAAATCACCACATGTTGTTGACTCTGCTGAAGAGCATTGATATGTTTGTTGTTTTTTTCATATTATTCAAATTGGTTCCTTTTCCTTTCCGAAACCTAAAAAGATCTACATTGCCTCTTAGTGGACATTTAGAATATTTCAGTAAGCCAAATGGCTAACCCATATTTCATAGAAGTGCTGTGAAATAATATAACTGAAACAGTTTTCCCCATCAATCATTTTTTCAAAATACTATTTTTGTACACACTGGCAGTGAGACCTTTCAAGCATGTAATGACAATAACTCCGAAAACCTCTCCATTCTCTTGACATCATAGAAGAAGTCTTCACTTCTTCGGTGACTTGAAATATATTGTTTCTGAATTACAGTAAAATTCAAAAAAATATAAAACATGTTTTCTATTCCGTAACTGTATTGACCGCAGTATTAGGGCAGTGATTTTTGTTTGTTATTTAAATCAATTTACAAATTATACATATAAATACCAAAATATTTTTCAAAAGTTATTTATTTGTTTGCTTGGAAAAAGTCTTTAGAAAGTACAATTTCCCTGATTTGAACAATAAAGTAACTATGTAAATGACTAAAATGAATAAATACATATACACATAAATGAGAAAAAATATATATTTCTGAAGTTTAAAGCTAGATTAAAAACCGACCTTAAAATCCAGGCCAGAAAAGACCCAAACTGGCTCTTCCCTCATGCTTCAATGTCTATGAGGATTCGGAATAATCTTCATCATTAGAGAATGCCATATACAAGAGGTTTTTTTTTTCACCACTCAAAGTACTAGATCTTTTGAAGGGTAATTGAGATTCCAAGGCACTTCACCTCATCCCAAAACACTCGTTTATCATTCATAATAGCTGTTAATAAGAGGGAGATGCCTCCCAGGTGGTGTGAATCATGATTGCTGATATAGTTTAGAGTAAATCCGAAAGGAAGTGCTCTACGTGGTTAACAAGTGTTGCATATAATGGCTGATACATTGTTCAGATTAGCTTGATTTATTGCCCAGTTTGACCAAGTAGATCTTACAGTATCACAAACATGATCTTTAAGAATGTTTAATGCTTTTGAAAGAAGCCTCTTGTGCTCACCAAGGCTGCATTTATTTAATAAAAAAATGCAGAAAAAACAATAATTGTGAAATTATATTATAAAATATTTTTTATTTGAATATATTTAAAATGTATTAAAATAACTAGGAATTATAGCACTGAGCAGAAAATGCATCTGCCATGAACGGCTGATTGAAGGTTTCAATACCACAGCAGAATGATGTGTCGAAGAAAACTGCTGAGAAAAAAAAACGGTTGACTAGTGGTACCATAGAAAGTACATTAATGCAGTTGACTGAAAATGAATCTTTAGCTATTGGCTTTAAGATTGATCTGCTTTGTCTCTGATGCCAAGACGAAACGTATAAGATGATGGTTTCTCGAAAGGCATAATTTAAAAATGGTCTAATATCAATCTCTGAAAAAAGGAAATTGAAAACTGTAAAACAAATTATGGTTTGTTGTTGCATTATACATTCACAGTTCAGCAATATGTAAACAACTGTGAAAAATGGATGTTGAAAAAACTTAATAGGTTCAAATCTAACCCCAATCATTTTCAATGCAGTCATTTTTGACCACAAACAATACAAGTGTGACTTTTTTTTCAAGAATATTTTACCTTTTCGAATCATGTCCATGATTTTTTTGTGCGTGCGCGCGTGTGTGTGTGTGTGTGTGTGTGTGTGTGTGTGTGTGTGTGTGTGTGTGTGTGTGTGTGTGTGTGTGTGTGTGTGTGTGTTCGCACAGAAAATGCCAAAACCTTTACCAAGGTTTTGTACCATTCCAATGAAGTAAAAAATTCAACAACAACAAAAAAAAAAATGTTAGGTTTCTGACTGTCTTTTCAAAGGTCTGCATTATTATTTTAAAGACTTCTTTAAAGTCATTCAGTTTTACTTTTAAAAAAGATTTACAAATTGGCCTCTAAATGTATAAAATCTGAACTGCCTGTAGCATGATTTCTTTTAACATCTCCAAGTCTATGGTTTTCAACTAAAACACTGTGCTTTTGCTATATCTTATTACTTATGACACAGGCTCAGATAACAGCTTTATTTGCTGACCTTGAATGAGAGAGACTGAGGCATTCAGGACTGGTACACTGCACTCTCATAGACTACTAACATCAAACATTATTCATCAATTCACTTATAAAAATGACTATTATAGATCTGTTCTTCAAAAGGATTCACTTTAAGACTTCAATCTTTTGACCTTGTTTTTATCTCGCATTCTTTCTCAGACGAAAATGTTTATATCGCCATTTGAACACTGATCTACTTTCAAACCAACATTAATACCAGACATTTTTGTCACTTTATCACATTTTTAAACACCTTCTCTGTGGGCATTTACAGTTATGTGTTAAATGCCCCTGCTGACTACAATTAAAACACTCTCTATCATCTGATGGATTTGCGTCATCCTCAACTACCGCCTCAGACACATTGTTTATAGTTTGATCACTGTGAGCTTGCAAACGGCTTACTGCACCATTGAAGCAGTGTGTCCCAACCAAGAATGCAAACAGAGCCACTGATAAGCAGTTCTCTGTTCTTTTGACCATCCACCAGTGGTCAATTCAATCACAATAGCCAAATCATAACTTTCATTATTATCGTTATCATTGACAGAACATTAATATTAATTGCACACAAAAAGTATTCTAGTCGCTTGATAAACTTAAGGTTGAGCCACTGTAGTCACTTGGACTATTTTAACTATGTCTTTACTAACCTTTCTGGGCCGGCAGATGCAATTACCTAGCAGCCTATGAAGGAGTGAGCCAGCTCTTAGATTTCATCAAAAATATCTTCATTTGTGTTCCGAAGATGAACGAAAGTCTTACGGGGTTGGAACATCATGAGGGTGAGTAATTATTCACAGAATTTTCATTTTTGGGTAAACTATCCCTTTAATAACACACTACAAGTACACTGATAAACACTGCTATGAAAGTGTTCTCTCTTTAAATACATTTACATTTTCTTTTACTTCATTAATATTATATATTATCTGCAAATAAAATTCCAAGTAAAAATATACTTTTAAGATTTAAAGTACCTACACTAGAAGTGAGCATTCAATAAGCGTACTTCTTCACAAGCGACATCTGGAAATTAACAATGAGATGGGTGGATTATATAATATCTATTTTCTTTATGCTAACTTAATAAAACCAAATCATGTTATGATTGAAAGAACCAGTAAGATGTACAGTAATTATAAATGATAAAATAATATGAATGTTACTGCAGCTGTTAGCCAGCACTGTTGACACAGTGTGACCACAAGAGGGCAGTGTTTCATTATAATTCACCATTTATTGGTTAATGGGCACTACTTTAAAGACTGTAATTTATTAAAACATAATATACCGGTAGTCACATCTGTTTCTTTAAAGTAGCCAATGGCTGTTAACCATGATTTAGTTTTTGATTTTCTAGGCTCAAAAGAAAACTGAACAAAGGGCAGAGCTGAAACATTAAAGGTCGGGAGTTTTTATGCAAACACAATGTGAATATTGAGTACAGTAATCAGAAACTCACCCATATGCTCGCAGGGTTGGCTTCCTGAGCTGACTCTCTGCCTGCTGACTGATCCCTTCACAGGGGAGCTCAATACCACATGTGTCCTGAGGGCAGAGAACGAGAGAGAGAATCAATATAGATCCAGATCATGTCCTAATGCCTGCCGCAAGCCAAAACTACAGTCAGAGAGTTCAGTGTGAATCTTTTCCCCATGCTGAGGGTTTATCTGCATCTGTACAGGCGAGGACATGCAGTATCAGCTCACACACATAGCTGACATATAATGACAGAAAGAGACGCAATAAACTTCTTCTTGGAAAAACAACAGTGACATTCCTATGAAAAGAAATCAACATTTGAGAGAGGGGCGAGTGCTCTTTTTACCTCAAGTGTTTGGAACAAGAACATGCAAGTGGTTTTGATATTGTGCAATTCACTGCATTATACAAAATATGTACTAATTACATCCCTTTTTTGGCATAATTACTGTTTTCAGATATACAGGTCCTTCTCAAAAAATTAGCATATTGTGATAAAGTTCATTATTTTCCATAATGTAATGATAAAAATTTAACTTTCATTTATTTTAAATTCATTGCACATCAACTGAAATATTTCAGGTCTTTTCTTGTTTTAATACTGATGATTTTGGCATACAGCTCATGAAAACCCAAAATTCCTATCTCAAAAAATTAGCATATCATGAAAGGGTTCTCTAAACGAGCTATTAACCTAATCACCTGAATCAACTAATTAACTCTAAACACCTGCAAAAGATTCCTGAGGCTTTTAAAAACTCCCAGCCTGTTTCATTATTCAAAACCGCAATCATGGGTAAGACTGCCGACCTGACTGCTGTCCAGAAGGCCATCATTGACACCCTCAAGCAAGAGGGTAAGACACAGAAAGACATTTCTGAACAAATAGGCTGTTCCCAGAGTG
Source organism: Meda fulgida (assembly GCA_030578275.1). Lineage (NCBI taxonomy): Eukaryota > Metazoa > Chordata > Actinopteri > Cypriniformes > Leuciscidae > Meda > Meda fulgida. Next base: position 13,967,405 of record CM060623.1, on the reverse strand, counting down.
CTGTATCAAGGCACCTCAGTGGGAAGTCTGTGGGAAGGAAAAAGTGTGGTAAAAAACACTGCACAACGAGAAGAGGTGACCGGACCCTGAGGAAGATTGTGGAGAAGGACCGATTCCAGACCTTGGGGGACCTGCGGAAGCAGTGGACTGAGTCTGGAGTAGAAACATCCAGAGCCACCGTGCACAGGCGTGTGCAGGAAATGGGCTACAGGCGCCGCATTCCCCAGGTCAAGCCACTTTTGAACCAGAAACAGCGGCAGAAGCGACTGACCTGGGCTACAGAGAAGCAGCACTGGACTGTTGCTCAGTGGTCCAAAGTACTTTTTTCAGATGAAAGCAAATTTTGCATGTTGAGAAGTACCTGTAAGTAGTAGGAAGTAGTAGGTCATCCAGGTACTTTTAGCCTATACTTTTTTGAGTTCTGTAAATTTGGACACTTGTTTTGTCACATACTCTTTTTCACCTACATAATAGGGAAGTATGTGATTTCAGATGCAGCCTATACTGTATATAGTTTTTTTGAGCCAATCAGTTATATATGTCACGTGACATCACTTTGGAGCAGTAGGGAAATGACATCATGATAGTGTTGATTGGCTGATGGGACCATAACTATGCAAAACAAACCAAGACCAAAGAAAAACTATTGTTTAGAGTAAGTAAACTATTTTGTTTGTTTGATGGTTTTTGAAAAAGTATTTTATGCTCACTACATTTTTATTTGATAAAAAAAATACAGTAAAAACTATATTGTGAAAAATTGTTACAATTTGAATTAGCCGTTTTCTATTGTAATATATTGTAAAATGTAATTTATTCCTGTGATGCAAAGCTGAAATTTCAGCTTCGATTTTCTAATATGCTGATTTGCTGCTCAAGAAACATTTATTATTATTATTCATTTAGAAAACAGTTGTGCTGCTTAATATTGTTTGTGGAAACCATGATTCTTTTTTCAGGGTTTTTTGATAAATAGAAAGTTCAAAAGAGCAGCATTTATTTGAAAGATGCTTTGGCAACATTATAAATGTCTGTACTGTCACTGTAATACGTTCTTACCGAACAATATTAATTTCTATAGAATTATAATACAATTTTGATCATATATTGTAATTTTAGATTGTGTAGATAAGTGGGCTCCGGGAAGACTTTTTGGAAACCAATGGGGAGCCAAATAAAAATTAAAAGAAAAATTTACAGAGTTTCGTTGCCCCAAACTGACTCCATTTGTTCTCCGAACTTTAAGACGATCTTTTCAACATCAGCTCACATTTTCTGGCTGTATCTTTGAACCATGATCACAGCTGATTCTTCATTAGTGAATCATCTGTGTTTGAACCGCAGCAGAGGGACATGAATTGAATCTGGCAAGGCAAAAGGTCTTTGAATGTGTGGCAGGGAGAGTCACACTGGCTCTACATCAGCAGTTATTTGACCTGATGTGGCCTTCAGCTCAGAGCGCGTCCCCTGGGGTTGCTCAGCAAGAGGATGTGGTCAGGAGCATGGATGTGTTTGTAGAGTATTGAGTCACTTCCCTCTCTCACCCAAGACTGTGAAGTGCATTAGGAAGAGGACAGATGGGAATGAGGTGAGCCAGTGCGTCAATGTCAAATAGCTAATAAAGGACCATGTGAATGAGAGAGAGACAGAAGTAGAAGGGAGAAAGGCCCTGCTTACACCTGGTGTTAAGATGCATTTTGGTCAATCGGATCACAAGTAGACGAGGGAGACACATTCCCATCTGTATTATTACGGAGGTTATCAGTACCTTTTTAAGTAGATTTTGGTAGATTGATATTAACATTAAATCACTAAATATGCCATCATAAGTAGCATATACTTATACCACTATATTATTTACATGAATTTCTGGCAACCACAGCTTCCATTATTTTTACAGTAAATGTAACAGGATATAGTGTAGTGTACATTATAGTGGTACTATACCGGATATGAGATTTATTTTTAATTCCCTGATATCGGTCAATACCGTGTATATTTAATTGTACATGCTCATTTCCCCTATTTTTACATTTAGATTACCTTTGACAAAAGATAACTTAAAGGTAATCTTTTAAAAATACTATTTTTATATATATTTCATAACACTTTAAATGAAATCTTTATCAAATCTCAAAATGAATATCTATTTTTCATGTTGTACAATATAATGTTGTGATGCCTACATTTGTCATGTGTGGCTGTAGTGAAGCGCGTAACGAAGGAGATAAAGAACAAAAACCTTCTTTAATCCACAAACTAAAACTCAAGAGATCGCAGGACAATAACGAACACTACCACGTTTAACTTAGACGATACTGGACAAAGGAACAGAATGAAACTCAATAATGTACATGGAGAGAGTAATCAAACTGAACAGAAACGGGTGTGAGTGACTAATTAACAATCTAGGAAACTAACCAGGAACCCGGGCACATAAAAAGGAACAGAACAGTGAAACTAAACCAAAATTTGACAAACATTCACTTGTTTTATTTATTCAGATAAAACTGACTTGATTTTTTTTTTTTCGTACCATGCAGCCATCATTTTAATATTGATGCATCCCATGTCTTCTCTTAAGAATAAAGGTTCCAAAATGTTCCATAGAAGAACCATTACTGGCTCCCCAAAGAAGCTTTCAGGGAACAGTTTTTAATAGATTCTCTTTTTTTCTTAGTGTGAAGATCATTTGAATAAACTAAAGAACCCTTTTCCTCTATAAAGAACCTTTTGTGCAATGAAAATCATGGATGAGTGAGGCTATCCACATCTATATGAAGCACCAGCGTCAGAACGTGTGTGCATTTATTGATAGATTGTTATGAAAACTGCATCTGTGTAGATCTTTGTCATAAATGCATTTTACATAATATGATGCGAGAGCAATTCAAGATGGTTTCCCATCCACTGTGAAATCTGGGATTATTTATTTATGTAGTTTTATGAAATTCCTTTCTAAGACGCATGCGATTTTGTGACCTTTCCTACTCTTGCTATACTTAATACTTCAATGCAATAAAATTGCTAAAATTTGTTATAATATTCATTTTTTAATATATCCAAAAGCAAAACTATAAAAGGGAGTGGAAATGGCAAATGAGCTAATGAGAGGTCCTCTGCAGCTATCTACTGGTTATAGTGGTGATTTCATGTCATTTCCATGTTAAAAGCGTTTCCACCAGTCGACAGAAATCATCCACTAAAGCATGGCACATTTTCCATATTATGTCCATGAATGAAAATTATAAAATGTAGTTCTTCTTTAAATTTAATTTTACTGCACAAACATAGTTAAAAAATGATTGTAAAACAAAAAAAAAAATTAATATTAAGTTTGTCTACAGTCTTAACGTATATTAATGAATATTGGTTGTTTAAAATGATTCAATATTCAATAAATTCAATATTCAGGCTTGACATGTAGTGTAGAACCTATTGTCCATGCCTATTAGTATTTAAACAAATTGTTAAAAAAAAAAAAAAAAATCATACCCTTGTTGGTATCCCCATAACATTGAAATCATAGAATTGCCCCTGCTCTACCTTTTACAAGACATTCCTTAAGTTAAGAAAACCCTTGCAGAAGAAAAGACACTTAAACGTTTAAAAAAAAAAATAGAATTGAGCTGTCACAAACTGCTCCGAGATCCAAATGCAGCTTTTATTAAGGGGCAATCCAGACACGTAATTCAATACACAGGGAATAGGTCAAAACACAGGTAGGCAGTAGTGATGTTACATATGACACCGAAGCTTCAAAGCACGTATCGAGCTTGCAGCAAAATTTCTCATGAAGCTCCGTGCCGGAGAGCGTATTGTTTTCAAAGAAACACATGATCAACGAAAAATGAAGCCTCACTTTCTATCCAGTCACGTGAATGCTTCACTTTGCGTGTCGAAATGTTTGAACCCAGACCACTACCCTACAGGTTTTTGGAAGTTTAAGTCCATTTATTATTATTATTATTATTTATAAATAAGCCTATATGTTACATGATCATATAATCTTGTCATATTATAAACAGCAGAAACCATCACATAATTAGACCAACCATTTACTTGCATCAAGCAACTCTTTTGGTATTTTTATAATTAATTAGTATTAATATAATTGTTACATTTAATTTACTGCCACACTTTAATATGGGAATTATATTATCAGAAAACTGTACATTTGGCGTTGTCAGGGGAAGGCCTCAGTGCTTCATGAGCCTTCATTTGCCCATCCCTAGTAGGCAGTCCAAACAAACGAAACAGGCAGGGGTCAGAGACAAGAGAGTAATCCAAGAAACAGGCAAGCAATCCAAAAACCAAGAGACATGAAACCAGGGGAAACGCTCAGAAATGCAGTGCAACAACATACAAAACTTTGCAGTGAGTGAATGAGTAAACATGGTATAAATAGGCTGAGACTAACAGGGTGATGAGACACAGGTGAATGCAATCAGTGATGATGAGTCCGGGCAGTGAGTTATGGGAAATGTAGTTTGTGAGGGAGTGATAATAGTCTGGTGTGGAGTGCCCTCTGGTGGCTCTCAAGGGCACTCCAGCTGGTGACCGTTACATGAGCAGAGAGAGATGGTGAATGAAGTAAGAACATGTTCTGGCTAGTCATAAAAATTATTTCCAACATGGGCAAATGCTAAAAAATGTAAATAACAAACTTTACCTTCCCTGTTGCTGTTACAAGTTCCAACATGACTATAAAACCAGACCGTTTTTTTATCATAAACTCGCCACATATTTTACACATGAACTCTTTGCCTTTGAACTGAGATTGTGGGTAAGCCTTTGCGACAAATTACTTTCCCCTAATTCACACACTGAGACAGTAACTGCCCCTCAGGCAGTTGTAAGTGTTTTATTTTACATTACGTTACAGATTAAATTGAGTCCTTAAAGTGAGGTACACCAAACTGACACGTTTAGTTGATTATACATCAATATTTACTCAAAGTAATGCAAACGCCACACTGAATTGGTGTGGAAAGTATCACGTTAATTTTTAAGCAGTCTTTTGAAAAAGAAAAAAAAGTGCTTCATTTGTGCATCAGAAATGACACTGTTATTTTGGCTGTATCAACTGATCATTAATTCAGTCGCTCTGTTGCATAACCATGGACTGAGGGAGCAAGAAACATGTGTAGGATGGAGAAAAGGAAAGAGAAACATGATGACTAGGGTAAACATCAAGCCCTTAACAGGTTTATAAAGCACTTAGACAGAAGAAAATGAATAAATAACAAACGGAGCTTGTATCAGTACTTGCAGAAGAGGGACATTTGACAAGTGTTTTCCTGTCAAGTGCAATACAGTTTAACGTGTGTTTCCACTTCCAGCAGAACGGGCCATTAACACTCTTAATCGAATGTTTAGCATCACCGTTTCACACATCTGATTACACTACGTGACTGATTCAATCAGCTTGTTCAACAGCAAAGGAACCAGAGACTGTACAGTATAAGGCAGAGACGGTAGTCTCACACATTTATCAATGGGACAAATTATATATAGGCATCTGTCGTCCTGCTTTCCAGTTTTGATAGAGACACCACAACACTTAATATGGCGGCTCTAGAAATGAAAGTCCCGCCTTGTAGTTCAAAAAACATCACATATTTGTTTACTCTAGAATGTACCATTCAAAAGTACAGGGTTGATAAGAGATAATGTTTTGAAGTCAAGCTCACCAAGGCTGCATTTATTTCAACAAAAATACATTACAGACGGTAATATAGTGAAATATTATTACACTATAAAATAACGGTTTTCTATTGTAATATATTTTAAAATGTAATTTACTCCTGTAATTCTGTGATTTGGTCAAGAAACATCTACCAAGTCTAGTAAACGTCCTATTAACTGCATGTTGAAATTAGACTCGTAGTTGAAAATGAACACAAATTGCACATATTTGTTTATTTTGTTAGCAAATTAAATATAATTGTTAAGCTCTTTCCATCTGTAATTTTCCTACTTTCACATTTAAAATATATTATTAGGTTAACTTATACAATACGTGTGGCCACAAAATACTGATCAATATGCTTATTTGCTTGAGGCCCCTTTAAAGCGATTTTTTTTCCGCTCTCACCGGCAGTCGTGTGAACGCACAGTTAGCAATGGTGTTGACATGAATTTGCTAATAAAAAAATAAAAAAATAAAAAAATATATATATGTAAAAATTTATATATATATATATATATATATATATATATATATATATATATTTTTACTGACCAGAAACTTTTAAACAGACTAACTTGACAGGCCTGAAAAATACAGATTATATTTACACTATAGATATATTGAAAGACTGGCTGATACTAATGGGACAATAATAATTTTCATGTTATTGTCGTTTATAAAGTCCAAAGTTCAAGATGAGTCAAAATGTTTCAATACAAATGTATTTAATAAAAAAATAAACAACAACAGCGTGTATAAACACAAACAATAACCAACAATGAACTGGGGAAACACATAAACTTAATTATACAAGGATAAGGAACTCAAATATGAACAGCTGTGATGATTAAATGAATATCCATGGTAACAAACAAGTGGCGGGAAACGTGAACAAACTAAGACAACAGGAAATAATGACAAGCACACTAAAAGTCACACATGAAAATGAACTAAATAAACTGACAGTTTGTGACAGTTATGGCTAAAGCCCAATGTTACAATTCTATAAAAATGTGTCCAAATAAATTATTTAAAAAAACTAAAATGATTTGTTTTACAAAGTTATACAAAATTATGATGTTCAGTAACTGCTATTAAATTATTTAATATATTTTAGATTAAGTGAGTGAGATGATACAAACGTAATTTAAATATAAAAACTTGGGAAATTAATGAATGATTAAATATACAATATTGACTGATACAATAAAAAATAACCAATATGGTATCAATTCAATGATTACATTTTCACTGGCCCCACCACAAAAAAAGTAATAAATTAATAAAATAGTTGTTTTAGACCCATGTATCCTTGAATTAGGTTATGAAACCAACATTTTATATACCAGTGAATTTAACAATTCTCAATTCCAGTTTTAACTAATTAATATACATTTCAAAGATTATTTAAGACAAGAAAAACAGTCAGTAATAATAAAAAAGAAACTAACTGTTAAATACAATAGAACAAAGATACAAATGATATAATCAGTGCTTTAAAGGTTTTTCAGGTAGGTCTAACAGTAGTTCCCTTTTGAGGGAACTCTACACTGCGTCGAGAATCGACACTTTGGGGACGCTCCCTTAGCGTGCGCCTCTGAAGTATGAATGAAACTAATCCAATCCTGATTGGTGTTGCGTCGTGACGTAACATGTGACGGCATACCCGGAAGTATAAAAGTGACGCTGTCACAACACACACTAGCTTTCGCTCTTCAGCAAGCGCTCTCTGTGAAACTGTCTGTCTTATTTGGTGTTGTTTGTCTGTGACAAAGCTCTACATATGGCGAGTGAACATTACACTAGTGTGTGTACCCCTGCCCTGTATATCTCACGGGCGGGGACACGCATCAGTTGTGTGTGTATAGTTATAGGAGCGCAGCACACACAGGCAGCTCTCGAGAGGGCTGCCTGTGAACACTGTGAAGCACTTCCTAATAGAGTGCTGCGCTCCCGCTCGGCCATAGTATTTTCTTATGATGGCCAGGCTCGCGATCCCCGCGATTCGGCTCCCGCGTCCGTTGAGGCGGCGTGGCGGCTTGGATCGCGGGGATCGCAGAAGGATCTCGCGGATGAGAAACGAGACTGCTGAGGCACTTTTTCGTTCATCATCTGCTGATTCTATAACACTCGTTCATGACGCAGAAGCCCGCGATGCGGTTTCTTCTGCCCGTGACGAGTGCCTGTTGCTCGAGCTATCTGTTTCTGAGGAAATAGATTATGCTCAGCATCGGGAACGAGCAACATGAGTCACACTCGCCGGCTCATGTTTCTGCTTATGTAGAGCTTGTGGAGGTTGTGATGCATACTGTGGAGTCCAGTCTTAAAATAAATAATTAAATATATATGTGTATATATATTAGCTGGCCACAAAATAAGCAGGATGATCCTTGTCAAAGCAAGAAGAGCTAGACGAGAGATTCCTGTAGCACTATTCACAACCTCAGCGCTGGGCTAACTGTGTTTTCCCCCAAATCTAAGAGACATCAGTGGCTAAATTTGTCTGGTACAAAAAAAGGGAAAGACAAATATATTCTGCTGAACGCTCCGCTATCACCTTCTGGCCTGTTCTCCGACGCTGTAACTTCAATCGTCGACAGGTTTATAAATAAATAAAATAAAGAAAATATACATATATAAAAACTAAATAAATATATATATATATATATATATATATATATATATATATATATATATATATATATATATATATATATATATAAATATATATGTTGTCCCGCCGTTTTGAACGTTTCGGGCTACATCGATTTCCAGCGAACGCACACCGTGGCGTTCACACCAAGAGCTTGCAACCGGGCACCGACTATGGTCAAAAAAATAAATAAATTCTAGACTTTCCTGCCGGTCATCTGCTTCAGGAAGTCGAGAATAGTGCTCGAGAAACACCCGAGGCCGGTCTCAAGGGGCTGGTTCCCTTAATAGATTTTGTAGAATGGCAGCGCCTTCCAATTATCTATATGGGTCCTGAATATTTTTAAATATGGGTACAGACTGCAGTTCGGTTACCGACCTCCCAAGTTTGTTGGGGTCGTACCGACCGCAGTGGTTCCAGAACAGGCTCGGGTTATGGAACAAGAGGTACAGACTACTGGAGTTAAGGGGCCATAGAGAGTGTTCCCCTACCAGACAGGAAGTCCAGGTTTTACAGCCGGTACTTTTTAATTCCAAAGGAGGATGGTGGACTGAGGCCAATTTTAGATCTAAGGCTATTGACTTGTTCTTTGAGGAGATCCAGGTTCAAAATGCTTACAATTTCCATTATCGGAAACCAAATCAGATCCGAGGACTGGTTTGGCATGGTAGATCTAAAAGTTGGGGCTGTCCACTCAGTTGCAGGGCAACCAATGTTGTTCTTGCAGCGGGGCCCGGAAACGATGTGTATTGCCCGCCGTCTACGACGCTTCGGGCCGCATCATTTTCCAGCGAACGCACTCTGCGTCGTTTTTCCTCGAAAAATAAAAAAACGAGCATCAGTTATGGTCACAAAAACCGTATCGACTACAGCCTGCCGGTATTCCGCTTCAGGGAGTCGAGAAAGATGCTCGAAAAACACCAGAGGCCAGTCGTAGAGGCATGGTATCATCTTCCCAACATATCTGCGTGGGTCCTGCATATAATAAAATCAGGGTACAGACTGCAGTTCGCGCACCGCCCCCCCCCCCCAGTTTTCTGGGGTGGTGCAAACTACAGTGGTTCCAGGGCAGGCTCAGGTGATGGAACAAGAAGTACAGACTCTGCTGCTAAAGGAAGCCATAGAACATGTTCATCCTTTAGACAGGGGGTCCGGGTTTTACAGCCGGTACTTTATAGTTCCAAAGAAGGATGGGGGGTTAAGGCCAATTCTAGATCTCAGGGTTTTGAAACGATCTCTGAGGAGGTTCAGGTTCAAAATGTTAACCATTCCTGCAATCGTGAGTCAGATCAGATCCGAGGACTGGTTTGTCACAATAGATCTAAAAGACGCCTATTTTCACATCTCCATCCTTCCATGTCACAGGAGATACCTGAGGTTTGCTTTCGGGGACGAAGCTTACCAATATCGGGTTCTTCCGTTCGGCCTAGCACTCTCTCCCCGCACATTCACCAAATGTATGGATGTAGCCCTTGCTCCACTGAGACTTCAAGGCATTCGTATATTGAATTATCTCGACGACTGGCTCATTCTGGCTCAGTCTCGAGAAATGGCAGTTCGGCATCGAGATGTCGTCCTTGGCCACATTCAGAAATTGGGGTTGAGACTCAATACAAAGAAGAGTGTGCTAGAACCATCCCAGTGCACGATATTTTTGGGAGTCGTGTGGAACTCGATTACGATGCAGGCACGAATGTCTCCCGCACGTATCGAGTCAATTCTGGCGATGGTATCCGGGTTAAGGCTGGGCCAGGCCATCACTGTAAAACAATTTCAAAGAATGCTGGGCCTCATGGCAGCGGCATCCAACATCATTCCTTTGGGCCTTCTACACATGAGGCCCCTTCAGTGGTGGTTAAAAACCAAGGGGTTTTCTCCCAAGGGGAATCCGTTTCGTATAATCAGAGTAACGTGCAGATGCCTTCGTTCTCTGCAAATATGGAAGAAACCTTGGTTCCTATCCCAAGGGCCAGTGTTGGGAGTGTCATGTCGCCGGAAATCCGTTTCGACAGACGCTTCCCTCACTGGCTGGGGCGCGGTCATGGATGGCCGCTTTGCCAGGGGTCTGTGGCAGGACCATCATCATTCTTGGCATATAAACTGCCTAGAGATGATGGCTGTGTTCAGGGCTTTGAGGAGCTTCCTCTCAGACATCAAAGGTTACCATGTCTTAGTACGATCAGACAATACGTCGGTGGTAGCCTATCTGAACCGACAAGGGGGACTCAGAACGCGCCCTCTGTGCAGACTGGCGCATCAGATTATTCTTTGGTCCCAGGGGAAACTACTGTCTATCAGGGCAATGTATATTCCGGGGGTTCAGAATCAGAGAGCAGACATCCTGTCGAGGCAGGGGCTGAGGCCCGGGGAATGGAGACTTCACTCAGAGGTGGTGAAGTTAATATGGGAGAGGTTTGGACCAATGGAAGTAGACCTATTTGCGTCTCGAGAGACGTCCCACTGTCCACTTTGGTTCTCCCTCTCACTTCCAGCCCCACTGGGGTTGGATGCCATGGTACAGGCCTGGCCGAGGCTTCGCCTGTACGCATTTCCCCCGATCGCTCTGCTCCCGGGAGTCATGGAGAGGGTCCGTCAGGAGGGCATCAGTCTACTTCTGGTTGCCCCAATGTGGCCGACCCGAGTGTGGTTTTCAGACATAATATCACTCCTGATAGCTCCGCCATGGCAGATTCCTCTGAGGAGGAATCTGTTGTCTCAGGCGGAGGGCACAATCTTCCACCCTCAGCCAGAGCTGTGGAAGCTGTGGGTCTGGCCTCTGAGGGGGTTCAGTACCTAAATGCTGGTCTATCAGCTGGAGTGGTTGAAACCATACTTAGCTCTAGAGCTCCATCTACTAGGAGAGTATATGGCCTCAAGTGAAATGTGTTTGTCACTTGGTGTAGAGAACATGAGTTAGATCCAGTAAACTGCCCGGTGGCTTCAGTTCTGGAATTTCTTCAAAATCGTTTCTCTGCGGGTCTCTCCCCTTCCACGCTTAAGGTGTACGTGGCAGCCATTGCGGCTTTCCACGCACCATTAGGTGATGGGCCTCTGGGGAGGCACCAGTTGGTCATTCGGTTTCTCCGCGGTACTTGGAGGATGAGGCCGGCAACCAGGTCTAGGGTTCCTGCCTGGGACCTGGCGATAGTTCTGGAAGGGTTATCCCTGGCCCCCTTCGAACCTCTAGAGTCGGCTTCGCCTAAGGATTTAACGCTGAAAATGGTTTTTCTCTTGGCTATTACCTCACTTAAGAGGGTGGGAGATCTCCAAGCCCTGGCAGTGACACCAGCTTGCTTGGAGTTTGCCCCTAGCAGAGTAAAAGCTTTTTTGCACCCGAGTCCGGGCTACGTGCCTAAAGTTCCATCGAATACGGCTCGGTCTACAGTCCTTCAGGCATTCCATCCTCCACCTCATGTGTCGGCAGAAGAAGAGAAGCTTCATTTGCTCTGCCCCGTCAGAGCTTTAAGCGTGTACCTTGAGAGGTCCTCTTCTTGGAGAAGGTCGGACCAGTTATTAGTATGTTTTGGGTCACCTAAGAAGGGGCTCCCGGCATCCAAGCAAACTGTTAGTAATTGGATTGTTCAGGCTATTACTGAGGCTTACAAGGTGCGCGGTTTGCCTTCACCTTTAGCCGTAAGGGCTCACTCAACTAGAAGCATGGCTTCTTCTAGGGCCCTTCTTTCGGGAGTACCTCTACATGAGATCTGTGAGGCAGCCGGTTGGGCTACTCCACATACTTTTATTAGGTTCTACAGTCTCCACCTTCCTAGTATGCCTGGCACACACGTGCTCAGTCCTTGCTGAGTGCCTAGACAGTTTCACTCCGGGACAGGCCTATTCGGCGCGTGGCCTAGTGGGCACTCGTTCCCCAAAGTGTCGATTCTCGACGCAGTGTAGAGTTCCCTCGAAAGGGAACGTCTCGGGTTATGACTATAACCCTTGTTCCCTGAGAAGGGAACGAGACACTGCGTCGTTCTGCCACGCCCCTTGAGGCCTTGGAGCGTCTTGCTTCATTGCGAGGCTAGTGTGTGTTGTGACAGCGTCACTTTTATACTTCCGGGTATGCCGTCACATGTTACGTCACGACGCAACACCAATCAGGATTGGATTAGTTTCATTCATACTTCAGAGGCGCACGCTAAGGGAGCGTCCCCAAAGTGTCGATTCTCGACGCAGTGTCTCGTTCCCTTCTCAGGGAACAAGGGTTATAGTCATAAACCGAGACGTTCTCAGGTACAGAATTTGAATCAAATACAATTTACAAATTAAATAAAGGTTAATCCTTATCCTTATTACATTTTTTTTAAAGTTATAAAAATATTATTCAAGTAAAGAGCAGGGAGTGATTTCTTTGTCTTATGTAGTGTGATTAACATTTAAAACACAGACAGAACCAGGAAAATTAGGCTGCTGTCACTTAAAGACTAATGTGGGGCTATAATGGGTATAACGATACTCATGCGTTGTCTTTTTCAACTCTTTACGTTCACTATAACCGACTATGTTTACTAGGATACTCGCCATGGTTTGCATTTTGAGATAAATTTGTGTGAATTTGTCCGTTTAAGCGCAAGGATAATTAATTGTATTATTTGCACGTTATCTGAGACACGCAGATTTCTGTGTGTGTTTCGGATGTGTGCGCACACAAAGCTTCTCACAGAGTGCGTGTGGCCATGCGCGAGTTCTTTCGCGTCATCTTAGCCTGAATGCTTAGGCAAGGCTTGAAAACACATGCAAATGATAATCTTTCGTAACCATGCAGCACTGGCCCGATAAGGACTGTGACAGTTCCTTCAATTGTACGAAACGTCTTTCACGCTAAAAGACACACCTACATCCGCCATGTTAAGCACTGAATGAATAACAGGTTCCCAGTGTCATGGAAGGTAAATAATAGTGGAGAAGACTAGTAATAAGATTAACATCAATGATATTGTGTTCAATGTTTGCGGAAATAAATACGGAAAAAAGATAGATCATTGGCTTTTGCGAATCAACATCAAATCGACCACAGTTTAAAAAAACGATTAATCGAAAAATCTTTTTGTTTTGTTTTTTGCCCAGCCCTAGTATCAATATTGCACATCTCAAAATGATATTATTGTTGTCAGATTGTTTTCCTGATGTCAAATGTTATTTCAATATTCATAAACTGATGTCTTTCATAATACAAGTAGATAGGAGCAGCAGTACTTGCATGGCTGGAAATATCTGCCTGGGGACAGAACCAAACTGACTTCCTTATATAAAGTCAGTGAAGGATCTTTCTTTAGATTAATACTACTGATTAATGTAGTTCTTTTCAGCGATCCACAATATGATATAACATGAGAAAGACCTGTGAAGTTAGAGGTGAAAAAACTGCTTGTTCACATAAATGAAGGATGCCTCCTTGCACAAGTACACAGATGTTTTAGAAAGAGTATCCTCTACCACACCAAGGTTACAGCTGTAATAGATGGCACTGGACTCAAGGGCCGGAATGGCCCCATTAAAAGCCGGCCCTTGGGAGGTCTGAAGTATCATATCCCTCTTAACTATCACTGCCCTGGGACGGATGTGATCCTATCTAATAAGTGGTTATGCTGGGATTCCTGAGGTTCATGTTAACGCAGCTTGTTTTATGTTCGATCACCATCTGGTAGACCTGTAAAAATGCACATGTGGTAGAATTAGCGCTTTAGGTGAGTGAACATGAGTGAAGTGTTTTATGATGGATCACTGCCCACATTAATCGCATGCCAGGACAGAAGACGACCGAATACATGCATGGAATTGTATATGAGCAAAAGTATAAAAGATGCATTGCAGATATCAAAGAACAAACGGCGCTGCGGCTCTTGCAAACATGGACTTGAGGAAAGAGATAAACTGAAAAGGGAGGGATGAACTGAAAGAGAGGGAGGGTTTGTGCACTGGTGGGTATGATACAAAACACCCACATCATGGCAGTCTGTAGAGACTCAACCCACAGTACAGGAGGAGAAAAGATCGAGAGGAGAGGCCAGAGAGATAATGCTTGTAACTTCCTGTTTTCCCATTTAAATATAATCAGGGCATTTATACAGAACCTACACAGCAAAAACAAAAACACATTTGGAGGGACCATGAAGCATGGTGAGTCACTATTCATTTTACATTTATTGTTGGTATCGGATGATTTGAAATGTTGTTGTTTTCATTCTTGTTTCACTGTAAAAAAATGAACCTTATTACTATTATTATTATTATTTTATTGTTTTACAGTAAAAGTATATAAACATCCTTGAAAAACAAGACGCATGCTTAGAAAAAACTGCATAAGAACTTACATTCTCTGAAAACAAGTTCTTACCCTATTGGTATTTTTTGTTTGTTTTAAGCATAAATCTAATGGTAACACTTTACAATAATGTTTATTTTTTTAAGATTAGTTAAATACATTGGTAACACCTTACAATAAGGTTCATTAGTTAACATTACTTAATGTATTAACTAACATGAACTAACAATAAGCAATACATTTGTTACAGTATTTATTAATCTTTGTTAATGTTAATTAATAAAAAAATAAAGCTTTTCATTGTTTGTTCAAGTTAGTTCAGAGTGCATTAACTAATGTTAACGAATATAACCTTTGATATTAATAATGTATTAGTAAATGTTGAAATTAATATCAACTAAGATTAAATAAATGATGTAGAGGTAGTGTTCATTCTTAGTTCATGTTAACTAAAGGTAGTTAACTAATGTCAACTAATGAACCTTATTGTAGTGTTACCAATACATTCATTAACATGAACAAAAAATGAACACTTCAACGTTTACTAATCTTCTAATTTTACAACACTTCTAATTTACTAATTAGTTATTGCACTGTGAACTAACATGAATTTTTTTTTTATTAAGTAACATTATCAAAGGTTAATAAATGTAGTAAAATAATCTAGTGTGTTTTTATATATAATGTAACACATTATGTGTGTAATATTTACGGTACAACAGGGCTAAAGGCACATTGTAGCAATGTTCAGGGAAGAAGGAGGCGGGAACCGGCGAACAATCAAAATATAATTTATTTAAATAAAACAAACAAACGAAAATACCGCCAGCAGCCCCTCGCGGACGACTGCTGGCTAAAGTAAAATACAAAAACAAAACACAACTAAAATACAGGCCTGTTCCTCTCTCGATCATCAACGTCGTCGCTCCTCCTTTATGCTTCCGCTCCTCCTTGAGAGATGCGAGACCGGTGTGCTTCACATGTGTTGCTCATTAGCAATCGCACCACCGGCCTCGCGCCGTTCTCTCACGTCCCTCGGCCGTCCTGTTCGCCACATACCCCCATCGCCCCTCACAGGCCGGGGGGTACCCACGAGGCTGTGCCTACTCCCCCCCCGGCGGCGGCAATCCCTGGGGAGTATGGACAGACAAACCGAGGGAAACGGAGACGGAAGCATGAGGAGCGACAGATTGAGAGAGGGGAGAGAGGAAAAAAAAAAAAAAAACTTGGTCCGGTTCCCACAACGCGCTGCCATCTGGTCCCCCACCAGCTGTGCGCTCTCCTCCGCGGTGCCTGGCGGTGACGCTGGGTAGCCCTCGGTGGACGGCTCGACGCTCCTCCGCCGCCCGGTGGACGGCGACGGCTCCCCGGGTGCCTTGGGCAGACGGCAGGAGTCCCCCACTCCCTGCTCCTCCCCTTCACTGGTGGACGGCAGCAGGCTCCGGCCCACGGCGAGCGGCGGCGACTCCTCCTCTCCCTCCCGGATGGCAGCAGCCCCTCCAATACCCAGGCGGCTGGCAGCGAGCTCGACCGTCCCACCGGCAACTCACTCCAGCGCACCGCCTCGAGCGTCCGTGGCCGCGAGTCCCCCGCTCCCTGCTCCTCCCCTCGCTCGGCGGATGGCAGCAGGCTCCGGCCCACGGCGAGCGGCGGCGACTCGCGCACCATGCTCGATGGCACCGCGGATTCCCCACACCGGCGAGGACTCTCTGACAGCGCGTTCCTCCCTCTTCCCGGGTTTCGGCACCAGTGTAGCAATGTTCAGGGAAGAAGGAGGCGGGAACCGGCGAACAATCAAAATATAATTTATTTAAATAAAACAAACAAACGAAAATACCGCCAGCAGCCCCTCGCGGACGACTGCTGGCTAAAGTAAAATACAAAAACAAAACACAACTAAAATACAGGCCTGTTCCCTCCTTTATGCTTCCGCTCCTCCGTGAGAGATGCGAGACCGGTGTGCTTCACAGGTGTTGCTCATTAGCAATCGCACCACCGGCCTCGCGCCGTTCTCTCACGTCCCTCGGCCGTCCTGTTCGCCACACACACCCTAAGAAAAATTATTTTTACTACTCTGAGTCTGATTGCAGAAAAATATGTTTTTATTGAACATTGAGGAACAGATTGTGTGTGAAATTAATCATAAAAGTGGTTAATTTTGTTTAAAAAAACTAATTATATTTTAAATATGATGGTTTCATTATAAATATGTGATTATATCTGGACACCCAACTTGATATATTTCCCATCTGAATCTAACCGTCAAGTCAACAAATGGAAAAGTCAGTCGGCTGTTTATTATCATGCCCCACATACCATGCTTTTACATATTCTTCAGTTATTAAAAAAACTGTTGCTTTACTTATAAAGACCGTTGTCTCAAAATATAGACAATTTTATCGATACTCATTTGCTACTTAAATCTACAACATTTTAAAAAACATTAAAAATTAGATCAAATAAGCGCAGAATCAACTTTGCTTTGCTGTTTGCAATCGTGTCAAGGATCAGCTAAATTTCCACGTGCATCATCAAAAGCGGATGTTAAGAAAACTGAGCTGAATTTGTGTGCCATATAGAGGTTTAAAAGAGAATAAAGTCAAATGTGCCTTTTACCCCAGAGTGCCTTAAGCCCCGTTGTATCCTATATAATGACGAATTATTATTTCTGATCAAATTAAATGAGAGCCAATGAAACTTCTACTCACGAGACAGTATGATCATATGAGTGTTTTTATGAGTACAATACAGTAATACGGCAAATTGGATAACAATCATAATATTATAAAATCTGAAATGTTATTTGCAAGGAACATGTACCTGAACCTGAAGCGAACTAGCTGAGCTCATGAGAAAAACCTCTAGGAGACACAAACTGATTGAACAAAATGTGATCAGTGACCAGAGACTGCAATGAATTATGTCAGAAAAGCACTCTTACATAACAAATTTATTTTTGTCTCCATGTTATGCCATTTTTATCTCCTAACACCGTCAACAGTTATTGTTAGTTATGGTTCCCATATACATTTTGTGTTCCCACACACACTTGACTGTTAAAATGTCATCAGCCAAATTGGCATTATCGTTTAACTTTGGCAAATGTTAATTAGAAGGTTAAAGCTCTGTGATGATGATGATGATGATGATGATGATGATGATGATGATGATAACATGACATCAAAAAGTCAAAAAAAGCATGCCTCATTAGCCTGGTTGACACCAGACCCTTCTCAGTCGTAACTGAGTTAGGGTCTGGGGAAGGTTTATTGACAGCTCATTTCCAAAGGGGCGTCACCAACTGACATCACTCAAATACTTCTGGGCGCAATTGGATAGACCAAAAACCAATCAGATCGATCGTCATTGTGTAAAGCCCGCCTCAACGTTTGTGATTTGTGCCTCAATTTGGAAGGTTGGAAATGGGCTTGAATGGACTCTTGGCCAGACTGAATTGCAGAGCAAATCTAAATTTGCCGGAAGTTCGTCTGGGTTTTCCTAATGCCTCATCCTGTTTCCCAGGTTTCAAAGAAACTGCAGATTGGGGGAAGGTAATACCGTCTAAACAGAATAACAATGTGAACACAAGAGCCTGTTGCATGCCAAGGCAAGTTCAGATAATACACAAGTACTTGAAGACGTGTGGGAGCACAGGATCTTTTTACTTCAAACCAGTCTTTGAGCTCAGGGAAGGCAGAGAAACAGATACATAGATTTACTATCAGAGGACAAGTTTAACAGGACATTTGCAGAGGCAAGTTTTCAGAAAGTGGGTGTGTGAATGCAAAGTGCAAAGACATGGCATATGTTCATACACACAAGAAAAGAGGACAGAATTGTTAAAGTAGGTGGACCATAGCGAATAAGTGTGATATTAAATGACTATATATCGGCTAATGTATAGATGCACAATTAACTAATTAATTAATTATAACAAAAAGTACATAGTTAAATAGTAATTTTACCATACAGTAAAATGGATCTCAGCAGGATTTCAGCTCTCTGCAGCATGAATAAATTATAAACTAATGCTTCACTGTGCACTGCTTATTCAGTTATTTAGATCAGTGACATGACGGTATATAAATAGATATCTTATTTTCACTTTTTAAATAAAATGCTAAAATTAAATCCCTCCATCCTATGACAATTCTGAAAGTAAACATGACACGAGCTCACTGTTGTTACAAATACAACATTAATGTGCATCTGATAAACTTTGTTTAAGCAGACAGTTTGCTTAGCAGCATTAACAACTAGTCAAAGAAGGCAAGCTTTCAACTGAACCATGCATTTTAAACCATTTTAAACACTTACGTTATGGTCATGCGCATTTAACTCAACTGCAAAGTTAATGTATTAGGCTTAACCTTAGGCTATGATCCATATCAGGGGTGGCCAAAACTACTTTAAAAAGAGCTATAGAAAAGTAAATATAAAACTGGTCATTCCATGTCAAATCAACCAAATTTCGGAAACTTCCCCGGTTTCCGGAAAAATATTTTTCTGAAGAAAGACAAACATAAATAGTGACCAAAGCAAGAGAATTAAATGTCATGAATGTATATTGACTGAGTAATCCACTATTTTGTAGAGGGGGGTCAAAATTACAATTTTCACCTGAGATTTGGAGCCAAATTACAGAGGGGAAAAATGACTTTAGAAAGATGGCAGCATCCTGATTTTATTTTTACACAGAGATTGGCAGGTCAGTTAATTTAATCCGTTGACTTTAGCAATCTTTGTTGCATTATTTGCCAACGGTGAAATTTTATAAATGGGAAAAAGCACTTCTTGTGTATTTTGCCTCAAGTTTGCATGCCTGAAACTCAAAAAGTATTAACGATATCCATCCTTTTAGATTTTGGTTTTAAATAAACATTTATTTTGGTATCTTCATTTTAAATGCCCTATATGGTTCAATCCCAGAGATATGGAGGATATTAATGCGGCTCCATGAGTAAATAGGTCAATTTTACACATTTTCAGTGGTCAAAAAACAAATTTGGGTCTCTTTGCATACAGCTGATACTTGTTTCTTTTAAAGAGGAATATCTGAACATCAAATAATATTTAAACTAGAACAGTATCTTGTTTTTTTCTATCAACCTAATTGCATAGAATATACCTGTCTGAGATAAATATTGTTTTTTCAAAGTTTACGTGCCTGTCACTCAAAAAGTATTAGATTTATCTCAATAGGATTTTAGATTCTGGTTCTTCAACTTTTCCTTTGGAATCTTTTTTTTCAAGGTCCTATGCGGTTCAATCCAATAGATATGGAGATCTCAGTGTGGCCCTATGTTCAATTTGCTGAATTTTACGCATTTTCAATAGTCACAAACCAAATATGGTTCACTTTGCACACAGCTGATACTTATTGTATTTAAAGGGGGATGTCTAAAGAATAAATAATGTTGAAACTAGAAATGTATATATTTTCTAATGTTGGGGCAGTCTTCAGCTCTTCCTCAAACTTTTCAACACACAGCCGGCCTCAGATAGCTTTTAATCAATGCACAAATCATAAAAACCGCTGTCTTTGCCTAAAGTCTGCTTGGGGCAAGACAGATGTTTGGGGAGAGCTCAGCCAACGTGGCTGACTGTGTCAAGGTCAATAAGTCTCTTCAAATATCAGATCACTAAATGAATTTTGACCTTGTTATGAAAAGACAAATTAGTTCAGGTTTTAAAATATCATGTGGTGCGCCTCAACAAAAACGTGATATTTATAAATTAATAATTCATGAGGAATCTCATCTCAGCATCTAAACGTGCCTTGTTTGGCCTTCTCCTTGGGTTTTCATGTTTTATGAGGACATTAGTGTACAAACTGTATATTCTATCCCTTAACCTACCAATCACAAAAAAAAACTTTCTGCATTTTTACATTTTCAAAAAACATTGCTTAGTATTATTTACAAGCTGTTTTCCTCATGGGGACAAAAAAAAAGACAAGGATTTCATATATTGCCATATTTGTGGGGACAATCTGTCCCCATAACGTAGGGTACACCTGAATCACACACACAAGCATCAAAGCTGTGTGAAACTTGAGACTGTATCCTAACTGTAAAACAACGCTTTCTGTTTCCTTGTTTTTTACTCTCTTATACTGTCTCTGCATGTGGGAGGAACAGTTGGTGTATGACTTCACCCTAAATAGACAAGTTTATCATCCGGTTTTAACAGTTATTTTTTCAGTTTGCTGGAAGTCCA
Organism: Meda fulgida; assembly: GCA_030578275.1. Classification (NCBI taxonomy): domain Eukaryota; kingdom Metazoa; phylum Chordata; class Actinopteri; order Cypriniformes; family Leuciscidae; genus Meda; species Meda fulgida. Next base: position 13,946,576 of record CM060623.1, on the reverse strand, counting down.
AGACGTTTCACTCCCCTATCCTCATGCCAGACATATTCGGCAAAAGATCTTTTAAACACCTTTTTCCCTCCAAAAATATCAATAACTCAAGATGGTACGCAGCTCTTCCCAGTTAAACTGTTTTTGACAATCTTGTTCAACTAGACAGACGGTTAGAGCACATTATGATCTCATGAATGATTTTGTTCCATTTTGGCACATCAGAGTATTCAAAACATTCAGAGGTATCAGAGCTGGCCTCTCATATGTGCACAGTTAATCCTTTGAAGAGAGAGACATGTTCTTTCCTGCCTCCAAAAATTACTCATGCGTGCTTATAAAATCTTGTGTGGGTGAGAGATGCAGTCGAGGTGTGGAGCACTGGCACTGAATAAGGTGTCATGAGTGACGGTCTTTTAAAAGAAGAATTAAAGGGTGTTTTGGGATCTAAACACTCATCTGTTGCAACACTGACACTTGTTTTGGTACCAGCACCCTCACAAATGTATTTCTTTTGGAAAAAAAAATCTACTATACCTTGATATATTTTTTGCTCAAAACAAGCATTTTAAACATCCATCTGAAAAATACATATAATGCAAAGTCTACCCTCTTAACTATTCACTGAACATGCCATTTTAAAATTTAGAGTTGTGTCTGATAACAAAGACAACAGTTAACTACATGTGTAGTTCATGTGTACAAGTACATGTGTTAACTACACACATGCAAGATTTTAAGTTAAATGTACAGAGGAAAGTATATTGTTGGTTTTGTAAAAGAAAAAGAGAAGATTTCACAAAATGTATCTTAGGGCTGTCAAAGTTAAATGTAAAATGTAAATATTTTATAACGCATTTACCAATTTGAATATATTATAAACCAGTCTTAACAGTAAGAACTATGGCTTTTATGGCCATTAAGTTTTAGGTTGGTAATTCTTTTGAAAGAAGTCTCTTATGCTCAACAAGGTTGCATTTATTTGATGAAAAATACAGAAACAAAAAACAGTAATATTGTGAAATATTATTACAATTTAAAATAACTTTTTTATTTGAATACATTTTAAAATGGAATTTATTCCTGTGATGGCAAAGCTGAATTTTCAGTAGCCATTAATCCAGTCTTCAGTGTCACATGATCCTCCAGAAATCTTAAAAAGAAATCTTGAAAACAGATCATATTTTCATTAAAAACTAATCTTTTTGTGGAAACGGAGACACTTTTTTTCAGAAATCTTTGATTTGAGAACAGCACTTATTGGAAATAGAAAATTGGAATTAAAATCGCGGGAAATAATACTTTGAACATTACTATTTTAAAACTACAGTTTTAACAAAGTGTTATAAAAAAAAAAAAAAAATTCTCAAAGAGCCAGAAAGAACAATTATGCTATCGTCGTGTGGGTGAAATATCATCCTCAAGGAGATGATTTTTGGAATATAATATAACACAGTGACGCCGAATAAGAATTTACCGTACCTGAGAGACATGTAGCATCACGTTGATCTGCCAGTCTCTTCAAAGGAAGATTACAAATGGCGAAAGACAATTCATTATGAGTCACGATTTTCGAATATTCGATTAGTTTCAAGATATATATTGCGCATCTTATGATCCGATCTTACTCATGCTGTTTACTTTTCATATACATAGATGAAATAAAAAAAATAATATTATATATTTTAAACAAATATTAAACTAAATGCGTTTTCTTTAATGACTACAACACATATAGTATAGTACAGAGAAAATTAATGTCGGAGCAGATTTGAGCGAACGCAGTTTTAGCGGTGAGCATGTGGGGGAGGGGTTCGATTTTCTTTTTTTACAGTCTAAGTTTTCGAATAATAAATCAAATAATTCCCAGCGATCATAGAATATTATTTTTGCTTGAAATGCCCATCCCCATTACACACCTTGAAGACTGTTCTTTTTGGGGGTTTGCTTCACGTTGTGAGTACAGAACTCTTTTACTTCATTGTCCCTTGTTGGCTGACATGTTTTTAATTTGGCTAAAACAATATGGAGCTAGGCCTGTATGTTTTATCTCCCGCTTCTTGTCCGCTCCTGTTACGATGTAGGCAGGAATGAAGCAGAGAGTGAATCCAAATGCAAGCACTTTAATAATCCAACGAACAGGTAATCCAGGGTAAACAAAGAAACTAAGAACAAGGTACTCAGAACACGGACTACAAGCAACATTAAACAACAACCGACAGCAAACAACTGAAACACAGGGGTTTAAATACACAGACAAACAAGGTTCATTCACACTGAACCAAAACAGTATCAGTCGCCTTTGATACTATACTAGGGGCTGAGGTGGGTCAGACTCGTCATATTTTAAGCCTGCTATTATGTGGCATTTCGTCTTTACACAGAATTCTGGGCAGACACAGAGCCGCTTTAGAGCAGCCTTAACTCGGCTGTGTAAAGATGCCTTTACTGTAACTTTTAAACAATATAATGATTAAAAGTATTAATTTCTTTAAAAAAACAACAACTTTGTATTCCCCTAACTTTTAAACAGTAATGCACATGAATGTAAATAAGTGGGATCATCCTGATTGGGGGGTTCAAAAACCTTGAAAACCCTACACAGGGCTCTATATAAACGGCCATGTATTGCAAAGACATGATTGGTGTCTGTTGGACATGACCTTAAAGCAGCTTAATTACAGCTCACTGACTAACTGATTTGGACAATTTAGTTTTGCACATCTACTTATATCTTTCAACATGGGGAGTGTTCTGGTGGTCTCAGATACATCAGTGATCATGGGGTCTAAGATTAGCTGCCTATTTGGCAGTTACCATGTGATCATGAGGGTCACTACCAAAATCTTAAAAAAAGAAATGGAAATATGGTTTTGTGCTGTCTCTATCTGTCAGGGCACGTTCAGAGAAAAGAGCATATCTGTAAATATTTCATGAAAATGACATGGAGCATATATTTCCCAGATACACTGGGCTCTAAAACTACTTTTGGATGGATTCCAGAGGCATCTAAGCTTTCAGGGAATCTTTGATGGTACCAGGAGCCAGACAACAGAGATCAATCAGAGACAAGAGTCTAGATGCTTGATGACATCTGATCACTTTTCCAAAGAGAATTAGAGCCTAGGAAAGCAGAAATATGATAACCATCTTTGCATTCTTTAAAACAAAACAAAAAAATTCTTCATCTTTTCTTATTCTTATCAGAAATAGTATTATAAGGATCTATTTTACTTCAGAAAATGCATTGGTTATCAACAGGACCATTTGGAATCTGCTACGAAAAATCTTTAATTATCCTTCACCCTTTGCAAGTTTGTTGATACAATACGTTGAAGATGCTATTTAGATGATGCTCCCATTCTGTCTAATTGGATGGCTCTTTTTGAAAGAATAAATGAAGGAGTCAATGTTTGACTGGTTACCATGACACCGTTAGCTCTTTCTGGTAGATATCATAACTGCACCATCTGGGGTGTGTTTTCCGAAAGCATCGTCAGCCAACTATGGTTGCAAGTTCCGTTGTTACCAACATAGTTCAATGATTTGGCGTGCCCCAAAACCATAGTTCCAAAGAACATTCGCAAACAGTGTCACCAACTTATGTGGTTTGAACTCCAGCTCTCGAGCTGTGGTTAGAAGCATAGTTTCTTTTTAAATGACATATGGACTTGCTTGATATAGATCATGCTCTTAGGCACAATAAGCATGCTAACATTCAGTACATTCTTCATTCTATTTAAATATATATATGCAGTTTAATATATTTTAGTCATATATAACAATCAATGGTGTTTTTGAAGAGTGCATGTGTGTTAAATGTGCAAGAGAACCCCGGAGTATGATATATGAGGAAAACCGCAATGAATCAAACGAATAAAATAAAGCAAAATGACATGGAAAAAAACCAGTGAAGTAGTCATTAGCAGCCATGTTCATTTCAGCAGCATCTTAGAGATCTCGAATAGATAATCAGCAGAGGTTTTTACTCCAACTGCACGTGACTTTAATAACGACAGTCCTATATTGTTGAATCAATGCTGAACGATAGCTAGTTCTAATCTTTTTTTAATAGGTTAGCTAGTGTACATTTTCAGTGTAGCTGTTGGCAACAGTTTTGGCTTGTTTAGTAAACTGAGCTCACTTTCACTCTATCCAACCTACACAACCTTCATTTAACTCTAAATTCAACTCCCCCTCCATCATCCTCTCCACTCTTTTTTTCTGCATTTCAATCAAGTCTCCTACACACCTTTATCCAAAACAGCCAAGGTTCAAGGGCAATGGAAGAGGGGGCCATAATCAAGACCACTCTATGATTTAACCCACCATCATTCTTTTATTTTATTTCACACCACATGTGGTGAGAAATAGGGTCAAATTAGGCAGACACCTGTTTTTTTTTTGTTTTTTTTTTACTTATTGTGTAGCATTATAAGTGCAGCGGTGGTTATAATAGAGCATTAAAAAAGACGAATGAATCAAGACATGAGCATTATCGAAAAACAATTTAAATTTAAAACTAAAATAACGATTATGATAATGATAATGATGATACACATTATTTAATAGCCTAGCTTGAAATTTAGTCATATGCAAGCAATTTACTTGCAATGTAGAGGGTTGTATTGAGTGAGTAATTCAATGGTTTCACAATATCTTTGAATTTTCCTAACAAATATTGATACGCAATTAACAGAATTTTTTTTATCAATTGACAGCTGCAATTTTTATTGAAGCCCATTTCTGCCACATAAGAAAGAAAAAAATCGTGCTTTGGTACCTAAATTCTGACATAAAAAGATAAAAAGACAAAATCATGAGATAAAAAAATTCAAAACTGACATACTAATTCATAATGACAACCCTCTACAATGCGAGTAAATCACCTGCATATGCGACTAAATCTTCACTCCGGGCGACTAAATAATAATAGCCATTGGCTAATAAATTCTTATTACTCGCCAGTGTGTTTGCTAGAGGTGTTAAAATACTAAAATAAAACATGTAATAAATTTGTAATCCTTCAGAGGTTAAGTATAATTTTATCATATGTATATATATTTCCACTCACTGAACACTCTGACTGAGCGCTTGAGAGTTTCACTCTCCGCAGCGTACCTGTATTTGACCTACCGTTAAATCTAGTGTGAAGGCGCAGTCTGGCCAGTAACTAAAACATGTACTAGCCACTGGCGATTATATTTTCAAGGTGTGCATAGAGGGTTGCATTATGAGATTAAAAAGTAAACATTATGAGATAGTGGGACTAATTATGACATAAGTCATAATTGACATACTAAGTCATAATTGAAATAATGAAATTATGAGATAAATCAAAATTATGACTATGCCAAAAGGATACTGCCATAATTTAAATGTGTGTTATTGTGACTTAGTATGTCATAATGACTTTAAGTCACAATTTTGACTTTTAAACTCATAAATATAAGACTTTGCGATTTTGTACTTTGTGATTTTGTGACTTTGTAACTGTGACTTTGTATCAGGGCTACCTGTAGTTCAGTTTTCCGTAACTGTATTAATTAAGCGAACAAGTGCGTTACTGTTACATAATTTAACCTTTCACCTTTCAAAAGCCCTTTCGATTTCGCATGGGCCGGTTGCAGTCTCTTTTTTTCTGTAGCCACTCCGAAGTGATTTTGCATTTTACAATCGGGTGAATCTCCAGTTGTCACTGGTGATTGTCATTTGAACCTTTCTGGATCCTCCATCAAATTACTAAGTTTAATTATATCAAGTGCTGTGAGAAAAGGCTATAAATCTCCACCTCCAACATCCTCACACTCATAGCCTACTAGCCGAGACACATTCTTTATGTGTACAGATGTGACGTAATGACGCAAAGACATGCTCAAATTTCCCATGGAAATCCACCAGTACCACTGGAATTAAAAACATCATTACAAGCTTACTGTTTTGAATCAAGCTACGGCAAGCAGATAGTTTTGAACACTGGCTAGTTATGTACTTGCTCATAAAAGTATTTTGGATCATTTTTAACCCAAAAAAGTTACGGACTGCAGCTTTAAGTTATTACATTTATTCTATTCTTATGATTTACGAAAGCAATGGTCTTCCATGGTGATTAGAAAATAAAATCAGACTCCAAGTTTGGTGTAAGGTTATTAGAATTAGGAGAAAGAGTATATTTCTCAAAGACAATGGAAATCATTTATTTTTCCTCCGCTCAATTATAAATAAAATCTAACTTTCAAAGGAAGGTGTATCACTTAAGCACTCTAAGTGGTCGGCATGCATAAGAGAGTGGTCAGAAAGTGCTTTGAGGGTGTTGGAGAGGACTCTGAGTGATGCTGGAGGAGGAGATGTCCTTCCTTTTGAATTATTCACTCCATCACTGTAATGCATCTGCCTTCATGTCGAGAGTTCTTATTTCAAGAGTGCATTTACTCTCAACTGCTCCAGATGTGGCTGCACATGGGATGGGATGCCTGCATGTGTGTGTGCTATACACTCAGCCAAATTTAAGAATTAATATAAATATCCTGCTAAAACGTTTCTCTCTCTGTAACCCACTTTTATGTACAACTCAATTACTTCTCTCAGGACTCAGATCTCAGATCATCCAGCATGAGATAAGTGCACTGCCGGGGTGTATATTAAAGGAGATGCCCCGAATTTAAAACCATCAAAAATCCTTTATTTATAGTTGCTATGGTGACTTGAGTTGCACGTTGAATACATGATGCATTTTAGTATGAAATTGCCACTTCCAAATTCCAACAGACTTTCTGTACTATAAATAAGGTCAGTGTTGCATTGTAAAATTGTTGGATTGGTGTAGATAATTTGTCTGACTCTCCACTAAGTTCCACAATCTTGGTTAGACAAGTATGAGAAATTCTTGTAGAAAGGGGATGGAGATTTCTGTGAACAGCATGATTTTTCAGTCAAATATGTTCATAGCGTGGTCAAAATTGGTCGGATATTCTTAAATGGGCTGGAATTTATTGCAACATTGCAAGTGCAAGTGAACTATGAACTAACAATAACAATTATTTACAGCATTTATTAATTTAGGTTAATGTTAATCAATATACTATTGTTCATTTTAAATTCAAGTTTGGACACAATACAATGTTCCCAATGTTCATTAATGCAACTTGCATGTATACATTATGTAGAAATTAATATTACCTAAACAAATAAATGCACTAAAAGTATGAAAAGCATGAAACCTAAATTGTAAAGTGTTCCAGAAAAACTGCAAGACTGTGACTTCACAAAACACAGGTCCAGTGAAATTAGAAAAGATTCATTTGATAGCAAATAAAATAGATAACATAAGCCGCAAGTAAACAATATGATTTTGACCAGGATAGTTTACCCAAAAATGAAATATCATCATTTAACCTCACGTCATTTCAAACCTGTATGACTTTCACAAAAGATGATATTTTGAATCTTGATAACCAAACAGTTTTGGAAACCACTGATAAATTCAATTCAAGTAAGTCAGTCATACAGTTTTGGAACGACATAAGGTAAATCGAGACAGAATTTACATTTTTGGGTGAATTATCATTTTCAGACCGACTGTATCAGACATTTTGGGTCACAGTATGACTGTTCCTATGACAGCCATCAGCCCATTTTGTGTGGTAAACATTTCCAAAAAAGCAAAAAACAAAATACAGAGACAATCAGACTGGTGGATAGCACAGTTTTAAAAAGTAACTGCTGCATCATGGGGCAAAAAAAAAACATCAATAGAATATTAAACAGACTAAAAAACACATTCTAATGCCTTTTATACCAGTTACTGAACACACACAAATTGCTAGCTAATGAGAGAAAATGAACAGGGGCACATTGTTGGATGTGTAAAAGCTTGACACTGGCTTAGCTCCAGATGGTCATTGTGCTCAGTTTTTTTTCTTGATTAGGAATGATAAGATCACATCTGCTGGTGGACAGAGAAAGAGAAAGAGATAGCTAACAAGACTTTTCCCCACAGACCCTTAGCAGCTGCACACAATATACCACCAATTAAGTCTCCCTGTCTAAATGACAGCATTATACATCCAACGTCTTTAAAGGGGTGGTATAATGCCCTTTTCACAAGATGTAAAATATGTCTTTGATGTCCCCATAGTGTGTATGTGAAGTTTTAGCTCAAAATACCCCACAGATATTTTCATATATCATGTTAAAGTTGTCACTTTTTGAGGGTGAGCAAAAACGCACCGTTTTGTCTGTTCCTTTAAATGCAAATAAGCTGCTGCTCCAGGCACAGAGGGCGGAGCTTTAACAGCTTGTGTCATTTTACCTCACACAGACATACACTGAAAATTTCAAAAACAATTATCCTTTTATGTTTAAACCGGAGTCGGATGATGTCAACTGAGTCAAGAGACTCAAGAAAAAGTGACAACATGTAGTATGCAACAGGATATTTCTGAATGGTAGTTGATGAACTTACGTAGCTGATGTGTAGATATCTTCTAGTCATTGATTAGCATATTCTGTCTTGATAATCTATAAATCGTGTTCAGAGGGCGGGGTTTATGTAAATTCTAGGGTTGGTGATGTCACTAACTCGGGAGGAATGTCGTACCAGCCATTTGTTGTAGTCCTTAGAAAAAAACAAATATCTCCCTTTGCTTTGAACTTTGAGCATTGTAACTTTGCAGATGTTGTTTATGCTCAAACAGCAAATCATAATCAACCACCCCTTTAAACGTGTGATGACACTAGTTTATATACAGATGAAATGGAGAATTTGTATGTATTTTGAGCCCAAAACCTGCTAATTAACCGTCTGCAAATATTTACATGAGCCTGATTCTACATGTAAGAAATTCAATTTCAAAATTGTGTAATGAACCGAATGAATTCATAGTGAAATTAAGTTCAGCTGATTCAGCTAATTAGCGCATGTGCTCATACAGAGAGCAGGGAGAAAAGCAGCATTGTTGTGATTGAGAAACATCATTCCCACGGGACACTCCCGTCTGGCTGCACTCCAGTGTTGACACTATCCAGTTCCTTTCTAGAATTCATATAAAAAACATTATATTATAACGTTATATTAACCTTCTGGTGCTGTTTTTGGTGCGGTTACTTCATCGGAATGGTACGAACTGGGTAAAGGTTTTGGCACTTGCTGTGTGAACACAAAAAAGTTCAATTTAAAAGGTTAAATGGTAGTGGAAAAAATAGTCATACTTTAGTCATTGTCATTGTTCACAGTCAAAAATGACCGCATTGGAAATGAATGGGGGGTGAATTGCATCTATTGGAAACGTTTTGTACCGAGCAAGCTAATTTTTTTAAATATCAACCTCAAATTTGGAACACAGCTTTTTTAGATTCATGGCTTTGATTTTTTATTCGATTTTTCCATTTTAATACAAAACTTTTCAAAATTCACTTTTTTCAGTTCAGCCAGTATGTCTTTAAGAAGAGAAAAATAGACCAAACTTAAGTCTGTTCTCCAAGCATTCAAGATTTATGACAGTTTAAGGAGGAAATTTCATTTTCAGGTCCATGCTCAAAAAAGTGATTAAATGGATCATACCTACTAAATAAATATAATTTAGTACCATAAAATCACCTAAAAATACAAAATATTAAATAAAAACCATTATCGAACTAAAATATAGTACAATCATTTCATTTAAATAAAACAAAATTCAGTAAATTTTGACCGACACGCGAACGGGACCAGAGGGTTAAGTGTCTTTAACTACTATGTACTAAGATTAAATTAATCATTTAAAACAATGCACCTAGTGTGTAAACACATTTTTACATAGTACTTATATTATAAAAAATACCTGCATAAAATTACAGCTGTAATTTATTTCTGTAATTACATCTATAATTACACAGCTGTCCATACAGCATTAAGCAACTCTTAAACACCATACCACGAAACCTGAGACTTATCTCCATATCCCACCTCAGTAGAAGCGAAATTGTTTTGCAATATATTATGAACAATTAAAAAAATTTGACGCAAGTAGCAAAAAGACACATTATATAAAGTTAACATAATAGATGCCTCAGTGAATGCATCAGGAAGTCTATTTCCCCAAAACTAGTTTATTATTTTTAGAGACATTCTGGAAAAGGCCTCCAAAATTCTTGATGTATTAATTTTCTGCAAGCAACCTAGTACCACATGCATATCACAGCCCAGAGCAAAATGTCATACATACCATGATAGGAAGGGACACTTATTCAACAAAAAAAAGAGGGAAAAAAATATTCTTAACGATACAGATGCAAGTCTATGGGTGCCATCTGGCCGTCCCAGGTGTGGTAAAGTGCAGCAGTGTACGCTTTGTTCAGACTGCAGTAAATCTTCTACAGTACAACAGCCCGAACTGGGTCTCATGCGGTAATGGATTGGCCATGCGTTGGATGAGGCCCACTGTCTGTGATAAAGGTCTTTCATGGCCAATTAAAGCAGTCCGACTTTCCACCTCAATAACATCTAAGCTTCTATTAGTGGCAAGCGGACGCTCTGTCACGGCTCCCACTGAGCTCAGCTCATTGACTGTATGATTAGGTCATATCGTTCTCATCTGTCTCTGAGAACAATGATCCAACAGCAGAGCACATAAAGAGCCACAGCTACTCTCCAACAAACTGTAAATCATGTGTCCTACTGCTGGGTGATTACAATAGTGTCTGAATGAGCCCCAGGGTTACAAAGGCCAACATATGAAAATTAAGCTTAAAAGAAAAAAGATCTTCTCTGGCAGGGCAAAGTGTCAGTTATTATACAGACATTAAATGTAGTTCATAACCCATAAAATCCCAGCTACACTCAAAATAATTGTTACTTATTGCCATTTATGGTCCCATGAATAAAAATTTTTAACATCCATGGAATCTTTTCAATGCACAAAACTTTTTTTTTATAATGGAAAATGTTTTTTTCTGATTATTAAAATTCTTCACACAAGTTAAAGTTATTCTATGGCATTGCTTTGAAAACCACTTTTTGGGTGCTCACACATTTTTCACGCATTTCTATATGCATTTTTAAACATCAGTATACATACTAGTCTTTGTCCAACCTATTCTCACCTCATTTCACACGGATCCACCAAAACGTCTAAAAATGCTGTACTATTCATGCCAGGCCAGTAGGTGGCGATGTCACTTTATAAAGAAACACTACGCGTCTATAACTGAACACATAATACGCATGTGCATGACGTCACCATTTTCACAGATTTCAAAAGTTTGCATTTTCATGCCCCCAAAACACTGTTATCGTGTAAATTAACAGCCAAAACACATTAAAATGTTTTCCATTTTTAGTTGAAAATGGTGTTGTGTAAATGGCCCCTTAGTCAGTCAGAGCTTTCCTTTTTTGTTCAAAACAGTCATCTGGCACATGGCCACATATGACATCAGTTGTGAGTGAGATTCATAACTGCATCCAACTGAAGATGTCATAAATCAAAATTGGCCCTACTCTGAACTGACCAATAAGGGCAAAAGACAATATGCATATAAGCATATCTCATTATTACACTGCTGCCCTCTCACTTTCATTGCAAGGTACCATATTAAACAACAACTCCTCTGGGAACTCCTAGACACTTAAATCCACATTCATAATTTAAAGAAACGTATTCAATGTGCTGTCTGTGCCCCCTGTCCCAAGGGGCCACAGCCGTAGACTGGCCGACCTTTGATTCCTCGCACACTTGCAAATGTGCCAGTCCCATTGTCCACGACTATGGCCTGTTTTTACATATTGATTGCATTGATCCCTCCACTAAGCACTTACAAAGAGCATCTGAAGAATCAATACCTTGCCTTCTGCTGTCATATTGCCAAATCAAACTTCACCCACAAAACAACATCGAGTCGGTGTGCAATGAAATTAATACTTGGAAGGGACTTGGGGTGACAAATCAAAACCGCCTATTTTCTTCCCAATTATAGCATTTAAAAAGTTTTAACTCGGAATCTAACATTCCCTCCAAACAACACAACTCCTCCAACCTTGGTGTTTTGGACAAAAGGGATGCATCCGCAGAGTTGGGATAGAGTTTCACAGCCAGATTGATTATCTGAAAGTCTGCCTTCTTTGTTCTGGTCCCCGCGGTGCTGAATTTGCGCTTCAGGTGAACGTACACAGACGCAAAAACTTCGGTGAAGAGCAATAGCTGTGCAGTGGTTATGACATTTTGAGTTTACTCTTAGATATTTTTATCATTTTCAGAAAGTTATGTGACGACTTTAGAACAATTGTTGGGGAAAATGCTTATGATAATTTCTTAAAAGGTCACAAAAATAAAATCCAGATGCAGACCTAGCAAAAGGACTTAGAAACAAATGTGCTGAATTGAATTTGTTTTGTACAAGAAATCTATAAATAACATAGAAGTGAATATTCTTATAAAAGTATTTTTGTCTTGTTTTCAAGTAAAATATCTTTAAAACATGATATGAAAAAAAAAATCTGAGAGTATTTTTTACATTGCTTACTTTTCTTATCCCAAATAAGAATTGTTGTAGATAGATTAGATACTACATTTACTAAAAAAAAAAAAACTTTTTTATTAAAAATAAAAGTGATCGTTTTAATTAAAAAGTAATTTTATATATTTCTTTCTGGAAAACAAAACAAAAATACTAATTAGACTGCTTTACAAGTCAAAGGGCTACTTATATTTGACTACTCAAATATGAAAGTATCAAGAGGGTCATTTAAACATATGTTCAACTGCTTTTGGAGGTTATTAAAATATGTAATTGCTTTGGAATTTTAAAGTTTATTTTGAAAACACATCTGCACAAAAATATACATTCTGCACATTACGGAAACACTTCTATGGATGCTTGTTTCTGCCACGGAATAAAACAATTTAAAAGATAATTGCAACTTTTTATCTCACTATTCTGACTTTGTTCTCACAATTGCGAGTTATAAAGTGAGAATATAAGAGTTTATATCTTGCAATTCTGGCTTTATAACACGCAATTGCGAGTTTATATTACACAATTCTGAGGGGAAAAAAGTCTGAATTGTGAGATAAAAAGGTCGCAATTACTTTTTATTCTGTGGCGGAAACAAGCTTACACACACTTCTTTTTGAGAGGTAGTTAGAGAGTCATTTATTTTATGGTGTAAATGTAGCACTCAGCTTAAATAAATGTTCGAGTTCACTGAACCTCACAGAAAACAGGCACACTTCAGTGGACAAAGACACAGACGGAGGGAGGGAACATCAAGCTCTTCTTTCTTTTCCAGGAGGGGTGTTTGTTCAGAGTGGGTGCAGGGCAGTTTGGAGAGGAGGGGAGGGCAGGAAAGAGAGCCAACTGGGAAAAGCGTGTGTGTTTATAAAAAACAAACTGTGAAAGATAACCAATACTAAATGAGTGAGATTCAGAAGAGCTACTGAAACTTGTAAATTTGTTTGTATATTGTAAGTATGTAAGTTGTAGTGTGTATGACAGAAAAAGAGCGGGAGTGAAAGTGAGATTGACAGAGGGGGGCTTGGAGCTCATTGTGAGCAGCAGTGAGTTAATCTCTTTAGCGGCACACGTCTTATGTAAAGAGGTGTAATGGTCTCTGCCCCCTCTTTCTCCCTGGGGACCCCAGGGGACACTGGGGTCCCGTCTCCCAGCAACATTTACATGTCGGTTATTCCAAAAAAATATATGGAGGGGGAAAAAAACTCTGTGGTGATAAGATCCGCCCACTTTGCGAGGTAGACTTTTGTCTACAGGCAGTCTATATAGTATTCAGTGGTTCACTCAAGGACAAACACATTCTGACTCGCCACGGAGAGCATGCGAATTGCGAAGGAGATTTGATTCAGATTTGACAAACGCATTGTCTGTGGATTTATTTGTTCGAAGAGTAAGTGTCATTATGTCATCTATTTTATTCTGGTAAGCCTTTGAACTTGGAACGTAATCAGAGTAAAAAGAGGTGATTTTAGGTTAGAAAAGCCAGACGGACATTGAGACGGTCCAACTAAGATTGTTTACCTGCAGCACATGGTGGGAAGTGATGTATGTGCATGTGTCAAAACACAATGCAATGTCTTACTTGACTTTTGCTGATTGTTTTGTACCTTTTAAATGAAAAAATAATCCATTCATATAATAATATGTAGTGTGTATAGATTGCTTTTCTTAAATGAAAAGTGCAAACTCATCATAACAAAAATAAGTCCCTCTGTGGATTGGCAAAAACAGTTAGCTTGTTCCAGTGATTTATGGGAGTTGTTTTAAATGGATTTTATTGCATTTTTAACTTATGACAAGTGTGTATTACGTGTTGGGAGAATGTGTGAACTGATGATAATGTCAAGCATCGTGATTAATTTGCAGTGCTGTATAAAAGAAGAGTATTAGGTTTACATCATTGGTTGGCAAGACTCGAGGACAAAATATGTGTTACTCTCTTAAACAAAGACTCTGATGAGGTCGCTTTTCATTGGAGGGGACTGCCAAAGGGCTGCCTGAAGCTATTAAGTCCTTCTGCTGAAACAGATGTTTAATCCAAAAGTAGTATCAAATAACCTTATTTAAATCACTGCATATGCAGAATAAAGCACTATGAATGATAATTGAGTTGTCTGGAATATCATCCTTCTGGCAGTACAAACAGTTGAATCAGTGTTTAAGAAGTTATTAATATATGCATCTATACCGTTTTATATTAGAGTTTGAAATGGCATGCAACAAGGAAACTTATGGTCAGAATATATAGAGACAACAAACACAAGTATGTGGTTGCATATATGGTTTTCTTATCTAAAAGACAGGGCAGCACAAAATAAAACAACATAAAAAGATACAATTTCTTTGTAATGCATGAATTCATAATGTGAAATTAATAATTAAGAAACAGCTGGCATATTTGCTCTGTCCTTTCTAGCTAATAAGCCTTTAACATATCAGGCCAGTTATACAAAGCCACGTGTGACGATGGTGGCAGGTCTTTTGTTCATAAAGCCCATTGCTATCTGCTCTGAAAGGCAGATGGAAGGCATGATGTGTTGATTATAGATGTGTATTATATGCTTTAGGCACATATGAATCATGAAAGAAGGTTGATTAGCTGGTGACAGACCTTTGATACTCTTGGACTGTTGTCAGGTGGCTGACAGGTTCAATCTCCCAAGTGGGCTCCCTTTATTAGAATATTATTTCCAAAATATGAAGCCTTATATATGTATATATATATATATATATGTAAGCTACCTCATCAAGTAAGAATGTTTTTTTTTCTAAATAATGCTTGCCTGAAGAAATAAAAGATGCAGATTTTTCAGTTCAGTTTCCGATTCTGATTTTTTTACAAGCAAGTTTGCCGATTCCGATACCCGTCGCTGATTTTTTTTCTTTAAGCAAATTTATTTATTGTTTATTTGCTCTATAACAGGTAAACTGGCCAAATTAGAGTCAACCACTGTATTTTAAACATGATCCAAACAAAGATACAACACACTTAAAGCATTAGCAGTTGTTTTTTAATTGGATTGGATTCTAGATTTAAAGCAGGAACTGAATGGTCTGATTTTAGATTTGTGAAATGATGCTACATTAGCCACCTGCACAAAACAAAAAAAGCAGACTGACTGAATGAAACTGCAAATTCACTCTGACAGTAGGTGGCGCTTATGGGACAGCAGCGGTATCATTAGGTAGCACTGTACACAAAGCAGCACTGCGCTTATAAACACTAATTTATATGGAGGTAAGAGGAAAAGAAAATGGCATTTAAACCTTTCAGAAGACAGTCAGTTTCCTTCAGAAATACCATCATATAAACCCCAACCCCAATTCAATATGTATATTTTTCTTCCTCTATTTCGAGAATAGCAAACAGTGAGCTTGCTGTGCCTGGTACGGTATTTGCTTGCATATGTATATATATATATATATATATATATATATATATATATATATATGTAACATACTTACATTTTTGTAGCCTGACAAGTAGGGGAAAAAAATTATTTTGACCTACTGACCAAGTAAAATGAAAAGTTTTTTGTCCAAGTCACACTAATTTCAAGCTTGCAGCATTGTCAAGCTTTGTTTGTCAAAGAGAAGGGTATTCTGGTTATTTGTTCATAGCATGCGTTGGTCTTAATATAGTCTCAATTTTGTAAATCAGGATATTCAGGATAACTGCCATTGGGTCTAGCCCTATTGTACACCATGTGGGCAAATAGCCAACAAGATAGTTGCTGTAGTTCCTGTTTTTATAGGACCTGTTTGCTCACCTAGTGAACGTTAAGTAAAGTAAACATTAAGACAAATTATGCACAGACCCTGGTGCTATATTGCTCTAATGACAACAAGAGACATCTCACTTCATTTCTTAAAATCCATGTTTTACCAGGTTTCCCAAATGGGAATAAGAAGGATCTCCACACAAGGCAATGAGCCCATCAGACCTTCCTCCATCATTAAAATTCTGTAATTACACACCTGCCACCACCAAGACCACCACCTGCTTTCTCCAGATGTCCCAGCAAACATGGGTAGTGTCAGCAGTTTGATATCAGGCCATAGCCTCCACAGCAAACACTGCAAAGCCTCTGAAAACAAGCCCAAAAAGGGGCTTCAGTCTAAGAAAACAGGCCGTAGCTTGGATGGCCTTCTGAAGTATGGCTTCTCTCAGGACCATTGCACCACCAACAACAACTCAAAAGTCAGCTATCATTCAGGCAAAAACGACGACTTCTTTTACATCAAGGTCAGCAACAAGCCCCGAGCTGCTCAACATAACATTAATGCAGCTGAAGACAGTCAAGAAAGAACTGCTGAAATGGACAATGAGGTGGACAGGAGAAGAGGGCCACCAGAATTAGTTCCGCTGTCTGGAAAACTAGAAAAGGTAACAGAACTGGAGTTAGCCAGAAAGTAAACGCAAGGCTTGGGCTAATTTTATAGTTTTATTTGAGTTAATGTTATATTGCCAAAATAACATAACCTCAAGAGTTTAATTTCTTCAGTGCCTATATTGTTGTATATTATGGAAGTATTTATATCCTATAAAAACTTCTGAAAACCATTTCATTTATAAAGCAGTAAAAATCTAAATGTCTGCTTAGTTCACATTAAAGCAGCCAAACCCAAAAGATGGCCCATCCCCCCAGCCATTGTTATCACACAAAATCAAACAACAGTCAAATATAGTTGATGTTAAGTAATCCCCACCAGACCCTGACACTTTCACTAAGCTTAGCAGTGTCTGCTCCATTTAATTAAACCCACAGATTGACGAGGTAAGAATGCTTTTATCTCTCCAGAGATTCGGTCCGATGGCAGTGTGGGACTTGCAAGCAGACAATCTGCTCTTTCCCTGAATAGCCTCATTTATGAAGGATCTAGCTAAGAAAATGAACCGAGTTTTACTAGGTCAGGAAGTTAATGCTAAACTATCAGGGCAAACATACTACCATATGGAAGAGAAAATTACTGGGAAAAATAGGAGAAGAATAAGAAAGGAAGGAAGTATTGTTGAGATTGCCTTGTTGATCAATCATTTGTGCAAAATGTTTTGTTGTAATGTCTTGGCAGTTACGAGAGTAATTACTTTGAGAGCATCTGATCAATAGGTTTTAAGATGGACAGTGTTCTGTCTTAAACATGAGCTTCATGAATGATCAGTTGGTTGTTGTGCACTTTAAATCTCAAAAACACTCATCTGTCTTTTTTTTTGTCCCCTCTCATTTAGAGTGTAGAGAACGCCTTGATTCGGCCGACCGCCTTTAAACCTGTTCTTCCTCGAAGCAGCAGTTCCTTGGTGGAGACTCATAACAACTTGAGCACTATCCTGGGCAAGATAATTAGTCCCATAGACAGGCTCAAAGATCTTCAGGACCCCAAGCTGGAGACAAATTCTGGTACCTTCTCTGACTCTGGAAGGAACTCTATGTCCAGCCTGCCCACCCACAGCACCAGTGGCAGCAGCCAGATGGACAATCTAAGCACTTCAACTAATCACATGGTGCGCCCTGGAGGCCTTAGCCAAAACATGGAAACATCTCAGAACCCACAGGGGGCTGTAGCTGGAATGAATGGAAACTCTGGATCCAGCAGGATGTGTAGTGGGACTAATGGAAACAGCTGGGCCGATGGATTTTGTGAAACAAACAGAAGTGGCGAGTTCACAAACGGCAACACAAGATCCATTGGTGTCCTCAGTGAAAGTGTGGCAGCTGCAATAAGTTTGAAAAGAGAAATAACTGCTGCGGCACTGACAGTCTCATCCACGGAGCAAAAGATTGATTTCTCTGGAAACCAAGAGCAGTTTCTTGAACACAGATTTACAATTTCAGAGCAAAACCCAACAAAACCATCAGCTTCTGGGGGCTGTGTCCGATCACCAATTTCAATGAATGAATCACTAATACAGCAGCTGGAGCACAAACTTCTGGAACGTGAAACTGAGCTGGCAGAGTTACAAACGAGCCTTGAGGAGAAGGAGTCAGATACATGTCACCTATTTGAGGAGAAGCAACGCTACTGTGCTGAGGAGATGGAGGGGTTGAAACAACGCTGTTCTACAAAACTTCGTCAAGTAAGTTGTTTACAATATTTTATAGATTTGAAGGAAATGTGAATATGTATAAAGTCTGCTGTTAATCCAAAACCAGTATGAGTACCTTACCTTACCTTTATAGTCAATCAAGCACGCTATTCACCTTTATCCAGACAGATCCTAATGATGTTTTGTGTATAACTGCAGGTGTCCCAGAGGGCTTTGAAAGCCCAACAGTTATTGCAACTTCAGGTGATACAACTTCAACAGGACAAGGAACGTCTGCAGGAGGAAGTGGACCAGCTAAATCGTGACAGGGACACTGCAGAAAGCCGACTTCGAATCTATGAGAGCCAGAGAAACCTTGTACCTACACTAGAAGAGACTCAGTGGGAGGTCAGTCTATAAAACCTAGGCTAATTGTGGTTTAGTGATAAATGTGGATACACTGAATGTGCTCTATGTTTGATATCTATATTGAGTACTATTCTAAATATTGGGATAATCAAGGGAAAGAGCTAAATTGTAAATTACAAAAAACTAAACGCATCTATGCTTTTTTTCACCCTATGTGATATTTATAGGTGTGCCAGAAGTCAGGTGAGATTTCTCTGCTAAAGCAGCAACTTAGGGACTCCCAATCCGATGTTGGGAACAAACTCAGTGAGATTGTCAGTCTCAAAGCTTCTCTGAAGGAGTCCAAATGCAAGATGGAAGAAATGGAACAGAAGATCAAGGAGTATGAGGAAGCTCTTCACCAGCGGGGTGCTGAGGTCGAGGTATATGTTCGTTGACATTAGATTAACTTGCATCCTGTACTGTTTCTACTGCATCCTGTACTGTTACATATAACTTACTTTGACATCTGTTTTAAATAAGGTATCTAAGAATGAGTTTCAAAGAAAGAAGAATGAGGCTGACCTCCTCAGGGAGAAGGTGAACATGCTGGAAACAGACATCAAGGGCATGAAGCAGGACCTAGCATTGGCCAAAGAGGAGCAACAGAAGCTAATGACCATGAGAGCCAAGGTTGAGGAGCAACAGCTGCAACTGAAGATAAGCCAAGCTCGGATGGAGGCCTTTGGTGCAAGTCAAGCCAAATCAAAATCCCAGGAGGGAACAGGTGCCAGTAAAATACTGCATCATAATGGAGGGACTGCTGGCTTGGATACCCTACACAAGGAGGTAGAAAGGCTAAGAGGGGAACTGAAGGAAGAGAAGCAAAAGAAACATAAGATGATGAATAGCTTCCAGCAAGAGAGACAAACATGGAATAAAGAGAAAGACAAAGTAATCAGATACCAAAAGCAGTTGCAGTACAATTATCTGCAGATGTACAGAAAGAACAAGGACCTGGAGAAGATTCTGAAGGAGCTAACGGCTGAGATGGACAGTCGGACAGAGATAGACATAGACAGCCATAGCTCTGACCTGAACTTTGATAAAGTTGTAGCCACAGAGATATGAGGTCATAGAGGATGAATGTTTTCACAATTAACCGAATGGTCTTAAAAGAAGGAATGTACTAGTGGGCGGAATTCACAAAGCAAAATTTAAAGAGAGAAACATAACGTCGTCACAGAAGACTTTGAGATGTCAGGAGATGCTCGAAACTCAAGAATATAACATCACTTGTACAGACCACCAAAAGCTTTTCTCCTTTTAGATTGATCACTTAATTGAAAATATTAGGATGTCAGCCATGTGTATCCCTATTAAAGATGCAGTAAGCGATTTTGTCTATTAGAATGGCATTCAGAAAATATCCCTCTGACTTGACAGAATTGATGTTTCTTAAACTATCACATCTGTTTCTGTGGCAGCCATAAATTATGTAAAATCCAAATAATTTACCACAGTCAGATTCTTTGTTTAGCCATTTTCTGCATTCATAGGACAGCCCATAAATGAGAAGGGGTGTTTAGGAGTGTAGTAGTTGAAGTTAGTTGATTAATTCAAGTTAAGCACCATATTCAGATTCATAAGCAATTAACAGTTGTAAGTTTGTCATACAGTTTAGTTTTTAACCAATTTGGTAACCAATTTCAAACAATTGATATGCTACTGTTCTCCTTTCTGATCTCTGATTACAATGGTCTCTATGGTATAACATTACGGCAGGGTTATGGGGGTTAAATCTGCAGAAGTTCCAGAATGGCTGCTGCTTAAAGCACCTTTAATCTGTGCGCATTCAACCAAATGCTTTACCTCCCACTTACCTAAACAATCCAGTGCTTCTTGCCTAAACCTTAAGCAAATATATAGTCTCACTACAAGGCAATAAAAGTGGGGTGAATATTTTATTTGCTGTAAATGCTAGTTTTGCACTTTCTCTTTGTTTTATATGACAAGATTTCTTATCACCTTGGCAGAAAGGCTCATAGAAACAATATGTATACAAGGATATTGTAGATCAAGTCTCAGTTGTGTTTTTTTTTCTCCCAAACTTGCATTGGTATGATTGTTCATGTGACATGAGAACCAATACTGTTTTGGCTTCATGACGTCAAACCAAGCACAGTGCATCTAAGGGGTGACATTTTCTTCTAATTGAAAACAAGCATGAATGAGATTTAAAAAATTTGGAATGGAAGATACTCCATGAATAAATGCTCTGTTACTCAAACAATGACTTCAGAAGACCTAGTATGCTCAAGAGTCTAGTATGCCTAGTATGCTCAAGAGTATGGACTACTTTTGTTTTGTATTAGTTTTCTTTTCTTTTTTTTAAATATATAATCCCTATCCACTGTGTAACCATCTGTCTAAAGTAATTCTCATTTCCTCTCGGTTTCACGGGCAAGGCACTAAAATGTATGTTTGAGCTGTTTTAACTGAAAGCAACTTGCACTGACAAATCTTAAAATATGTCAGTGCCATTGTTTTGTCTCAAGATGCATAATGGATTTGTATGTATTTATTTGGATTTGTATTTATTTAATTATAAGTTTAAAATAAAACTTGGTTAGAACAATAAGAGTTAAGTACATAACAAAATTTTCATTTTTGGACCAGTTCTGGAATTGTCCAAAATAATTGCCTTCCTGTGGGAAAATGGTTCTTAAAGTGACTGGACAACAGTGATCTATTTTACTCTTCGGTGGGAGTTTGAATGAGTTATCACTTCAAAATGCTATTTACAAAAAAACATCTAGTCTAAAGAAGCCTGATAGTAAGAGAGTACACTACAGAGATGAAACAAGATGGTGATAACAGAGTAGTATGTCTTCCTTTGTAGCACAAAAATACAATACTATATTTAACAGTTCACAAGACAGATTTTCCTACCAATATTGCTTAAAACGGCAAACAGAAAGAGTGAGATGGTCATTACTAAGACGGTTTCCATTTTTCATTGCACAAATTTGTTACCCAGCATTTCATCACACACAATTTCCCAAAAAGCTGCCTAGTAAACTATCGTCCTTAGAGCTTCCAGGAGTCTTGATTTGATAATAACAAACTGATAATCATATTATTGATGGTGCAGGGTGTCTTTAGATGCATTTGAATGCATTTATGTGTTGTATATTTCTTATTTATTTTGATTAAATAAATTAAGATGTTTTCTGATACAGTTTCAATTGGTTTATTCAAGAGAATAAAGGGAAAAGTAAACTGCAAGAAGATACTAACTAATTGTAGTCTTTGGTAACTGATTCCAATTTACCCCAGTATGGGAAACGATGCAATTTCTTTTCAAATGCACTTCATGTATATAGTTTATTTCTCTTTATATTATTATGGTACACTATTATTCTATTCAAATCATTGTGATAAACAAGTTGGGTCAAAAGTAATCTAAAAGTAGTCAGATTATATTACCTTAAATGTCGTGTAATGTAATAGTACATTATGTAACTACAATTTATATCATGTAATTTGGAATTAGTAACTGACTAAAATTTAAGTAATCTACCCAGCACTATATTTTTATTTTCTTAGTTGTGTAAGGTGAATGAGTTTTCATAAGCCCAGAACCTTTGCTATGGCATTACGAAAGACCAGTGAAACTGAGACCCAAAAAAATGTCAGGAAATTATTAATGTCAATATAAATGCATGCAAAGCAACCCTATATGAGACATAAACGATATTGCATCAGAAACTATCAGTAACATGAAGATGGTGATATTTCGCCAAGGCTAATGCCTACAGGGTACAAAGGTTTCAAACTTTATCAAACCACTGCAAATATTTCAGGTAGGTTTTGCAAAATGTTACATTGCTCAGTGCTTTTCAATTAGCCAACTGTTACTACTAAGTCTGACAGACACAACTATAAATATTTATCTTTAAAAACTCATTGATTTGTGGAGTCGGTCTTCTGTTATTACACAACTGACCATCTTAACGTCTAAAGTGTGTGTGTGTGTGTGTGTGTGTGTGTGTGTGTGTGTGTGTGTGTGTGCGTGCGTGTGTGTGTGTGTGTGTGTGTGTGTGTGTGTGTGTGTGTGTGTGTGTGTGTGTGTGTGTGTGTGTGTGTGTGTGTGTGCGTGTGTGCGCGCGTGTGCGTGCGTGCGTGCGTGTGTGCGTGTGTGTGTGTGTGTGTGTGTGTGTGTGTGTGTGTGCGTGCGTGTGCGTGTGTGTGTGTGTGTTGGGGGGGGGGGGGGGTGTTGGGTTTGGTTCACCTCAATCTCCTCTAAAGTGCTGCTCAGCATCGTCCTCTGTGTGACTGATAACAATCCGATCTGATTCCAATCTGATGTTAGATATGATAAAAGAACAAGATGTATAAAGACAGCTTCAATTCTACCCACTGCCGTAGCTGTAATAGCCAAGTGTAAACCACTTTTAATGCACACGCCAACAACAATGAAAATTTGTCCAGACAAGCCAAACAATCTTTATCTTATTCATTGCCTTAATTCATTATCTGCAGGATTACAAGATTAAACCATATTAATTCAATAAAAATGATTCATCTCATTCTGAAATGTTTGCTTACCGTTGATTTGGGGGCGTTTCCTCTTTTCCGTTAATCCACGTGGATGTCATACTGCACTCTTCTTCAGCTCTCAGGCGAAATCCAAACCTGCCGCTAAAAAATACTGCTTCTGTTTCTGTAAATTATCAAAATAATAGTAGCCTAATATGACTTTTATGAAAACCGACTGAAAAAATAACAAATTTGACGTCGAATATACGAAGTTAATGAAAATGCAATAAAAACTGTATATAATTATTATTATTATTATTATTATTATGATTAATGTACAGGTTTGGTGTATTTGGGCATGCTGCATCAAAGCTGTGTATGATAAAATAAAGTCAAGTGTTTTTGTATCAACGGTGAAAAATCTATTCGGTTCGTCCTCTAGAGGGAGCACGTTTAATAATCCATTCGCATGCTCTAACTGTGAACAACTCTGTGAGTCAAGTTTTCTCTCTCTCTCTCTCTTTTTAACTGAAAGAACAAACCTTTGCAAGTCATAAATAATTTTACGGTAAAGGCTGCCCTCTAGTGGAAGAGGTGATAGAGACGGAGCAAGGACACCCACTGTTCATGAAAAAATTCGAACTGCGTAGGCTATTTAAAAAAAAATCCACATTTAGTTTATAATCAAACTTTAAGTATCAGGACCCATGAGGATCACCTTCTGGTGAAAAGCCCTAATTTAAAACACTTTTTTTACTAATATGTCAAGACCTTATTTGCATAAGTTACATTTTATTTATATGCATACAAATTCAAATCTAGGTTATAAATATGCAATGTGGTGTGCAGTTAAATATGTTACACGTTGGACACACAAAGCACAACTGTTCAGAGAAACACTACATATTTAAAGCAGTCCAGCCACCCACAAGTCCTCTGTACATGTAGGCTACCATGTTTTTAAGCATGCTAGAGAGACTGGGTAATCCTGTAGTGATCGGTGATGGGGTCACATGTGTGTGCGTGCCCGTGTGTGTTTATGTGTGTGTGCTGAAGAGAGAGATTAGCCATGGCTGGCACTAATTAAATACTTAAGACCCAGCCATAAGCAGTGAACATGCTGACTAAAAACTCAGCAACTCTGAGACTCCAAGAAAGCAGCAACTGAACAAAGCTCTGAAAATCATCTCATACATTGTTTTATTTGTATAGCTATAGAGGTATTGTAAATAGGCCTAATACAAATTAGAAATGCTAAAATATATAAAAGCAAATTATTGCATAATTTAAAGGATGATTAATCAATATTTATATGTTTTGCCCAATATTTACCCAGCGCTGGGTTGCCAGATATCCCAGAAATGGTTGTTTTGACCCAGCATTTTTTCAGAGTGAGTGTGTGTGTGTGTGTGTGTGTGTGTGTGTGTGTGTGTGTGTGTGTGTGTGTGTGTGTGTGTGTGTGTGTGTGTGTGTGTGTGTGTGTGTGTGTGTGTTCAGATAGTTTTATGGCATTCCTTTTTTTAGATGCATTTATCCTTTTAGAATAAATAAATGTATTTTTTAAATGTCACAAAACTTGGAGCAACTTTAACAAATCTACATGTGTTTAAATAAAACTATACCACTAATCAAAATATGATTACATGCATGGTCAACCCTGCATAAAAACACCAAATTTAGAACAGATTTTCAAGGTATTACATTCTTTGTAACCATTCATACATTCTGTCCCAAATTCAGAATGTAAAAAATACTTATTGACAAAATGTACAAGTTTATGTAAATTAAACGTTACTTTTAAAAATCCACCACATGGATAAATATCATTAGATATTTATAGCCTGATGTCCAAGCTGCTCTTCATACAATGAAAGTGAATGGTGACCAGTTATCAAGCAAGTTTTTCAAAGCAACATTTCCAGTGAATAACAACTTTAATTTAGTTTGTTCCTCACATAAAGCTATTGTTTGTCTTCAGGATTACCTGGAATATGTGTTAAAGTTGATAATAGGAATTTTATGGGTTTTCTTTTATGATGCTTTAGTACTTTTCAGTGCTTGCCATGCCCTGCATGGTCCCCGTATAGAGAGCAGCACAAACGTCCCTTTTTGCCATTCCAAGATGGAAAGAAAGTCTTAGAGGTTTGGAATGGCATGAAGGTAAGAAATAATGACAGAATATTCATTATGGGGTGTCTCTTAAAGATAAAACACAAATGGAGACAACATGGAAACTCGCTGTGCACAGAACTGATCCAACCGTACCTAACTAGTGAGGATTAATGTCTTAAACTCATTGTTGCTACCATATGTTTATGTTCCACTCTAATTACATTTGTCCATTGCGAGCCCTTAAGTGTGTGAATTAGATTGCACGAGTGCTATGAGTGGGACAGACAAATCAGGCACATCAATTCACACAGCCAAGCAGCGCTTACTCACAATCCTATTATGACATATAAATCTCCAGAAGATCCGGCTAGTTGTAGAGAGCCACTTGGCAATGTGCAGTGGCCTTTTCCCCCTCTCGTATATGTCAAATTAGGCCATACGGGCATATAAATCTGTATTGATTTTAAGATGGCCTCCAGAACCACCTGCTCACACTGCACACAGTCTGCGTTTATTTTTTCACAAAAGGATCATTTAAAAGGATTATACTATTGTGTCTTGTATGGAGAACTGAAATATGACTGAACAATAATCAAATGTATTTTTAAACCATGTTCTGGTTTCAAATAACAGGAAGAAGAAATAATGTGTATCAAGTAAGTAACTTTTTGGGGGGTCAATAGGTCTGTAAAGGTTGAAAACTCCTGCTTAGCTGCATCTCTATTTCTGAAATTGTTGTTAATAGTGATGCAGATATTCTGTCCTGAAATGGACTGCCTCTAGAGAGTATAGAGTGGACTGGCTTTCCACCAGAGCCATTTTATCAACAAGTCTCAGGCATAGAGAGAGAAGAATCAGTTTCATTGTTTCACAAAATTGTTTCTGCTAAACAAAACCAAATTTCACAAAAAGAAAACCCTACTCATAACATTGGGAAAATGAAAGGGAAAATCAGAGTAACCTGGAAAGTTATCAGGCTCTAAACAGAAAGTCTTATCTGAATACAAGACAGAAACAGATTTTCATAAGAAAAGCCAATACAATACCAATACCAATACACACATACAAACATGGCTTCCTAAAAGCAAGAGTCTGTGACAGAGATGTTGATAGAGCCACATTTCCACCTTCATTGCTATAAAGTTAGAGAAATCACTTTGACTCTAAAATGTCACTCTTTGTTTGTCTAGGTAGGGGAGGGCAGTTGTGCATGATTTTCATATGACATTTCATTTTTATTCTTTTTTTTATTGTCTGTATAGACGTATGTAGTCTAGCCTATAATTCATGTTGCTGAACTTTCATTCATTCATTCATTCTCATTATGAACATAATGGCAGGCCATATATTATTATTGTAACTGACACTTTTTGTATGGATGCTTGGTATGCAAAAAAAGAAAACATAATGTAATTTTAGTACATCAAATAATAAATACATAAATATGTTTATAATGCTATTAACTAACTAACTAACTAAATAAATAAATAATGTTCACTATTATAAAGTAAAAAAGACATCTCCCGCCTTAAGAGTTAACGTAATGCTAAATCGTTTCAGTTGTTGTGATGTCATCACCGTGTCACGGAAGGTAATCCACTGACTCCCGGTCAGTTCTCGAAAGCCCCCGTTTCACGTCGGGACTGGACCAAGAGAGAGGTGGAGTCTTTGGGCTTTGAGCTGTAACTCACCCCATGCCAATCCCCCTCTCCACACTTTCTGCCTCCTTTCTCGCACCATACTCGGACGGGATACACAGCCGCGCAATGGAGTCGGAAGGCAGCCAAAGTAACCTGTCCTCCTCGGACTCTCCGCACGACCCCTGGTAAAAAAAAAAAAAAAAAAAGAAAACAAACAAACCTTCCTCTTACTTATCTACATATAAGAGCGTCAGGGCGAAATCAATTAAAAAGTAACTCAACAAAGAGGGAAACGTGTTTTGGCGGAGTCCAGCGCACCTCTCATCCACTCGGATGAGATTCACTGAGACTCACTGCCGTTATTTCAATCTCTGAAAATCTTGATGCGGTTCTTCGGTCTTTTCAGATTTATACGCCAACGCGAAGCACTTGTTGATCACTTGTTTGTGTTGTTTTCACAGCAAAATGTTCATCGGTGGTCTGAGCTGGCAGACTACGCAAGGTGAGTAACGTTAACACTTTACTAAGTCTCTGCACATGTCAGCCAAAGACGGGGATCTGATTCAAATAAAACACTCAATAGCTGTTATGTCAACCAACTAAAAAGTCTACAGTAAAATCAGTTACAACCTGCAAATTCAATGCACTTTTTCAACCAACTGAATATAATAACGTATAAAAAAATCTCTGCTTAAATCGAATTGAAATGTAAGAAATGACTGTAAAGTAAATCAAAGATGGTACACTAAAAAAAAAATTACACGATCAATAAGTCATGACAACATGTTTTTACATTACTTCAACTCATTAAAATAAGCCATTTTAAAGTTAGCTATACGTGATTCAACTAATTTTTTGAAGTCAATGTATTTTAAGTTGAAATGACTTACACAGCCAATTTGATTGTACTTAAAAAATTAAAGCAGCAATCTTTTTTTTAATGTGATATATAATAATGATAAAAACGTTTTTATTATGCAAATTGTTTGTACAGCACCAGTATGTCATTCACCTTATGCTTGCAACTAATAAGCAAGTAGTCAGTCCTGCATGGCAAAATACGTCCATTGGGTTGCTCTGTAATTTGGCTTAATCCTTTGTACAAATGCTATACAACAGGTTTAGCTGAATGAATGGAGAAAGTTTCACCAACTGCTGTCATGTTATAGGCTGTCCTCAGAATGTAGGACACATTGTTGTTTTGAATTACGCTGAGGTATTGTTCATGCCACAAAACTCTTAATAGCCTTCCTGTCATCTGATTCTGCCAGTTATTATGAACATTTAATAGATTAACATTTTCAGTAAGCTTGACAGACACCTACTTAACAGCAAAGTCGGTAACTGAGGTGGCTAAGGAGCATATATTTTGGCCTAATATCTAGTTAGCCTAAAGTTTGGACGTGAAAATCATATTTGATGTTTTTAAAACAACTATCTAGATGTAGACATCAATAATAGATCATTAAAGAGTGGATAATGTAATCCAGATCTAAACTTAACATTAAAAGTCTTGTATATTTCACTACATGATGATGACCTCACCTTGTATTTCACATCAGGCTTCTTAGATCATCTCTATTGATGATGTCATTCGTTCAGTGTTGATGTCATCCACGAATAATCTTGGTTTTCCCGCACTGTTTAAGCTTCTCAGCCCTAATGTGATAAAATAAGTCTCCTTCTCCTGCTTTCTCAGAGGGTTTGAAGGACTACTTCTGCAAGTTTGGTGAAGTGAAAGAGAGTATGGTGATGAGAGATCCAGTTACAAAGCGCTCAAGGTAAGGGAACAACCAACCTGACCCAGAAGCGGCAGCAAACATACAAAGGCTTTTATTATTGACTGTATTGTCCTTTTTACATAGAATGGGTGGAGGACGTTGCTGTAATTTTGATCTCTCTTTTGCCTAGGGGTTTCGGATTTGTCACATTTGTTGACCAAGCTGGCGTGGACAAAGTTCTGGCTCAGACCAGACATGAGCTGGACTCCAAAACTGTGAGTTTTAACATCATTTAACTATGTTCTGCTAACCATTTCCTGTGCGTCATTGCCATCCTTTGGCTTATTCTGTCAATTAGCCAAGGGGTGCGTTAACTAAATACTTTAGATACAAAAAGAATTGTTTATTTTTTTTTGTAATGAAGTAATGAAGAATGAAGAATGAAGAATTGTTCATTACTGACTGTAATGCCATCAAATAGCGATTCGCTATCGTCGCAGATGCTGTGTATGCATGTGAGGTTTCATGCCTTTTCACTTTGGGTTTTGGTCAAACAATTCGGGGGAGAGTGAGAAAAAGTTCCCATCTCAGCCTTTCCTCAATGAGGTTGTCAGGGAAGCATTCCTATTCTGTGTCAATCACTATGGTAACTAGGGGACCCGAACAGGGTATGCTGGGAAGCCTTTGTGGTGCCTTGTCTCAAGAGTCTCACCAAAACACATTAGACTCATGCGGAATTCAGATTTTTCCCCTTGGGGAAAGTCCTTGAGTCTTGTGTGATGTTTTTCTAACAGGTGTATTACTGTTAGAAAGGTTCTATTTTTTAAAGTAAGGCCTTGTTTATAAATGACAACAATCTAAATAATAAAATAAACATGATTTTGCGTTTGAATTCGCAAAACTGATTACTAGTTAAAGTAAGAGTGTTAAAAAATGGGAAACTTTGATGAGAGGTCTTGTGTGTTGCGGTGCATCTATTTGTGAGAGTCTTTGTCACTGTCCAGAGCAGGCGGGTCCTGGGACAATGGTGCCCGTTGGTTGCCATGGCGACAGTGGAGTCACCCCCCAGGGGGTCAGTGGGGAGGGAGGGTGAGGCTTGAAGGAGAAGAAAAAAAAACTTTCACATCTCTCTCTTTCTCTCCCTCTTCTGAAAGTTTGTACTAGTTCCTCATTTGAGTGAAAAACAGCCTTGCACTATGGCAACAGGTAGTACACGGCAAACCACAACAAAACTGTGTTTCTGTACTTCAAAAATGCTCTTCTGGTAATTGGTTTGAAATTACCCTAAAATTGAGTTGTCATGTGGAATATTATTGACGCCACAGAATTAAAATGTAAAAAGGCGATCTTTTTATTTCACAATTCAGGACTTTTTCCCCTCACAATTGCAAGTTTACATCTCACAATTCTGGAAAAAATGTTCTCTGAATTCTAAGTTTCGCGATTCAGAATTTTTTTCTCTGAATTCTGAGTTTGTGTTCCGCAATTCGGACTTTTTTTCCCTCAGAATATTGAGTTTACGTCTCACAATTCTGACTTTTTTTCTCTAACGTCTCACGGTGAAATTAGAATTGTGAGATATAAGCTTGCAATTTTGAGAAAAAAAAAATGGCGGAAATAAACTTTTCGCACTATTCGAACCGTTTTCCCGAGGCTGACAGAGACTGGAAAAGCCCAACGGACTCTTAAATAAAACCAACATAATAACTAAAGAGAACATTTAGAAAGTGTCTCTCAGCTCCAGTCTTCCACAGCGTGGCCGCTTGTGCTGTTTTCTAAGTGCCTCCCCCCTGAGAGAGAGGCAGGCAGAGCCAGGGGAACATGGAGGCCTTTGTCCTGCTTTACCTCTATGACTGTGCCCCTGTGAAGGTGCCTTATGGCTGCTCGCCTGGGCCGACTTTAAACTGGAGATTAGCTTAACGAGCTCAGCGATGGGCCGGTGGAGGAGGGGAGGCCAGGAAAGAAAGAGAGAAATGTGTGCGGCACAACTCATAAAAATCACGATTTTAAGTCAGCGGCCTTGGGACGCACTGTTGAACTTTCTTGTAGATGATGCAATCAATTCTGTAAGATTGTGTGCTTGCGTGTTTGTCTGCATGTGATTGATACACATTCTGCTAACAGGGTGCCAGCGACTGACCCTGGAGGATTGACCTGGTTAGTTAAGTCTATTGACTTAAAATAGTTTTGACGGGGATGGCAATTTTGGCCGTTTAAGGACACATTGTGGTCAAATGCTGTTAGAATATATCCTTTTATTGTATTTCAGAAATCATGTATGCATGTTATGTTATGTTAAAGAAAGCTGTGTAGCTATATGTTTATATTTCCTCAAAATGGAAAAGTTGTGAATCAAAGGGGAATGTTATTCCCTGAGCCACAGAGAAGTATTGACAGCATCTTAAAACACTCTCAAAGTAAACACATAAATCAAAATCTCCATACAAAGTCAATCAATACTGAAGTGTACAAGCTCTGTTAGTCATACTCGGAAAGGCGTTCTCACTGTTAATATCGACCTCTGGGTCAATGGCAAATTAAGAGTGTCCAAGATAAAGAAAAGGAAAAATCTTTTATGTTTAAAGGGGCGTTTGCATGCCACCACTAAACACTGAAAACTTTTCATGTGTTTTTGCCGTTCATTTACACGATACACGATACAGTAATCGTCTCTGTGTAAACTACAGAAGAACGTGAATTTGTGAAAACAGTGTTGTTATGCGCTTTCATATTCAGTCTAAAGGCACTTAGTGTTTCTTTACAAACTAACATCGCCAACTACTGGCTTGTCAGCAGAATACAACATTTGAAGTCGTTTTTGTGGATCAGTGTGAACGGGATCGTTTTGACAACATTGTTGTGTGTATGCGGAAAACACAAAGCAAGGTGCACTTACCCTAACACACGTCAAGTTCTTAGAAATTAGCTTTTTTTTTATTCTTGTTTGTTTCAGGTGGTTTTGAAAAACTTTTATTCTGTTTAACAAAATGTTAAATCTTAAAATAAAAATTTCCTTTTAAACGTTAAATGTCCTTTTCCACGTTAAATGTTCCAGTTAAACGTAATAAACAATTACTTTACATCTTAAGTACATGTGAGTGTACACATCATAATATTTTCAAAAAAAAAAAGTATTTTATTTATTTAATTATTTGTATTATTAATTCATTAATAATTTTAGGGGGGGGTAGCAGCACATGACATTTTACCTCCCAAACTAACCTTGCTTTGTCATAAAATGATCTGACATTTTAAGAGACTTTTTGACACAGTCATGAGTGTCTGCAGGGGTCAAATGATATCATTACCTGTTTTAAGTTTTTTTTTCATTAATTCTAGTTGCATATATACGTTAATATACGTTTTTATAAGCAGTGAGGCAGATTTATTAAAATATGATTTAATTAATAATAATAATAAAATATTATTATATTAAAGTTTTTATTATTATTATTATTATTATTTATCAGGACAGGTGTACCACCCTGATATTTTTTAACGCTTTGATTTAATGGCCCCAAAAATATCAAAATAAAATTTAATTCAGAATAAATAAAAAACATGCTTACAATAGAAATGCAATTAGTATAAACTGCATTTTAATGTATTTTTGAACAAGAATTAATAGACATTTTTAATTTCATGTCATTTCATTTTGATAAAATCAAAGGATATAAGCAAATATTAAAAACGTAAAAAGTGAAAAGTAGAAGAGTTGAAAAACTTGTACTATTAGTGAATGTCTGTAGTGGTTAAATGCACTGTAAAAGCACTATGTAAAGACATACTCAGAATAGAAGATGTGTATTTATTGTATGTATAATGTATTTTAAATAATAATAATATTCTCATTTCATTGACCCATTTCCTGGATAAAATGCAAAGGATTTTAACAAATATTAAAGACTGAAAACGTGTCAAAGATCTTATATTGATCGACCACTAGTAATCTGATTTTAATAAATGTCTATGATGGTTAAACATACAAGCCCCTACTGATTCCATTACTTTTCAATGTCTCTTCACCCTCCACAAAGTCAAAATCAACTCCAATGCTAATAATCTGCTTTATGTGACCATACTTTTTATCCTCAGCCTTCCTCTCATGTGCGTCGGTGGCCGTATGTTGATTTTGTTTGTTTGTGTGTGTGTCTGTTTGTTTGTTTTTGATTGTGCACAGGAGTGGTGCCGCCTCAGCAATGTTGTGGACCGGAGGTGACTATCAGAGTAGTCTAGAAACTATAGACATAAACCGTAGCTTCTGCATCAGATCTCTGTTCAGATTAGCTCAGCCTCTTCATTTTACTCTCTAGATTCACAAAGAAACTCTGTTACTCGTAGTCTGGTGTATGAAAATAAACAAGCGACTCTGGTAAACTGCTGTAGTTTACCTCAGAGGTGCTAGCTCTTTAGCGTAGCTCTATTCGAACCCTCTCTCGGACAGACTAATCATTATTGCTGCTAGCGCTGTACTGCCTTCACTGTCTTCTAGAATTTAACCTCAGTACAGCATGATGTAGACTAGCATTTGGTAAATAGATGGACTAGACTATAGACTAATATAGAGAATCTTGAGTATCTGTAATCTAGTTTGTTGATTGTTTCAACGGGTGCTGATCGACATAAATTTTCTGCACATGGTTCATAAATAATAATAAAAAACTAATGGTATATCAAATGTTGTTGCTACATTTACACAGATCTATAGTACTAGATTTTTAGCTACTTCAACATTGTTTTAATGTATTGAATCACAAATATACAGTAGTTTTAAAGGAGCTGGATACTGTGTTTTACAGCTCATCTTCCTGATTTGGACACAATTAAACAGTATTCAAATCTGCAGAAAGAAAGAAAAGAAATAGAAAGGAAGACATGCAAAAACAAACAAACACAAACAAACAAAATACTTTTTGTTTGGCTGTCAAAAGAGTGTGTGGGTCAAGTATGCTTTTCTGCTTGAGTTTCTGTGCTCTTCTTCCAAAGAAACATGGGTTTTGGTGTTTCCCTGAGTGTTTTTCATGTCGTCCAGTGATGTTTACAGGAAAGCCGACCCTTCTCTTATCCGGTGCAGTGCACTCAGTCACAGGAGGCCATGACAGCCTCTTCTGTCTAATAGTCATACTTGCCTCTTATAGAAACCTGTACACTTGTCCCCCTGTTTTTCTGTCATGTGTGTCTTTACTACACTCTTGTTACCGTTCACACTGGCAGCGACAAAGCAACCCCCAGTTTGCCATGAGCGGCGGTGAGCGCTAGCGTTGAGAAAAGTCACATTGTGGTGACTGACAGTTGGAGTGAAGACAGTGGAGCATGTTATCTTTTAATATAAGAAACTTTTATTGAGCAAGGAAACATTAAGAGACATTTATAATATCACAAACGACTTCTATTTCAAATAAAAGCTGTTCTTTTGAACTTTCTATTTAAATAAAAAAAGGTTTTCACAAAAATACTGTAAAAGTAAAAGACTGGAGTAACTTGAACTTTGTCATCACAGGATTTTTTTTTTTTAAATATATTGAAATAGAAAAGTTATTTTAAGTTGTAATGGTATTTAATAATATTACTGTTTTTACTGTATTTTGGATAAAGCAAATCAAGCCTTGATGAGCATAAAATATTTCTTTTGAAAATACTTACGAACCCCAAACTTTTGAACGGCAGTGTATATAATTTTCAAAATTATGATTTGAATGAATATGCAACCATTATTATGATGTATTATGGACTGCTGCCATTTATATGCCAAGCTATTTCCTTCCAGAATGATTCATTGTAAAAATAGAGTGATACTTATGTTTACCGACAATACATCTCATCTGCGATTGGATGTCCAAAAGTTACGGCCAATTGCGCAGCCCAACAATAACATTAGAACAACAGTACAGCGATCTGCCAACATCCAGCAATAAAATCACTGTCAGTGTGAACAGAGCTTTACTCTTCTCTTAATAGTTTCTCACGGTCACTATTGTTCTACATTTCTTTTTCATATTTCTCATCACTCTTGTCCTTCCCTGAACTCTGCATGTATTGTACCATCATTCTCTGACAGTACAGTTGATGCAGGATGCAGCCAGAGCCTTTACAGGCAGATGTCCCTGCAAGAGACACCAACTGAAACCAGAGCTCAGAGGATGTGAGCTTCTCACTGATGTTCTCATTTACAGTCCCGGGTGTGTTGGTGTCAGTGTTCCTCTTTCTCCAGAATTTCTAAACTAGACCTTCTCCTCTCAAACTCTCCTCTAGATTGACCCGAAAGTTGCCTTCCCGCGGCGAGCCCAGCCTAAGGTATGTGCCTGGCTGGCGAGCATGGTCAAGACGAGACGCTTGTGCTATATAATATCCAGATTTTTGTCATTTTTGAAGATCTTCATCTCTTCACCGTCTCTCTCTTTTTCAGTTGGTGACTCGGACAAAGAAAATCTTTGTTGGAGGCCTGTCGGTGAATACTACTATTGAAGATGTAAAGCAGTACTTTGACCAGTTCGGAAAGGTAAGTCGCCTTTGTGTGAAACAAGTGAAGGCTTTATGGGATATCATAGTGATAAAATAAAGAGATAAGCCTTGAGAGGCAGTATGGTATAGTGATTATACTATGGGTAAGTGATGTACTTGCGGAAAAAGGCTTGCGGAAAAAGGCTTGGCAAAAGGAATATGTTAAAATACAATACCATATGATAATAATCAGAATAAACCATTCTTTCGATAAGTGATAAAGGTCCGATGTTAAGCAATTTATAGTTGCCAAGTAACACACATTCAGCAATATTAATTTGGGGTCATTACGATTTTTTGAATCTTTTGAAAGAAGTCTCTTATTCTAATCTAGGCTGCATTTATTTGATCAAAATACAGTAAAACCAGTAATATTGTGAAAAAAATTTACAATTTAAAACTGTTTTCTGTTTTAATAGATGGTCAAATGTAATTTATTCCTGTGATCAAAGCTAAATTTTCAGCATCATTACTCCAGTCTTCAGTGTCACATGATCCTTCAGAAATCATTCTAATATGCTGATTTGATGCTCAAGAAACATATCTTATAATTACCGATGTTAAAAGTGGTGCTAAATATTTTTTTGTGAAAACCGTGATACATTTTTTTCAGGATTCTTTAATGTAAGAAAACTTCAAAACTTATTATAAAAGTATTAATTTCTGTAAAAAAAAAAAAAAAAATCTTACTGGCCCCAAACATTTGAACATTATTGTAGAATGTACGGTAACATGTGTTTGTTTCTAGTCAATTTAAAACAGTATCAAACATGACTCATTTAAAATCAGAATTTACAGTCGGAATGATTTATTTTATATACAATTTTCAAATAAAATAACAGAAAAGAATAATTCTGAGGTTTTTCAAATTTGAGCCAGTTTGGTGGGGAAGCGTGAAAGAGGGAACAAGAAAGGCCCAGAGAGACAGATAGAGTTGGGGTAGAGTTTGAGAGTTTGAAGGGCTGAGTTTTGTTTGCTGGGGAAGGTGGGGGAGATTACTTGAATCTGAATTAATTTGATGGAACAGCTGCTACTGCCCTCAGCCCCCCTCCTACCCGGTTACCACGGTGACCCTGCCCATCCATTGTCCCCAAGTAATTTAGCGGGCAAAAGGTTTTGTGTTTGGGGTGTGTGTGTGTGTGTGTAGGAGAGAAAACGAGGTAGAGACTGTGTGTTTAGGGGGAGGACAAATGTTCATAACTGAAGTAACACAACAATACACCCCAAAAACTGATGTGCTATAGATCTTCAATTGTTTCTTTGCATCACACTTCAATCACACATTGTCAGGTATTTGGGTGCAAGACTTTGATAGAAAATAATTCATCATCCTTGAGCCGTACTTGAGTGTGGAATGCAGACAGAGAGAAAAAAGAGAGAGAGATGATAGTCGCAGCCACCCGGGGAAGTTGCAGATTAGTTTGCCTCACTGGTCACTTTGTGTTCTGGCCTGGTTTGAACAAGGGATGGAGAGAGGGAGCGATGGAGAGAGAAAAACAGACACCATGAGAAGAAGCACACAGAACAAGAAGGGACTCAATTTGGAACTCAATTATAAAAGATAGTAGAAAATAGAAAGGTTTTTAAGATATTAAATACAAAATTGTGAAAAGTGAGAGCAACACTAATATTTCTGACCCTCAAGGCCCTGATATTCTCACAGAGAAATTCTTTTTTGTTCTTTGCTCAGGGGGTGAAAAAAATTGAAATTCCTTTGCAGCGGATATACTGATAACTAACATCACGACGCCGTTCACGCTGCTGAGAGCGGCGTTTACATGATTATGTAAATATGTGTTGCGCGCTTTCCTCTCAATAACAAAATGAACAAATATGACAGCGTTGAGAAAGCAGTTGAGAAAGCATCTGATCATAGCGATGTGGATAAAATGACAGTTGTGAG
Source organism: Meda fulgida (assembly GCA_030578275.1). Lineage (NCBI taxonomy): Eukaryota > Metazoa > Chordata > Actinopteri > Cypriniformes > Leuciscidae > Meda > Meda fulgida. The sequence continues at coordinate 13,909,319 of CM060623.1, read as the reverse complement.
AAAACAGCAGTTGAAAAAGCATCTGATCGAAGTTATATGGATTGCTTGCTCAAGCTCTGCATTTCGGCACTCCGGTCAAGTCACGTCACGTTTATTTATATAACATTTCATACAAGAGATTGCTTTAAAGCAAGCAGCTTAACAGTAAACATGAAAATAATGGTGTCATTCAGTTAGAACTACAACTTATTTTATTACTACAACAGAAGAAATGAACCGGAGAAGATCCACAGTCTCAGGGCTCATCTTACCTGTTATGTAATCACCATGAACCAATGGTAGTCCGAAGGTGTTTACCAACCACTGCTAACTTATCCAGAAAGTTCGCTTTGGCAAGCTGTTTTGAACTCCAGAAATAAACTGTAATCAAACTTCGTTTTGGCCTGATTTTGTTCGAAATGATGTCACTTCAGTTCGCTCTTCGATTTCAGGGCCTTTTAGATTTGAAAAGGTTGAAAATCATGTACACTCAGATGAGATGAAGACTGTAGTCGTATCAAAATCTAATAAAACAGATGTATTTACATGGAACAGGTCTCCTGGGGGGTGCCATATTGGGATCACAAGACCAGATAAATACTACTTATAACTCTCCCGTCGCAATTTGGCTGGCACTTTAATCCAAAGCAACTTGCATTGCATTCAAGGTAACCATTTTATCAGGACTTGCATTCCCTGGTAATCGAACCTGCGACCTCGGCGTTACTGGTGCCATGCTTTACTGTTTAAGCTACAGGATATATTAATGTCTATTATATTATCAGTAACTGATGTTTTTGCTGTTACGTCCAAGACTGCCATATTGTCAAGCACAACATAAAATAATGCCAAATGATAGAAAATTAAATGTGCATAAAATGTATGAAATTAAATGAACTCTACTTTGAAATTAAATGTACAAAATGCACTAAATATTTTAAATAGTAATGCAAGGTAAAATTTGTTTGGCTACATTTTGAAGTCGGCGGCTCGTTGCCGAAGAAATGTACTACTACTGGTTTATCACCTGAGAACATGACACATTGATCAGCATGCCGAGTTCAATCACTCAATTACTCAAATTACATTTTTTTTTACTTTATTTTTTATTACAGCTTTCGGTTAAATGAAACTTTAATTTCCGTTTTGGTAAACAAACAAAAATCCAATTTTAAAATGAATTGATTTCATTCATTAATAACACAAAGTGCAAGGCTGTTATAAGATGTAAAAGAAGTGGACACAGTTATCGGCCGATGATCTCAAAATGACCAAATATCAGCCAATTAATAACTAGTAATATTAAACCATACTACACTACTAGGCAAGTGGATTGCTTTTTCCAGGCACACACAATAAAAGATGAGTAAAAGGAAATGAAGAGAGCGCAGAGAGTGTTATTGGTCTTTTAGTTTGTTTTCACCAAGAGACTGTTGAGCATTTGTGCACATTAAGTGTTGATTGGTCAGGCTGTCCACTTGTTTTTCAGATTTGGATTGAATATGAAACAGTTTTTCTGCCTCTCTCTCACACACACATTATGCCCTCTAAGTTTGACCTTCACCTCTAACCTTTAGGCTTAAGCTGTTTGGAGATATCTGTCAGTATGCTCACAGTGACGCACTTTTGCACACACACATACAGACATTAAAACTCAAGACAAATACACTTTTGCACTTCTTTCTTCTAACAGAAACCCTATGATATTGTAGTTAGCATTCAATCTAATGAGGTTGTATTCAAACAAGCTTATGAAATAAAAAGATGTGTTTTTGCTGGTTAAAGTGAGAATGTAACAGTATTTTTATCTGATCTCCCCTTGTGAAGAAATGCACTTAACTGAATTAAATGTGCATATGTAGTAATAATGTACTTGCATATAATAAAATATTACTTCAATAAAAGTCCACTTGAATGTACTTAAGTCTTCTAAACACTTTCTTTTTTAATTGAACTTTGTTATAATTTAAAATGAGAAATGTTACCTTAAAGTACATTAGAAATAATTTTGTTTTATTTGTATATTTTTGTTCTAAACTTAAAGTAAAATAAGAAGTAAACTTATTTATGTGGACCAAAATACTAAAGCACATGTAAAGTACCTGATTATTTATTATAATTGTAGTGTGTTATTCAATATTACATTTTAAGCTATCACATTTTAAATGTACTAAACTGCAACGTCATCATTACAAATGTGCAATTACAAATATATTTAAATACATGACACACAAGTTTCAATAGAAATGACTTTAAGTATATTTTAAATGCTTGTCAGTACAATCGGCAGTACACATTCATTCACACTTATCTGTAATGAGTACTCTTTTTCAAAGTATGCCACAGTGTACTTCTTTTTTTTTCAAGGGTGACCATTTAAAAAAAACTTAAAATCAAAATTTGAGTTTGTGGCCTTTAATGAATGTCAGTTAACATTAAAGCTATGGACTGTATAAGCTAGTGTACTACTAAAAGTTAACAAAGCTAGCAGATGTACGCATATTATTTTTGTCCAATCAAATGCCCCTAATATCAACTGAAACGGACTTTCATGTAGTATATAATGGTTCATGTCACAAACTTCCTGTTTCAATAGGAAACACATCACATGATCGAAAACTGATTAATGCTACATAACAAATAATAAATGAATGTATGAAATCTCTCTCTTCCTGTCCTGCAGGTGGATGACGCCATGCTTATGTTTGACAAAACCACCAACAGGCACAGAGGTAAATTTCCCTTTATCTTTCTTTAAATAACTAAGCGCGTCAATGGCAGCCATTCTCCTGTTTGCTCCTTCCTTTCCTAAACCTGGTCCAATCTGTCTCCGTCTCCTCTCCATGGCCCTCCATCCTGTACTCTGTAGGATAAGCGGTAGGTGAGGAGAGAGATTGAGTAATTAGTGTGTTCGTTAATCGGGGTTTAGGCTAAAACCTTGTTAAGCACCCTTCCCTCCCCCTGCCGGTTCTACAGCACATCGATTATGACAGCTTGCATGGCTTTACCGCAGCCTTTCAACCCAGCGGAGAGGTGGAGGAGATGAGACACATGGAGACACAGACAGGGGACAAGAGCAGCACTTGAGAAGAGACAAGCAAGTTTTTTTTGCTGGAAAAAAATGTAGCTGCACAACTTTTTTGTGGAGAAAATCAAGCACTGTTTACGGAGACAAAGTGGACGTATGACCGCTAAGGTTTAAAATAGAATACAGGTCACAGGAAATCTGTATAATTACAGTATTAAGGTTGGACCTTAAGGACAATCACATACACAAACATTCAACCTCAAAATGGAGAAGTCACAGGCATATGGAGAGAGCACATGAAATTCCTGTTTACAAATACTTGTTGGAGTCCAAAAATCTGGGACCACAATCTTGGATCATTTAAATGTGAATATGAAGTGGGAAATTTCTATTTTTACATTTTATTACAAGGAAATGTAATGAGGTAAAATATTTAAAGGGTTAGTTAGTTAGTTAGTTAGTTAGTTAGTTAGTTAGTTAGTTAGTTAGTTAGTTAGTTAGTTAGTTAGTTAGTGATCCATAATTCTTCAGGGGGTTAGTAAAGGCCTTCTGAAGCGAAGCAATGCATTTTTGTAAGAAAAATATCCATAATTATAACATTATAGTCTGCAATCACTTGTAATCTGTGGTCTCAGGATTTTGGACCCCAATTTATCCCTAATTAAAAAGTACAGTGATGGTATCAGATGGTGATACATGTCCAAAAAACATTGTAGTATCATGGTACTTTTTGTGATGTCATAATCATATTTATTGAGAAAGGAAGTCGATTTTTTTTCCCGAACTTCTCACCTTAAGTTGAACTGAAGTACATGAACTGTAGACATTGTTTATAATGATGGCTAAAGTGGAAATCCAAATGTAAACTGCGGTCTGACTGTCTGGACTCTTTCTTCCCTCAGGGTTTGGATTTGTGACATTTGAGAATGAAGATGTAGTGGAGAAAGTCTGTGAGATCCACTTCCACGAGATCAACAACAAAATGGTCAGTCTTCTTATTCTGAGACACTGTTTCGTTTCAGGAAAAAGGTGAAAAAGTTCAAACTTATGTTTGACTGACTGATATCTTCCCTTTCCAATCACAGGTGGAGTGTAAGAAAGCCCAACCCAAGGAAGTGATGTCACCCACAGGCTCTTCAAGAGGCCGTGCTCGGGTCATGCCCTATGGGATGGACGCCTTCATGCTTGGCATAGGAATGCTGGGTAAGAGTGGCATGGATGAATAGGGCTCCAAGTAATGAAAAGCATAGTGTGGACTCTTCTTCCCCCTGGTGTTAAGAGTGAAAAGTGCAACCTGTACCGGTCCAAGAATTCAGACTGAATACACAATTTCTATACTTTCATTCTACTATATTGATCAATATTAATTTAATAGGATTTGATGAGTGACATTTTTTTTCCCCCAGGGTATCCAGGGTTCCAGGCAGCAACATATGCTGGTCGCAGCTATACTAGTCTCACACCAGGATACACATATCAGTTCCCTGGTAAGACTCGATGTCTGGCTCATACTGCAGTACTGTATCAGTGTCTCCGTACACTTTTTCGCACTTTGGTTCATGTGTATTAACTCTTTCCTGGAATCAAATAGTGGATTTTTGAACCAGGAAGTGATTGATTATCGGTGTATAATTGCATATACACAATTCAGTGAGCATTATGTAATGGTAGGTTGTTGCCAACATTAGGTTACATAACTAACTAGTTGCTAAATATGCTTGTGAACATGCGGTATTGGTAAAGTATTTGATGTCACATAATTTGCATATGCACAAAAGAATATACTAATTGTAATAAAAAAATTATATTTCCCATTTTGTGATCAGATATTATATGTAAAAACAAAATGAAAAAAAAAAATATATATATATATATATGTTTATATTTCTTTAAGAAGTCTCCTCCCAAGGCTGCATTTCTTTGATCAAAAATACAGTAAAAACGTTAAAATCATGTAATATTTTTCCAATTTAAAGGAACGGTTTTCAGCGTGAATGTATTTTAAAATGTAATTTATTCCTGTGATGACAAAGCAGAATTTTCAGCATCTTCACTGACATGATCCTTCAGAAATCATTCTAATATGCTCATTTAATGCTCAACAAACATTTATTATTATCAATGTTAAAAATGGTTGTGCTGCTTAATTTTTTTGTGGAAACTGCTTTTTTTTTCTCTGATGAAAAAAATCTCTGATGCTTCTCTGATGAATAGAAAGTTCAAAAAACATAATTTATTGAAATAGAAATATTCCAACCATATTATATTTCATATTTTAAATATTATAACATTATAAATGTTTAATGTCACTTTTGATCCATTTGATGCATTCGTGCTGAATAAAAGTATTAATAAAACGGTAGTGTATGATGTCATATATCACAGTTTTGCAACAGCATTTAAATCAGTGATTTAAACAAACTCAGTGAATCAAGGCTGCTTGTAAATCTCAGAGGCGGTCTGAGACTATCTTTCTATGTGCACTAACTTGAGGCCTGTACGCTTGCATGTCTTGCCACTCATTTTTGCTGCCATAGGCCCTGTAGCGCTCCTCCATGTGTGTAGTCCGAACAGCACTTGTGTGTATGTTTAAACGGCTTTCTGTGTTTATCTCTATTCTAGAATTCCACTTAGAGAGGACCCCCCTTCTGACATCACCCCACCCCCCTGAGCTCACAGGTTAGTCCCTCTAAGAGCTTTACAAGCAGCTATTGCTCATGGTACCCGCTCACCATATTTCAACACCCATCAAAGTGTGATTTGAGTGCTGTAAGTTTACGCTGTGACTCCACCACCCAGGAAATCCTGCTTACAGCTTACTCGGGCGTTGCCACAAATTATCAGACCATCATATCTTACATCTTATGATGCAAGCACTTTTCCCATTGGTTTCAGACAGGCCTTAATGTTTCTTGATACTGATTGAGTTCTCTTTCCTGTTTGTTCGCTCGTTCTGCTTGCATGCGGATGTTGTTGTAGCCATTCCTCTAACGGCGTACAACCCCATGGCGGCAGCCGCCGCAGCAGCAGCTGTGGTCAGAGGTGTGAGAAAACTTCATTTTACATCCTACACATGACCCATTCTCAGGAAATAAGCGCACCCACCAACAATGTGCCTTTTCTCTATCCGGCTGACCTATTTATCTATTAGATTTCCTGTTCATGAAAAGTGATTGAGATATTGTGGAATATTGATTTCTATTGTAGGCTCAACTCCTTCTCGCTCAGGTGGGTTTTTAGGTACCAGCAGCCCTGGGCCGATGGCAGACCTGTATGGAGCGGCCAATCAGGACTCAACTGTCAGCAGCTATATCAGCGCTGCAAGTCCCGCTCCAAGCACTGGATTCAGCCACAGCCTTGGGGTAAGTCCGTCAAATGCAGTGTTGTCACTGTTAACTACAACTATCAGAAAAGTCATTGGAATAAAGCCAAAATAAAATAAAATACAAACATTTTCATGAAAAAGTTAAAGGTGCAGTGTGTGATTTTTAGCGACATCTAGCGGTTCGGTTGCGAGTTGCACTAATGGCTCCGCCCACTACTCACCCCTCCCTTTCGAAGAAGCTACGGTGGCTAAAACGGGACAAACATATCGTCGACTGAGACAGCAGAGAATAGCTAGAGTACATTGTCACTGTTTCTGTACCACAGTCCATTATAAACCACATCATGGATAAAGTTTACAAAGCCATAGTCAGGTGAGGGTCTTGATATATAATATAATAATAGTAATCAGCTGATTGTCTCACGAACGTAACCAGCACATTTCTCCCCACATAGCAAACCCATAATACAGCAAGGGAGAAGAACCACATGAAACTATGCAACTATATTTTTTTCTAACAGGGTAAAAGTTTACCAGGCTAATATGAGCATACTGTGGCTGAGCTGGTTAAAGCGTAAAGCCTTGTTTAAACTCGACGCGTCCGCATGAGCCCAAAGGTGCGCGCGGCAAGAATGACATGATTGTAACAGCGCGCGCGCCTCCGCATCCCTTAGACACCATTTACTACACACAATAGGCTTTTTTTCTCTGATTATGAAAACTCTTCGCGAACGACTTAAAATGCTTCCAAGATCGACTTGTCGCGATCGACAGGTTGGTGATTCCTGTAACATACTGTTTTACGGTCAATGAAAAGAGTACTAATCAGAGGTCTCACGAACGTGACCAGCATACTTATCCCCACATAGCAAAGCCATAACACAGCGATGGAGAATAACTAAGTTATATGAAACAATCCAACTACATATTTTACACCACTGAAAAGGGAAAGCCACTACTCACGGTGTCTATCTGGCTTCTAGCTTTCTGCGGCTTCTCTTTCAAGGTAGTGACGAAACGCGCTCTGTAGCGCTGTGTGTTCGCTGTCGGCTACGGTAGAAACATGACGTCACAATATGGCAACCTTCATAGAAGGGGATTCCCGCGCCTATGTAGATATAAATGACTCATTCTAAGGTAATACAAACTTAACGGTTCATTAATTAAGGTCTTTATACACCACTAAACACATAGTTATGGATCTTATATTGTATTTCTGTCAATAGATCCACAGAAATATTACACACTGGACCTTTAAATGAAAAAAAAATGTCAATGGAAAATTAGAAATGTTCCTTTTGGTAATGAACTGAAATAAAATAAGTACTAAAATGACTAAAACTGAAAAATAATTACAAATAATAAAATGGTAAAAGCACACAAAATTACTAAACTTAAACTAAAATGAATGAATGAATTCAAAATATGAACAAATAATAAATAAATAATAATACTCAAATAACGCTGTTATTTTTTTGTATTCATATTGGTTTCATATGGTTTAAAAAAAACTTTATACCATTTAAAAAAAATGAATTGAATGACTCGTAAAACAGTAGTCAAGTAAAAAAAAAAAAAAGTACACTTTGAATACGTGCAGTGTTTCACGATATTAATTCTTAAATATTAAGTGTTTGGCGAGCCACACCACATGACATTTTTCAACCTGAACTAACCTTGCCATGTGAAAAAGGTCAAATTATTGACCCTGACACACTCATGAGTGTCTGCAGGGCATATTTTCAAATATTAATAAGCTGTAGCAGTCTGTTTTTCTAAGAAGTAATTTGTATTATCTATTAAAAATATAATATATATAATAATAATAATTCACAAAAAAATGATATTCATAGACGTGTGTTCAAGTCATAGAATTTTTTTTATTATGTATTTTTGAATTTAAAAAAGAAGTGTCACATCATTGATGGAGAACATCTGATGCACACGATGAATTTAATAAATCATTTGCTTTTCCTGTGTCTTTTTTGCTGCAATTACAATGCCTTATTTTTACCTTCACAGGGCCCTCTGATTGCTACGGCATTTACTAACGGCTACCATTGAAATGAGTGGCAGGTACAACAGTATTCATCATTCGGACGTCTTCCCTACATCATAAGGAAGGATTTTTAAAGTATGTGGTGATCTCAATCGAATATAATGGATGCACTCTATGTGCCGCAGGGTTTTATTGTTATTTTATCAAGCTCTCTGTCATTAAATGCTTTTGGATGAGATGAGTCAGCCCTAAGCTGATGGAATGGTGGCTGCAACACTAATAATGTGATGTGACATATTTCCTGTTTTATGAATTACTGTCATATCAGTCTAACTAACCTCTTGCTCCTCTTATATAGAGCTAAACCTGTAAATAATTAGTTTATTTCTCAGTTTAAAATGCTAACAACTTAAGTGTATTTCTGTCTTAGTTTCTTTTCTCTGTCTCAGTTCTTGTTTAAAGTTTTGTCTTTTTCTGATGATTATGTACATGTAGGCTTGTAGATGTAGAAACGTCTTTTCAGTTCTTATATGAGCAATAATCTGTGTCAAATCTGTGTGGATCTTTGTAGTGTATGTTAAAGACTAAATCACTTTCAGATGCATTTGGTACATTTTCTACTGAAGAATATAGAGTGATGGGACATCAAAATGTATATTTTGTTAGTTTTGCAACTGGATTTATTACACTGATCATGAAAATAGCAGTAATTACAAGGATAACATATTTCTCAGACTTAGATTTGACCTTGTTTGTGTAAAATATTGTATATACTGTCTTTTTGATCTGGTGAGATCTATCAGCGTGATTAAGAGTTTTTTTTTTTACACTCAAGAACGCGAACGCATGGTATTCTTTATGTCCAAAAATGTTTCTCCATGATTTGATGAACTTGAACTGTTTTATTTTGTTTTTTGTTGACAGAAGGCAATGTGAATGATGCTACTATTGTGTGTGTGTGTGTGTGTGTGTGTGTGTGTGTGTGTGTGAGTAAGTTGAATGCATGTCTGATGCTGTCATGATCTAATGTATTATCTTCAGTAAGATGATTTAAAATGTGAATTGTAACCCCTATTTCCACGCTGTTACATTGCTTTTACCAAGTTTATATTCGTAACACAATTCCATTAATCTCTTTTAGAGGTTTAAAGTCTTGTAATAATTTGAAAATGAATATACTTCAATTAAATGAAGATTCTGGTACTGGTTTTTTTAAAAAGCAACACTAATAACACTTTTTATGAAGTAAACAGGATGGCTGTTAATAATTGAAAGTTTTAATGTTTCTTGTTTGAAGCTTGACCCTCTCTAAAAAAAAGATGAAATAAAATAAAAAATAAAAAAGTATATTTGGAAATGGCAATTAAATTATTTCAAATTTCAGAACAACAGGGTTTAAAACTGCACGCATGACTAACTTCAGGCCAGATGTTGCCTGTCAATGTTAGTCTTTTTTTTTTTATTCTTCTGTGGCTTCGGGGCTTGTTAAATCGCCTACGGTCTGCTATTGAAGTTCTCTTCTGAAAGCGCTCACTTCAGAAACACCCCCGCATAGAAATTTGTATTTATGCGACACTTACAGCGAATACAACGAAAACTAAAGATTTCTGTCAGGGTGAAACAGCATTATCTTATTGTTGAAGCACGTCATGTGATTAGGGCTTTTACCGTTAAGCTTCTAAATGGGGTTGTGTAGGCAAAACATCAGTCTTTCACGATAAACATCTGTTATGTCAATTAACAGTTCTTGTCATCTTCATGTATGACACTTATTGCTACAAAAACTAGGAAACTAAGTTTTTGCTTGTTTAAAAAATCCTTTTGAAACACATTATTTTCAGTGTGCTTAAAGCTATTTACAGTCCTAATTTTTAGTCCTTTTTTAAGAACACCTGATCACTAAAAAAACAATAACAAGTCTTTGAAGGTTTTATTAAGTGTTTGTAGAATTTTATCTTAGAAATATAGACATTTACCTTGAGCAAATACTGCTTAAAACAGACTCAAATGTGAGCTTTAACAACAGCACTTAATAATAAAGCCTCATGAGTATTACATGAAGAAAAACAAACCATTGAAAACTATATCAACATTTATAGTATTTACAGCAATACCTTGACAAAATCAAACAGGACCAGAAGCTTAAAGTCCCATTAAAACAGCCTGTCCAAGGCGAAAGATTACAGTGCTCAGCCTTCATCCTTTGATCCTTTCTTTATGTGGACCTCAGAGTATGTCACTTGAGAGTCCTCTGTGCAGGTCACTGAAGAGAGTGCCAGAGCTGCAATGTTCTGCAGGACAAGTCATAACATGACATAATAATTGCATCTGGATATGTAATGCACATATATGAAATTTTACAAAGTGACAACTGCAAACTGTCTGTTTGCTTACTAGGCTAAAACATGTAAGCGTCACTTGAATTCTACAGAATAAATGCTCTTGATGGGCATTATTTACCTCATTTCTTGATTTCACACTGTCCCGAGGAATGTTTAATGCAGCATAAACAACAGTTTCAGGGCAGGGTGATCCATGGGTAGCATCGACCTGAGAGTGACATTTTTTATTAATTTTTTTAAGTACCGTATTACTTTTCTGAAAGACCATCAGCTCTGCCAATATATATAAAAAAAAAAAAAAAGAAAAGAAAATATATATATATATATATATATATATATATATATATATATATATATATATATATATATATATAAAATGTTACTCACTATGACTTCCCTTGCTTTAGGCTTGATCCAGTGTCCTAGTTTAAAAAAAATCAATGTTAAACTTTACAGTCACTTGAATTTTGTTTATTTTAAAAATTGATATATGCTATCAGTACACTAAAATAAAATTATGTGATCAATGAGTTATGACATATTTTTACATTGCTTTAACTCATGAAAATAAGCAATTTTCAACTGTTTTAAAGTCAGATTAATGCAATTTAAGCTGAAATGACTTAAACATCCAAGTTGATTGTACTTAAAAATTTAAAGCACCATCGTTGGTAATCTTAAGCACATTGCAATAAACATCTGATTTTTTAAAAGAAATGTCACCATTTTTCTTACCTTTATAATGTATGTGAATAACACAGGCAATGCTGATGATTAGCAAGACACAGCCCAATCCCAATGGCCACAAAACTGTGTCCTTATTAAAGGGGTTTGCTGTCACAGTCACAGATGTGGGAGTAGGTGCTGTCACAGTTGTTGAATTAGGCACAGCTAAATATAAATGTTTATCATTTGGATTGTTTTGAGTGTATAAAAAGAATGTTACATGAAATATGTGCATGACATTATCAGCCTTTAAACAAGATAGAATAAACATTTTAAAAAGAGTCAAAAATAAAACTCACCCACATATACATGCGTCCCATTTCCATATTCAGCAAGTCCAAGTGTAGGTAAATCCACCCAAGCTTTGCAGTAATACTTGCCACTATGATTTAGACTTATTGACAGCAGGTCCAGCGATGCGTTAATAAACACAGCTCCAGATACAGACGATCGATTATCAAAAAGGGCAAATGATTCCCTCTTAATTTCAGTTTGATTATCTTGCAACCACTTAACCACAATTCTTTTAACTTGTGAATAAGCTTTAATGTGACAGGTGATGCTCTCGCTTGTGCCTTTCCATTGTATTGTGTCAGGTTTTTGCCACACACATATGTCTACACATGACAAAGTTACATTTCCAGTGACGAGACCTGTGAGAAAGTAGCAAAAAAGCAAAGTATCAAATTCATTTAATTTCATCAAGCTATTGACATGTCGATAATAAGTGTTATCGAGGAGGAAAACCGATGGTATTACCTGTGAACCAGATGGTTGCGAAGAGAGCAGAGAGACTGGTGTGTGTCATTTCATCTGAAGTGCAGAGACAGCGGGTTTCTCGCGTTAAGCAGTGGCAGATGTTCTTCATTTTTCCTGTGTGGTGTATCCTGCAGTCTGAAAGCATCACCTTATCTGCATAAACTCGCACGCTCCAGTGACACCCACAGACAGGCCACTCCGTGATGCTCATTTTTGTCAGATTACTTATTCAGCAAATCTATTAATTAATTCATATATACATTAAAAATGCCATTCATACATGCAACAACTTCAATGCACCGCTTTGATGAGCATGATTTTAATTTCTGTATAAAATTTCATTTTAAGATTCTATATATATACATAAATTGGGGATGTAACAATATATTTTGTCACAATATATTGCAATACATAAATGCAACAATATGTGTCGTGGATAGTGACAATATGTATTGTATAATTCACCCAAAATGAAAATTCTGTGCATGAGTTTTAGTGTCAGTACTACATTAAACTACTACATATAATGTTGAATATAATGTAAAATAATGCAATGTGGGAATATGTGTGGGTCCTGACAATACTAAATGTCGTATGTTACCAGTAAAAAATGGCCTACATTAAATATATCTAGTCAGTGAAAGAGTGCAAGCATATTAGTCTATAACAATTCTGTACTTTCAGCTTCAGAATCATGAATATTGTTATTCTGGTGTCACTAGTGTCCTGTGCATTGGGTTAACAGCCAAGTCCAACTCTATTCATTTCCACACCCAATGTAATACTAAAATTAGCATTTTAATCAACAGTTCATTTTTTGTTAAACTTTTACCATATGTCTTGGAGTATCGCAATAATATCGTATCGTGAGTTCAGTAATGTGCAATCGAATCGTGACATGAGGGTATCATTACACCCCTAATATATATTATCTCTTTTAAATAATGAATAATTATAAATTATTATATTACATTATAGTATTAATAATAGTATAAATAATAATTATAAATATTATTATAAAAAAATGTATATGTATATATATATATATTACGATGTCTGCCAGGTGGAAAGATGACTACTTTTTTACTTGATTGCGCCACATTATATTTTTTAAACCACATTATATTTTTAAACTACATTATATTTTTAAACCACAGGAAAACAACATTAATATAAAATATTTTTAAAAGATTTGGCTACACTATTCTAATGTGTCCTTTTTAGTCCTGAGGAATATTAATTAACATATACTTACTATAGGATTCGGAATAGAATTATAGGGATAGATTTGGTTTATGGTTAGTTGCATGTAATTATGCATAATTGACTGTTATTACTATAAGTAAATGTGACTTGTAAAAAGGACACAAGATGTGTCCATTCATTTATATTTGATCACTATTGTGCATCTGTAATGTGCGATGCAGTTTTCGTCCTCTATGCAGCGCTGTTTTCGTTCTCCTCGCTTACAGTCCTATGCAAAAACCGTGGGAAAATTGCCAGTGTGCATTTCTTGGCAGCCTATAATGTGATTTTGGGGCCATTATCCATATGGCTGTATCAGTTGTAACTTTAACACTCCCTTCTCCCTTTGACAGATAATGGTAATATGGGCAAGTAGACAGACTTATTTTCCTCCTCTTGCCTCTCCTCTTACATCTTACATTGCTTCAACGTCCCGCACACATTCTCTCTCTCTCCCTCTCTGAAGTGGGATAGTGTTCAGCCCGGGTGGTAATTAGGTCATAAGCCATCTCTGACTCACTCAACTTCTCATCCATCGCCTTTCACACTTACCCAATCATCTGACATCCCCCATGAGTGTCTTCATGAGCTCTTGCCTTATTGTTTCTCCTCCAGTCTCCCATTCAGTTTCCTGATCTTCTCAGCACGGCTCTTGTAAATGTTCTCACCATCTCCTGCTCCTTCATAACTCCTGCGTCATGAGTCCTGGTCTTCATCGGTCGGACGGAAAGACAACCTGCTCTGTCGATGGAAGTTCCGACCACAGTTTGGGAAGGAGTGCTGAGGCTCAAGGGGCACCCCTGCTGAAAAATTACATTTTTTTGACTATTTTCACTTGTTTTTGTCCGGCATGGCCTATTAACATTGTGGCGTTGGTATTTTCTCTGATGGTGAGTAGAAAACACTAGTCATTTTGTTATTATGTATCTAACTGGAGAGTTGCACATTCATATGGTGCTTTATTAAATCAAAATCTTAATTGAGGTTATATAGCCTATATCAAAACGTACAGTGTTTCTACAGAGTTTTGGTCATACGCTGTAGAGAATGTTTTTCTTAAAAGGTAGCCTGTGTTTCTTCTGGGTTTACTTAGCAGTGTGTTACGTGTGCCTTTGAAATCTGACTAAACCTAATGTTCTTATGGTCCAGATAGGCATATAAGTGTTATAAATAGATAGGCCTCAAGTATCTGTGCAGTAAACTTTTTAGCACTCCCACACAAGCCTGCATACACTCTCACACGTCTCTCACACACCCTTTCCACTACTCGAACATTCACCCTGCAGCCTGCAGATGTGCTCACTTGCACAAGGCACGTGAAAGGTGGATATGATGATGATGATGAACTTTCACAGGCTTTTTTTCTCCACCAATGCTTACTGTAGATAAACAGGAACGTTTGTTCAGTGGTTTTCTACCTGACTTGTCACACCTTGACCTCAGAATGAGAGATGCGGAAACGGTTATGCACCCACTAAAATGTACACCCAGTAACTCACTTTCTTTTTAATGTCAATACATGCTATTTTTGCAATGAACTTAATGAATATTATATAGAACAGGGTTTCTCATTCTCATGAAAGTACATTAATATTGTCTATTATGTAACAGTACATTATGTGTGTGTTGTACTATTACAGAATATATAATATTACTGCATTTGAATGAGAAACCCTGTCTATTCTATATAATTTTCAGTGTGTGTGTGTGTGTGTGTGTATGTATCAGGTATATAAACATTGAAATAGTTTATTGTTTAGTTTTTGTATTTTTGAATAAATAAGTAAAAAATAAAATGTAATAAAAAAAGATTTTGTGTGTGTGTATATATATATATACACACACACAAAATAATTTTATTTATTACATTTTTATTTGTACTTATTTACATTTTTATTTGTACTTATTTGCCCTGCATCCAGCAATCAATCTGTGCTTTTCAAATGCCACTACCAGACTAGAGGCAGCGGGGTCTGAATGGGGTAAAGTGCAGGGGCTTGCTGGAGAACACCACCAGTTTCAGGTTGACTCTACCTCTGCTACACAGTAAAACTTCAGGGCTCACTGCAGCCGCCACCACACCGCCTGTGAGAAACTAAATGAGCATCGCAAAGCACGCAACCCATCGAACTGCCCTCTGACACACTGGTGGCTTTGTGCACACTGTAAAAGTGCCAAAAGTGGTTAACAAAAATGTGTTCTTTACAAGAGCAGAGATTTCGTACTTTTAAATATTATTTGAAACCCATTATTAGTATTTAAAAAACACTACTTAAACCTGCATTGAAAATAATGATATATATTTCATTTGTTTTTGGCATAAATCTCAAGTTTAGTGCTGTTAAGGTCTAATAAAAGAGTTTAGACCACCTGCTTTGTCTGATTTTTAATGTGTAATATTATCTTAGTGACGTCAAATCAACTTTGCCATCCCAGTAAATGTGATTTTGTGCCAGTGATCTGTATGTCCCTCATTTTGCTGTCTGATCTTATTAAGAGCTGCAATGACGCTGGCATCATCACTATGCCCCTCGTTGCTGTTTGCTTTATGGGCCATGTGGGCTATATTTTTCCATCCTGAAATGATTTATTTGTTCAAATTGGTTCATTTCACAATTAGGATTTCTCTCTCTCATTCAGTCTCAAAGCAGTTACGATGCAGAAGACTATGAAGGAGCTCAGCGGCTGGGGAGGAAGGCTCTTCACATGGGAATCGCCTCTCTAGTTATTGGCCTTCTGATCATAACTGTCTTCTGTATTGTACACTTCACCACGGTACTCATTTTCACAAAATGTTTTGAGTATATTATAAATGTGACTTGGTTTACTCAAAAATTCAGTTATTATTTACGCATGTCTTTCCAAACCCATATGACCTTTTGAAAAATATTGGTTAGTCTTTTAAATATAATGAACGTGAATGAGGACAAAAAAAATTACAGAAAACACCATATAGTATTATAAAAGTGGTTAATGTGACGTGCCATATTTCAAGTCTTCTTAAGTCATATGATAGTTTTATATGAGAAAAAGACTAAATTTTTACTCATTAATGAAAATCTTGACACCTGCTCCTTGGTAACAAATAATTATTTTAAGTTGAATCTTTTATATGAATCAGTTGAGAGGAAAGTCAGTGCTATGTCCGCAGCGATGAAGAAGCAAGGCAGCCGGATAATGTGGGAGAGTGTGTGGGAGAGGGTTCTGACTTGGCAGGACATCTGGAGCATGGAAGAGCACCGGATTAAGTTTTTGTTGTGTTCCATGTTTGCAAGGTCCATACCCTGTCCATCAAACCTACATACATGGGAGTTGGCAGAAAACCCCAAATGCACACTCTGTGGAAGGCCAGCTAACCTTGAGCATATCCTTTCAAGTTTTGCAGATGAGAAAATTTTGACTAAGCTGGCTGCCGAGGTGGAGCAGGCAAGAAAGAAACCAAGGAGTAAAGGAGTCCTGGGCTCGGCAAATGACTGGGAAATGCGGGCAGACCTTAAGAAGCAGCTCAAATTCCCAGAGGAAATAATCCACACTAGCCTTAGACCTGACATTGTGCTCTGGTCGAAGAGTACCAAGCACGTGGTACTTGTCGAGTTGACAGTACCCTGGGAAAAAAGAATGGAGGTAGCACACAAGTGTAAGCTTAAAAAATATCAGTCGTTGATTCTCGAGTGCCAACAGGAAGGATCGAAGGCTTGAAAGTTGTCATCCTTTGGAACTGCATGCAAAATAGATTTGCTTTCGTAGCGAAGAAAACAGCGTCTTCTCAACATGTCAACAACACTAACCAAACTCTTCCAGGCCTCAGCTAACTACAGTGTTTGAGGGCGGGTCAAAGTAGACGTTGTTCACGGGCAGCCAATGAAGACCATAGGCTGGCATTTTGCAAATTTGTTACAAACCTACATAGGTGTGTGCAGGACGTGAGACAGGAATTACTGACGACTCATTTCAGGCAGTTCAGAATCGGTTCTTTCTTTTGGGAGACAAGAACTCCATTTATCATGCACTTTGATCTTTGAAACTTTGCAGACCTTTTACATTCACAAACAGCGAGATTACACACATGAAAAGTAATATTCGAAAAAGCAGGTTCATCACACAAAGCTGTTATGTGACTTCAGAAGACTTATAGGGTCGTACTAACTACTTTTATGGAGATTTTGAATTGTTTATTAGGCTTGGAAGTTTCCGTTCCTATTTAATCACCAGATTTTCTGTTCCATGATAAAATAATAAGTGCCTGAAACAACATGAGGATTACTAAATTAAACTCTTTTTGTTTTGGGGTGAACTATTCCTTTAAATTATCATTGTAAATGATAATCTAATTTGCATGTCCTGTTATTTAATTAGCATGATTTATGCACTGAGTTCTCATTTAGTAAGAAAATATTTCCTTTTTTATTGGTCTTTTTTATATCAACTAAACAGAATGCAATCTGATGGGGGAGAGACCAATATGGCAGGAAGGCTATACTGTAAATTGGTGGCGACCAGTTCCAGTGAACGCAAGAGGACACTGTGAGCCAAACCCAGAACGTGGTTTCACTGTGGTGGCACCATGTGCTTGAACCATCTCGGGTTTATAAGTAATTAATATTTTCAAATGGATGGATTCAAAGCATGGCCAAGAATCCAGACTTCAGAAAATCTTACACTAAAAGACACTTCATATTCAAACCACCTCAAAGATATATCAGAGTGATGTTTATACCTGCAGGCAGTACAACTGCAAGTCTGTATTAGCTGAGTATGATGACACTTCAAATGTTGTAAATGTGTAGTTTAGAGGTGTACATTGCGTTTGTCCTAAAAATGGCATACTAAAAGGATGCTTGCACCCAAATAGATAACCTATGCTTTTACAGAAAAAAACAACCAGTTATGTTGTACAGGTGAATGTAAAATTACTGAAAGTATGATACTTTTTTAAGAAAAATATAAATAAATGTCCAATGTATGAAATGTCTCTAAATGCACAAGTGTCTGTCTCAGTTTTAATGGATTACAGCGGCCACTAGCCACTCCCTCTCCTCCTTCACACCCAGTGTAATCTGCTGCGTTTGGAGTATCCTGTATTTTGATATGTAATATTATAACCAGCTATGGTTAAATATAGCAGAATTTGTCTCCAGTCTTGGCAATCAAAGCAAAGAACTACTAGCTACACATGTGATAGAATACTAGTGGTAGTATTTACTAAGTGTTTCGTTGACAAGTTTTCGGTGTACTTCAATATATGGGTGATTATAGTAATACTAATCAGTGTGTCACCACTACCATCAATCTTAGTTGATGTTTTTTCCAAAATGTATTGGTGGTCCATCTCACTACTGTTGCCATCCAAATCTGTTTTTATTTAAGTGTACTTTGAGGATACAGTTCCACTTCTCTCAGTACCTCATTGCCAGTCATGTCATGACACTGGGAAACTGGACAGCCATGAGAATGTGGCAAGATTCTGATGAACATGTGTGGACTCTTAAACACAGCTGGCTCACTCCATCAAGGACACACCCAATCTGGCACAGTCCCTAAAATAAATATATATATTAAATACTACAAAATTTTTAAATAAAAATAATACAAGAAATATTGTTTAATTCATGCAAAATAATTTAAATATAAAAATATGCAATATTTTATGTGCTGCTTTGAACTACAATATTTCAAGTGCTTTTAATTAAACCACTTTTACTTAAATTGTATCAATTTAAACGAAGCTGATGGGTTATAAAATAATCATTTGTAGTATATTTGATGTCCATAATAATAGTACGCTAATTCCTAAGTGAATACATAACATTTAAACGCTTATTAGTGTAAGTCAAAACAGATAAACTTACGTAGTTTATGGACAAGTTGTAGATTTCTACACTACACTAATCGGACAAATATGAATGAATTATATAAAAGTTTAAAATACAAAAAACAGAAAAACGCTTTACAGGATAGGAGTTTTTAAAAAAAAACTGGTAGCCTACAACACTCTCAGTCGTCTCCCGTCGCACTGGGTTAACAGAGCTCGAACAGCAGGCGGAAGAGGTGTGCTTAACAGTTAACCTTTTTGTGAGGCAATGTGAAAATGGCGTTATGAAAAAAAGCAGTCGCGGGCTACGGGCAAATAAAGTTTTCAGAGGTAAGTTTGTTAAATTATAAGGGAAGTTACCACAGTACGAGATGAAAATGTGATAGACTGCGGTCGTTGATGTAGGCTAGAGGAGACCTGCACGTAAGAACAGGAACAACAAAGTAAAAAAAGACGACCAAAGAAACATCATCTCAGTCTTTTACGTCCTTTGTAGTTCCTCAACTGTAGAATCGGTTATGTAACAAACATGTCAGATGATTCCCAAAACAATTGTAAACAGCGAGGTTATGTTCTTTAATCGCGTGTAATGCATTGTTTGTGAATAATGTGGGATTTATAAAACGACTTTCAGTGCAGACTTGTTTTAATGGATTTTAAACCCATGTTTAATTATTTAATGTAAATGTAAAGGTATCTTTGGCTGCAGCGGCTTGTTGCTGTTCGACTCGTGTGGCGCAAACTGTCCTTTGGCGCCTTGTAACGTTAACTTAACGTTACTTTTAGCTAGACGTCAATTTTTAGCAAAATACTAATGTTTTGGACATATATTTGTCGTGTGTGGCATGTCAATCTTTCATAAATAATGACAGCTAACGTTACCTTTCAGTCGTCGACTTATAATATCAGGTGCTAATCACAAGCATGCGATATGGTTACCAGAACGTGACTTTTATTAATTTAGTCCCGCATAGCACACATTACATCACAGAAACGTCCATTTGATGTGTTTTCATCGAAAATATTTTTCTATTAATTGATTTTATCCATTTGGAATTGATTGGATCGTTGCTATTGCTGTGATGTCATGTGAGTGACAGGTTGTTTCGCCCTCGCGCTAGTAAACATGTCATCAGAGATGAGATGTGGCTAAAAGGGAGTTATTTTGATTAAAGATTATGAGGGCACATGAATTTAAAAGTTGTCGAATTAACATCAGGTACTAATCGCAAGTATTGAATTGGACATGATGTGCACAGATAAATAAAATAATTTATAATTAATACTGCAATTTTCCATAACAGTATTGTCAATTTTGATATCATGGTGACTGACTTTAACATGCATGAAAATAAGCAGCATCATGGGCAACACCAGCAGTGAGAGAAGTGGAGCGGAGAAGACGAACAGGCGAGAGAGCCGTGGTGGTAAAGATGGAGCTCGACCCAAAATCCTGATGGACAGCGTGGAGGACGGAGACCTCTTCCAAGCAGATGATGCCAAGGTGGTGTGTTTACAGTGAAACATTAATTGTAAAAACATGTTCCTTAACTCATTTATTACTGCTCTACATCTATTTGCTGTAGACACCTCATCAGTCTTTCTCTCTGTCTTTCTAGGAGTTTCTAGCTTGGCAACAAGATCAGGAATCAGATATTAAAGCCCCATCAGAGGAAAGGCCCACTGTGTTCCGCTGGAGCGGTCCAGGGAAAGAGATCTACTTGTCTGGCTCCTTCAACAACTGGGCCAGCAAAATTCCCTTGACTAAGAGGTAAGTGCTGACAGACCATTAGATCATTAGCATGACATGGTAGACTGTGTTAACACAAGAAACACCAGGAGGTATCTACATCATCCTAAAAATCATAGAGCTGAATGTTCTTCAAGGTGCTTTAAGCCAGCTGGACCTCAGTAGTAGGTCTGTTCGGATAGACTCACAGAGAGCAGGGGGGAATTAAAAGAAAAGAAAGAAAAAATGAGTCAACAGAGTCATTTACAGTGGAAGTAAATGCGGGCCAGTCCGTGAACTTTAAAATACTCAATGTTTCAAAAAAGTATGTAAAACGTTTTTTTTTTTCTCTCACGTTATTTATTTCTTTTTTTATTTTTTTATTTTTTTGTTTATTTAACAGGGACATTGCACAACAAATGTGTTGCACAGACCAGAAATAGCTAGAAGCTAATTTTCATCTGTATTCCCTGGACAGAGGCAAGGTGACAGCAGGTTAATACAGTGGACAATGAGCATTCCCAATGATGAGTCCTTTCACAATACAAAATACAGATAAAACACCTGCAAAAGTATCATCTCAACAAACATGCAATTGCACTACCAGTAGTATAGGCAACTATTTACAGTTCCCTTTTAAATTTACCTTCTTACATTTTTAACCAAACCCCAATTAACCAGTTTTGTGCTAATGATCACAAATCTGACCGTCTTTCAACCATTTCTTCAGGTTAAGTTTAAACTGTTGCAAGGTGCTACTCTCTCGCATAGTTAAAGGCAACGAGTTCCACATCCCTGCAGCTTTCACAGAGAAGCAATTCTGTCCAAAAGCAGAGGACCTAAAGTTGACATAACAGTCTCCTCTGGAGGATGCTCGCATTGTTCTACCTCTTCGCACGATTTCACAAACATACTCAGGGGCTGTGGTGCCAAATCATGAAAAATTTTATATACTAAAGTAACATTCGAAAACAAAACAAAATTTTCAAACGTTAATAATCTATATTTCTTCACAATGTTACAGTAATGGTATGAAACAGGTTTTTTATCTAAAATTTTGAGTGCCTGTTTGTACAGGTTTGTTATATGCCATGACAATGCAATGCCTAAAACCTAGGGGTGTTGAAATGAATAATTTTTACGATGCATCACGATGCGGACGTCACGTTGATGATTCTGCATTGATGCAGTAATCGACCATAATCGATTATTGCCATCATAGCCTACTGACATATCTCTGACATCATTCGTCGCATTCACGCTTGTCACTAGTGTAAAATGGCAGAGGGAGGGCAAAGACAAAAGCGAGAATTAAAAATAAAAAAAAATAAAAATTCACCCACTATTTCAACATTTACAGCGTGTGTGTGTGTGTGTGTATAGGCACATGGCACATACTGTATAGGCACATGGCACATACCCTACTGGTGCAGCTCAACCAGGAGAGGTGAGTCACGTGAGAGTGATCTGAGCAGGAAGATCTGGGCAGAATACACATCTCCTTTAGACTGACAAAAGTTTAGCCTACAAGGCGGGAACTTCTAGGTTATAAAACCTGACAAAGGTAGACGGGGAGCTCCAGCCCGCCGCTACACGTCATGGATAGAAATCCCACTGGACCACGGTGCACCATCTGGAGAACACAGACCATTTAGACGCTTGGAGCCTTCTCATGGAAGGAGCTCTAGACTGCGTGATCGTGTTCATCACTCCTTCTGGCAGGGTAACGAGTACCCGTTAATCAACCATGCGTGCAGAGACCAGCGCTCTGGATGGGGATGCCAGATCGTGCCGCGAGCCTGAGAGAGGAGATCCGCCCTCACCGGAATCGGCCACAGAGCTGTGTGTGACATCCGTGCTAGTTCCGGGAACCATATCTGATTCTCCCAACGCGGTGCTATGAGGAGCACCGAGTGGCGCGTTTCCCTGATTCTCTTGATCACCTGTGGTAACAGAGAGACCGGAGGGAAAGCATATAGCGGGAGGCTGGGCCAAACCTGGGGCAGCGCGTCCTCGTCCTTTGAAAAGAACCTTGGACATTGAGCGTTGTCTCTCGACGCAAATAGGTCGACTTCCGCTCTGCCGAATAGGCGCCACAGTTTCAGGACCGTCTGGGGGTGCAGGGACCACTCCCCTGGGGGAACATTGTCCCTGGATAGTCTGTCTGGGCCGTCGTTTAGATGGCCAGGAACATGCGCAGCCCTCAGCAAGCGCAGGTGCATCTGGGACCAAATAAGGAGGCGTTCCGTCAGATTGCAGAGATTTCTGGATCTGACACCGCCTTGACGGTTTACATAGGACACCACAGGCATGTTGTCCGAGCGGACAAGAACATGTTGGTCCTGTATGGACGGGAGGAAGCACTTCAGCGCGTTCTCGACCGCTATCATTTCCAGACAGTTTATGTGAAAACACTTCTCCTGGTCTGACCACTGGCCAAAGACCGGTCTGCCCTCGAACAGCGCGCCCCATCCCGAGTTGGACGCGTCTGTCGAAACGACTTTCCGATAAGAGAAGGTTCCCATCGTCACTCCCTGCTGGTACCAATCGGCTACTAACCAAGGCTGCAGAGCCGCTATGCAGGTCTGAGTCACTCTGATTTTCTGGCCGCCAGAAACCCAAGCTCGGCGAGACACGCGAGCATTCAACCAGCGTTGGAGCGGGCGCATGCGCAGTAGGCCCAGCTGAAGCACTGCTGCAGCTGATGCCATACCGCCTAGCATCCTTTGAAACGTTTTCAAAGGGAGAAAGCTGCCCTTCTGGAAAGATGCGGCTAGGTGGCAAACACGGCGCGCGCGCTGTGTCGATAAACGAGCCGTCATGGCCACAGAATCCAGTTCTATTCCTAAAAAGGAAATCGACTGGCTGGGCATTAATGAGCTCTTGGTCCAGTTGACCGTGAGACCCAAACTTTCCAGGTGACTGAGAAGCACTGTTCTGTGAGATAGCAGTTCTGTCTCTGACTGTGCCAATATCAGCCAATCGTCCAGATAGTTCATTATTCGCAGCCCCTGACTCCTCAGGGGGGCGAGCGCTGCGTCCATGCACTTCGTAAATGTACGGGGTGCTAGAGACAGTCCGAACGGCAGGGCGGTGTATTGATATACCTGACCGTCGAAGGCGAATCTCAAAAAATGCCTGTGAACGGGGTATTATCTGAATCTGGAAATAGGCATCCTTCAGATCTGGAGAAATAAACCAGTCACTCGGGCGAACGTGCGTGAGGATTTTTCTGGTCGTAAGCATTTTGAACGGTCTTTTTGCAAGCGCTTTGTTCAAATGTTTCAGATCTAGGATAGGTCTGAAGGCTCTGTCCTTCTTGGGTACGAGAAAATATCGTCTGTAAAAGCCTGACTCGCTCAGAGAAGGCGGTACCTTTCCTATGGCCCCTTTGCATAGCAGCTTCGCTATTTCTGCGTGAAGTAGGTGTGCTACTTCCGCATTCACTATCGTCGCGGTCCGGGCTTGAAAGCGCGGGGGACGGCGACGGAATTGGAGCGTATAGCCCTGCTTTATTATGCCCAACACCCATTCTGAAATCCCTGGGATATTTTCCCACGCAGCTATGTGAGCCGCTAGGGGGTGAATGGCCTCCGTGTTCAACTCGCTGCCATTCGCTGGCTTGTGAAACTGAACCGGAGCCGAAAGCGCGGCGCGCGCGCTGTCGGTTCTGGGCAATGGCTGCTCGCTGAAAACCGAAACCGGCTGATTTATGTGAGATGTCCCAATCATAAGGGATGGGGAACATTTTCTTTTCACTTTTTGACGCGCGAGCAGCGCTCTGGGCGGAAAACCTACCTGTAAGCGTGAGCGCGGGCACGAGACTTACAAGTGTATTTGACGCCCCGATCGCACTGGATGGGGAGCGTCTTATCAATGCCCTGCATTTCGTGATAACACTTAAACGCGCGGGCGGCGCCCGAGGGGAGGTGTGTGTTAGTAAGCGTGAACGCTCTCTGGCGTGCTCAAGACTTACATTCATAACCTGCTTTTTTGACTGTGTAACAGAGCGGGCAGATAGTGGGCACAGACCTGTGGGCACATTTCTTACATTCAACACTCGAGTGGCTTTTTTGCGCTTTATGAGAGTGTGCTCTGTGATGGACATGAGATTTGATGTGCTTGTGTGTAGGGGTGAACACTGGGGCGCGGGCACTTTCACTACACTTAAAACACCACCGGCGTGAGCCGGACCAGATATTGTACTCTTTTTTTAGATTTCTCTGGTTCGCCGTGAAAACGGCGTTTGTGTGCAGGCGAGAGGGTGAATGAACCGGCTCGTTGGCTGCTAAATGAACCACTGCAGTAGCCTGTATTTAGGGGACTGACAGGGACAGGGACTGTATGTCCGGCCCCAGCGGGACACACGCGTCTTTTCTCTCTCTTTGTTAGGAGGGCTTCGCGTGCTCGGACTTCAACACGATCCTCTGCCAAGGCCCTCTGGGGGGCGGCGGTCTGTGAGGGCTGTCTGAGCGTGACCTAGGGTGGCCGCCCTGGCATCGCTGCGAAGGCTAAGGCTGTGCTGGACGCTGTCTGCTGACTCGTATAGGAGGCTGGCCTTGCTTCTCATGAGAGCAGCCTGTAGCGGAGCTTGAGCGTCGCGGCAGGAAGAGGTTCATGGCCTGCGTGGTCTTTTGTACTTCGGTGAAACGGTCAACGATCCCGTTCACCGCTGGGCCGAAGAGACCAGTGGGGGAGAGCGGCGCGTTCAGAAAAGTGGCGCGCTCAGCTTCCCTCATATCCGCGAGCGTCAACCAGAGGTGCCTCTCTGTGACGGTTAAAGCGGCCATGGCTCGTCCGATGGCTTGAGCTGCTGTTTTGGTGGCGCGGAGAGAGAGATCCGTCGCACTTCTCAGGTCTGTGACCGCAGCTGGATCCCGGCCCTTCTCGTCCCACTCACGGAGGAGGTCGGCTTGCAGGATCTGTAACACAGCCATGGAATGAAGAGCAGACGCGGCCTGGCTGGAGGCGGCGTAAGCGCGGCCGACCAAGGCGGACGTGGCTCTGCAGGCTTTTGACGGGAGGGCTGACCGTGACCGCCATCTCGCGGAGGGCGGGCAAAGGTGCGCTGCGACCACCTTTTCCACCGGGGGAATAGCCTTATACCCTCTCTAGGCGGCGCCTTCCACTTGGGAGAGCGACGCGGAGGCATGGGACTGAAGTCTCGAGGAGAACGGTGCTTTCCAAGACCTGGTCAGGTCCGTGTGCAGTTCTGGCAGGAACGGAGCGGGCCTGCTCGCTGAAGCTGGACGACGGCGGCTTTGGAGGAAACATCCGTCGAGCCTGTTCGGCACGGGTTCCTTCGGCAGCGACCACTCGAGCCCGAGTCGGTCAACAGCCTGTGTTAACAGGCGCATCAGTTCCGCATCAGCTCCAGCGCGGGTACGGCCGGATTCCTGGATCGACGAGGAGTCGGAGTGAAGTGACCACTCTTCGCTATCCGATGCCAGGATGGAGCAGCAGTCCCTTGTGGCGTGTTCCTCAACCTCATCTTCAGAGGCGACGGCAGTGAGGCTCGTAAGGGGCAGTTGCGCGTCGGTGAGGAGGGCAGGTGAAGGCGAAGCTCGAGGGAGGTCCTCCGGCAAACGCGAGTCGCTGTGGCCATAGCTTCCGGCTGTCTCTGGGAGCGGCGCTTCTTTTTGCGCGGTTCCGGGCAAGGCGGAGTGACTGCTTCCGAGTTGAAGGCTGCGAGTCGAGCCCGCAGGGTCGACAGCGGAAGCGCTTCGCTGAGCTCGCAGCCCCCGTGTCCGAGGGCGAGCTCCGCATGTTCAAGGCCCAGGCAGAGAGCGCAGATGACATGGCGGTCTCCGGCGCTGAGCGGGGCCCTACACGAGCCGCAGGAAACGCGAGGCATCTTTAAAAAGACACTCGCTGCTTTTTGAATTTGCAAGGTAAAAAGGATACGTCGCCGGATAGCGTAGCTCGCACGGATGGCTGAAGGTGGCGAGACGGCCGGCTTCCTCAGCGCTGTCCTAAGCTGGCTGTTCACTTGTTCAACGGCGGCGGTGGCTTTATCCAGCGATGCGAAGAGCTCGCTGAAGAGACGAAAAATCAGGGATGTCAGCCTACAGCCCCTATTTTTATACGCTAAGCCACGCCCATTCTGGCGGGCTGTGACGCTATGAAGGCGCGGGCGCCCTTCATTGGGCGTGACGTCACGCCGGGCTCACTGGTAGGCTGCAGCAGTTGCCCGCAGGGCAGCCAATGAGCACGCGAGATGGCCTGCTCTAGGTCTGCTAGCTGCTGCACTGCGTTGACAATGAATACAAAATTAAGGATAATTTTTTGGCTTCAATATCTCGAGAAGATGAATCTTTCCCGTAGCATAAGCTAAACTTACGCAATACGAGAGAACCTCTCGTAAGAGAACTGGTAATGTAACTTGTTGTTCTTTTACATGTTTAACACTAGGGGTTAATGTGCGCTTACAAGCAACTTTACAAACAACAACAGTAAACACTCATGTGACCTCATGCAGAACCTGCATGTGGCTTCATTTCACTACCATCATCATAAATGGGAAAAGAAAAGAAACGTCCAATTGCTTTGTCTTATTGTTTTGTTCTCTTTCTCTTTTAACAGTCATAATAATTTTGTGGCAATACTTGACCTGCCTGAAGGAGAACACCAGTATAAGTTCTATGTGGATGGACACTGGATATTAGACCCCAAAGAGGTGAGAATGAGCCTCTTAATGTTTTCAGTTATCTGATAATCCTCATTTACAACAACAACATCGTTCAGACTGTCAGTCCAAGTCCATTTTTTGTGCTTATACGATTGAAATCTGATCAGATTTAGCAAAGTGTGAACGACAAAATTTCAGCTCACTTCGAGCTAAATTCATATGTGGTTTGAAATCCTATTCAAATCGCATTCCTGGAAATCCGTTTCAGTCTGACCGCTCTGGGGTGTTTACCAAAGCCAACTATGGCTGCAAGTTTTGACGTTACCAATAGAGTTCAATAGAACTTGCGACTATAGCTGGCTAACGATGCTTTAGGGAAACGCACCTCAGATCAGATTTTGTCGATATTCAGATTCAGTCAATCATTTTAGATCAGATACGCAAATAACCGGATTTGGACCGACACAGTGTGAGTGTAGCTAACATGTTTTGAAACCTATTCTTTCATTAAGTTTAATTATGATCTTTTTTTTTTCTAGGCTGTTGTGACTAA
This sequence comes from Meda fulgida, assembly GCA_030578275.1. NCBI lineage: Eukaryota > Metazoa > Chordata > Actinopteri > Cypriniformes > Leuciscidae > Meda > Meda fulgida. Next base: position 13,881,194 of record CM060623.1, on the reverse strand, counting down.
TAAGTCAGGTGTGGTGAATAATGTCATTAAAGTGAGGAAAACAGACTTTGAGGTGTTTGACGCACTGAAGACAGACTCCGAGAAATGTGCCGACATGTCAGGTAACTCTTAATCAATATAAAGCCCTTCACTGTTACACAAATAAAACATGCTGCAGGTTCTGATCTTAAACATCTTCGGCCAGACTTATCCAGCTCCCCACCCGGCCCGTACCATCAGGATCCCTATGCATCCAAATCAGAAGACCGACTGCGCTCTCCACCCATACTCCCTCCTCACCTGCTGCAGGTGCTCCTCAACAAAGAAACTGGAGTCTCTGTAAGTACTGCTCTGCAATGCCCCAGTCTAATAACAGAAGCTGCTTCACCCAATTGTCTGGATAAATTGTTTTCATCCCGCTTTATGTCCACTCCCGCAGAATTTCTCTTCTGTTAACCGGCCCGTATTTTTTTCCCAGCTGTCACAAAGCCTCAATAACAGTTACTGTAAACTACAACTAATCATTTTCAGTCACTAATCATCAAATCAAATATAAATATTATATTAAAAAAAGCAAAGAAAGAAAAAAACGAACTAAAGTAAAATAGCTAAAACAAAAATAAAAGCTATACAGAAATATTTATTTAAAAAATATAATAAATCAAATGACAAAAGCCCATTACAAAATTACTTAAACTTGAACTATTAAAATGAAAAATATAAAAATGTAAAAATAAATGTGATTCATAAATACTTTCAATAATATATAAAAGAAATAGAAAATCAGCAATGTTATATATTTTTTAGGTAAAACTTTCCAATAGGGTCTCATTAGTTATTGTTAGATAATGCATTACCTAACAATAAACAATATATTTGTTACAGTATTTTTTAAATGTTTCTTAACTTTAGTTAATAAAAATAAAGCTGTTCAATATTAGTTCATGTGAGCTGAGCTCCATTAAATAATATTAAAAGATACAACTTTAGATTTCAATAATGCATTAGTAAATGCTGGAATTAACATTGACTAATGATTAAAGATTAATGAATGCTTTAGAAGTATTTTTCATGTTTCATATTTTTTTTATTTCATGTTAACTAATGTTAAAGTCCCCCTGTGGTGAAAATCAAGCTTTTAATGTTGTTTATATGTCTATGTGGTGTTTTTAATTTGCTTTAAGACAATACATGTGCAAATTCATAAGTCAACACCATTGCGGAGTATTTTCTTCTTAAAACTAAAATGTTACCATTTTTTGCCATGTATAGGCTATATATATACACAGTATGTATAACATTAAACTATTACTATTATTTAAACACATCTATTTAAACATGGATATTAAAGTATTTTCATTCAGGTTTTCTAACCCACGCAAAAACATATGGATGGAAACCCAGCAAGTGACTTGAGTGGAGGCGGATTCTTTGTAAATACAGTGTTGCAGTTAAAGCAGTTTCTTTATGGGCTTAAAGAGATAAGAAAAGATAAAGAGCCTCTGGTTGGAAATTGCTGAGTGTGGGCAGGTTTAGAAAGCAGTGACTTTCCCTTACATGTTCCTATGTCTGCTTTGAACAGTGTGACCCAACCCTGCTGCCTGAACCAAACCATGTGATGCTCAACCACCTGTACGCACTTTCCATCAAGGTTCGGTAACACACTACACACACTTTAAAAAGACGCTCATAGAAGGAAATTATCTAATAATGTCCACACCCAAAAATGAACATTTTGCCAGTTAATCACCCTCATTTCGCTCAAATAATGTATGTTTTTCATCAGTGGGATGACAGTCCTGCTGTTTTCTATTCAATGAAAGGCTAACCGGCTCCAAAAATGACAAAAGCACCATAAAAGCATCATTCCTTTAATAGATGTGACTTGTGTACTATATATGTCTGAAAATAAACATGAGGGTGAATAATTGAGTATTTGAAAATTCTGTTATCATTTGCTCTCCCTCAAGTTGCTCATACAGGTTTGGAACAACACGAGGGTGAGTAAATGGTGACAGAATTTTCATTTTTAGGTAAACTATCCCTTTAAGCATTTCTATTTTTACTACTGGAGAGATGACCAGCATCTTTCACTTGATGTCACTGACGTGTCTTTACAGCAGAATTAAGTTGTTTATGCATTACTGAATCGTTATTTTCCTGTTTATCACTGTAAAGCTATGGAAGCTTGTTTCCACCACAGAATAAAAAATAAAAAAGGTAAATTTCGCAGATCGCAATTCTGACTTTTTATCTCAGTTGGGTATATAGTCACAATTGCGAGTTATAAAGTCCAATTCTAAAGAAAAAAAGACTTGACTGAGTTTATATAACACGCAATTGGGAGATATAAAGTCAGAATTGTAAGATGTAAACTCGAAATTGCGAGAAATAAACGTAACAATTCTGACCCTTTTTTTTCAGAGTTGGGTTTACATCTCGCAATTCTGACTTTATAACACCCAATTGGGAGATATAAAGTCAGAAAAGGTACAATTGCAAGTTTATTTCTCGCAATTGTAAGTTTATATACCGCGATTCTGACTTGATAATCTCAGAATTGTGAGATAAAAAGTCGCAGTTATCTTTTAAAATGTTTTATTCTGTGGCAGAAACAAGCTTCCATATAAAGCTGTTTGAAACAATCTGTATTGTATAAAGTGCTATATAAATAAAAGGGACTTGACATGTAAATGTGTTTGCTTTCCTCACACAGGATGGTGTAATGGTCCTTAGTGCAACACATCGCTACAAAAAGAAGTATGTGACCACACTGCTGTACAAGCCAATCTGATCTCAATCCAACCGTGGGACCAACACTATTCTCTCTGCCCGATACTGTATCATTTTACCCATCAAAGAAAGGGACCATACCTACCATTGTCCTACCGTGTTTCTTTTTGCACACATAATTTAATGTGTTTGGCAAATGTAAAGATATTTCTAATCAGGCTTGCAGATTTGTATAATTGTTTTGTGTGTGGCTTTTCAGTTTTTGACTCTAAAATACTGCTAGATTATTCGAAGGACATCTATGATGATCATCTTTGAGATCTTGATTCCAGGGATGTCACTAAAAGGTTTTTGATATTTAATATGAACATTCCCATCACGTTGCTTCAGAAATATCTGCGAATAAAATGAACCATAAAATAACTGTTCATGAATGGACCGTTGTGCTAATAAAATTACAATTAAACAATACAAAATAATTGCACACGAAGACATTATTTGTGTATCATTTAATTACATGGCACAATCACACCCTGAACTTTGAAATCAGTGTTGGATTAGCTTTGTTTTTTTTTTGTTTGTTTTTTTATTTATTTTTTATACATATTGGGCTTTAATATGAGAAGTATGTATAGTCTATATAATGGTATGATGCATTATGCTTTTCTTAATTCAAGATTTTCTTTCTGTTACATTTTGCTTAGAGGTAATTGAAGGTTTTCCTGCAGATTAAAAATGTTTTTGTGAACAAGTCAAAATCCCAACACAAGTTTCATGGCGACAGTGTTGGTCAGTGCTAAAGCATGATTAGGGTTGGCTGAGCATGTTGTGTGATGTGTGTGATGTGATGTTACCAGGCCAGCTAAGCTGAAATAATTGTGGTGTTTTTGTAGGATGTATAACATGGCTAAAATCTAAGGCTGAGGTTGTGTGATAGCATTAACTAATTGTAAACAATAGATAAATATGAAACAGTGTTAGTTTATATAATTGAGATTACTATTATATAGTTTTAACAATTTTGTATACGATGTTATGTTTATATTTTTATTTCCGTTAAAGTTTTGGTTGTTTTTGTCATTTTGTTGTTTTTTGTTTGTTTGTTTTTTTAAAAGAAAAGCCTATATATAATTTATTTCAGTTTTTGTTTCAGTTATATTAATACATCAAGTTAAACTAAATGAAAATGAAATCATGTATTTTATTATTATATTTTATTGTATACCAGTAAATGTTTATTTTAACGAAAACAATTGTTTATGGAGTTAGTTTTAGTTTCAGTTATAATAATAACCCTGCATGGAAGACTTATTTTCGGAACATATTATAAGCTTTCCCTTGTGGAAAAAAGTACAGTTCAGCATATGTAAAAAAAAAAAAAAAACCAAAAAAAGTGCTTATTACAGAAATAATATACTTCTAATGAATATATACTTACGGATGAGCTAAATGTAAATGTTTAAATTCATATTAAGTGCAATTTGTAAAAAAAAATGTTATGATCAATATGTTATGACAACATGTGTTTATGTTGCTTAAACTCATCAAAATAAGTAACTTTATACAAGATTCAACTCATTTTTTTAAAGTCGGTTTAATTAAATTTAAGTTGTAATGACTTTTAAGGCAGCAACATTTTTATTTATTTTTTTGAGTGAGTTTTTCTCCCATAACGCCTCCAATACTCATCTGCCCTCGAGTGCTTGCAGGTCAGCATCCAGAGAGATCAGCAGCTTTATCACTGCTCTTGTTGCATTCATGGTCACTCACAATCCTTAACGGCAACAAAATAGGCTGCCATCAGTGAAATATGCATTCATATATCCAATGCAACAATAACAACATTATTGTTATTTGGTAAAAAAAAAAAAAAAACGTTTGTGTGCTGACAGCTGTTTTGCATGTACTCAAGCGTTTCGCAACTTTTTCCAGGGCTTTATGAAATTCTCATACTTTTTTGAGAAAAATTAATTATTGTACCAGCTGTTCAAATTGCCAACACATGCTCATATTCCCAAAGAACAAAACACACACACACACACACTACATACGCAAGAGTAAATAAACACAATCAACTTTACAGCACAAAGCTGTAAAGATCTCAAAAACAAACTGTATGTTCGTTCTTTAGTGTGCGTGTGTTAATGCACATACTGTATATTAACATATCTCACATGTACACAATATTCACAAAGTTGGCTTATCAGTGAGCTCCGCCCGTCAAGGTTATAAGTTCTATAAATAATCAGCAACAAACACCTGTTCATATGGTCTTCACCATGCACACCTTTCTGTCTCTCGTGGTCCTTAGTGTGAGTCTGCCCGCCTGTGAGTATCCTTAAAATGTGATTTACTATTCAACTACTGTACAGGAGCTTATTGTTTTGATCATTTCTCTTATGCAAGGCAAATATTTAATAAAGATATATGATAAATAGATTTTTAATTATTTGAAAAATAGAATTTACTCAGTCGAATAACTGCATGGTCAGTCAAAATAAGTACAGCTCTTACCTTCAAAACGTATGATCAATAAGTTATGACAACATGTTTTTACATTGCTTTGGATCATCAAAATAAGTTAAGCAATTTTTTAAAGTTATACAAGATTCAACTCATTTATAAATTCAGTTTAATGTCATTTAAGTTGAAATTACTTAAACATCCAAGTTGACTGTACTTAAAAAATTAAGACGCCAACTTTTCTTTTTTACAGTAAATAAAAAGAGTGGTGTCACTAAGGTAGAATGTAATACTGACAGAAAACAAGATAGACACCAAGAGAGTGGTTATGAAATGTATTTCTAAAAATAATTATTTTAAAATACTTAAGAATGTAACTGGTTAAGAAACTAATTGATTAAATTGATTGTTACATTTGAGCATGTTACATTCCCTCTACAAAATCACCAGGAGACAGATTGCGGGATGTGAAGCAAAAACAACCCATATAAAATTGCTATACACATTTTATAAATATTTTTTAAGGCAGTATATAATGAACTGCCTGGTATATAAGGATATTATTAAATATATGATGATGATAAATGTATGCTATATGGTGCTTCTATTGAATACTGACGTCTTTGTAGGCTGAATGAATCAGGTAAAAATGTCCTCATATGGATAGTTTACCCAAAAAATTACATTTACTCTCCCTCATGTCATTCCAAACCTGTATGACATTTTTTCTTCTGTGACACACAAAACGTTGTTGAATCTTTTAAGGAATACCCTGGCCTTTATTTTCCATTCAATGACATTGAATGAGAACTGGGGCTGCCAAGCTCGAAAAATAATGCAAAAGAACTAACCATAGGCCTATCATAAAAATGCACGGTTCATATTCTCACGTGCTATATTCCACATCTTCTGAAGCCATATGATAGCTTTGTGTGAAAAGAAGACAAAGTAGAACGATGGATGATAATGATTAAGCAAAGCAGTCTGTTATTTTGATGCTAATCACAATGAAGCACTGATAAACTATCATTGTTTAACAGCGCTGGCGACTGTAGACTACCGTGCGCTGTGGCAGTTCAGGTCCATGATCATCTGCGCCATCCCCGATAGCTGGCCTGTGCTGGACTACGCAGACTACGGGTGCTACTGCGGCAAAGGAGGCTCGGGCAACCCGGTGGATGACCTGGACAGGTCAGAATCAGATTAAAACAAGTTTCCGAGACAGTCTGTCGCACTTCGGCCTGCTCAGACTGAAAAGTTTAATGAACAGTTTATAATTGCACATTTCCGAGAAATGCACTTTGCGCAAATTAAAGTCAGCGTGAAACCGTGGTTGCGATAATCTTTTCTTCTCTAATTTGCCACATATACGAGTGAGATGTCATGTCATGTGTGACAGGTTGTCCCGCCCTTACCTGTAAACAGGTCATCAGAGCTGCAATAGGGAGGGGAAGTTATTTTAGTCAAAGATGAATGCACATGAATAAACAACAAATAAGCACGAATAAATCATTTATAATAAATAGGCTACTGCATAGCCCATTCCATTAAAAAACTAACAAAAAAAACAAGAAATGTTCATTTTGATTTCAGGTTGATTTTATTTTAGCAGGCAGTAAAAATCAGTGCATTGCTAATTCTGTTGAGAGCATTTGATGACAATAATGTATTGCAGCTAAGCAATTTAAACATTACCTTGGAGCTTTTCGGAAAGTTTGAATTGGTATTACTCATCAACTTGGCTCATGAATATTAATTAGGTGATGTATTGTTTAAAATTCCCACAGCAGGCAAGTAGCAAATCTCTTAAAATACAATTATTAATCAAAAAGGAAGGGCAACTAACTTTATAAACATATGCACTGCATTCTCTATTCCTCTCTCTAGGTGCTGTCAGGTGCATGATCAGTGTTATTCGGACTCATGGCAGCATGATGACTGCTGGGGTATCTTAGACAACCCTTATACTGAAATATATTCATTCTCATGCGACAAACCATCAAAGACAATCCGCTGCAATGGTAAGCTAACAAAAATATGTTATAAAAGAACATTTTGCCAATGTTCCCATTGTGTTATGAAAACGTCATTTCTAGATGTTCTCAGTTTTTGCTTATGCGGATGTTAAAATTCCATTTTACAAACATGGGAATGTTCCTTTTGAATGTTCTCTGAACATTATGAAACAAGTAGCAACATTTAAAAATGTTAGATACTAAAATGTTTCATGAACGACGTAGTTTTACTTTATTTTATAAAAGACCAGATAAATCTGAACGTTACTGGAAGAATAGTTGTTCATAACTCTGAGAAAACCTTGCCAGAATGTTAGGGATGTTCTGAGAACGTTTCCTGTTAGCTGTAGGACTCAGTAGGACAAACTGTACTAAATAATTCTATCTGAAAGCTCTGTTAGTAACTGTTTTTCGTCTCTTGCAGCTGACAAAAATCGCCCCTGTGAGATGTTCATCTGTGAATGTGACAGAAAAGCAGCCGAATGCTTTGCACAAGCGGGTTACAACCAAGATTATGTCAACTATCCTAGTAAAAACTGTAAATGACTATCCTTAAAGTCTCATTAAACATAGGAATGGCATATCATGTAACAGTTTATTTTGTGTTCATGCTAATTGATTCACAAAGCAGAGAGATTATTTAATTGTATGTGAATATTCATGCAATTAATAATATTTACTATCATTTTCTTAATATTTTTGTCTGTTTTCCAGTAAAAATGCCACAGTTAGATATGAAGTGTTATATATTATTAAGAATTGTTTTTTAGAGGATATTATGTTCATAAGAATTCAATTTACTTTTCTTCCCATTGGCAGTTATTCTTGTTTATGAGGTTCATGACTAAAACAACTAAAAACAATTTGCCAATGAGGGATAAAAAACAAAACTTATATATTGTCTGAAATTAATTCATATAATCTTTTACAATTGCTTCTCAAGTAAATTTACCTAGTTACAAAAGTCAAAAATACTGATTAAGAAAATTAATTTTGCAAATAGGTCATAATATTATGACCTGTAATGAATTAAATAAAACATACTCCAAAAACAAACCAAATATTGTTTGGTTGTAATCCTGTATGGATACTAGTGGACTGTATCCACTGTATCCACTGGACTGTATATTTATTTAAAATAATAATATTTTACATTAGTATACACTGAAAAATAATTGCCTTCAGTCTTTCAAATAAAAACACCTTAACATCCTTAAATTCACTTGAGAAGCAAAATTTCCTTAGATATTAATAGTATAATAATAGATCATAATAAGCTCATAGAGAATTTATCTTAAAGTGATGTTTATTAATCTTACCCCATTGGTAATTTTTTGAGCACAAATCTAACAAAAATGGTCTGACGTTTGTGCTTAAATTGAGAAAATAAATTTAAGAATTTATTTTTATTAAAATTAAGAAAATAAATTAAACTATTTGCAGAAAACTTCAATTCAACTTTTAATTCAAGATGTACGTATCTTCTCATAAGTCTATTATCTACAATCCTGCACCTCCGATAAGGATGTTAAAATATTTTTACTGGAAAAGAGGCAAAAATGTTGTTCAAGGAACTGAAGAAAGGTTCTCTTAAGACATTTTGCTGTGTCTGAGGTTAGTTATTTATCAGTGGCTCTTGGGTTTGCTCTCACAGAAGTAAGGAAAAGAGAGCGTGCAGTCCGCATCATTCCATAGCCTCCGTCTCTCCAAAGTTGTCCGAGCGTGGAGCTGCCCACAGTCCTCACCATTCAAACGAACATCCCAGTCATCTGGTTGACCTTTATCCCAGTGGCTGAAATAGACATCAAGAGTTAGATTAAAGTGCCACTATTATGCTATTTTAAAGGTTCCCAATTTTGTTTTGGAGGTCTCCTAAAAACAGGTTAACATGCATTCAAAGTCAAAAAACACTTGAATATTCTCATAATATGCATTGCAGCATCACCTCTTTACTCGCAGTGTCTGAAATGGTTTGATAAAGGATTCGGTCTCTCTAAACCCCTCCTTCTCGAGAGTTTACTCTGCTCTGATTGGTCAGATGGCCCAGTTTGTTGTGATTGGTCTACCGTTTATAGCGTGTGACGGAAATAAAACACTCATTAGCATATCTGAATGTTAGCACTTGTATGCATAGTGATACGAATAATAACGGTGGCGTGAGTTTTACCATATCAATTCGAGCTCGAGTACCCGTCCTTTAGAAGTGCCTGCAAAGTGGGTTTGCCTTCACATCGCAAAAACTAAACAAAACACAGCATCTTCTCGACATGTCGACAACACAAACCAAACTCTTTCAGCCCTCAGCTACAACTACAGTGTTTGAGGGCGAGTCAAAGTAGACGTTCACGGCCAGCCAATGAAGACCTTCGGCTGGTATTATGCAAATTTATGGTTACATTTTATTTAGCCGAATATGTACTTATGTACTTACCAAAGAAAGTACTGGTAATATAATTACTTAACTATATGGGTTAAGGTTAGGTTCAGGGTTGGTACCTAGTTTTTAACTTGTAATTGCACAGTATGCACATGGGGAACAGGACTTGTTACAAACCCATAGGTTCGTGCAGGACATACGACTGGAATTACTGATGACTCATTTCAAGCCGTTCAACTGGTTCTTTCTTTTGGGAGACAAGAACTCCATACATTGGTCACATGTCAGTTTAAGGTCCATTTCTCACCATTAACTAAATATTAACTATGACTTTTGCATCAGTGAACTCCTACTTACTGCTATAGTAAGGTAGTTGTTAAGTTTAGGTATTGGGTAGGATTAAAGTATGTAGAATATGGCATTCAAATGTGCATTACAAGTACTAATAAACAGACAATATCCTAGTAATACGCATGCTAATAAGCAACTAGTTAATAGTGAAAATTGGACCCTAAACTAAAGTGCTACCGGTAATATCCAAAAAAGCATTAGTGCATTTACACTTTTCCCCCCATTGACCTTCTCTCATTATTTTATATTTATTCTTACTGTTCAGTAGAATTAAAGTCTGTTCCATCTACCCAGGACCATTTTTCCTTTTCTTTCTCAACAAGCCCAATCCAGTAGCTGTTAGACGTCTTCACGAATGAAGATAGGAAGTCCTGGTTTAAAAATAGACCAAACTCATATTTAACCTCACATAAGACTCAAAATAATTGTGATGCTGTGTGTGTTCTTGTCTTACAAGCTCAGCCAAGTCATTGACAACAACTAAGTGTGATCCTTTCTGGATACAGTTGTTCTCAGCAAGGTGCCAGTTTTTCTTTACAGAAGACTGAAAGTAGCATGAGTCTTTATAAAACACCCATTCTTCCTGGCAGGGACCTGTACAGTTAAACATGCATATAATAAAATCAATCAGAACTTTAATCAGGCAGGTTTCACTGCAAAGCCCAAAAATAAAGAGCATTTTGCTAAAGAGTAAAAGTCCACATAGAAAATCTGGGATTCATAATCTAATTAAACTCAGGAAATTACAGAATGTTTACAACATAAAAATAAAATAATAATAGAAATAGGATTACTTTACTGCTCTGTTTGTAGGTCACTAATAAAAGTAGTACATTTGTAACATTGACAGATATTCTTCCATTGAAGCTCAAGCTGATGAGAAAGCAAATACTAGGGATGCACAAAATATCAGCCACCATATCGGCATATACGTTCATTTTTATATTATCGTTAAATATATATTTAAGCCGATAAATAATAGATTCTTTCCTTCAGTTGAAACACTTCGGATGCGCACTGTTCAACATGATGGTTTTGAATTGCTTGAAATATGATTGGAATCACTTTGAAAGGGAACATATATTTAAGTGCAACGTGCAGCATAAGTCTGCAATATATGCTACATAAAATTATAATGAGAACATTCAAAGTATTCTGAATAGTGGTCTCTGACTTTTGGAGCCCACTGTCATGAGGAGCCTCACCTTGCACCGGGATCTCATTCTCAGGCATCAAAAGCTCAGAAAAATGAGCATTTTCTGGGTGGAAAAAATTTAATAAATTAATAATATAAAGAAAATTAAGTATAGTATTGTTAGTATAAGCATAAACCTTTATACTTTTTATTTATTTGATAAAATACATAAAAATGGTTCTTTATTTACCAAATTGCAGAGTTCCAGGGCCATTTTTAATGGAGGCAACGAGAGACTCCACAGCAAGTCTAACATTAGCGACCTCTTGGCTGACCTGAGAGACTTTTAAAAATCAAAATAAAAAAACAAAACAAAAAAAACATGCAGTGACATCCAATAGGTTTTGATATATTTGGCATAAACAAATTAGTGTGTGGAAGTAAAATGCTCACAACATACTTTTAATTCCTACAGCCAGTGTCAGTATAAACACATACAGGACGAGGACGCCATATATTATGTACATCTTTCTGTTTTGTCTACCTGTAGGAAAGAAGTAAAGTTATAACATAAGAATATGAAACACAGACTGAAAAACTACATTCTGAACAAATAAATGTTCTAAGAAGGTTTGCTAACGTTCCCATTAAGTTATGAAAATTTTATTTCTGAATGTTCTCAGAACGTTCAAAACATCCATTTTTAAATGTTTTTTTTTTTCTTGGTTATGTGAACGTTAGAGAAAACATTAAAGTTGTATTAATAACATTAATAGAATGTTCTATTTTATAATTTTGCAAATATGATGGGAACGTTACGTTTAAATGTTCTCTGAACCATACACATATAGTAAGTTAGCTTAAAGTCCAACTGAATGATTTAGAAGAACGTTCCATGAACGACGAATAAATAATGTTTTTGTGCTAACGTTATTAAAGACCACCCTAAACATAAATTCTATTGTTATTGGATGAATGTTTGTTCATAACTTTAAGAGAACCTTGCCAGAACGTTAGCCAAAGATCCGAGAAAGTTTCTTGTTAGCTGGGTTATCATGGAGTGTCAATATATTTATTTAGCAAATAAGGATTTACCATGGTATTTCACCCTCTTTTCTGGGTACTTGAAATGTTAGTCTTTCTTAGTAAGTTGGCGAGATAAGATTTGTTCTTAATTTTTAGTCAATATTTTCTACAAGGCACAAGTTACATACATTCCTTTCAAAAAACATCTTTCTCACCTGATACATGTATAAATTTCTGTCCAGTGTTTTTAATCTCTTCCTCAGGAGTGGTAAACCGGTCATATGATACAGATTCCATGTCTGAGGAATAAGGCAGGATGAAGGATGCATTTACAGCAAATAATTAAAATTTAAATGAAATGCATTTCTCTTATTTAATGCCTTTGGTCCCAGCATATAAATATTGGCATAAGTAAAGAGACTGAATGTACTAAACACAAGAGTTTCAAGGTCGTGCAATGAAACAGTTGAATATTAACCTCTTGACTGACAAACTGCACTTCATCCATCACAAACATGGAGAAAAACAGAATTAATGAAAGGACTTCTGTATTTCAGAGATTTATTATAAGTCAAAATACACAAAACCAAATAGAAAAGCCATCAAGCATATTCTTAAAAGACCAGGAAAACTGTAAAAACATTCTCATTGCCGACAAATTAGGATTTTACCATGAAGGTTCATACATTGAAGACACTAATGTGCTTTTATGTGAACATACAAAATAAAAAAGAAGTGTGAAATGCAGTGGATCTTACTGTTTAAAGTGAATGTTCCTGTCGAATCTCCCTCCTCTGCTGCGGTCAGTGTCCTGATGGCTGTTCTCTGTCATTCTGACCTTACGCAACGACTCCTCAACCATTTTCGAGAGCGGAATTGACAGTCCTAACATCCTGTTGGACTTTTTGTTACATTTGCATGTTTGAAATATGACAAAATATTGAGTTAAGAAACTCATCATAGAACTCGTCATATAAGAAATGTTCTTCTCTGACATAAATGTTATGCTTTGAATATAGTTGGATGCGTACACTATACCGTTTAAAAGATTGGGGTCAGCAAGTTGTTGTTTGTTTACGTTAAATTAATACTTTTATTCAGAAAGAATGCATTAAATTGATCAAAAGTGACAGTATCTTTACATTTATAATGTTACAAAATCGTTTGATCACTACAAAAATTGAAATAACCCATTAAACATGAAAGTATTATGCAATCATTTAAGACATTTCTTCTTATATAGAAGCTTTTTTATGGAAGCTTCTTTCCGCCACAGAATAAAACATTTTAAAAGATAATTGTGACTTTTTTTCTCACAATTGCGAGTTTACATCTCACAATTCTGACTTCATTTCTCATTAAGTTATTTCTTTATTTCTCATTTCAAATTCTGACTTCATAACGCGCAATTCTGACTTTATAACACGCAATTGCGACTTTATATCATGAAATTCTGAAAATTCAGAATTGTGAGATAAAAAGTTGCAATTACCTTTTACCTTTTTCTATTCTGAGGCGGAAACAAGCTTCAATACTTTTTGGCATTAAGGGTTCTTTAAAATTGAGTCAAAAACCCACCTTTTATTTCTATATTAAACTCCACTGAACCTTTTTGAGTAGACAGGCTTTGATTTATTGAAGTAGATTTTCCATTGTAAAGTTTTCACAAAATAAAAATCAGTTTATCCAGCTCACCACCAGAGGTCATCATCTCAATTCTACTCCTAGTTATGAATAATGACTTTCTTTGTCTTGCCTGTATTAGTTTTCCTGTTGACTACAGTTGACTTTGATTTATGATTGCTTATTAAATCTCTACAAACAGACCTTAATCCTGTGTCTTTGTCAGATACACGTTAAATATATATATATATATATATATATATATATATATATATATATATATATATATATATATACATATATATATATATATATATATAAAAAATAACAATTATAACTAGTAATTTTTCATAAATAAAAGAACTGGCGTCTCTATCATTGTGTTATTGTGTGAATTTAAGTTTTAATTTTTTTAAGTGGGATAATCATATTTACTAATATTCTAGGAAGCCTTTTGAACACTGGTTTAAAAAGTTGAATATAAATAAAGCAATACTGTTAATAATAATACCTTATTATGTATGTTTAATCAAATTATCTAGGTTCAGATGAAATTGTGCCAAAAATGAGTTGCCTAATTGGATGTGTTCATATAACAGGACTTTACACTGGAATACTATAAAACATCTGGATTATGCATAGCAAAAGTACAACATATTTGCACCAGTCAGGCAAGTACAGTTTTACAAACAAACAATAAGAGACCATGTACAATATCAGAAGGTGTGTGTCCAGAGCAGGATTTTAGGAACAGTCTAATGCAGCTGGCATAAGGGCAAAGTTTCCTACCACATGCCTTTCTCTAGTTTGCGTTCACAAATGAAATAGCGTTCGCTATAACAGTCAGTATCATGCAACACCTTGCGACGCACTGTGTCAGTTCCTTTTAAGTGGACGCAGGACTCCATTCCACCATGAGCAGGTTGATTTTCATCCCAGAAACTGAAAAGAACACAAACCACAAAGAATTCGGAAAATTACATACTGATCTTGTCATACAGTATGGCTGCTGTTTAATGAAATTAAAAAGCATTCACAGATAACATAAAACACGTTTAAAAAGTATGGAAGTCAATGCTCTTACTGTGGAGCTGAATGATAATCGTCTCCATTAGCCCAGGACCAATTGCCCAATTTGTCCCTCTTGAGGCCTATCCAGTAGTCAGTCTGTTTCTGGACAATTCTTGAAATGAACTCCTAAGAGCCAGCAATGTGCTTTAATTATACACCTTTGATTAATAGCTATGCTTTCAGAAATACACTACCATTCAAAAGTTGGTCGGTTTGACCATAAATATAGTAATATTGTAAAAAAAAATGTATTACATTTTAAAAGTAGTACATTATGTAACTTTTTTTGTTCAAAAATTTGTTAAATGTATATTATAAGCGAGTAGCTGACATCATGAATCAATCTTCCAAAGTGTGTTTTTGTCTTAATCTGAATCACTACGTTATGCCTATAATAAGCAGTTATATCCTATTTTAGACCAGGCGAGATGGCAACCGCTGTGGAGTATCCAACATTATAAAAAAATAAATAACATATTTTTAAGTACAATCAACTTGGATGTTTAAGTAATTTCAACATAAATAACATTATTAAAAAAAATTCTCAAAAAATTGGTTGAATCTTGAAAGTTAAATATTGCTTACTTTCTTTTAATGAGTCAATGCAAAGTTATATGTTGTCATAACTTATTGATCACATACATTTTTACAGTGTCTGTGTGACTCGTCATAGACATAAACAGAGTTAACAGAAAGTAGCTCCGGTTACAATATTCTTTCGCAGGACGCAGGCAGTTTTGTTTAACCACTAAAGCGTCAAAAGTTAGATGTACCTTTAAAATAAATGTTTACTATTTTCATATATTTTAAAATGTAATTTAATCCTGTGATGCAAAGCTGAATTTTCAGCATCATTACTCCAGTCTTCAGTGTCACATGATTCTTGTGTAAATAGATGTGTCAATCATTCTAATATGCTGATTCAGCTTCAAGAAACATTTCTAATTATTATCAATGTTGAAAACAATGCAGAAATTCATTGTAATATTATAAATATATTTACTGTCACATTTGATCAATACAATTACTTTAAAAATAAAAAAAAAATCATACTGACCCCAAACTTTTGAACGATAGTGTAAATGAAGATAAAAATATATACAGTACACCAACATGTCAGTATCCATGTCCTTACCAGCTCCTCCTCGCTGTTCACAACCATCAAGTGCGCCCCATTGTTACGGCAAAAAGACTGTGATACTTCCCACGTCCCATAAACATTCACTAACAAATAACAGGTGTTCTTATAGGAAACCCAACCATCCGAGCAGCGTCCTGTATATGACAGATCAAAACACACGACTATAGACAACACTTGCTTACCAATAATTATAAAAAGTATTAGAGCTATGTGATTTTACTGACATCCATTCATATCTTAGTTGTATTGCAATTTCTTTAAATGCAACATTTCTTACTGCTTTCACCTTTGTACTGGAACGGGATAGCCGTAACATCATCAGAAAGAAGACCTCTGGTCTGATATTCTTGTGGATTCTTCTTGACTTCAGCATGTTAAATTAAATTAAATTAAAAACAAGCCAGTTACACATCCGTTATTAACACATCAGAGACAATTGACATCATTATAAGTCTGACTTACAGTTGACACCTGTTACGATTCCTATTACCAAGAATGAAAGGATGAGGAGAACCGTGAACATGACACAAGCCACTTTGCCTGAACACAGAATGGGGGAAAAAAAAATAGTAAATAAATGCCAAAATTAAACAGTTTAGAACAGACTTTAAATTAGGGCATATCTTAAGCAAGCGCTATATATCAAATGAGCTGATGTAAAGCCTGCAAAACAGTTCCAGATACCACAATATTTACTTTAACTTGTCATTTAGTCACTTGTCACTAAATAATATCCAGCTTTGAAATGGCATTGAATGGTGTCCAAGTTTCAAAAATCTCATCCATCCATCATAAAAGTAATCCATACGACTTCAGTGGGTTAATAAATGCCTTCTGAAGTGAAGCAATGGGTTTTTGTCAGAAAAATATACGTATTTAAAACTTTATAAACTATAATCACTGGCGTCCAGCAATGTCCGTAAGCGAGTTCACGAGAGAGTCGAGTTCTGGCGGAAAGGTGACCTCTGACCCAACGTTTGACATAGGCCGTATCTCCTCTTTTCTTATATCGCAATTCTCTGACATTTTTCTTTAAAACTTTTGGTTTTAGACTTCTAATTTGTGACCGGTGTTTGGTTTTGCTTTATCCGCTTCCGCGTTCATCAATTCTACGCCTGCCTACGACTACATCATACATCAGTGCCAGGGATTATGGTTTATAAATATTGATATTTTTCTTATAAAAACCCATCACTTCACTTCAGAAGGCATTTATTAACCTACTGGAGTCATAAGGCTTATTTTTATGATGGATGGATGTGCTTTTTGGAGCTTCAAAAACTTGGGCACTATTCAATGTCTTTACAGAGCCAGGATATTATTTAGTATAACTCAGATTGTGTTTGGCTGAAATAAGAAAGTTATTTACACCTAGGATGGCTTGAGGGTGAGTAAATTATGGGATCATTTTAATTTTTGAGTGAACTATTCCTTTAAACTCAGCAGATTATTGCAGAATTGATTTTTTTTTTAGAAAGTTATAAAAGTTTATGTTTATTGTAACTGAGCTAAACAATTTGTTCTTTTACAAAATATATATTTTACAAAATAACTGGACTCTAAAATTGCTATGTCTAACCAATTTGTGTTCCAAATTTGAACTCGATATTAAGCCTGCAAAAAGGTAACGCAATGTCCAATTTCAAAAAGGTTTCCACAGGATGAGTTTTAAGTGTCTAAGCTATCAAATGTATTCAAATGGTATGTGATGGGGAACAAAGGCAATAGAAAAGTGAGCCAAGTGCCCCGATACCAGCTATACCAATGCACAGATGTCATTTCTTTTTCAGTTCATAGATAAGCCCTACCTGGATTGGATTTGAAACTAGTGCATGTGAGCAGCCAACACCCATAGCCACTGTCTCTGCTATAATAAGCTGCAATGATACTATATGACTTGCCTTGCTGGTAGAAGGGATCCTCCCTGTCAGGATTTCCCTCCACATCATCTGAGAGATTGTTAGCCTGCATTCCTTGAGGTCAGCCTATAGCCTGAATTTAAGGACAAAAGTGTAAATCAAGTGATTATCTGATGATAATGTAAGAAAATGCCACTTCACAACGTTCTCTGAAATACTGGTTCAATTAAATCCGTGCAACATTACATTTGATACAAAATATGTTAGTATACGCACAAACACATACACAATAAGAAAACACTCTGATGAAGTGCAGTCGATGAATCTTTAATGCGTAAATAATATTTAAGAAAATTTCAACTTACTGATCAACTTGTTTCCTTGCAAGACATACAGTTTTCCATGGCACAGCATGGAAAGTGAAGATTTTGTGGAATGGCCGTATGACGCCAGAGAGGCTGGTCTTTCCACCCGGCCAAACCAAAGCTCTGGGGTTTCTGCCAAGAACAGTGCATATGCCAGAAATGCGTCGCAAAGTAGCTATAAACTATAAATACAGTTGTGGTTAGTTAACTCTGCACGAGCTATATTCACATGCCTCTAAACTAAAATAAAGCAGTAGAATGACATAGGCTATTTTTGTGTTTCCAATGGTAATCTCATATGTTATTATTATTGCATGTTTAATGCATTACCAGTTACCACTGAATAGTCACTGTTGTTGATTCGTTTCAGCTAATTGAAAACAGGACGCGTGTGTCATGTGACAAGTAGGCCAAAGCAATACATCTTATGACATTTTAGCGCTATTATTTTGCTGCCTCGCAAAGTCAGGTTCTTTCAGTTTCTTTCAGGTTCTTTCAGTTTCCCTTTTTTACTTGACCAATGGCTTTCGAGAGTGCGGGTTGTGAAGACTTATTTAATTGGTTGGTCCCAGAGCTGTCGACTTGTCGCCATCTACTGACAAAAGATAGGTTACGTTTCCTCCCGTATTGCATCACAAATTAAAGTAAAAGAGGTTTCATATAAACGTTTACTTTTAAAGTGAATAGCCTATGGAGGATATTTGTGTTTTTTGTAAAATTTCCCTGAGACTATAATGATTATGGGAGTGTCCCAAGACACATTTGTTTTGGAAAGAACTCCCTACAAAGAAAAACTATGATATTTGTTCATGTTGTAGAAGCTGATGCTATGCTAAAATGTTTTTTTATTTGATGGTGATACAAAATCTTACGTTTATTTGATTTAATAAAGTTAATTGGAATTAAAAAAAACTTCAAATTGTGAATTATTTAAAATTGATGTTGAAATATATTTGAAAACTATATTCAAAAGTAAAAACTTAAAAGCAATGAAAACTCTACAGATGTTTACATTTTTCTGCAACTACCCCCCCCCCCCCCCCTCCGGCATTGTATCTTTTATGTACAATATGTTTAAATTAAATTCAATTAAATTAAATTAGGAATTAAAACCGTTCTTGGACATCCCTGACACTAGATGGCGGGCACGTCAATCTCCAGCACCAGCAGAGGCATTAATGCTCTTCTTCCGCCCCTGTTGTTCCAGTCTCCGCGAAAATGGCTACGTTCGGACGTTTATCCCAGAAGCTCCTCAAGTCCGCCTCGCTGACCCAAAGCCGTCAGCTCTCGGCTGTAGCAGCTCATGGCGAACAATCAGGTCAGTTACATCTCTAAACAGCTTAAAACAGACGTTGTAATAAAAAGACCAACCGTTACGAATAGCCGTAACTCTACCTTTTGACCTTGCGAATGTGACACGAATGGCTGTTTAATGTTGTGCTGTGGTTGGCATAGATGGTAGAGTAACATTTAGTCTTTTGTATAGTGAGTTAACGAAAACTGAATTAATTACGTCTTAATAACTACCTAGTTAAGTGAACTAAACGACTTGCCTGTCAGCCGGTTGATGTGTTATTATGGAAATGTCTGATACGTGTCAAACAGAATATGTCTTATTTCTCATATGTTCATGTAGCCAAGACCTGGAAAATCCTGACGTTTGTGGTGGCTCTGCCCGCAGTCGCGGTGTGTATGTTTAACATGTACCTCAGGTCCCAACACCACCACCACGAACAGCCGGAGTTCGTTCCCTACAGCCACCTGCGCATCCGCAGCAAGGTGAAAACACTCACTTTTCACAATAAAGAAACACCTTTATAGTCGTCTGTTGTGAGTTTATGCATTTTCATGCTGATTTATATGAAAAGAGTGTGCAGAAGTTCAGTGGAGTCTGGTCATGCACTTCAAGGCAGTTTTGTTTTGAAGTATTGCAAATACCCTATTTTTAATTTGGCTGGTTATTAATTGATTGATTATACATGAACATGAACACACTGCTGTTGGTCTCGAAAATCAATGTCATACAAGATCAATGGGTCGTGCAAATGATGTCTCCAAGAACAGGCAAACCATGAAATAAAGGTATTTGTCAGCTAAAGCTATGCATCATGTTTAAGCCAAGAAACATGATTTGATTTCTCTAGTAAATGTGAGTTGCTGGTTTATCCTGACATTGGAGCTGTTCATGAGACTTTAGAGGGCCTCCAGGAATGAGGCTGTGACATCACACACCATAACCATATGCAATGCATATACCAGTACAGAGAAATGCTGACATATTCCTGATAGGACTATAATATTATAGCTAAAAATATAACTCGATACTTTGATCATCTATATTACTCCATATAACAGAGCTTGAATGATTACCATTGGTATATATAGGCATATATATAGGTTAAAAGACATTTAAGGATTACAAAATGTTACGTCGTAATTTTGCTTGCTAGGTATACTGATATAACCAATGTAGTTTTGATCAGTATTGTACTTCAAGTAGTTTAATAGTGATGTACTTTTACTTGAGTACATTTCATGCAATTAAAACAATCTTTTTTGAAGCACCAAGTTACTTTCTAAAAGTGTTTTACTCTATTTTGATCACTACTTTAGACATCAGTGTTTGTATATGAACTATAGTATAAACGTATATTTTTTATTTACTTCTGTGAAAATGTTTTAATTATTGTAACAGCATTATTGATACTGTGAGGCTGTTCTGCTCTCTCGTGTTCAATGACAGCGCCAATGCAGATCTCAGAGTTTCGCTGTTATTGTTCTTGTCAGGTTTAGTAGACAGAGCTGAATCGTTGTCATTTTGGAATAAGATTGCGTGGGTATTTGAATCGAGAATGCGATCTATTAATGCTTAATCATGCTATAGTAATACATTTTCTTTTTATATTTATAATTTAAATGACAAAATAAACGTATTGAATGGGAAAAGGTAATCCCATGCTATTTTTACTAATAAAAAAAGTAATTTACCAACATATTTTTAATAAAACATTTGACAAAATAAAAAAAATGCCACATGGTGACTTATGTGAATGTATCTGTGTAGTTATTTATACATTTTATAATTTTGTTATTCAAGCAATAGACTTCACATCTATGCCTCTCTTCTCTCATTTGCATTAGCGTTTCCCATGGGGTGACGGCACCAAGTCGCTCTTCCACAACCCCCACCTCAACGCCCTCCCCGACGGCTATGAGCATCATGATGAGTGAAGGGTGTTAGGAGCTCTCCCAGAACTCCCCTACAGGGACCAGAGGGCCCCCTCTCTATCCCCTCTCTCATCCCTGGCCATCTGACCAGGCCTGGATCACTCCTCAGTTTCTTTCAGTTTACATAACGTCTGTCCAGTTTGTTGATCTTACCTCTGTGCTTTCCACACCTAGTGGAAGTACCGTATGGAAACAGTTTCATTTACTCAAGGACCATTGCATCACATTGTCAGCTTAAACTGAAAAATAAAAATATATTAATTAAATGATAAACTGTCTGAAGTTTCATTTAAGGAAGTGGTTGAAGTTTTTAAATCCTAGGGTGCTTTATTTGTGTGTTAATGCTACATGTAGGCCTGGTTTCACAGACAGGGCTTAGATTAAGGCATGATTAGGCCTTAGCCATTTAATTAGGACATTTCAGTAGCCTTTATTAACATGTCATAGAAGAAAAACATTGCTGGTGTGGATTATGAGACAAAACAATGACACTGACATTTAACATAAGATCTTCAGTTAAACAGCTCAACCATGCACTAATCTGTGAAACCAGGGAGTTTAGGAAAAGGTTAAAAGCTTGTTTAGGTTGTATTTACAGAACATTTGACTTTTATAATATATAAATAAAATCTATAAAATGTGTATATGATGCCTCGCCCAGAAAACGCTAAAGTGGAGAAAGTTTGTCCCTCCGAGCTCGCCGTACTGTCAAGACACTCTCACATGACTTTGACTCTTGTGACACACATTCCTTCTCAAATTCGAAATATAATGGATTAATGAAACATGAGATCGTATTTCCTATTTATACTGAATATTTTACTGACATTTGGTTTGTCGTGAGGTTGTTTTCAGCATTTTCTAAGCGAAAATTAGTCATTAAGGGATCGCGAGTGAAGTTTATTGACATGAGTGAAGTTTATCAGCTCTTCATTCAACCCGCCGATGGTGAGTCAGAATCTAGTGTTTGTATCGGTTCTTGTTGTTCGGACAATGAACATTGAGGACCGACTTTTTCGTCGTCTCATTTGCGTGTTCAGACAGTACATGCAACGCACATTGTCTTACTTATGATAAAAATGACTAACGTTAAATGCCTATCAACTTTTTAAATACATTTTCCCATTAAAACGGATAATTTTTCAGCAGCACTGGACACCACTAGTGCAAAACCTTATGATCACTATCCAGCATGATTTGAGAATGTTCCAAATAATTTACTCAATTAAAAAAAATAGAAATTAACTCGAAAAAAATACATGTGCAAGTAAACATTTCCCACGTTATACAGAAGGATTTAAAGTTTACTTGAAATATTCCTCTATATTTCTTATGTTATACTCTTGACGCTTGAGTGCAGCAATAAATGCTTTATTTGACTGTATTTGCAGCTAATATTAAACTAAAAAAATTGTACGCATTACGCAAAAATTATAAGGCATTAGGAGAAATCAGAGGTTAAAGTGAAAGCTTTGTCTATTAAAGGGATAGTTCACTCAAAAATGAAACTTCTCATTTATCTCTTCATAATTTACTCACCCTCAAGTTGTTCCAAACCTGTATGAATTTCGTACTTATGCTAAACACAAAAGAAGATATTTGAAGAATGTCAGTATCCAAACAGTTGATGACTTCCATAGTATTTTTTTCCATACTATGGAAGTCAATGGGGCCTTGGGCCTGTTTGGTTGCCCATATTTTTTAAAAAAATATCTTCTTTTGTGTTTAGAACAAGTTTGGAACCACATGAGGTGAGTAAATGATGACCGAATTTTCATTTTTGGGTGAACGATCCCTTTAAACACCTTGTTTTAATGACCTGCAAAAGTGTACCATGTACTTAGGAGGTCTAAACGAAATTGTAAAGAACAAACTTAATGTCTGCATTGAAAATGTAAAGTTGAAGAACATTTTACAGTTAGTAGTAGTACTCAAGTAGTAGTACAAATCGTTCAAATGAATTGATAGCCACATCATGATGTTCAATTTGTTCATCTATATTTGTATTTTAATCATTAAATCCTAAATGTTTATGACCAAGTTTAAATGAAAAATGTCCCATATTTTTCATGTGGTCTCTGACCAATCGAAGTTTATGCTATGCTTAAGTTTTCCATGCATATTACTTTCCCCATACATTCTCCCTTACAAACATAGTTAATCATAGTTTGTGATGTAGGAAAGTTAACCAGATTACTGCTCTCTCAACAGATCACCAATGGCCGAGACAGCTGCTTTGACTGATTCCAGACGGTGAGAATAATATTCAGTTTATTAGCAGTGTTGGGGGTAAAAAGTAATGCACGTTGCATTATGTAATCAGATTACTTTTTGATGTAACAAGTAACACATTTCAGTACAAAAAAGAAAAAGTAATGCAAAAGTAACATAATTAATATATTAACTTTTTTATATTGTTTATTATTGTGTACTTTCTTTTGTTACAGGCTTTCTTTAAACAAAGTGATATTTTGTGCCCCGTATATAAAACACAGCTGCTTAAACTTTCATTAGAAATGCATTCCTTACAATGAACAGAAACAGAAAGTTCATTGTCCAATGTATTATACGTGTTTGGGGATATTATCATCCTATACATGAATGGAAAACAGTTTGCTATCAATTTCTTGAAGTTTTGTCAGTAATACTGGAAGGCAAGGAGTTTGGTTTACAGGCTAACTTTACCATGCATGTTTGGTTATATTTCTAGATGCGGTTTCTTCTTCCTGTATGATAGTTCAGAGGTGCAAGAGGAGGGTGATCTGACTAGAGATGGGATATACTACTTCTATCCTGAGGATGTAAGCCATAAATTGTAGTCGGTTACTGATTCTAAATTACATGACAAATATTGTAGTTTGTAACAATCCATTACATTAAACATTTAAGGTAATATAATCTGACTACTTGTGGATTACTTTTAGATTACCTTTGACCTAACTTGTTTATCTCATTGATTTGAATAGAATAATCTTGCACCATATTGATATAAGAATTCAAAGAGAAAGAAAATATATTACATTTCTTTATCAACAACATGAAGATCATTAAATATTACGTCAGGGTTTCCAAGATTGCGGTTCGTGAGTCTAATGAAAAGTAATTCAATCATAAACATGTACAATTATTATTAAATTATTATTTTATTAAATAAAAACAATCAAAATAAAACACTTACTAAAAATATATATTTTATTTGTTTACCTGTATGTCATGTGAACATTAACCCAACATCAAAGAACTATGAACTTAATTGTATTATTATTATTATTATTATTATTATTATTATTGTCTCAATTTTATTATCTCAGGGCCTCGCTTCAAGTAAATATATTAAGTTAAAGAAGTTCAGGTGACCCAAAAAGTTGGGGAATCCCTGCATTGCATGTCAATTTGAAATGATGCGAGTTTGTACATTTTTATGTGTTTGAAAGACAAAAGCCTTTTAGATACAGTAATACATGTTTAAATGACTTACTGGGTAATCATTATTCCTGTGTTTGTCATGAATTGATAAAACACTTTGTAAAAGTGAAATGTTTTATGTAAACCCGTTGATCAAATGTTGTCTGGATCTCAGTTTTCAGTGATAGGCACATATAATGGCTGGTTTGTGTGTGAAATTGCACAAACCTGGATGACCTTCTGACCGTATATAAGCAGTAGGCTCTTTTAGAAAGGAAAATGTAACAGATAAAAAGTATCTTTGGGAGATACTTTGAATAATGAATAATTGACTGCCATTGTGAGAAAAACATGTAATCGAGTATTTTAATGCGTAATATAATATAATTGCAAGTACTTCATAATACTTTCTGCTATCGAGGCATTGCATGCATGACAGTATGTGTGCTGTTACAGACACCAATAGACCAACAAGAGCTGCTTTGTGGACAGCTGGCTGGTGTGTGTCGTTGTGTGTCTGAACTGTCCTCATCTCCCGTACGTCTGCTCCGCCTGCGCAAAAGCAAGTATGCAGTCCGCATGAAGGATAACTTTATTTGGGTAAGAGAAAATTGTAGCTTTGAGTAATGACATGGCGCTTTGGTGCTTACTACATCCTAACTGAAATAAAACCAAGGTTTTCGAACAAAGTCTTGGTTTGACTGACTTGTGTGCTTTTTTTGTGTGTGGTTTTACAACTCTTTTGAACGGGATCTTTCTCTGGTTTCCAGGCATTAAGCTGTGTGGTAGACATTCCTGATGTCAGTGTGTGTGACTTCCTAGATCAGCTTATTGCCCTCTTCTGTTTCTACAATGGACCAGTGCGTCAAAGCTACCAGGTGCATCCTCACAGCCTACAGTATTCTCTTCATGGATTATGATTTAAAGAGGACATAGGATGCTTTTTTTTTTATTTTGTGTTCTAAAAAAGGTTAACAGGCTTTAATGTTAAAGAAACGCATCATTTTTCACATAATGTACATTATTGCAGCACCTATATTCCCAGTCTGTCTGAAACGCTCAGATTGAGCTCCAGTTTCTATAAAGCCCCTCCTTCTGAAAAGCCCAGAATGCTCTGATTGGTCAGCTAACCCAGTGCTTTGTGATTGGCTAAAAAACTCAAGTGCGTATCGGAAACGCAACGCCACTTACCATAATCGCGAGTTTCAGCTTCCGAGGCTTCAAAAGCAATTGTAAATGCAAACTGTTATTAATGTTGTCAGATTTGCTATATCAGTTTGAGCCCAAGTTAGATTCTGAAAATTATCAAGGAGATCGATTAGAATGACTTTGGCAGAACCTTTCGTATTGTTAAACACAGCGTCTCCAAAACATGGCCTCAACACTTCACTGAAGCCTCACCTTCTTCTTTGCGTATGCCTTTGGGTGGGCATTATGCTAATATTTCAAATTGTGATGCAGATTTTTGTGGAAGTAATATCTGGACTTCGACCGAGGCGTTTTAGGCAGGTCTGAAACCGTGTTCTCTGATAGATTGAATAAATCCCTTCGTGGGAGACTATGAGCTTTGTGATAGATCTTATACATGCACACACAGATACATTACACACTAAAGGAAAAGGTAAACATTAAAAAAGCATAAAATGACCTCTTTAAAATGTATATATGTGTTTAACATATACCTTGGGGTCATTAATACCTTTAATCAGCAAGGATGCATTAAAATGATCAAATTTGACAGTAAAGATTTCTATTTCAAATAAATGCTGTTCTTTTAAACTCATCAAGTAATCCTAAAATTCATCAAGTAATCCTATAAAAAACTGAATCATGGTTTCCATATTAAGCAACACAACTGTTGTCAACATTGATGATGATAATGTTTCTTTAGCAGCAATTCAGAATATCACAATGATTTCTGAAGGATCATGTGACTGAATTGAAGACTCAGCTTTGCATCACATGAATAAATTACATTCTAAAATATAGTAGAATAGAAAAACAGTTATTTTAAATTGTAAATGTGACGGTTTTTCCTGTATTTTTAATCAAACAATGCAGCCTTGCTGAGCAAAAAGACATTGAAAAAATCTTACCAACTCCAAACTTTTGAACGTACTGTACGTTTTTTTTTTTTCATAAATGAATACATAATTCCACATATGTTGTGTTTTGCCTGACAGCTGTACAGTCAGGAGGAGTTGGCTCTGCGATGGGCAAGATATCTCTGTCACCTGCAGGGCGGCTCCACTGAGCTGCACAACATCTTCAGCTGCCTGAGGACGATTGACTCCACACACGTAAGAACCCGCTCTTCTCGTCATGTTAACAGTGTGCCACAAAACATTTAAGGTTGAACATGATTCATGCAGTCAGTACTGCAACAGCAAGCTGTGAATTAAGCGCTCTATGGGAATGGAATACTTGCACTGAGCTTGTAGTTTCCAGTTATTTATGATTTTAATGTGCTGTAGTCACCTAGTTTACTGAACGCCACTTAAAATGAGTGTCCACAGAAAGATAAGAAAACCGGAACATTTTCAGAGACGGGAGAAGAGATATTCGGATCATTGCATTGCATTGCCTCAATGAAACATGAAGTTTTAATCCAACTCAAGCAGATCTGAGAAAGCAGTGGCTGGTAAACATACAAGATTATTTCACCACTAGGTATCAGTGCTCTAAAATAGTCACTGTGTTGTAAAGCACTAGCTTCCCCAGAATATCATGCACTTTCTCAACCGATCCTAAACTAACCGATTTGTTCTCTTTCTTTGGCTCATGGTTTCTGCAACCTTGGTGCATTATTTGTAATGAATATATTTATTTGTTTAAGCAGCTGGTTTGCCTCCTCCAATCAGTTCAACAGCAAGTCCCAAAAGGCCAAACTTTCAACTGCCCAACTTTTTCATTTTAGACACTTAGCTTGTGTTATGTTCTTGCTCCGTCCATGGCATGCGATAAATGCACATTCTTGACCCATTTCAGGAGCAGCCAATATTACACATTCAAATCAATCAAAGCTATAAAATAAGTATTTTCATATTCACAAGTAAATGTGGAGATACATAAGCATGATACATAAAACTCTACATTAAATTATTTCGGCTTACATTGACTAAAGTGCACAAGACTAAAATTATAAGTAATATATCAATAAAAGTGATAAAAATAAAAGGAAAACAGCCACTATTTAATAGGCCTGAAAAAGGCCAATTAATAAAAATGTACAAATATTTACAGAAACAATTCATTAGGTTTAAAATTTAAAATAATTTGTAAGTGCGAATAACATGAGTCAGTGTTTTAATCACCTGACAGCACTAAAAAGTATTAATAATCTGCGTTCTTGTCTGTATGTACTGTAGGTGCGTTGAATGCTGTTACCGGAAATTCATGAGCCGTGAAAAGTTGAACATGGAAGTAGTTGTGCAACTAAGTAGTCTTAATTTTTCTGGACACGAATACTCTCATATGTGAAGCACCTGGCTTTATATAGTTATGTTCATTGTGAAAAAATGTCCTCGGTCTATATACCCTAACTGGTCACTCCTCCTCGCCCCTGCATCAGATTGATCCTCTGCTGTTGCTGAAGGCTGCCCTCATTCTACAGGCTTGTCAGCGATGTCCTCTGGTGCTGGCTGGTTGTATCCTCTACAGGGGCAGGTGAGCTTTCACCGCTGAACAAATTTTGTTTGCTATAATCCATGTTTATTATAAATATTGATCTTTGCATCTGTAACTGGCTAAAGCAATTAAGGGTGTGTTCACACTTCTAGTTCAGTTCTCTTGGTTCTTTTGGTCTGGACCAAAAAAAGAAAATGACACATTTAGTCCTAATTTAGCCCTTAACACCAAACCTGATTATACAAAACAAAAAACAGCTTTTATGTATACATGTATATTGCGACAAAACTAACCGAACATCCAAAACCATGCTGTGTGCTGGAATAAACCCACATGTTGCATGTGCGTACATATGATGGTATTTTTACCAGCTGAGAACTCTCAAAGAGCTTATAACAGTGGCAGAAGGTCCTCTGTTGCACACAATGATCTGCTGCAAGGAGACGACGGTTTGATGTCTGCACTAAACTGCAATGGGTAACATAACTCCTAAAATGAGAAGAACCAGATATGCTTGAGCATTCTGTCCTTTTTAGGATCACATTTTGTCCTGTTTTTGATTCGTTTAGATGTCTTTGGTCCGTGTTGCGTTCATATTTCAGTTAAACTGCACCAGAGTTTATTTCAAATCAGATTAAGACCCCCTGAAAATGTCTCGGTTCGCTTGCTTGGTGCACCAAGGGGTGGGTGATATGACCAAAATCTTATATCACATTATGAGTTCACATTATATTATATAGCATTATATTATCACGCGTCTCAGACAGAGCTAAGAAATGGGCACATTTAAGGAAATGAGTTTTCTTTAGCTGCTTGTTGCGCTTCAGTGGTTTGAAATCACTTGTTTTTAAAAAACAAGCATGCAAATGATAAGCTTCCGTGAGTGCAACCACGATAGTCCAAACTCCCTATCGGTTAATCATACCGGTGATACCCCTATTTCGATTAACAGCGTTTACACTTAAACAATGAACCGCTCCAACAGAGCAATCACACCAGAGTTTGTTTTAATCGAATGAAACTTGCCAAGTGTGAAAACACACAAACAGAGTGACTTGTCTGTGTTGTACAGGGTGGTGAGTACTCAGATGCCTCCTGCGCTGACAGTGAAGGTGATGGTGTACGAGACGCAAACTTACAGCCAGGTAGAATCAAGTTCATAGTGATTCCTGATATTGCATTATGCACAACATATGCACAATCTTATATCGTTGAGTTTCTCCTTATATCTCAATAAAGGATTACCGGGTGACGGCCAATGGCCTGAGTTCTTCTTTGGGTTCACCGCCCTCGTTCACAGTCACCACACAGGTGTTCCTGACACCCACTGAACTGCACATGCTCCGCCGCCCCCCGGTGGATAGAGCATGCAGGTACAACTCCAAAAAGTATTCATAACTATATTCTTACATTTTCTATACATTATCAATACACCAGGGTAAGAAATTATTGTGGGCTTGTGGCAAAAAAACACCCTGAAATGAACAAAAATGCTCCTCAAATTCAAGATATGGGTGTAAAAAAATTCCTGCACAATGAAGCTAAATCTATTACGGCTGTCGCAATTAAAGTTAAAATGAATAAAAAGTGTTTATTGCGCCATTACATTTAGATTTCCTCACGTAGCATCAGAATTTGTTTTCAGATTTTGCAGAGTTAAGCATTACAACCAATGCTCACATAACCACACTTTACTGTTGAACTTATGAATTCAATGGCCAATCAGAGGTAACATTATTTATGTCTTTACTCACACTTTTGATCAATTTGATGCATCCTTGCTGAATAAAAGTTATACATTTTTGTAAATAAAATCTTACTGAACCCAAACTTTTGGACGGTTGTGTAATTACATAATACATATTGGTTGATTTATATATATATATATATACTCTCATTCTTAGGACTCACTGCAATCAACCTCCCTGCCAACCCCCCAAGCCCCGCCTGTTGTCTCGCACTTTATCCGACACCCCAACCACAGATACTGACTCAAGCTTAGACCTCACACAATGTCCCCCGACATCCTATCAGACGATGCCGTCGTCTCCTCGCTCCTCCCTCTCCGATGAAGCGTGTTTCAGCTCCTCTCCCTCACGGGTTAACACTCCCCTTCACTCCAATCTCATGAACCAATCAGAGTATTTCACTCCTGAGTCACATGACCACCACGTATCTAATGGAACTAACTCGTGTGCAGTAAAAGAAGACATTTTGACAAGAAGTCTGACAGGCCTGAACATAAAGAAGGATATAGATGCAAACTCTGGGTCAGAAACCAGAAGCGAAGGTGTAAATTCAGATCAGGACATTCAGAGTGAAGAAATAAAAGCCCTCACTAATGGGTATCAGCAGTCAAACTGTCTTGAGAACCACTTGGACGCCTCTGACCATGACAACCACATTCAAAGTGAAGAAGATAAACTGGATGCTAACAATCATGTGACTAATAAGAATGGCAAATTCCAAGGAGAAACAGAGGAAGAGACAAGAACAAAAAGCAAGCAAGTCGAAGGGAGACTCAAGGAGAAATTTGAACCCACAAACGCACCTCCACCTCATGAACCACTAGTAGACAGCTCTCTAGTGCCCTCAGTATTATACCAGCATAGAGTCAATGGGCTGGTCCTGGCCCTGCTGGTGGAGCCCGAGTTCAACACAGACCCTAGAGCCAGAGAGGAAGTGGTGAGAAGCATGTGTGTGTGTCTACCTGAAATATTTTATACATATTAACTTAATGAACTGTGCTGAATGTTAACCCTCTCTCTCTCTCTCTCTCTCTCTCTCTCTCTCTCTCTCTCTCTCTCTCTCTCAAAATATATATATATATATATATATATATATATATATATATAAAATGTATATATGTATGTACACACATATATATTTTGGGGTCAGTATCGAAACAGTAAGGATTTTACTATTGTTACAAAAAAATCAATTTTTAAATAAATGCTGTTCTTTTGAACTTTCTATTCATCAAATAATCCTCAAAAAACTATAAAAACATTGATAATAAAAAATGCTTTGAGCAGCAAATCAGCATATTAGAATGATTTCTGAGGGATCATGTGTCACTGAATTTTCAGCATCATTACATCAGCTTTGATCACAGGAATAAATTACATTTTAAAATAGATTAAAATACAAAGCAGCCATTTTAAATTGTAATAATGTCTGGTTTTACTGTATTTTTCATCAAATAAATGCAGCCTTGGTGAGCAGAAGAGTTTTTTTTTTTTATCTTACCAACCTTAAACTTTGTAATGGTAGTGGATTACTCAAGAAATTCTTGTATCACTCAGTTTTGGTATAACATTACAATTTTTAAAAACTATGATTTTTTTATTGCATTATTACATCACATGAATGCTCAATAAACATAATTAATACGGATGCTCAAATAAGTGCAGCCTTGGTGAGTGATGCATGAGACTCAAAAACATTAAAATAATGTTACTGACCCCAAACTTTTCAATGTGTATAGCTGTGTTTTCCGTTATAAAAGTGTTGTCTATTGTTATTGCAGCATCACAGCAGCTTGGCATCACTGAATGGGCTTGAGGCTCACCTGAGGAACACCTCACCAGGGACCCCTGGCCCACCGGGGCCCTACACCTTTGCCCACTATGACTGCATTCAAAACACACTCACTAGTAAGTCCTGTCTCATATATAAACATCCACACACAAAAAAAAAACAGTATCCTAAATTAAATTGAATTGTGTCAAACTTACTGAGGATCTTCACCAAATCAGTCTAAATGTTGACAAATATTTAACTATTTCAGGAACATGCATAAAATACACAGTGACTTTTATATTGTTCTGTAGCTAATGTATGTGTGCGCTCTGCTGGACCCCAGGATCGTGCCTTTGTGAGGGCCACTGCACTTCTCCATTCACATTTCTCACACTTAGACACACTACAGGAGGCCATTGTCAGGTTAGAGTTTGTTTGAATGCCTGTTTGGTCATTTCCGTCATACAATGTGTTTTCTCTGAATAATTATGTGTATGTAATCATCACTGTATGCTAGAAGTTCAAACATGAGTGTTAAAAATAGTTGTACGCACATTTCAGCTATGTAAACACTGCTTGTGTCCTGAATCACAGGAACGCAGGCGCGGCAGTGTATGGAACCCGTAACACCGCCCAGGAGACGTATTTTCTCCAGCAGGGAACACCTATCAGAAACTCTGGAAGTCCTGATCCTCAGGATAGTGCCTTCTCACTACCCAGAAAAGCCCGTCAGCGGCTCCTTAAACATGGGGTTAACTTGCTTTAAATTTGAACTCCTCTTTGATATCTTTTATTATGTTATAGATATCCACCATATTTATACTATATACAGTATGTCTCTCTTATACTGCTCAGAATGTAATGAATGCTTTTTATATAATAGGCTGCTGTTTGTTCATTTCATTATAAAAAGTAGTGGATGAAACTGTAAAATGCAAAAGTATTTGGGACAAAAGTATAGAGGAAGTGTCTCCCTCCTGAGAGACTGGTTCTGCTGTAACCCTTTGCTGTTTAGAGAACTGAGTCCGGTTTAAACTGTGGCTGTGACCATTCAGTGTTACAGTTAAAGCTAGATGTGTACAGTTGTTCAAACTTTCACCTTTTTAAATGGAAGCCAATTATGCTTGAGTGTTAATAAATGTCCTTTAGCACACTTGTTTGAGATTGTCGGGATGGTTTATATATTGCAGAAATATGTTTACAGCTGTTGAAACGTAACACTTTTTTAACCTTTTATTCAGCAAGGACACATTAAATTAATCAATAGTGACTGTAAAGACAATGTTACAAAAGCTTACTATTTCTAAGAAATGCTGTTAATTGATTTGACCTTTTATTGATAAAAGAATCTTGTTTCCATAAAAAAATGAAGCAGCACAACTGTTTTAATATTGATAATAAGAAATGTGTCTTGAGCAGCAAATCATCATATCAGAATGATTTCTGAAGGATCATGTGGCATGAAGACTGGAGTAATGATGATGAAAATTAGAGATGAATTACGTTTAAAAATATAACTGATAAATAGAGAATTATATTTCACAATATTACTGTTTTTACCATATTAAATCAAATAAATTCTGTAGTGTAGCCTTTATATTAGAGTGTATTAGAGTATTTGCAAACACTTTTCAGGCCAAAATATTTCACAAAAAATAGTTTTAGTTTTAAATAGTTTTAAAAACATGTAGACGCTTGGGTGCCGAATGTTACTGGGTTGTTGTGATGAACTACACCTGTGGTAAACACCTGATAAAACACCTGTGTGAACTTGAGAACTGAGTTTGTATACATTCAGTAAACGTAACCTTTAAACTGTAGCATACCTGGTAAAAAGTAACTTCAAATGTGAAGTTAATTCAGAGAAAGGCAATTTGGTTTGATTGTTTGTTATCTGTGCAATTAAATTTGGCTATCAGTATGAATAATTACAAGGTGTAGCTTAAGTGTCCAAATACTACTTAGGGCCAGTGTACGTGCATCCAGATGAATGGTTTCTATAGCATCAGGAGAGCTCCAGATTACCTCTCTGTCGGCTGTGGAGCTATTGTCAGGGTAGTGCACTTTGGGGAAAGTTTTATGCTTCCCTCGGTCCAAAGTTGTTTCTCTTGCAAATGAGCAGCTCGTTGGTGATGGTGCAGATGTTCTGTAATGATGGTCATTAGTAGTGAGAATAAGAATGGACTGAACTGGCAGGGCTCTAGGCGCCTCATTATGCAGACACATTTAAAAGGTCGATGGGGGTGCGAATGGCTGCTTAAGGGTCCCGAACAAAACCAGGGGGAGGAGAGTCAGAAGAAGCCAGAATTCAAATTCCACAGAAGAAACTGAGCTTATTGTCAGAGCCGGAGGATTCACCCTCTTTAGTCGTATCGTGGAGAGCACGAGACGAGCATCACCGGAGAGCAATACTATAGGTGGATACTTGAGATGGCCACGGTTACGCGCACACGGGTTTCACTGCTGGTCCTCGCGTTCATGGCTATTACTATAGGAGTACAGTGCAGATCGCTTCGTTCACAGCTTCGCAAGGTGACATCGTTTCAAGGAGAGCGTAAAATCCGTATTGGACACGTCCAGAGACGGAGCCGTCGCGAACCGGGATCCGAGCACGACCAGTGTGCCCTCCTGAGCGCACCGTGGACGGAGAGCACCAGTTCGCTTGGGGACTGGGGTCAGATATACCGTCTGAAGATATTATCGACGATGAGTGAAGGTCCACGTCGTGCTGTTTTTCCAGAACAAGCCCTCTTCAGATTCGTTAGACGGGTGTATCGCTGTTGTCAAGTGGGGTACCACTGTGGAAGTGTCAAGGGAATACAAGGCGGAAAAATTGGGGGTAAGTAGTTCGATACCTTGCTGAGAAACTGATGCGCAACATGGGATGCTGGTGTCCCCTCTCCACTAGGCTTAAGGCCCCGATCTCACGTAATCCTCGATTAGATAAAGCGTCACCACCTAGGCCTACTTTTTTGATGGTGAGCAGTAAATTAAAGGTAATAAAGTCTCAAAGCATCTAAATTAAGTTTAGAGTGAAGTTTTACAAAAGGTAGTAGGATTTAAAAATAAAACAGCGTTATTCAAATTTAGTCAAAAAAGAACTCTAAATGTTTCGAACAGAAGTAAGGTTAATGTAACGATAGCTCAACAGTAGCACCAAGTGATTTTATTTTGTAGGGCACTTGACAAAAATATTGGCATTATAACTTTTATTACTTAATATAAAAAAAGTTATATATATATATATACATAATGTGTGTGTATGTGTGTGTGTGTGTGTGTGTAGTCAAGGGTGGTACATTTGTAAAGGACACCTTGAAATTCCCTTGAAATATAATTGAAAGACCACTAAACTAGACCATCAACAAACCAGCCTTGTCTTTTCAAAAGGGTAATACATAATTTGTAGGTATAATAATCCTTATATTTTACAGTAGGTACATATTCTGCATGACAGCACTGTCCCTTAACATCATGTGTCTCTTTCTGACTTGTCAAGACTCCAACATTGAGTTTCTGCTTGGAGAAGATGTTCTGTCCTCACCGTTGGAGAAAGCGGAAGTTCATTTTCACTTTTCAAACCCCCAACACCTCAACATCCAACCTGTGCTCCCCTCACTGGAGAAACGAGGGTTCCCTACCAGGTGAGGCAGAGGAACTTGATAGATGAAGTGAGAATGTTGTTAATAAAACTATTCTCCAAAGAAATTACTAAATGAAATGACTGATATTCTGAAGAAGAAAAAAAAAAAAGTAAATAAAAAATCATCTAAAATTTGTCCTCTCTGCAGGTACAGTGTCTGGTTTCGAGATGGTGTCGTGGAGCTGAGAGTAGATCTTCTCGCCCTCTTCCAGGCTCTGCAGCGGGCGATCGGAGGATACAGTAGAGGCCCGAGCCTGATGGAAATGCATCGGGTGAGGGGCTTGACCAGACCAGGGGCCGTTGTCCAAAAGCAAAGACCCCCATCCCTTCAAGACACAGTGCCTGTAATGTGGGGGGAGGTAAATGAGGGCAGGGAGGGTGCCGCCCCCCTGCAGCCCTCTTTAGAGCTGGGACTGGCTTTACACTGCAGCTTAGTCGACAGTATCGCACAGCCCTGTCAGGATTACGGTGTGCATCTAGAACATGCACCCTTCATCGCTCTGACGTACAGATAGCAAGACGTTTGCAACCATGTCGAACAGTGATTTTAGCAAATACATTTAGAAAGTGCTTCTGTGTGCGACCAAAGACTGTCAACCCCTAGCGCTCCCCCTTCACAAGTTCTTTGTGGCCATAAAGTCTCCGTCCATTCAGTCCACTAACACCTGGTGTGAATGTTCCCTGGATGGTTCGCTATTTTTTGAAGAATTGCTAATGATTCCCATTGTTCTGTGACAATGGGGCTTCAGCTCCAGAGAGCTTACTGTAATTCAGAGTGGCCTATGTTATATGGAAAACTATGCACTTCAGCATGTAAATTGAATTTATTAAATTATGGGTGTTATTTGTGAGATAAATGTAAATAGTGTATAATTACAGTTCTATATATAAAAACTTTTGTTTTGAGTTGTATCTAAGTGTCCAAGAGTTTGTTCCTGTTCCCAGTGTGTTGTTTTGTCTCAAACAAGGTGTTGAAAAGGATTGGATTTTAAAAACAGTCACATTTAAATACAAAAAGGGTCACACTCGCATACAGAACTTGGTCATTTTCAGGTTTGAATGAGAATTCAAGAGAAAAAAAAATGTTTCAGATTGTAATTTTGATTAGTGTGTTGAGCATCCATTGCTATTTTAACTACTCAAATATAAACATCAGGTCATGCAATGCACACAATTTACTAGTTCCAGTTTGCACATGTTAGGAAATACACTACCATTCAAATTCTTGCGGCGGTTTATATGAAATTGAAGACTGGAGTAATGATGCTGAAAATTCAGCTTTGCATCACAGGAATCAAGTACATATTAAAATATATTACAACAGAAAAGTTACTTAAAATTATATTTTTATTGTCATTTTAATCAAATAAATGAAGCCTTGGTGAGACTTCTTTCATAAACAGTTAAAATCTTACCGACCTCAAACTGTCGTGTACGTTACGGTTTATTGCAGGGAATATTTAAGCTTTAATTATGTGAGTTTGAGTGGATGTTTCTCTTGTTAGTTTGAATATATTTGACTCCCGTTTCCAGTTGTACAGTGCAAGTGTACTGTACTTTTACAGATTATGCTACTATCCTAAAGCACATTTTTATATGAGTCGGCCATATTTTCACTAGCATAGTTCTGGAAACAGTGACAATAACTTTGCATAAGTTTACAAGAATTAATGTAAAATGATCATATGGTAATATTTTATGAAGTTTATATTTGTTTATAAGAAAAAAAACTAAATGGTGACCAGTTGTGTAAAATGTTTTACACAAAAAAATTACTTATACAAATATTCTACACAAATATGACAATAGATGCAAGTGAATTATTTTTAAACCGAGTGAAAAAACTGGCACTGACGATTGCATGTGAACATGTTGTGATATTGAGAGAGGCAGGAAGTGAAGACTTTATCAAGTTTACTTGACATGAAACAATGAAAGCTCATTGCCCTGCATCACAGTTGCTTAATTCAAATCTAATATTTGTTTCTTACTACTTTTGTGGTGCAGATTTCATTTTTGCTTTCAACAACCATTTGCAAGGTGAAGGAGTTTTGTATTATCATCAGTAAAACTACCACAGATACATGATTCGTATCTTCTGAGCTAGATTAGAAGTGTTTGGTCAATTCTCATTAGATTTTCACATGCGTGGCTTTTTGTTCCACTCCTTGGCAGATTGCAAGTTAAATTATAAATTTGAATAAGTTTGACATTTGACTGCTTTTGTTATCTTGATTCAATCATTTAGCAGAATTAAAGTTGATAGACATTTTTGAAACAAAATGTCTGATTAGCGAAGTATAATTTCAATTTTGTTGTTGCAAAAATTTATTTGAATTTAAATGTAAATAATTGTAATTCAACTTTAAGCCCCCTATGAGAACCACAGCCATATATTTCATTTTCAACTCTACACTGGCACTATTGTCTTGTTAAAAAAATACAAAAACTTCTGATAAACATTTACTAGTGTTCAAATTGCTAGTCATGGTGAAAATGACATCACAACGACATCACAAGTGAAGTCATAATTTGTGTAACAATAAACAATAAATATCGAAATTGTTTATTTCACTCTTTTAAGATTATCAAAGTTTAAAACATGCAACAAAATGATAAATTTTCATTTTTTTTATTAAATTTCTGAGTTTGGAACAAGGGTGAAACAAAGTCTATCAAATAAAATATTAAAGCACTCCAATAATTGTAATAAATAACATGAGAAGCTTCCAAGTTTTAATGTCATTTTCAAATATATATCTTTTTTAGTACATAAATGGTATGGTACATAAAAGTGCAAGAAGTTTTAAGAAACATCATATGTGCAGTATGTGATCTGAACATGTAAACAGGAGTCTCAAACATCTCAAGACTCTCAGCCAAGCTTACAGTGTGAGTGTTGAATGTGTTTGTAATGCTCATTTTCACTGAATGATTAGACTCTACACTTTGCCCTCAACACAGGCCGAGGCCAAAGTTCACAAAGAGAGGGGGAGAGAACGAGAGAGAGAGAGAGCGACAGAGTAAGGAGGAGGGGATGAAGGGAAAAGCAAGTAGCAAAAAAATCAGATTTCAAAGCAAAAGGACAACAGGTGTCTAGACTTAATACAGGAGCAGGAACAGAGGAACACTGGAAAACAAGGAAAAGAAAAGAATAAAGAAAATGAAAACAAACTCTTCTTCTAAATCACGGTCTACTGAACTCAAACCCTGAGAAACAGGTGAATACTGAACGCGTCCGATAACTGCATGTGTGTACGTCTGTTTGCGCACGAAGTGTGTGCGAGGAAATTATAGAAGAACAACGGCTGCTAAAACACCTCGGAACACGAGAGATGGAGGGAGGAGAGGGGAGGAGAGCAGGAGGAGAAGCAAGCGGCCGGCTGTCGGCCTTGCAGGAGCAGCTGGTGTGGTCTCTGCTGGGCTCGGGACTGTCCAAAGAGCTGCTGATCCAGGCTATGGGAGACCTGGAGAGAGAACGCGGCTCGGCCGCTGGAGAGAGAACGGACCGGGCCGACGGAGAGAGCTCTGAGGAGGGAGAGATGGACAATCCTCCTCCCATCTTCCATGATTTAGAGAGACTTCCACCGGAGGAGGCCGCCAGGCAACGGGCTGAAGTCGACCAGCTGTTGCAGTAAGTTACTAAAAAACTTTCAATCAATCCAAAACTTCATCCAAAACACACATGCTGACCTATCTAACAAGACTTGAGTGCCTCAAATGTTGCTCTTCTAAAGAAGCATCATCAAAATCTACCTTTGTCCTCTCGACTTACTATTTTACTCCATTTCCTGATAAAACCTCCTCTTTTTCTCTGGCTGATCTCAGGTCTTCTCTCTTCTTTTCCTATTCATTGGCTTCCTCTCTCCTCTAATGCTCTGCTTCCCAACTGATGGGGTGAATATAAAGGAGGTTCCACCTTTTTTAGTTACTAATTACCCACCCTATTCATTATTCTCTGGCCATTTCTATCTTTTTAATAAATGAGCTACATCGACTGGTTAAAATTAACAGAGTGACATCGCTCTGTGTGTGTGTGTTTGTGTACACAAGACTGTGGTGATATTGTAAAGATAGTGCTGTTGTGAAGGGAGGTTTGTTGCCAAAAAGGTGGCTCTTTGAGCAGTGATAAAAATGGATTTGTAATGCTCTTTATTTAAATTGCTTTATATGTGTGAGTGATTTGTATTGGTGAAATGCATTGCTGTTGGATATGTTTGTGTATTTGTGAGGCTTTGTGTGCTTGTATTGCTTTCACAAGGGTTATTCTTTTACTGGACTTTGGCCCTGTGTCTCTTTCCTTATCTTACAGTGTAAACATTGCACCATCTCTTCTTCTATATTATCCTTCCTCTTCCCCCTCACCCTTCTCTCAAAACATTTTTAAAGTGTTTTGTCTTGATATAAATGAAAATAAAATGTTCTGAATATTTAGTAGGTTTTTTTTACAGGCAACAGTGCAATCGGTGTAATATATAGTAATATATGTACTAAATATAAATATATATGTGTGTGTGTGTGTGCGTGTATTCACCATTACAGTTTAAAGGGTTTGTGTATTAAAAACTAAATTTTAACTGGTAATAAAATTACAATTTCATGCTTTCACTATTTAATGTTTTCTAATGTTCTGAGAAATATTTAAGACATTCTTTCTGCTTATGAAATCATATTTATCATCAAATATATTTGACCACATGGCTCATAAATAGATACTTTTCTCTTTAAAGACTTTATTGATTTTAATCATGTTGATTGAGCATTTCATTTGACGTAATGCATTGAAATTTTCAAATTAATGCCATAAGACATTTTTTATCCTTTTTTAAAAATTGTAACATTATACCAGAATTTCTTGAGTTATACACTACCATTAAAAATAATGGGGTCAGTTAGATATTTTTTTTAATATTTTTGCAAGTCTCTTATGCTACCCAAGGCTGCATTTATTTGATCAAAATAAAGTCAGACAGATTTATTGTGAAATATTATTACAGTTTAAAATAAGTGTTTTCTATTTGAATATAATTTAAAATTTAATTTATTCCTGTGATGAAATCTGAATTTTCAGCATTATTACTCTAGTTTTCAGTGTCACATGATATTTCAGAAATCATTCATATATGCTGATTTGCTGCTCAAAAACATTTCTTATAATCAAAATTGAAAACAATATTTCTGAAGAAACTGTGATAGTTTTTTTCCCCAGGATTCTCTGATGAATATAAAGTACAAAAGAACAGAATTTCCGTGAAATAGAAATATTTTGTAACATAAGTCTTTGCTGTCACTTTTAATCAATTTAATGAACTTAAAATAACCTTAGAATAAAGGTTTAAAATTATAGAAAAAAACTTTACTGACCCCCAAAAAGTATTCAATTATAAAAAAAATAAATAAAAAAAAACTTTACTGACTGTAATTAAAATACATATAGGATGTTTTGGAAGACCGTAATAACATAATTAAGATGAAAAAAGAAAAGAAATCCTGAAATGTATAGGCACTATGATTAGAATTATCCCGAAATCAGCATCATGCTGTTCATGCACTTTCATAAGAACTTGTTTGGAGATATTCAGAAATGCATATTATAATGTATTAATGTGTTGGTGTGTTAGACAGGATCCCTGGCATGTGGCTAAAATAGTGAAGAGTTACATGCAGCAGCACAACCTACCACAGAGAGAGGTGGTGGAGTCCACGGGCCTCAACCAATCCCATCTCTCCCAGCACCTCAACAAGGGCACACCCATGAAGAACCAAAAGCGTGCCGCCCTGTACAGCTGGTACATCAAAAAACAGACAGAGATCAGCCAACGTGAGAATGGATATTTCTTATTTCTCTTTTACAAAATGTTGCTTTTGAACACTATTAGAATTAATTCATCTCTCACGCTGATTAATGCAGAATTCACCAATGCCAGTCGCGGTGTCATGTCAGGAGAGGAATCCGGGGAGGATGTGAGAAAGGGACGGAGGAATCGATTCAAATGGGGTCCTGCCTCCCAGCAAATCCTGTTCCAGGCTTATGAACGACAGAAGAACCCCAGTAAGGAGGAGAGGGAGGGACTGGTGGAGGAGTGCAACAGGTAAAAGAACACAGGAGTGAACTGGGCATCATAACCCAAATTGATTTCAACCCTTAAATGCATGAATGTTTCGCCAATCATTATATATTCGGGTCTTAAGCGACCCGAATCTATCACAGATGGATCTCTACCTGTCACGATAATTAAAAAATCTCCTGATATTACAGTAATAATTACAGAAGAATAAAATAAAGCATATTTTGTTACCTTTTGGAGCTTGGAAGGGTTCAGTTTGAGCAGGTGTTTTACACCATCATCACTGTCCTCATCAGAACTCATCTCCCAGTACACTGGCTCATATTCGCAAGGTCAAACATATTCAAAA
This sequence comes from Meda fulgida, assembly GCA_030578275.1. NCBI lineage: Eukaryota > Metazoa > Chordata > Actinopteri > Cypriniformes > Leuciscidae > Meda > Meda fulgida. The sequence goes on along the minus strand of CM060623.1, from coordinate 13,839,214 downwards.
CTATCAAACATATTCAAAACTATCATTTTCAGCATCTTCAAAACCAATAGCTGACAGCTTCTTCGCCAGATCCACCATCGAGTGACAGTGACTCTAATATTTGATTGCGTTCAGTATTACTCTGCAGTAAATCACTGAGCCATTTCAAGTTTTGCTGATGATTCTTCCTATTCTTTTGCTTTCTGCCTGCATTAACTATGAGTGAAACGTCACGATCATTTTCTTCAATTGAGCATCAAAGATTCAATTGTTATTGTGCAGAATTTTTTTAACTTTTTCTTATACATTGTTACAAACCTCGGGTCGTTTGCGACCCTATACAATTTTTACAAAAAATGAATGGGAAAACAGGCATTCTTTTATGATTTTATTTTTTTCTTGATAATGAATTGATGGAGGAATACTAAGAAGGTTGATGTCTAACTTTAAAAAATGAATGAGGAGGAGGAGGGTAGTGAATGACTTCCCAGGTCACTAAAGACCCAAGATTTGCGTTTAAGGGTTAAAGGGATAGTTCACCCAAAAATAAGAAATCTGTCAACATTTATTTACCCTCATGTCATTTCAAACCCATAAGACTGTTTATATTCTAAACACAAACGAAGATATTTTGATTGAAATCCGAGAGATTTCTGTTCATCCATTAAAAGTCTATTTACACAAAACTCTGATGCTCTGATGTTCTTAAAGAGATCGTAAAAGAAATCCATATGAATCGAGCCGTTAACACAAGTCTTCTGAAGAGATATGATCGCTTTATATGATGAACAGATTTAATTTAGGAATTTTATTCACATATAAACATTAAGCACTGAAATTTGGTAAGCAGAATCTGGCTAATACCACTTGAATCCATGTGTGTTTTAGAGCGGAGTGTCTTCAGAGGGGAGTTTCTCCTTCTCAATTGGCTGGCCTGGGCTCTAATTTGGTCACAGAGGTTCGTGTATACAATTGGTTCGCGAATCGGCGTAAAGAGGAGGCCTTTCGCCACAAACTAGCACTGGACGTTCCCTACAGCAGCCAATCTGCTTCCTCCACAGGACAAACATTATCATCTAGTCCTTCACCAGGTATTAAGTCATTCAAGCTCATACCTATCCATATACCATCTACAAATACTCCATTTTGGAACCTTTTTAATGTCCAATGGGTTGATTTTGAACGACTTAGAAGAATTCTTTGAAGATTTCTCCCTAAATCTGGCCTGTTTTACCTATCTTTCTCTTTTGTCCATTCGCTGAAGGTCTGAAGTACAGCCAGTCAGTGCTGTGTGAGAGTTTGGGCACAATGAGAAGCTCCAGTGGTGAAGACAGGGGTGGTGGTGGCGGTCGTCTCACCAGTCCAGTTCAGCTAGAACCCAGTCATACACTCCTGGATGCACACCATCTTAAACCAGTGAGAATAAAATACACTTCTTGACACATATCACAATAAATCAGTGAGATTAAAGGAACTGTCTGTGTTCACAATAACAGAATGCAGGTCGGCAATTAAAGGTAGGGTAGGCAATCTTTTTTTATAACACTTTTTTATACTGGTTGAAATGCTCTTCCCGTCCTGATAGCAATATATAATAGAAGTGGTCTAAGTATTAAAAAATGAACATATCTCTTCTGTGGAAGTCTCAGGATTAAAAAATGTTCATCCAATAATGCGATGTCCTACCTGCCTGCCTGCATTTGTGTTTCCATACCTCTGCACACCCTCTTACGCAGACATCACGTCACCCGCGTGTTCCGTGAAGCTTTGCAAAATAGTAGACACAGTCACAGAGCGCCAAAAAACAAACAGCAACCACCTTTTACAGTTCCTCCTAAAGACTCTAAAGGGAAGGTGGGATCTTGTACTTTTAAAGCTAGCTTTAAAGCTAGCCTCTCCCAAATTACATACCCTACCTTTAACAGGGCTTTGGGGCAAAAATGCCACCAAACTGCTCTCAAAATTCAAGATATGGGTGCAAAAAATGCCCATTTCGAATGTTTTTTTTCTATAACATACAGTATACGTGCTGTTGTTTTCTCCGAATATCACCATGATTGCAAACAGTTTGACAAACAATAAGTTATTATTAAGTGACTTATTTTATATTTTAGTTCCAAACAACTCAATAGGAGAATCGTAGCACATTGTTGAGCAACCCACATTTGTCTTTCGTTCCTGAATAAATTCACGTTTTGAACAAATTGGTTGATTGAATGATTCAATGACCTATTCATAAATGTAAATGACTCACTTGCTTCATTCCTGAATGAATCAGCCATTTTGAATGAATAGAATGATTCAATTACTCACCCATTATTATGCTTACTTGCCGCCACCTACTGGGGGTTTTAGTTTCACAAAAGTTTTTTTTACCAATCATTTCTTATTTCTGTATTCAAAATTAGAAGTTATTTATTCACCCTCATGTTGTTCAAAGTGTGTGTGTAACAATTTTAATTTTTTATATATTTATATCAGCCACTTTTCAACCTATCATCACATTATGTATTAACTGGTTAATGTACTAAAACTTGATGCCTACCTTATATTGAAATTTATATATTATGCATTCAATATGTGATATTTTAATACTAAATACATTTCCTGTTTCTGACATCATCTTAAATGTAGTGACATTTTTTGACCACATGGCTCAAAAAGAGATATTTTACATTTATCTTTACATTCTTTATCAGTATTGTATTATGTTTATTGAGCTTTTCAAATGGCGCAATGCTAATTAGCTAGTTAATGCCGTTATAAAACAATTTTAAGCTTTTAATGTGATGCTGAAACTAGGTTATACCAGAATTTACATGCTATGAATTATAAACTTTTCCCGATATTTTTTTTATTTAAAATACAAACTTACAACACTGCAAACAATTTGCCCCAAATTGTAAATTCTGTAATCATTTATTCACCCCAATGTCACCCAAACCTGTACACATTTCTTCGTTCTGCCGGACACAAAATATATTTTTCAATATAAATAAAATAGAAAATTTCAACAGTTTTTTGTCCATTCTATAGTAGTCGGTGGAGGCCAAAACAACACTAGAACCACTTTGACTGTCATTGTATGGATAAAAACAGAGACATTAAAAAAACAATCCCTAAACGATGAAAGATTTTCACTTTTGGGTCAACTATCCTTTTAAGGCAAATGGGAACTGAAGCCTGACAGTCTGAGTTTCCTCTCTTAGGTATCTGGTGGTGGCTCCTTACCTCCTGTCAGTACCCTCACTTCCTTGCATGGATTGTCCGGATCCTCCGCTGCCCCTCCAGGACTGATCATGGCCTCCCTACCAAGTGTAATGAGTCTAGGAGACTCCTCACTTCTCATAGGTATAATGCATATAGTGATCTGCATGAACAGTTCAACACCAAAACACAGCTTAATTCATGTTAATACATGTATTCCACTATAGGTTTGACGTCCTCTCAACCACAGACAGTCAATATGGGGGGAGGGTTTACTACCCTTCAGCCAATCTCGTTTCAGCAGCAGCTTCAAGCCTCAACTCAGCAGCCAATAGCACAGCAGCTCCAGTCGCACATTGGCCCAAGCTCCTTCATGGCAACAATGGCACAGTTCCCATGTCACAGTAAGTACTTAATTAGTGGTGCTTTAGACAAGCATGCCTAATATTATGGGGAGACATTTTTGACTTAAAATCATCTAGTGATTTCTTAGAAACCATCCAAAACATCATAGCAACCACATACACTATAGGTAAAAAGTTCAGAATTATTTCGATTTTCTTATTGTTTTTTGAAAGAAGTTCCTCATGCTCAGCAAGGATGCATTTGTTTGATCAAAACTACAGTAATAGCAACAATACAAGGAATATTGTGAAATAGTATTAATTTAAAATAAGTGTTTTCTATTTTAATATATTTTCAAATGTAATTTATTCCTGTGATGGTAAAGTTGAATTTTCAACATCATTACTTCAGTCTTCAGTGTCACATGATCCTTCAGAAATCATTCAAACATCCTGATTTGCTGATACCTTTCTTATTATAATCAATGTTAAAAACATTTGCAATGCTAATATTAAACTACCATTCTGGGTAGTGAAAGAAAAAAGAAAAAAAAGCAACACTTATTCAGCAAGGATGCAGTAAATTGATCAAAGGTGAAAGTAAAGACATTTATAATGTTACAAAATATTTCTGTTAATTTGTTTTACTTTCCATTCATTAAAGAATCCTGAAAGCAAAACGTGTCAGTTTCTGCAACAATAACAAAATAACTGAGCAGCAAATCAGCATATTAGAATGATTTCTGAAGGATCATGTGACACTAAAGACTGAGTAATAATGCAGAAAATTCAGCTTTGCTGCCAGAAAAATTAATTTCATTTATTAAAATCCTTTAAAAAAAAAAGTAAAATTCCTGTTTTGATCAAATAAATCCAGCTTTTGTGAACATAAGAGACTTCTTTTAAACACATAATGATTAATTATTCCAAACTTTTGACCGGTCGTGTAGCAACATACTAGTAATCAGAACACTTTAGCTACACAACAATAGCATGTGCTGATGAGTTTTGAATGGACAAGAACCATGTAAAAACCTAGTTTGCCATACACACATTATTAAAGCAGAATTTTGGTTGTTTCAGTGTATAGCAAAGCAGACCTGAGCTCTTACCCCTCCTCCAGTCTCCTGTCCCAGGCTATGGTCATCGCAGACAGCAACAGCATTGGGACACTGACTAACCTCACAGCTGTTCGACAGGCAAGAACCAAACACCACAATCTCACCACACTGACCATGTTTACATGCACATCATTTTTAGATTAAGGTTTATAACTTGGGCTTTACTTAGAAGAAAGTTTTACATGCTCCACAAAGCTCACAGGCATATCCATACATGTGAACATGACATTCAGCATATTCTTAATAAACTAAAACATTAATATACCTATAATTCTCTTTTGGAGAGACACTAGAGTTCAAATGTTTAAGGTCAGTTAGATTTTCTGCAAGGGTGAATTAAATTGGTAAAAAGTGACAAAGACATTCATGTTACAAAAGCATTCTATATCAAAGAAATGGTGTTCTTTTAAATTTTCTATGCATAAAAGAAGAAAAAAAAATGTATGAGAGGTTTCTGTGTGAAAGTCCAGGTAACCAAAACTTTGAAGATCCAAAATGGACTTTTTATCATTGCTTGAAGCACCCAGAATTGTTTTTGATCTGATATAAATTAATATTTTCTTTAACAGACGATATTCCACATAAGGTATCTACATAACATAATACGGTCTTGGAATTTCTAGAAACTGTTCTTGTAACTTAATCAGGTTATCACAAACATTATGCTTTTATAATCTGAATTTTTTGGGGGCATGTAAAAATGGCCAAGAGATAAAAACAAGGAATGGAATTTTATGGATTTGAATCTATTCAAAGACAACATTCATTACCATTTAGTGATTCAAAAAAACATAGAAAAAACTGTTATAGAAATTCATAACAGCTTTTACCTTTAATTTTAATCTAAAACTATTGTGAATCTACAGCGATTCTTTCAAATGATCAATCCTTTTCCTCCTGATCAGATTCTCACCTCAGATCCTGAGGGTCACACAGACACTCCCATTGAAGAGGAGTCTTTACATCTGCAATCCACTTCACCAGAACCAGGTACAAACCCTGTTACAGTAGCCAAATTCAGATGTTACTTCTATGAAACCATTGCATTACCCATCTATGATTCTCCTTTAATCAAAGATGAAGAATGTAATTTCTGCAACATAGTGACAAATAGCGGAACAGCAAAAATAAAGGCAAAGGCATGTTTTAACAGGTACTCAGACAGCAACATAGTGTCAGCCCAGATCCGGCCCACATCTGTGTGTGGAATCCATGTGTACCAGATGTGGGCCGACACTATGTTGCTGTCTGGGAGAAGGCCAATAGTCCAATATACTAGAAATCCTTTTAACTGTGTTCCTATGTGTCAAGTAAGCAGTTGAGTAAGCTAACACTGTCTAGAGAGCGAATGCGGGCGCCTCACTTATAAACATCCAAAGTAGGCTAAGCTACCCGGAGCATTTAAGTGACACGCCACAACTTTTTGAAGCCGAGTACGCATTTTAAACTTGAACATCTCAATGCCCCGTTCACTTCGGAGAGTTCATGGCCTGTTCAATCTTTGTAAGTACATGCAGCGAATTTGGGCTTGCACTTCTGGAAACGAAGCTGAATTTCCATCAGCACGTGCACGTCAGTCTTGGACCCGCACCGGCAAATACCCTTTGGCTCCGTCTGACTGATGTAGCCACGCCCCGAGCTGTATAGAGACACACCAGGTTCACACACTCCGTTTGCAGTGTGTATTTTTCACTTCCACGAAACAGGCAGACGAGCATTCACACTGCACACGGCTGTGGCGCGGCCAGTGCAGGATCAGTGCAGTGGTAGTTTCGCATCTATAGTCGCGGAATGGTCCAAATGAACACAGGTCGACATGAAAACATAGCAATTTTACCATAAATGCATAGAATTTAAGTACACTATTATTTTTTCACAGTAAAGAAAAGAAAAACTATGGAAAATAGTTTCCGCCACAAAAAAAAAATAAATGCAACTTTTCTCACACAATTCTGACTTTTTCCTCTCACAATTGCGAGAAATAAAGTCAGTCAATTGCATGTTATAGCAGAGTTTATCTCGCAAATTCGGCCAAAATTGCTAGACAAAAAGTCGCAATTACCATCTATTATTCTGTGGAGGAAACAAGCTTCCTTACCAGGAGTTGCAAAAATAACGAATGCGGTAAAAATGATATCTAAAGTACTTTTCTTTTAATGTGAGATACACTAGAACACACCATGCTATTATGTGACATGCTGGTGGTCAGAGAACTACACTCGGAACAAGACAGCTACAACGGATGACGATCGTCTAAACAGTGAGCTGGAAAAACACGAAGTGTTGTATGATCAGCAGGACGTTTCATATAAAGTTTTAAACACAAAAGAAAAGGCATGGGAGGCATTTCTTCGGCTGTCGGTGTGGATGGTAAGTTAAAGTATTTGTGATTACTAAATTTGTACTTAATAAGTATCATGTTTACATGTTTTGCCACTTGCGTGAGCATCTTAATATAGGCCTATAAATCTATGTAGAAACAATGAATCGAATATTGCGTTGTTTATTCTGTTTAAAGCCGCGGATAAGCAGCGCACTGCAAATGCGTACAAGCACGTGCTGCTCGTGCACCGCATACGTAACGTACTACAATACATAATGCAGACGGAGTGTGTGAACAGGATGTTTAGACGGTGCCTAGAAGGCTTAATGTTTACACTTTTGAGGGAGATAAACCCATAAATGGCATACTAATAGTAGTTAATGTACATAAACTGGATTAAGAAAATGTACTTTAAAATTAAACAAATAATCTCACTCACTTCACCTTTAAATTTGCAGTGTCTTCGGGTAGTTTGGAGCTCTACCCTCAGACCCACAGAAGTGAAACGCATCCTTCACACCTGCTCTCCTCTTCACCAGGGGACATCGACCCTTACATCGCTACACAGATGGTCTCTTCTGCACAGTAGCTGCAGCTATTGATGACAATACCACTTACAAAAGCTGCTGAGAGCAAACAGACAATGAAAAACAATAATCTGTCCTTCTGCTATATTGCTATCTGCTGCCTACCCATGCTAATGATGTTTTTTCACAAATCTTTTAATTATGCTCAATAAAGGACAGTCAAGTTCTCATTTAAAACAAACTCTTGTGTGAACAGGTATATAATAAGTTTCAGGTTTCAAATGTGTGACTGTAATAAAAAAAAAATGCATGTAAAATATAATTTAACTGTTCTAGATTTCAGTCTGCTAGATTAGTCTCTAGAAAAATACTTTGTAGTAAAATAGCTAAATAAACTTTACTTTATTGATGATTTTTTAAGAGGGATTTATAGCATGAAAATGCTCAACTGGCAAGAAACAGGTTCTTTAAACTTCAGTCAACTGTTAATCCTCAATGAACATAAAACAATATACAAACATCCAGAACAGCATAAACAGAATAATTGCCATTTCGAACAATTAAGTCTTTCATTCATCATCGCCCTTTGATGAATCCAACTTTTTTCTTTTCTTTTTCTTCTTTTTTTTGTTTGTCAAATTCTCTACCACAGTTGTTTGCACTTCTGTTCCTTTTCCATTAGACTGTTTCTCTGATAAATTAATACTTTTCTCCTCACTTCCCTCAGTGAATATTTTTCTTTTCTTCTTTTTCTTTGTCTTCTTTGCGACTGTGTCCTCCTTTCCAGACTCTACGTTTGTCGTACTTTTCCCCTCTGTCTTCTCTGTGAGGGTTTGGGCTAAAGGGCCGAGGATGTCTGACAAAGACACAGCAGCTTCTCTAAGCCTCATCTCCATCTCACTGTCACTGTCACTGCGGAAATAAAGAAACAAGATGCTTTTTACATAATATAGACTATCATTAATGCAAAATGTATTATGAACTTACTAGCTTATTGAGAATTATTAAAGACAGACAGATAAATAAATAGAAAGACACAGATAGACAGAACAAATTGAAATAGCAATGGAAAGCTATTTTTATATTATTTGCAGTGACACTTATGACAATTAAGCATATTCTCCCTCATTTACATTATTTACTGTAATAATACTGTTGGACTTAAAGTGTTAGTTGATTTTTTTTTAATTGTCACCAATTACTCACCCTCATATCATTCAAAACCCATATGACTTTCATTCATCTTGGAAAAACAAATGAAGATTTCTGTCCGTGAGAGATTTCTGTTCCTCCATTGAAAGTCTATTCACCCCAAACTTTGGCGGCAAATCAATGTCAATAAGAACCGAGCGCACAACTGATGCTGGCGCGCGCGGTATATGACTTTCGTGAGAGGATAACAGATCCACACGCGAGGAAACGGGGACTCGCGAGCTCATTCATACCCTGCGCGCGCTCATGACATCTCCTCTGCACGCAATACAAGCCCTCGCGCGCGCGCAAGATCATTCCACACGCCCTCGCGCGCGCGAATGATCATTCCACACGCTCTCGCGCTAGATCTGCTCTCGCCTGATGCTTTTGCTCGCTCGTACAATTTTATTTTTGACAGTCGAGGGGCGGGACTCCCCTTTTCCGGAAGTCAGTTGTGATTGGACGCCTGTCCAATGACTTGTAATTCACTTGACTTGAGACATCACTTAATTTGTTTTATTTATTGTGGTTAATTAATGTGTAATGTGATTTAATGCATTGTTAATATAGAATATATTCTTACCAGATACTTTTTTTTAACAGAAAGTATTACTAGTGATTGCAATGTGTTGTTAAGAGATAATTTACAGACTGTAATGACACATTTCCATGGTTATTAGCATTGTAAATCTACCAAAATTCTTATGAATTTTTACATAATTTAAATGGTTCATTATATTTTTTATTCAATGTAAAAGGGGTTCTGGCTTCTCAAGTTAAGATACAGTACACAGCATTAATTATATCTTTAAAAATGCCTTTTCAGAATTTACTACCGAATACAGAGAAACTATATTAAATCCAGCAAATTATTAAACCCAGCAAAATTATTACAACATTATATAGTGATCTTAATCATCTAACTTTTTGTAAGCTAATAACCTAATAAGAGAATGAGGCAAGTAGTACACAGCATAAATTATTAAACCCCATCTGCAAATCACATATCTTAAAAAAATAAATGCATTCATGCTGCCAGAACCCCTTTTACATTTAATAGAAAATATAATGAACCACTCAAAATTGAAATAATAGTAATACAAAAACAAAAAGCTTACACAACAACTCTTGCTTATTGATATAAACAAGTAATTTATCTTTCATCCAAAGCCCTTAATGGACACTTTTTACATTCTGAGGTTCTCAGATCCACTTTAATTTTGGTCGGAAAAAAGTAAATAGTGGTAAATGGGGGTCTAGTGGTAGTGGTGAACTACAGCAAATATGACTTTTTCTGCAAGTTATTTTAAATATTTTAAGCCAATAACACAAATCATAGTGTTTTAAATATAAAATGTAAAAATTTATAAGGATTTTGGTAGATTTACAATGCTAATAACCATGGAAATGTGTCATTACAGTCTGTAAATATCTCTTAACAACACATTGCAATCACTAGTAATACTTTCTGTTAAAAAAAAGTATCTGGTAAGAATATATTCTATATTAACAATGCATTAAATCACATTACACATTAATTAACCACAATAAATAAAACAAATTAAGTGATGTCTCAAGTCAAGTGAATTACAAGTCATTGGACAGGCGTCCAATCACAACTGACTTCCGGAAAAGGGGAGTCCCGCCCCTCGACTGTCAAAAATAAAATTGTACGAGCGAGCAAAAGCATCAGGCGAGAGCAGATCAAGCGCGAGAGCGTGTGGAATGATCGTGCGCGCGCGCGAGGGCTTGTATTGCGTGCAGAGGAGATGTCATGAGCGCGCGCAGGGTATGAATGAGCTCGCGAGTCCCCGTTTCCTCGCGTGTGGATCTGTTATCCTCTCGCGAATGTCATTTACCGCGCGCGCCAGCATCAGTTGTGCGCTCGGTTCTTATTGACATTGATTTGCCGCCATACAAAACTCTCACACTTCAAAGTGTTCCTAATGAGATCATAAAATAAATCCATTTAAAAAGAAAATGTTTGTACATTTTAAAGTGAATAGACTTTCAATTGTGGGACAGAAATCTCTCAGATTTCATTAAAAATATCTTAAATGTATGTTTCCAATAGGGATGCAACGATAACTCATTATCTTTGAAAGCCGAGAACCTATATATATTGGCCTATAAATCTGAATTCATTTTTTTGAGAACCTGATTACAAAAACAAAAGGCTCGCCATTAAAAGCGATGTTTCTCAGCACTTCAACATATAGCAGACATAGTTTGAACAAGTGTAAGATTCGTTAACTTTTAAAAATAATTTTACACTCCTACGTTCAAGCCTTATTACAAAGAAATAAAATACATAAATAATGCAAACAAGTCATCGGATAACAGGTATAAAGAACCAAAATGCATGTCATGGATAAACAAAATGCAATAGCCTCCACACAGACAAAAATTAAATGAATTTAATTAAACCATATTGTTAATGAAAATATTACAAGAAAAAATAAAAGTGCTAGGTATTATTAATAATGCATCAATATTTTTGAATAATTAACAGCATTCAAATAACAGCATTGGTGTTTGAGCTGTGTGTTCTGTGGCTGAAAAGCTGCATGAATACCCATAAACTGAAGCACTTTGTTAGCGGGTAAATTAACTTAAAGGTTCACCCAAAAATGAAAATGATGTCATAATTTACTCGCCCTTATGTTGTTCCTGTATGAGTTCCTTTCTTCTGTTGAACACAAACGGTGATATTTTGAAGAATGTTGGTAACCACAGTTGACTGTAGCCATTGACTTTGATAATATTTTTTTCCTACTATGGAAGTCAATGGCTACCAACATTCACCCTAGTGTGCATGTTCTATCATAAGCAGGACTCAGACTCACCTAGAGCTGGGAATTGGTCTCCTTTTAGGAGGTGGAGGTGATTGTTCCACCCATTTTCCAGAGGTAGATGTGGAGAATAGACGGAAACCTTTAGAAAATGAAATGAAACAGTCAGCTATTTTAAATCCAGATATTTAGCTGAGGGATTTGTGGATATTATGTATCTTATTGTACATGTCACTTTGTAACTTTCGATAATGTACATATATACAGTAGTAACTCTTTAGATTTTAAATCCTTTTTCTTGACGCACCTAAAGGAACATCGGAACAATATAAGATCTCTATTGGCAATTGAATTCACTTACCTTCTTCATTCTCTTCTTCATCTCTGTTTTTGGACTGACCAGATTCTGAGTCAACGGTCTTAGAAAACACTTCTGAAATGCACCTACAGTTAAGTGTGTTCGTAAACGAGTGAGGGAGAGAAATTGTACTGATTGACCAGCAGAAAAATAAAAGATAAATGACAAATATACTCAGAAGTGAGAAATATTTTTTCTTTGTGGTCTCACCCGTCTAATATGGCTCCTAACTTTTTTGCCACATGGGATTGAAACTCAGCTGTTGTCCCGAGCTCATTTCCATCATGTTGATGCTTTGAAACATCGACTCTGTGTAACAAAGATATCCAAACTCATGACAGAATAACCACTGAGATCCAAACTCAAAGCGTTTTAAATGCATACTGACTCACCTACGACTTTTGTTTTCTCCATCTGTGTGGGATAAAAGCAGCACTGAGTTAGTCCTCAGGTATACATGTTAACGCTTGATTGGTAAAATAGGTAATTTCATCTCATATCATTCACTGCATATATCTCGAGCTCTATAAAACACGTTACCTTTTCCATTGATCTTGATATCCTGAGGTCCAAAGCTCCAGACAGCTTCTTTCAGTTTTGCAGAGTTTTCATCCTCACTGCTGCTGCTTTCAGACATACTCAAGGTTTATCTGTTTAAATAACATCCGTTTGAAGCTATGGAACTACGCAGTTGAGACGTCACGCATGTTAACGTTATTAGTTTAGACTGGGTAACATGACGTGCAAAAAACGCAAGGACGACGACAGAAATTAAAGTAGACAGTGGTGCAGCATTTCAAGAGAAATGCTTAAAAGTGACTCATACAACGTGCAATTCTCCACTTTAACGTCACGCATTCAGACTCCACACGAGCTTTTCGTTTCACATGGAGTTAAACCGAAAACCAAAGCTCAGGTTGCAGCATTCAGCATAAGGTGCTTTACTGCCCCCTGTTGTAATGGAGCTAAAACAGTAATTTATGTGTAATTCTGGGGTGGGTAATACTGCCCTACCAAGACAGACATACACAATCAACACCCTAAAGTATTTATAGCTAATTAAACATCATACACTTATTTAAGTTCCCACCCACCCTTAAACCATAGTTCCTGATTCAAGGTCAGTGCAGAGTTGCTCATCTGTCATTAATTACTCACCCTCATGTTGTTTCAAACCCGTAACACTTTAGTTCATCTTCGGAATATAAATTAAGATCTTTTTGATCGCTTCAAAAACTTCATAAAGAGATCGTAAAACTAATCCATGAATTGAGCAGTTTAGTCCAACTTTTCTGAAGAGGCACGATCGCTTTATATGATTGAATTTAGACTGAACAGATTGAATTTAGGCTTTTATTCACACAAACATTGATCAGCTCACACATCAGTTGTGGTAAATGGAAGTTCACGCATGTTCGCTTGACGTGTGAGGTTCATTCTCGTGTTACGCAGCACGTTTGAGCTTCAGCAAGAGGTTCGGTTGAGCTTCTGTTTATGTTCGCTGATCAATATTTACATGTGAATAAAAGCCTAAATTAAATCTGTTCATCATATAAACCGATCGACTCTCTTCCAAAAATGTTGACTAAACCACTCAATTCATATGGATTATGATCTCTTTATGAACTTTTTGAGGCGTCAAAGTGGTAGTTAGATAGCTGTCAGTGGAGTGGATTTTAGAGGCCGAAAATGAGCATAAATATGCAATTTTGGTGCAGTTGGCTAAAAAAAGTCTGAAAGCTTGTAATGTAAATCAATGAGGTCTTTACAACAGTATTGCAGACAAATCATAATCATCTTTGTATCCGTTCTCATCATCAAAACTATCTTCATCACTCTCCTCTTCTTCATCAGTCTCTTTCTCACTATAGTCCTCATTATCATCACCATCATCTCCATAATCCTCATCTCCATAAACCTCATCTCCATAATCCTCATCATCATCATCATCACCATCATCACCATCATCATCATCATCATCATCATCTTCCTCTCCATAGTCGTCCTCCTCATCATCACATTCCTCTTCATCCTCATATTTTTCTTTCTTTGTATTCTTCGTCTCTAACTTTGAGAGTCTTTCTTTAAGCCCTTAAACCTCTTGCTGTAGTGTGGAGCACATAAGCGCAATTTTTCTAAAATGATCTTTTTTTCCTTTTTTTTTTAAGGTCTGAAGGTTTTTGCAGATCTTTTTAGACGTGTCTGAAGCTTGCCAGCGACTGCCATCTCCTACAGAAAGAAAACACATCAAGCCAATTAAAGTGACAATGAAATCAAATTGGACAATTCTTATTTTTTATGGAATATTGCAGTATTTATGCGTGCACATTATTGTTTAATTTCATGTGCTCTCGTAATTTTGAATCGAAATAACTTCCCCTCCCCATTTCAGCTACATCTCTTTTCTTCTCTGATGATGGATTTACTGGCGTGAAGGCGGGACAACCTGTCACTCACATGACATCACAGCAATAGCAAATCACAACCATCCAACAATCCAATCGATTACAGATGTGAGTTTAATTACAAAAACAGCTAAGTTATCACCTTGTTGCTGAGAAATAGGATGTAGCTTTTAGTACAGAGGTGTTTTATTTATACAATTCACCGGGCAGAGGTTGAAAACACGTTTCTATGCTCCTGAATGTTTATGTGTGTGCACAATCTCTTATAAATTTTCCACCTCAATAGTGCAAACATATACAGGAATGTCTGCTTCATAATATGAAATTAAAAATCTATCACTGTGGGCAAACGGTCGCACTCGCCTTGCGGTGGCATGGAATTCCAAGGGGAATCGGATACGTGTTTAGACGTAGGTCAGATGTTCAGATATCGGAAATGTATCTGGTTAAAAACCACATTTGGAAGTGTGCAACAAATTCCAATTTGTGTCAGATGTGGGTAAAAAAAAATCTGATTTTTTTTCTTTTTCTGCCATTGTAAACACAGCCTTAGCTCTGCAGTGAGCACCACTTGGGCCGAACTTGCACTGCAGGTCTTGATGCCCAATTCCGATTTGTTGACGATATATCTTTTTGATGGCCATCTTCTTTTAAAAGTGACGCATATTTGATATCTGAATTTACACTGTTCACTTGGCGAAACAATCCAGATTAAATGATAATACAAACTTTTGCTTTCCGCATCATCTTTAAAGGTCAGCAAAATATTGGGTTGAGAATTCTGTCACAGTTGGGTTGCAATAAATGAAGAGTAAAGGATCTAAACGCAGCAGTTTAACTTTTATTAAAAAAACTCATGGCACTAGAAAACATGAACAGAACAACCAAACATAACACAGCGATAACTGACGAAGAAACTATCAACAGACGCAAGCATGAAACAATTTTTTTCAGAAAGAACTTATTTTTTCAACGATGTACGACTCGCATTGACGGGGATCCGATTCATATCAGATTTGTTTCCACATGACATAAACGAGGCCTGAAACTGATCTGAGAATATCGGAATCCATGTGCTTTTTTCCGCTTACATGTTCGTGGGTCATTTCTGATCTGTGCCACATGGGAGGAAAAAAATCGGAAATTGATTGAACCATATAATGTAAATGCAGCCTTGATTTCACAATCCACAATATCACTATAAAGATCGCAAATTCCATTTTAATGACAACTTTAATAAAGTATGCATTATTAATTTAATAATAGTCATACTTGCAGCTGTTTTAGTTATCGCATATTTTCATTAGGATACCAAACCTTTATATCCGCATGATGCTGTGGTCCGCCGGCAGTGCTACTGAAGCTGTTGTCTGAGTTCTGACACTGCTCTGAGGGTCTCGTCTTAATGTCTCCAGTCACGTCAGACAGTGTGTGGTTCTCTAGTGCTGGTATTGTGTAATGTTGCCTGACGTGAGTCTCACAGAGGAACACGTCACAAGTCAAACAAGACTTTACCGTTTTCATTTTGCACTCAGAGGAGAAATCACAGGCCACGACTTCCGGTCCGGCTTGTGGTGGAAGGGCTGGACTGAAGCTTGCCTGCTGCTTGTATTTAACCACCTCAGACAGATCTGCATTTATGTTCAGCACTGGCCGTGTTTCTGATGCTTTACCAAAGTGTGGACAAACAAATTCTCCTGCACAATGGTCCCAGAATGCATTAATACAAGCGTTGCAGTAGTTGTGTCCACAGGGGATGGACACTGGGTCCTTCAACATCAATTTGCAAATTAGACACCTTAAGTGTTGCTCTGTCAGCAGTCTAGAAGTCACAAAATTAAAGTCATTCTCTAAATGAAACTGTACACTGCTGTCACTTTGCTTAAAGTCATAGTTCACCGAAAATGTTTAATTCTCTCATCTTTTGCTCACACTCATGCCATGCCTGATGTATATGGCTTTCTTTCCTCAGATAAACACAAACGAACATTGTTAGAAAATAATCCCTGTGAGTCCATATAATGCCATTAAATGTGTGCCACTTGGTTGGTGGTTGAAAAACCAAACACAGCGATTGTGACCTCAGTGGATGAATCAATGTCTTCAGAAGTGAAACGATAGGTGTGGGTGAGAAAAAATACAAACATTTTTAACTTTTTAACTATAAATCATTGCTTCCATTCTACTGTCATATGAGCCTTCATGAGAGGGACATTGTGACACCTGAAATGTGTTGTGAAGCTCAGGTAAGAAGTTAATTCGGTAACGTTAGGCCACGTTAGCTTATGTGTTCGTAAACAACTTCCATCTGCTCCTTCTGGTTTACGCAGATCTTCTTCTTCAGAAATGCTGTTCTCTTTCAGAAGATCTATAACATCACGGGGGTCAGAATTCAGCACACCACAGGAAAAATTTGTCAATGGCGGGGAAACTTTTCGTCATAAATTATGGAAAATCTTGTCAATGGTGGGAAAACAGTTTAAAATATTTGTATTTTTTCTTAAACACATCTATCGTTTATCTTTAGAAGACATTGATTCATCCACTGGGTTCATAAGGATCACCGTCACGGTTGCAGTGTGTGGTTTTTCAAGCGTCAACCAAGCGGCACACATTCACCGGCATTATATCAAAACACAGAGATTGATTATTTTCCTTAAAATCTTTGAGTTTATTTGAAGAAAGAAAGTCATATACATAGGGGATGGCATGAAGGTGAGTAAATAATGTTAACTAACTTTTTTTTTAATGTTATTTATTTTAACAAATAACAAATGAATAACTTCACCTTGGATCCAATGGGAAAGTTTCTGCAGCTTTGAAGTTGGTTGGTGGATCTTGACCAGTCTGTCTTCAAAGATAAACAGGTGTAGGAGAAGCTGCCCTTACTCTGTAAGGAAACAGTGTCATGTAGGCTACTTATTTCTTTTAATTACATTTTATTACATCTTATTACAGATATGACAAAATGTCCTTACCTTAAGTCGGATGCAATGCCTTCTGAATCGTTCATTGGGTTGTCACTTTTCAGTGAAATATAACCGGTGACTGGTGAAGTCTCTCGTTTTCTCTTAATCCTGTCATTTTAATAGTGTTGGCGCATGGCATTGTTTGTGTTAGATTAGAAATTGGTGCTTTGTCTTATAAAACAAATTTGTGAGAAAGAATGTAATTATTTTTAAAATGAATGGTTTAGATTCTTGTTATTTTAATATTTTATGTATTTACTTTCATTTTTGTATTCAAGTAATAATCACCTTGAATGCAAAGGAAATGTCTCTCCACCTCTGAAGTTGGTGGATCCACTGAACAGTGTCCTCATTGACAGATAGCTGGATGTAGGAGTAGCATGCTCTCTTTGTCTTTTGTCTAATGGGTGAGAATCATGTCAAACAGAACTGTGTGATTAAAAGCGTTCATATTTCTACATTTTAATAAACTGTGATGAATTGTATTTCAATAGCCTCCTCTTTATCAGCAAATATGGCTCAGCTTGCTTTACACATAAATGGAAAGGTTTACCTTACGTTTTTTTACCTTTTATTTGTGGCATGTTTTTTGCCAGTGCGTTCAGTCTCTGATCTTTTTCTTTTGGATTGGCTTGAAATCAACACAGAATGATTTGTAATCAATTCTTTACCAATGATAAATATGAGCTTAAACACGTCAATATTCTTTGTTTCAAAACACAGTGATAAAAACTCAAAAATACAGAATTTTGTGCACCTTTTAAAACCAAGCGGTTCATTTAGACTCATTGTAATGTCCTTTAAGAGCAGACAAACTTGAGACCTGCGAGTATAGAAAGAAAGAAAGGCAAGCAAACATGGGATCATCCATTTTTGATTTGCAGAAATCGAAACTTAGTGGTTTCCACATTAAAAACATGTAAAGATGCAGTGAAAATATGTGGGTCATGGAAGAATGGTAACACTTTTAAATGTGTTTATATAAATATGATATACTTACAGAGTAGCCTATATGAAATTTCAGTCTTGCAAATTGGTTTCACTTTCAGTAAATCTTCCTTTCCTATTCACGTAATGCTCAACTATCAGCCCTCCTCAGTAGCCTAAACTAACAAACTTTGTTTAGGCTATTATAAGTAGCTTGAGATAGTTTGCTTCTGTAAGCTGGTTTCCCAGATCTCCAGGCCAGCCAGCCGAAAAACACCGAACACCCTTCTAAAATCAGCAAACAGACCTGACTAAGCCTACCAGGCAAGATCAACAAAAACCAAAGTTCATTCTTGATTGCAGCGTGAATAACGTCCCGAATAGCCTGTGTATTGGCATAACAGACTAGCCTAATTAAATGTTTTTCTATTAAACATACGCAACATGTGTTAGGGGTGAGTAAGATGGGGAAAGATCTCTCCCCCCAAAGAACAATGGGGATTTAATTTTAAAATGTAACATATATGGCTATATAGATACACGTTTAGCATTTGCTGGATGACGTTGCATCGGCCAACGTGTAATAGGAACGCGTCATATTTGCTGTCATATAGCACAGAAATGTCATATATTTAAAGAAAGATGGCCCCCTGGAGTAAGAATTAGCCTAAGCCCCCCTGGATAGACTTTTACAGAATGTATAAATAGTTTTGATATCATTTATATAGGCTGATTTAAAATTCTAAATAAACAATTAGGCCTATATTTAGGCTACAATTTTATTTTGACAATTTACTTCATATAATTGAATATGCCTAACCGACAATCAAAACAGAACACCAGTGGGCTAACAGATTCATCTGAAAGGTAAAATAATTCTATGACTTAAATATCTACTTTCCCAGGGGCGTCAGTTTGTGTTGAAAAGTGGTAGGGACAAAAGATCAGATGAAAAAAACATTACAGCAGGACGGGAAAAATATTGAATAATGGCGCATCAAAAATGGGCATTGCGTAAACCAGTCAACAACACGAAAATACTCATAAAACCCTCATACTCATAAAGCTGGGATTTGCAACCCACATAGAATGCACTGCCTGTTTGTCATGTTCACAGAGAGAGAATGGATAACTTGGACAAGAAGAATCTGTGTCAAGAATTTGTTCGAGTTACTGATCGGCGCATGCATGTTTTTGGGTAATTTTAGAATCAGTAACAGTTTACTTTTTTTGGAAAATGTACATTGTTTCTTTCTGTATCTAAACTGCATTGCATGTTTTATTTTTTTGCACCTTTAACATTTCTTGGTTAGCTTGATTTTTCAGAACATTTTAACCAAATGCTTTCAAAAGTGGTGGGGACAAAATTAGCCATTTCAAAAAGTGGTGGGGACATGTCCCCAGTGTAAATGACACCTAGATTCTATTTATAGCTACTCGAGCAGTAGCCTATTTTCTTTGCAATAAGAGTAAATAGTAGTTAGATATAGTTTAATACCTTATAAAACAGTATGCAATAATAACATATTGAATGTAAATTAAATAAATGCCGCCTTATTATGGCGTTATATATGTGCCTCACTCCTGAGCGAGTAATTGTAAGTACTTATTTTTAATTTGTCTAGATTGTCCACAATATTTTGCAAGCACATTGCATTATATTTTTAACAGAAATTAACAATCGCAAAAAAAAATCGTTTGAGCAAAGAAAAAACGATTCCGTGCTCAATAAATGTATTTGCTTTAACGTGCAATAATAACCCTCTCACGCAGTTTACTCAGGTGCTCTCACAAACTTATTATCTGCGCTCTGTCAAGTCCCTCTCTCTCTCTCTCGCTCAACCTCTTAATTCTGTGCGCGGTCAACTCTTCACACACACGCGCGCTCAACTCCACACACACACGCGCGCGCTGAACTCTTCACACACACGCGCGCTGAACTCTTGACACACACACACGCTCGCTCAACTTGCAACAGCGTTACAAGTGTGCCACAAAATCAACCAATCGGAAAATTAAAGGTCAATTGTGATTGGCTGTTGGTCTCCAAGCAAATCGCTAGTAGGGTCATTCTACAGAAACGTCCACTTTTGGTATGGCAGGATGTCTTAAAATGTATTTTTTTTCCCTAACATTTAGGCCTAAACTTACACCACATTATTAGATTACCCTTTGGCTTTATGAATACGCATAAATGACAGCTTAATGATTTTTTATATTTTTTGTGCATTTATTTAAAGACTGCATGTACCTTTTTTTGTCACTGGTGTTACCTTACTTCTTTGGCAATATTACATGTTTTTATGAAATATTATTTCATTTTTTTTCAGCACATGTAGTCAGAGTTACCAAAAAATAATAATAATGGAACAAATAAGGAGATTGTTTTATTTATTTGAATCAGGTTTGTTATAAGTGTGCTTGAATGAGGTTAGTTAGTTTGTGCAACCTTGTATTTGCTATAATAATGAAAATATTTGAAAACCAGTTAAAATCAAGTAATGATGCAATCCTTTAAATCTTAACTTTTGAGTGTAGCAGAGTTAAAAGGATGCAAAATTATTATCATGTCAGATATGGCATTGTAATTAATGTGACATAAAAAAGACAGTAACACCAGTGACGCAATGAATCACCAATGACATCCATTGGACCAAATATCATTATTCTTCAACTATAAGTAGATGAGACTAAATTGCTACATTTGGCATATAATCTAAATCAATAGCTTATAAAGTTTATCTATAAATGGGAGTCACTGGTGTTACTGGTGTTACCCATAAGAAAGGTGACACCAGTGACAGTAACACCAGTGACAATTTTCATGAAAAATTCATTTTACAAAATGGCTGCTGCAAGGTATCAAACATATGTTGTCAATCATGGTATACTAACTAAATTAAGTAGTTTTCGTATTCTCTCTTTTTTTTTTTTTTTTACAATTACCTAACAATAAATTAGGTCATACCAGTGACTTCAACTAAAAGCTTTATATGAAATCATGAGATAAATGAGAATATTTCTGATAACTGAAAAGAGACAGAGGATTTATTATGGGCTTTTCTTCATAGAAATTCAGGAAATTGGAAGAAGGAATTAAAGTGATGTCATCAGTGTGATTTTTATTTCAAAATAAGAGATTTTTGTTTAACGGTAACACCAGTGACACAACTCCAGGGGACCACTACTTACATTATAAATTTGATAATATTTATTCTGCATTTCGTTTTTTTATGTCATTTACATAATATATTAGCTAGTTAGGTATACATTATTCTATTTTAAATGGTGTGAAAACTGTTATTGACCTCCAAATAAAGCATTTTCCCTCTGTACATGACTGTGGGGACGAGCACTTCTGTGGTGCTTGAAACTCTATATAATTAATAAAAAATAAAATATTGCCACTTGATGGCTCAAGGTGGTGTAATTGTTCAAATAACATATTGTTTTATTTTAAAATGTAAATAAATTGTAATTCTAAAGTGTTTTTTTAAGTGTAATATTTCTGTAAAGGCTAGGGACAGAAAAATTGACATTTCCGTAGAATGACCCAGTAGAACCAAAGCCCGTCTAGAACCTCTGGGTAGAACTATCTACTACAGCATCCCGGAAGCTTACTGGAAAAAAAAAATCGAAAACAATAACAGACTACAGCGAGACTAATGGATTAAAACTTATTTTAGTAAGTATTTTTTATTATTATTAACTTAAAGTGCCTTTTTAGTTCTGTGTATTATAATGCTGTTGTATTGTTTAACTTATAATATTACAGTATATCTCCTATTGTGACTAAAGTTAGTTTGACTTATCGCTTTCAAACATTCTAAACGCTAGTACAGCCGCAGACTGTCATGTTTGATGGTGGCTAGAGAAGACATCTATCCATAAAATAAAAATTTCGTCTTCTTTGTGCTGCGTGGTGATTGGACACCAACAGCCAATCACAATTGACCTTTAATTTTCCGATTGGTTGATTTTGTGGCACTCTTGTAACGCTGTTGCAAGTTGAGCGAGCCTGTGCGTGAAGAGTTGAGCGCGCGCGTGTGTGTCAAGAGTTGAGCGCGCACAGAATTAAGAGGTTGAGCGAGAGAGAGAGAGAGGGACTTGACAAAGCGCAGATAATAAGTTTGTGAGAGCACCTGAGTAAACTGCGTGAGAGGGTTATTATTGCACGTTATAGCAAATACATTTATTGAGCACGGAATCGTGTTTTCGTTGCTCAAACGATTTTTTTTTTTTTTGCGATTGTTAATTTCTGTTCAAAATATAATGCAATGTGCTTGCAAAATATAGTTCTCTGTGCTCAAAACTTACAATTACTCGCTCGGGAATGAGGCACATATATAACGCCATACCTTATTGGGACAAGCCCTTCCTAACCCTACCCGATAAGCCCTTTATTATTAAATAACCGTTTGGCATTTTAATTCCACTACTCACAGATGTTCTTCATATTTATTGAAAATAAAAGCCTTTCCAACCTAATATGCGATGTGGAAAAGGAGAACAAAGAGATCGCAACAGGCGGAATCGAACTCGGGTCGATCGCTTCAAAAGTAGGCTTCGAATTAAATGCGATGCGCTTTACTCCCTACACCGCGAATGAACAGAGTTGTCCGTTTCTATTTTGTACACCTCAACCAAACTTTAGTGTGTGGACTGTGGAGATAGTTTGGCAGAGGCAATGATTCCTCATTTAGGGCAATGGCCTCATGAGGTGGAGCGAAAAGAAAAGCGCCCATTGGATGTAGCCTATAGCGAAGAAAAAAAGAGGTGAGGTTTTCCATTGAGTCAGATAAACAGCTGGCATCTCAACTTTATTGCATATTCCATAAAGTAAAATCCTCGGAGACCTGGAACTTCGACAGACCAGAACTGAAGAGTCAAAGACAGCGAATTTGCACGACAATGGAAATTCCAATATTTACTGTTGATGCTTTTACCAATGTACCTTTCAAAGGTAATCCTGCTGCAGTATGTCTTATAGAGAATGTAAGTAGCTATTACACTATCTCTCGACAGTCTTCTAAATATGTCAACGTATAGATTAGTTATTCATGGTAATAAAATGTAAGCGTGTTACAATGTTATAAAATGTTTCTCTGTAATACATTTAGGAGCTGCAAGATGATCTTTACCAAAGCATTGCTGCAGAGATGAATTTATCAGACACTGCTTTCATCACAAAAAAGAATTCTATGGATTTTACCTCAGGTATTCTGCTGCTGAGATGCATCTTGAAATAATCAAACAACTCTTATTTACATTTTGGATTTGATGTATTTTGAAAGGGGCAAGGTTTGGGTTACGCTGGTTTACCCCAAAAAGTGAGTATCCACTATGTGGACATGCAACACTGGCCTCAGCAGCTGTGCTCTTTTACCTTAAAAGTAAGAAACGCTCATACTGACATTAATCTTTTACCAAAAACAATGGACTGGTGACCATTCTAAAAGCACAATATCCTCACACAGAGAATGTCAATCCTGTTGTGGTGTTTGAGACTATGAGTGGGGAGCTTATTGTGCGCCAGCATGAAGAATCTCTAATAATGGACTTCCCCTTAAACAAACCAAAGCCCCAGGTATGACCCAAAGACACTTTGTGGACACTTTCTTCTACAAATCCAAAATGGACTCAATCAAGTGGTTGCTTTTGGTCTGAATTTGAGTTTTGGGATGTTTCACTTGCAGGACCAAGATGAAATCAAGGACCTTTTGAAGGTAACACTGCTAGTTTTATTTCTGTTTTTAGAATGTCACAAGCAGAAACTATTTTGTGTCACCATTTTGCCTTACGTTTTCAGGCTGCTGTTGGAGACTTACCCATTCAGGATGTGTGCTACAGTCCAGCCATAAACAATCTAATGATTCGTCTGGCTGACACATGCAACAGGTACTGCTGGACATTTCTGAAATCAACAAAGACAATTACATCGATAATGGCAATGTATTTGTATCCATTGAATGTGAAAACAGCTTTGCGTAGAAAAAGGAACAATCTATTTTAAATTCTATGTATGCTTCTGTGTGCTACATTCTGCAGTGTTGTTAATTCTTTTTTGTTGGCAGGTCTGATCTCATGTCTTTGAGGCCAGAGGCAGAGACTCTTGTGAGAAATGAGACCACTGGTAAGATTAAAAGTCTCATCGTTACGTTGAAAGAAACACAGACCTCTCAGTCTGGATATGACTTCTACTCCCGTGTCTTCTCACCCTGGGTTGGCGTCCCTGAAGATCCAGTCACTGGTGAGCAGAACATGAGAAATGTGTAAAATGTAAATGCATAAATATTACTAAGCCATTACTAATCAATGCATCATACTACAACTTTATTTCTAAAAGGATCTGCACATACAGTCCTTGCTGGCTATTGGTCTGAGAAGTTGGAGAAAAAGAAAATGATGGGTAACAGCCTTCTTTTCCTTCATGGCATGTCATCACAAACACTGGAATGAAAAAAAAGAATATAAGTTATTCTAACATTAACAAAACAAGTTGCGCAGCTTAAGACAATTATCTCCTCTATATTTGTTTTGTAGCTTACCAGTGTTCCAGTCGAGGTGGCGAGGTAAAGCTGGAGATAAGAGATGACGGTCGAGTGGACATCATTGGTCAGGCGCAGGTCATTCTTCAAGGAACTCTTCAAATCTAGACAAACTTGCACAACCGATTCATTGAATTTGCGGATAGTTTTGATGGAAATCGAATGCATTAAATTTCCACTTTAGTTTATATTCTTGTGAAGGTGCATTCTAAGTTATGTGCCATTTAATCAAATTTATGCAATAGTTCGTTCTGGTTCTCCATTCTGATCTGATTTTGTCTCTCATGTTGTGCCGTTCTGTGTGAAGGAATCTGCTTGCACAACACAGTCTTTCTGCTGCTGATCTGGGTGACATTTCTGACATAGGATGTTTAAGTGGACACATTACAGCATTGTCATGATTTTGGAAATTATATCTTTACTGAAACCATGACTATTTTTTTTTAATTCAAATTATTCATAAACGAAATGGAAAACTCAACCTTGTCACAAGTTTACAACCCTGAAACAATGAGAAATACATATTATGTGATGGGTTTTAGTGTGACGGGATTAAGGTTTTTTGCTCAAAATGGCCACTGCTCCCCCTGTAGTGTAGGAGAGTACACCATATGGCACCAATTAAATAGGTAATTATACTTATTAATTCAAATAAAAATTTGAAAATAGAATATATTCTATACACACTATGTAGAAATAGCAGTATTTTCTTTGTAATAAATGTGTAAATAGATACTATTTGCATCTCAGTATTTTAGTATAAAAGTATTGCAATAATATATTTAGTGTAAAGGAGTGTAAATAGATTTAGTGTAAATAAATTAAAGTATCAGTTATTTGCAAATAGCGATACATGCTTTATGTCATTTAGCAATGAATATATCTTGCGATGGGATTTTAAATGATTTGCTGTCCAAGTGACGTTGCTGCCATCTTGTGGTAGGGGTACAATTTTGGATTTTACTGTGGAATTAAGAATTAAACAGATAGTGGTTTCCCGGACAGAGATTAAGCCTAGTCCTAGACTAAAATGGCCCTTTAAACCAGATTAACAGAAATCTGCTTTCTCTGTCATGGCTTTAAATAGTCCTAGATTTAATTTAGTCCAGAGTTTAATAAACTGATTTCCTGGAGGAAGACTAGAGTTACTCCAGGACTAAATTGAGGCTTAAATTAAACCTACCTGGAGGCAAGTTTAACTTCAGATTAACTTTGTGTTTCAAAGAAGACACATGCATTACTTGGACACACACACACACACACACACACACACACACACACACACACACACACACACACACACACACACACACACACACACACTAATAAATTATTTAAACATTTCATTTTGTTTTAACACCATTGTATTGGGTTTCTAGTTCAAATGTGATTGGTGTAAACTGACTTGAAATGTTCACTCTTTGTCTTGATGTTTTTTCATTTTGAAATATGTTTCAATAGTAACCCAGTCATACAGGACATTCACTTCCCATCCTGAAAACGGACAGACTTGTTAATGTTTAATGTTCTATTATTATGATGGTATTTAAAAGTTTGTTATGTTAGTATTTTGGGGGGTTACCGTTGTGGTGAAGTGTTGAGCCTGTCCTTGGACCGAGGACCTGCTACTGATAATTGTGTTTGTATTTATAAATTTTTATATAATTTTTATATTTATAAATTTTTTAATGCAGTCTTTTTCTGATGCCATTGTTTTCCTTGGATTTGCTTCTCAGTTCCATGCAAATTAAAGCTTTTCTTGGTTCATTCCATGTTTTATAGTCAACCTCTGTCATGCTAATTCAGATTAGCACAGTTGGTTTTAATTTAATCTGATTTATTTTAGTTCAAGACTCCATAGTCCAGGTGTAACTAATCTGTACTTAATCTGTGTTACAGAAAGCCATTTTTCAAGACATGATTAACTACACTAGATTAAGGCCTACTCCAGGTTTAATTTAAACCCTGTCCGGGAAACCGCCCCATAAAGTTTATAAAATGTATTTTTTTTTTATTTCTCTGAATAGTTCTTGTTTTCTGTGAATCTGATCAAAATAAATCAAGTTCATGATTTTAAACAAGAATAGAATATCTGCCAATAGGCCCAGAAAACTTATTTCAAAGGAAAGTTTTAATAACTCACTGACAGATATTTGTTCTTGGTTTAAGCATAAACTCACTATTTATTAATTGAGTTATTAAAACTATTGCGTTATTAAAACATTCCTTATATAATATAAACTAATTTTGTTACATTTTTCCAAAACATAATTTTGCATTTGCATCTGAAGTAAATGTAGCCTATCTTCATTGCAAAAATAAATACATAATGTTGCTGCCTTAAATCTTTAAATACAATCAACTTGGATATTTAAGAGTAATTTCAACTTAAATTACATTAAACTGACTTAAAAAATGAGTTGAATCTTGTATAACATTAAAAAAGTTGGAAATTGCTTAACCTAATTTGATACTTGATAAGTTAGCAATGTAAAAGCATATGTTGTCATAACTTATTGATACATTTTTCAGTGTGGTTTTAAATGTTTAGCTTTTTATTGGGAAAACAAGACACAAATACTGAGGATAGGCCTACATTTTTTTGTAATGAATGCAAGATTTAATGCCATGACTATGGATTTTTTTATGGATTGTTTGTTTGCCTTTATTTGTGCAAGGATAAATTAAGACTTAATTCACAGAAACCCTGTAAATGTCTCATTTAAAACAAAAAACAGTTGACATTACACAACAAATGTAAAGCATGAGCAGTAGCCTATTCCTAAAACAGCTATGACTAAATCCACACATTAGTGTCCATGACATTTTAAAGAATAATAAAGACATTATTATCTCTTTTAGTTTCAGAAACTCTTTTAGTTTAAGAAACTTATTTGAAGAGACTGAAAAGGGAGGAGAATTGATAAAGCCAAAAGAGTTTATCTTGTTTGCACGCAGTTGGTGGATCAAAATATGTGTGGGAAATTACTCCATGTATGCTTACAGCACGTCAACACGGAGATGGTACCGATTAGGTCTGGGTATTGACACAAGCTTCACGATTAGATTAAACTCCGATCTCGGTTCAATTTAATTCGACTCCCTTGTTTATACGCTATCAGGTAGAGGTAGCCTACATCGCTGGAGCTTCGCTTACACTTGCACGCCACATTAGAGAGCGCCAGTTGCAAGGTCTACATTTCCATGGCCATGTAGCAACAGAAAAATAATTATAAAATCAGAGCACTCTTCCAGAAAGAGATAATGACAATTCCTTATGTAGGCCTAATACCATACTGGAATAGTATTGTGGAGAATTTATCGTGGGAAAAAGTATGGTCTTTGTCTCATAAGTATCTTACCAATAGAGTAAAAGAAATAACATTTTTTAATTCACAAATGTTGCCCAACCAAAGCCTGTCTTAGGAAATATAAGTCAGACATTGAAGTGAACTGATGTTTTCGTCACTCTCCTGAGGAACATGTCATTCACTTGTTTTGGCAATGTCCCCACAGAGAAATTCTGGTCAGATTTGTTCATTTTTATCCAATCTTATTTTGTTAGTGACTTTTCTTTCATTTTTAAAGATGTTTTCTTTGGTTTGTTTGACTACTCAAACGAGAAAACAGGACAGTATTACATCATTTGTGTTTTCTTCTAGCTAAATTTCACATAGGCTACATAATCAAAGATGTACTGGTGCCAAACCTCTATTTTCTCTAGGCTATTCAAAGATGATCTAGACAGATACATGGAAACTATCCAAAGCTCTGTTAATCCCAAAGCATCGAAAACGGTATCTTTGTATTCATCCTTTATGTCCTCTTAAGGTAAATGCATTGCATTCTTGACTTTTTTTTTTACCCTGGCAACTTATTTGTGTTTGTATCTTAAGAAAAAAAAGGGGGGGGGGGGAAAGAGCGCCAAAGCGACATTGTTTGAAGTTCGTAATAAATTTAACGGCATTTGAAAGCTAAGACTTTGTTTCATATCAAAAGTAATGAAGCTTTTTCAATTTATTAGATGGGAGAGAAGCTAAAAACAGCATTGAGTGACGGTTTGTTCACGCATCAGCTGAAAACAGCATAGCCTACCCTAAAAGATCCATTCTTGGGATTTATGAATCGATTAAAATCAAGATATCAACATTTTCAACCCAGCCGTAAGTACATTGTAAACAGAGTATAAGGCACCCGACAGATATGCAACCACGAATACTTCACAAACATGGATTCTCTAGTCTCATAACAAATTCTTTATTAAGGACACTTAAAAATGTAAGAAAGTCACCTGACCAACTGAGTTGTTGTGAAAAGATTGAGAGTTGATGACTGACTTTGTGAATGAATAGCAATAGGTATCTTGCAACAGTCACATGATTTGCTTTGATCATTAGCTAATCAAATCTAATTAAAATGTATTAAATATGTAAAGTTATGCATTTCTTGGTGGGTATTCAGAAGCTTTTTTAATTTAGTTTTTCAGCCAATCACATCACCTAATTCACAACCGCTATTAAACATCATGAATCAGAATTAGATCAAAGGTAAACATCAAAGCTCTGATAGAGGGTAAACAGCTTGAAAGGTGCACAAGGACACCATGTTGGGAATCCCATCCCTTTCTGTGTGTGACATGAGTGAAAACATGGTTTCTGGCTGTATGCACAGCTGAGCCTGACATTAAAAACATGACACAGACAGATGCCCTACAGCCAGATCCGTTCCCGATCCCTACAGGACTGAAACTACACACCATAAGAAAGAAAAAGACATGACATAAAGCAGTTAGACAAAATAAAACAAAGTACATTATAAAATGGTCAGTTTAGGGTTGAACATTTTGGGGTTAGATTTTTTTTAAAGATATGAATACTTTTATTCAGCAAGGATTCATTAAATTGCTCAAAAGTTACAGTAAAGACATTTATAATGTTGCAAAAGTTTTTCATATAAATGCTGTACTTTTGAACTTTCTATTCATCAAGAATCCTGAAATAAATGCCTTGTTTTCCTATAAAAAAATTAAGCACAATGTTTTCAACATTGATAAGAAATGTTTCTTGAGCATCAAATCAGCATATTAAAATATTTTTTAAAGGATCATGTGACGCTGAAGACAGGAGTAATGATGGTGAAAATTCAGCTTTACCATCATATAAATAAATCACATTTTAAAATAAATTCAAATAGAAAGTTATTTTAAATTGTAATATTACACAATATTACTGTATTTTTGATCAAATACATGCAGCCTTGGTGAGCATTAGAGGCTTCTTTCAAAAACATTTAAAAAATCTTACCGACCCCAAACTTTTGAATGGTAGTGTAGTTACACAAACACTGCAACTGTTTTAGAGTACGTTCTACAACGACTACAAAGTACTAAAAATGGAAAAGTTTTTCCTTTGCGTTTTTCACATACAGACAACGTTGTCAAAACAATCCTGTTCACACAGATCTGCGAAAACGACTAAAAACGCTGTGTTCTGCTGCCAGGCCAGTAGTTGGCGATGTAAAGAAAAACTACGCGCCTATAGACTGACCACATAATATGCATGCGCATGACGTCACCGTTTTAACAAACAAGTGTTTATGTAAGGAGGCGATAACGGTATCATTTTCAAAAACTTGCACTGTGAAACCCGTTTTCAAATGTTTGCATTTTCAGGCCCTCAAAACGCTGTTGTCATATAAACGAACAGTCAAAAAGCATAAAAAGTTTTCCGGTTTTAGCTGAAAAGGTGTTATGTAAACACCCCCTTTAGGGTTACGGTGAAAACAGATCATATCCTCTTTAACTGGACTGTCTGGACACACTAACCCCGATCACGTGTCCGAGTGTTCCAATCTCAGAGATTTAATCGAAATCCAATAATGCCGTTCTACCCCTTTAATGAACTACAAAAACTGCAAATATGTGCAAAAACCCTCTTTTTGTTTAATAACCAAAGATTTGTGTGTCAAGATCGCTCCATTCTAGCACATTTGAACAAAGCTGTAGCATAGAAAGACCCCATTCAGATTGAAGATTCAGTTTGGTTAACAGGACTTCAGAGCTTTAAAAATCTCCCAAAACAAGACACAAGGTGGTGTTGGGTGCAAGACGTGAGAGAACAAACATTACAAAACAACAACTCTTCTATTGTAGTCGCCCCTAAAGCAGGATGACAGGACAGGAATTCTTCAGTTCCGGCTAGTTGAGGAGAAAGGCTCCGCTTTTTTTGGCCAAACCCACAAGTAGTGTGTGCAGTCTGTGGAATGCAGGAACTTCATAGAAGGAATAGTCATTTCCAGTCGGGTGGGTCGATGCTGCCAGATCGTAATGCTGGTGACAGCACCGTGTGTTGTTGGTAGCGAGGAGACGGTCCTGTATTTGCATTCCACACAAATACTTTAAGCAAAACCACACGGTCACTCCAACAAACTATGGTCAGGTTTCCTGCTGAAGCAGCACTACTGGCCCCCGTTGTAAGCGTAGTCTGCCTTGTTGTGCATGATGAGTTTGTTGTCCACAAAGTAGAAGCTGTCTGATCTGGTCTCATACGGGTGTTCAATCATCAACCGTACTGCAGGAAACAAAGGAATGGCACTTTAACAAATGAAAAAGAACATTCTCGCTGTCCTCTATCTGAGCACTGGCAAGAGTGAGGTCTGAAATGTGATACAAGCCTAACAGGACAAGTGAGATGTCAGACAAAGTCAGGTCAATGTGTTACTTGTAAAGTAATTGGTTACTCTTTTGTATAAATTAATAATATATAGATATTTTTACTGGAAAACAAGACAAAATTACTTTGTGTACTATCTGTTAAATTCAATAAAATAAAATTGCAGTACATTACAGTAAAGTGAAACAAACCAAAAAAACAAAAACATAAAACCAAACAAAACAGCACGTCTGGTTTGAGAACTAAACGATCTGTTGTATTCATTACAGGAGTGTAGAGTTAGTTCAAATAGCACCCAGAACACTCACTGAGGTCATCTGGGAGTTGAGGAAACTCGTAAATATGTTCGCACGTGTTCCGACTGTTCGGGATACAGAAGCCGAAGTCAAAGTCAAAATTCTTCAGGAGGCGGTCTTGAAAATAATGCCTCTCAATCATTCTGAAATTGGTAACCGGTCGATCGCCAACTGTGAACTCCACACTGAGAGAGTGTGAAAGGAGATAAGGGACATTACATACCAATGCACAAGAGTATCAATGCATGCACTAAAAACCCATTCAGGTCAGTTTGTGTGCTAAACAAGTGCTTTATGTCATCCAAAAACACTAATTTAAACAGATAACATGACAATCGACTACACAGACTGAAGTTTGCTCATGTTTACTGCACAGCTGAAAAAATTACTGAGGCCAAATCATGATTAATTCATGATTTCTGTGGGATTTGGCTAATAACATTGCTCAAGTCAAGTGTTGCAGGAGATGACACAAGCTCCTTTGTTTCAAAACATGAGCTGGTCAACTGGATTTCAGAGCCACTGAGGTTTGTTTACACAGCAGAGCGCACATGCCCGACAGACTTACGTGGCTCCGACTGTGCGTAACTTAAGGAACGCCGCTGTGAACTGGTATCGAACGAAACGCCCGGCACTGGTGTCAACATCTCCGTTTTCCTCATCCTCCTCATTAAGGTCTGAATGCAACAAGTTGAGAAAAGATGTATGAGTCAGGGTTATTATAGTTAACTAAAAGTTTTTTTTTTTTTATTAGGCTACTTTAAAAAAATGAAATTAAAATCATCTTATTTCAGCTAGTAGTCAAGGCAACGTATTTTTTTCATTTTCATTTAGGTTATGTTGAAGTACTAACTAAAACAAAATAAATCAATTTAATAAAAACTATATATGCATATTTTAAAAAGTAAAAAAAAAAAAAACTCCCAAAACTTTAAATTAAATTCAAATAAAATATAAAATATAAAAATAAAATCTAATTTAAAATATGAACAAAACCTATTATAATGTATCAATGATAATAAAATAAACCCCTTTTGACGAATCAATTTCTATTATTTTTCAAACTGTTCATGATTACGGCATAAGTATTTTCTTTAAATCATTTTATAGAGATTGCTTTATACTATTATACTTATTTATGAACAAACGTATGTCAAAAAGGCAACCAAAAAAAGGCTAAGAACTGAATAGAGCTCAATGGAGACTCAGAAAGCCAAATTGTCCATACAGAGCAAAACCAGAAATATAGATTCACTACATAAATTCCAGTGAACATGACATGATAAAATTCCCTCATATTTCAATAGCCCTTGACAGCAGAAACCTCTAAATAGATTTGATACCATAGAAGTTGTGGTGTAACGCAAGTAGCGGCAGATCTTTTCTTCTGTATTTTGACATATGCATTATTGAAAAAGAAAATAAAAATGTAGGTTGCGGCTCTCTATCCATCGGTTGTTGATCGGATGGAGGAAAATCTGAATGCGAGCTTGAGGTCGACTGTAATTAAAGCACAGGGTTTCAACACTAAATGATTTGAGAAGTCCAACATACATCAACAAGTCTGTCGTTTTACTGTAAGATCCAGTTATAGCACTATTATTGAAAATAATGATGTCAAAAGAAAGAAAAAAAACCTCACTAGCGTTAAATGTAATAAAGTTAGTTATGTTAAAAGAACCATTGTGTGGTGTCATCTATTGGTTTAACTTGAGAACAAACAAAGGAAACATACCACAGTGTGGAGGTTTGGCAATCTCAAAAAGGACTGTCCCCGTTTCCAGGTCTCTGATCTTAAAGCGTGTGAAGTCAATGTTGTAGATGTTGTCCTCTAGTTTACAAAGATAGTCTGTGGAGAGGAAATGTAGCATGTACTTCAGTAATACATGGGAGGAACATAGTAGATACTAGTAATCTCTGAATAAGAGACTGAAATGAGAAAACA
This sequence comes from Meda fulgida, assembly GCA_030578275.1. Taxonomy (NCBI): domain Eukaryota; kingdom Metazoa; phylum Chordata; class Actinopteri; order Cypriniformes; family Leuciscidae; genus Meda; species Meda fulgida. The sequence continues at coordinate 13,805,608 of CM060623.1, read as the reverse complement.
CATGCAAGAGTCTATGCACTGAGAAAGCTTTTTAGCAATACTCTTAACATGTTGATGTAGTATCCACAGTGTTTAATTGGCCATGTTTAAAATAGACATTAAGTGCTCTCTGGAAACTCGTTAAAATGTCTTGCATGGATTGGGCCTCTTATATAAAGTAATGTGCTATATTACAAACACAAGTAACGTTACTCAGAAGATGCTGTAACTCATAACACATGTTACATTGAGAGCATCTGAAGAGTTGTGAGATGAAGCGGGTATCATAGCGCTGTCCCACAGCTCTTACCGCGAGTAACTGCGCGAAGTCCCAAAACTTCATCCGGAGTGATGGCTCTCCCCAGCGCCCGCAGATCTTCCTCCGTTACAGGCCGTCGGTCCACTGGATTTCGTCGCGATTTCAGCCTTTTCAGAACGCCGCCTCCGGTTTTGCGTTCTCGGGAAGCCGCCGCTGAATCCGAGCCGTTAACGGCGGCGGCTGCCGTTTCGTTGCGGGAGCTCTGACTGTTCATCTCTCTGAAATTTCACTTGTTGTAGCGACAAACCGCGAAATAGTCTGCGTCTCTACTGAACTCGACGCTCGCTGAATGCAAGATGGCGCAGCGCGTCACTATGGAGAACCTACGCCGACAGAACTGCGCTCTGATTGGCTGAAGGTGTTCGAAAGTTGCTATGGTTACCGTAATTTCTGTTTGCTTTCTCAAGTCTCCCCTATCAGCTCACGCCAGTTTATTAAAAATAGTTTTGTGTTTAGAATGTTATTATTCTAAGCCAATGCAGCTATTTTTTAAAATAGCGTTTCCTTTATATCTATTTTTACTAACTGTATTTTTTTGTAAATTAATTGTTCATTAATTAAGCTGCCTTTAGCTTTTCGTAAGGCTCTTTATTAGTGAAAACAAAAAAGTAATTGTTTGTTTATATTTTTGAACTCATTGTTACTTTTTTAAATGTATTGTTCATTAAGCAAACTTCAGCTTTTGGTAAAGGTGTATATATTTTGGTAAATATTTTACTATATTAGAATTATATAGCCTATAATATATATATATAAATATATATATTTTTATTGGCTATATATTGTTTCCTTTTTTTTTTAAACTTTTTGTTAATTATAAATTAATTGTTCATTAAGCAAACTTCAGCTTTTGGTAAGGCACAATATTAGTAAAAATACATTTTCAATAATTATAGAGTTGATTTATAATCTCAAGCTTAACTATAATTGTTAACTGACTTATGAATGAAACAATGAAAATGACCTCATTAAAGATACCTTCAAGGCCAGATAGATAAAATAGCACATTTATTAAAAAGAAACAGCAATAATTTGCAGTTCCCACTTCAGAAACCTTCTCTAAAGACAGTGTGGGCGGGTTACTTTTCCAATACTATTTCACCAGTTCATGTTCACTTCAGTTCTGAGGGAGGAGGCTAAAGAGGGGACAGGTAGTTAAACATGACAAACATTATAAACACAGAAACTACATCCCTCATAAACGCAGCAATTGGTGGGGTGTGGATGGAGTAATACACATGAGCTCTTCATGAAGGAGGACACAATGAAAGGCCTCCATGTGGTCTTTGGCTATTGTCCAAGAAGTTGTGCATCTGTGCAGGAAAAACTGAACAACCTGTTTTTCAGATGACAAAACAATGAAAAACTCAACAACCATGCAATAACTCAACCTACAGAAATAAAGAGCAGAGCACGAAAATGGTAAAGCACACGAGGATGTATTCAAATTTAAGGCAACAAGGAATCAAAAGTACACAATGCATGACAAAAATAAAAATAATCACACAAACAAACAAATGCTTTTAAAACCACACCAGGCAGTGCAATAATTCACACTAGTAAAAACTCATCATAAAAAAATACAAATAAATTTAAAAGATCCTGAGGAAATAAAAAAAATCAACTTACTTCCTGGAAAATAAAGTCTTTCAATATTTTTAATATTCAACCCCTTTTGCTTAAATTATAAAAGATAAAAAAAAAAAACTGTAAATTAACAAACCTCAATACAATCCAAGCTCTTTCTGACGATCGGTCAGTGTGTCGGTGGATGCAAATTAAACCATTATCATTATCCACAACCAACCCATTTTTCAAGGCCGGTCTTCCTCTTGGCCAGATATTTAAGAACCCAGAAACCCCAATAGTAATTATATGAAGAAAAAAAAAAAAAAAAAAAAAAATTCTGAAAAGAAAAAAAATAACTGTATGGCACAACAAACCAAGTACCTTATATACACATGCACCGTGTAAAAGTTAAGAAAAGAAAATGACTTTGGCGACATCAACTTTCTGCAACTCCGATAAATGAAAAAGTTGCCTCGATGTTTTTATGATTGTTTCCTATTAAACCAAGGCAAAACCCGCCCTCTCATCCAACTCCTCTTGAGAAGGTGAAGGCTAAGATAAGTTACAAGTTCACACAAGAGACGGGATCAAACGGATAGGCGGCGCTCGCACGTCAGACAGTGGCATGAGCACTCGATTGTGGTCTGATGTTTCAGCAGTCTGAGAGTTGGTCTCTTGATAGCACACTAAATCACATTTTAAGGCAGGCTTGCTTGAGCAAAAAAAAGGAGCATTTCAAAACAAAAAAAGGGGGAAAAAACAAGAAGCACTGAGGGATGCAAACAATCTAAAATAGCAAGACGTGACAAAACTATACCAGTTACAGAATATGCTGAGAAAAAGAGCGATGGATGAGTTGGAACGCAAAAGTTCACTCAACATATGCAAATAAGCAGGTAAATGACAGCACTGAACTTTGCCATCTTGAGGACCCTTTCAGTGTGTGGCAGGGACGTATCTGTTGAATTCTTCCGGTGTTGTTGAAAACGGCCTGTCTGGTTGAACCAAGAGGAAACTAACAGTGGCAAAAGCAAACATGGTAACATGACAAAGAACATCCTGACTAAAGCATCTATCGTTCGTTTCACCGTGTAATAGGTGACCGAGCCCTTGAAATGTCAATTAAGAAGCCAATACTAAGATGCTATCCCAGACACATCATGTACCAATGACAGATGAGAAATTAAAGGGTAACTAAACCCCTGGTCAGAGCCTGACTTCACCCACTGGCAATATTCGAAAAATGCTGGAAAAGTGGGCAGAGCCAAGCGGAGGGGGTGGCATGCACCTGAGACTCTCTAAAGGCGTGGTTCGCTGGTACCCTCTTACGTCACAGGGCACCACAACTTCCAATAGGAAAATTCAACTGTAGTAGCCAACGTTCAACCTGAACAGGGCAGCACTCAGACGTTTTCACACCATGTATTGTAGAATTAAAACAGTTATACCTAAATGTAAAAAAAAAAATACTTGAATCAATGAACAGCATGAATAAAGCCCCAATCTTACAGATCATTAACTAAAAAAAGTTGTTTTAGGGTTTAGTTACCCTTTAAAGGAATTTGACACTTTAAAAATGCACATTAGTCCAATAATACAATCGTATAGTTTCTGGAACCCAAAGGCCAGTGTATTAAAGAGCCTCTGTTACGAACTCATGTTTCCACCTAGAAAGGGAAAAAATGATGCTCTCTTTTAATAACGAACGCATGCAGTTATTCAGAGACCAAAGTGTCTCTGTAAAGGGGGAAAATAATAATTTATATCTCTTCTGTTCAGCTGGAAATTCAATAAGTTGCTGTGGTCTGAAAATATGTGATATGATTTTCAAATCGTACAAACAATGAAAGAAGCTGCAGGAAATGAATGAGAGAAGCTTGCATGAGTGTGAGGGAAATAGAAATCATGGTCTCAAATCATTTAATAAAACAAAAACGCTTTATGATTCACCACTGAGGTTTAGATGCATTAACCAAATGATTGACAAAAAGGGTTCTGAAAATTCTTGTACCATTTCTGCCTCCTACCAGAGCAACACAAACCCCCACCACCCCCCCAAAAAACAAACCCCAGCAGATCAACACCACAGCTGAGCAGAAAAAAAAGCTCCAGGCCAATAACTTTCCATGAGTTGGGACACGTGATCTAGGAGTGTCCTCAACTTTTCCTCGGTATCTCCTGCTAGACCAGAAAAACCAGGTTTGTAAAGTGGTTAGTCCTGTGCGTGTATGTGCATTTAATCAGTACCTCTCGGATCTCCTCGAACTAAAATTGGTATTAAATGTGTAGAAACACAAGCACAAACACGCACACAAAATGAACTCGCATTCGAAATCCATGTATTTTCCAGGTCACCTCTTTTTGAAAAACCAGCAATATCTGAAATCTCCTCGTTTCTGCATGTCCCTCGCCCGTTATTTGCTCTCTCTCTCTCTCTGTCTGTCTGTTGTGATGTCAGTCTATATTTCTGCCTGTCCCCACGGCTGTGCACCCCTCCCCCCACCCCTCCACAGCCTGATGTCCATCCTTTCTCCTCTCTCTCCCTCTTGTTCACTTGTTACCCTCAAAGGCGGCAGAGGCAGAAGAGGGTTGGGATGAAGACCCCGAATGCCACGAGTATAGGGAACATAAGGCTGCTGTTGTCAGCAGCGTACGGGTTGGGGGTGCGCGGCCCGGACCGAACCGGATTCTTTGGAGCGGTGGAGGCGCTCTTCTTTTCGCCTTCTACACCCTCCCCCTCCTCCTCTTCCTCCTCCTCTTCCTCCCTCTTTTCTAGTCCAGGATGTGGCTGTAGTTTTGGCACATCTGAGAAATAAAAGAAGTTGTTATGAGAAAGTGCAAAAAAAAAAAAATGGATGGATACAACAGAGGAAAGACAAAGAGTAGGGCTCTCTGAAATAGTCCCCATATTATGTTTTATTCTATTTTAATTTAATGGATTCCATTTGTTCTGCTTTCATTTTTATGGATTCGGTTGATGGTTAAACAAAAATGTTCACGTGTTACACGTTAAAAAATCTAAATGTTACACATCTAATTAATTAAAATAGTTAAACTTATAATAAAAACATATTTTAAGTTTTATTTCCCCCCAAATTCTGCTTTATTTCTTTTTTTCCAAATTCCATGTTTTCTGTTATTTTCTAAATTATTTTTAATGGTTTGATTAAATTTTAATAAGAAAAAAGCATGTCTAATCAATAGAATTAATAAAAGTTCATTTAATAATTTACTAAGATTTGTACAGTGATAGGGCCCTATGAAATGTAATTAAAACATGGAAGAAAAATTATGAAAATCCTTGAAAAGTAAATAAAATAAGTATGTGTAGTAGACAAAACAGGGGTAGTCATTCATACAGACATGCAGACTTTATATTTATTTAGCAGCCTTTGCTCTTTAATATTAACAGACAATCCTATATATCATGATTAAAGTGTGCAGCCCTTTTCATTTATTAATCCAAAATTTGACAAATTCCATGACATTACACATTATACAGCAAATTCCAGTTTTATGACTAAATTCTGCGATTCTATCCTGTGCTTTCCACATAACGAATCTAAGAGCCCTATGAGATGGACAACTTGCAACCCAAACAATCCCAGGGGTTTCTCTTACCCTCTAACTTGCCCTTCATCACATATAGTGCACAGATCTTTGGGTTGTCATAGTAACCCTGTGGACACAAGAGATACATAGATTAGGGTTCACAGTGCTTACAGTGGATGAATGCATGCAAACACATGAAAATATGCAAATCAATTCTAGTATATTCTGTGTGGCGGTTGGCCTGCAGAGTTTCTAACAGTGAATAAAAGGCTGAGGCGTGCAAAATGTCAGTTCTGCGGCTCTCTGCGCCATCAGTTTCGAACCTCAAAAATAGATACATATACTATGCAACTGGATCAAAGTAGAATTCGCTGAACAGGTCGGACACAATTTGTCAAAGCACTGCATATCGGCAGGTGCAAAAGCATCAAAATTATTCATTTTAAGAATGAGATGTTTTAACCGGTGACTGACAGATAAGCTAATGTGTGCCGCATCCTCATATCCATTAATGTCACCTTCCCTCTGGATTTCCGTCATGCTCAATGTGCACGGTTCCGCAGAGACTAATCGCTGACAGAAACCCCACAAGCCAAAGCCATTTGTTGTTTACATAAAAAAAAAAAGGAACGGCTTTGAAATAATCCATTCAATTACACTACTGGAACAAAAAAACACTCCAAGAAACAATTAGTTTTGACAGAATTCATCTTCTTGGAAATACTAAGTGTGTGTGACTGGATAACTTCACAGTAATCGATCATTATTCCTTTAGTGAAATAGAAAATAAATAACGAGGTTTATTTAATTGATCAATGTCTTGTTTATTCAATAAAAGATGGCTGCATAACGGTCACTGAAAGAGTTATGTTTGCTTTTAGGGATTTTACCACGCTTAAGTGGAAACCGTTGAGTAACTTGAATTCTGTTCATGTGAAAAATATCTTGTTATTGTTAAATCTACACTACTATTCAAAGGTTTGGGGTCAGTCATTAAAAATAAAATACTTTTATATAGCAAGGATGCATTAAATTGATCAAAAGTGACAGGCAAGAATTTCGTATGAATGATGTCTATTTTTTTAAATGCTGTTCTTTTGAACTTTCTATTCATCAAAGTATCCTGAACAAAATGCATGATTTTTTTTTACTACACAAAATATTTAGTAGCACAACTGTTTTCAAGCTTGATAACAAAAGTTTTTTTTGATCATCAAATCAGTAGTTCCAAGACTATCAGAAATCAAATTCAACAAAACCTAAGTTAAGTGACCATGACAATTCAAAATCAATTCATGCGAAATTTCAATAACTGTTTTCATTCAAAGTTGCTAATTTAACTTATTCACAAAATTTTAATATTGCATAAAACATTTACAAATAAAGCAGCGTTTCCATCCAATGTGTTCAAGAGAACAAAATCGTCACTTCCTGAGAAATTGCTCAGAGCGTACAGGCATAACGCAATAAATGCTGTCATGTTATCTTGTGTTTGGAAATGCAATCATGTGAGACGCTGGGAGGTCATTATACCAAATCATTCTGAAGACAGACTTTGGCTCAGGCATTTCAGAATGATCAAACCAACATTTGAGTCCAGTCATCCAATCACATCAACAGTTGAGGTAAATTCACATGAGTTTTTTGTTGTGCATCGAGGGATTTATTCAGTAAATGTGTTTCCACGATAGTTAATGCGCATGTCTTTAATTGGACGCATTAGATTAAAAAAGTATCTGCCTCAAATAAGCGCATACGTTTTTTTTAATGCGTATCTTTAGAATTTATGTGCATCTCTGCATTTCTATCTAGCATTTTTAATGCAATATTCCAAAATTAAAAACGATGTATGGAAACATATCTAATGGCACAGAAGCACTGGGTCGAAAGGGCAAGTAAAAGGATCGGTCAACTGGCTCAAAACTCTCTCACACTGACCAGCAGATCCATTTAGGTAATAGAAAATATAGGGTGACTCTTACCTTAACAAACTCTACCGTGAGTTTTCCATTAAAAGTGGAAACTTCACCGTGCACACTCAGTTTTCCTCTTTTTATTGAGAATGGCACTATTTCATCATGAGCCGTGCTGTGACCCACACGGTCAAAGATATCCAGATCCTTCACCACAACATGGCCATTTAAACGCACATCAAAAACCTGAGAAAAGCCAACAAAGGGGTTTTAAAAGACAATAAAAGAAAGGAGAAGAGAGAAAGAGATGAGGGAAAACTATGAAACAGATACCTTGGAATATCATGAATTATTAATCATAACCACGTTCCAATATCGACTACAAAGAGTGATTGTGTGGATTATGGATGTGAGCAAAATCCACACCTTTTGTTGAGACTGAGCAAAGTAAACCTCAGCATATTTCATGACCAGTATGTAGTCTCCTTCTTCTCTGATGGGTACTTCATAACCGAATGTATCCTCGTTGTATCGCTCCGTCTGGTAGAGAATCTGATCCTCCGGGCTGGAGCGCAGGATAGGCAGACGCACACCATAGTCTGATGCTGGAGCACGGTGGGGGGGGACACCAACAGAGCCAAAGAGTGAGTTTGTGTGCAAGTGTTGTCCCATTTCTTGTTTTATAACATGCTGAGCAAATATCAAACCAGATTAAGGATTTCATAAAGACGCCACATGTTGTTCCAATATCTATTTATAACCAACAAAGAACAGAGTGGAAAATTAAGCACCACGTTTATAATACTGGTCATTATATGGTGACAATGACGCAATAATGTGAAATAGGACCAATAAACATGTCTTTACAGAGCTTTAAAATGCACTATATAGGCCCTGACATGTGCGCACTGCATTTCTCATCAGACTCGGGAAGTGACAGTCATCAGATTTCAAGTGACACGAACTTCCTGATATGGTCAACAGCTCTAATAACAAACAACTATGAGCCAGACGAGCTGACCACCAGTTATTCTCTTCATAATATATATCATAATTTACATTCTTATTACAATTTAAAATCATACTGTAATAAAACAAAACACAGTGCAACCGGAATACCTTTAATACTTTGTCATTCTTAAAGGGATAGTACACTCAAAATGACAATTCTGTCATCATTAACTCACCCTCAAATTTACGAATCCAAGCGATTTTCTTTTTATCAGAGGAACACAAAAGATACCTCAGTCACCATGAGGGTTAGTAAACGTGTGTGTGAAAATAAGTAAGTAACCTTTAGCATACTGTACTCAAATTTAAAAGAATATTCACCGAATTTAATGTTTTCAAACACTTAACAGCATGTTATTTACAATTTTGTAAAAATGTATTACAGCTATACAACACAAAGTTGCATTTATAAAACCTGACAACAATGCTGCTGCTGGGATTTGATTTCAATCCTACACACACAGGACATGGACACATTCATTCATTCCAGACCACCACGAACAATAGTATGAAGGTAAAAGAGTTGCAAAACTCGAGAGTATGTAGATGTGAATTTGAGAACATGTACAAAAAATATTTGTACGCTAAGATTTACACTCCCAAGTCTGATGTGAAAACTTGTGAAATGAAAAATCTAAAGTAGAATGTCGAGATTTGCACTCGCAGACAAGTCACAAACCTGTATTCTGAATTTGAAGCTGCAGACAAGTAGTCACAAATGTGTCAAATGTAAGAATAAGTGCAACTATATACTACAAGTTTGTGTATGTCATTGTATTTCTGTGAATGACATTTTACACATCTGTGACTACACCTTGTCCAGGTTAAAATTCAGAATACATTATATAGATAGATTTTTATTTCACAGGTTTTCACATCAGAGATGAGTGTACATTTTACAAATATACATACAAAAAAAAAGTACACAAATGTATTGTAAATGTTATGCTATTCTTTTACCTTCATACAAAAGCCACCCCTTCTTTTGCAGTCAAATATGGAGGAAAAAATAACACTCTGCAATCCGTCACGTACTCAAGTAGGCTACTCACCTTTCCCCAATTTTCCTTCCAGTGGATCTTTTTTTAAATGAATTCCGTGCACGTCAGTGTGCGCGTCCCCGCCGGAGTTTACAGCCCAGATGACTCGCTCGGCCAGACTCGGGTCCCCGCTCTCGGCCTGACACACTTCCACCAACAGCCACAAAGCTGCAAATACGAGCCGGGCAGCACAGCGCAATGTCACCCTCCTCATAGCCTGCAAGTACGAGAAGAAAAGTGAAAGGAAGAAGAAAAGCAGAAGCGGGAAAAAGTAGTATAAGGCGGTATGTCTGCACTTGACAATAACGCGGTGTTAAACGCAGGGTGAATGACCATTTTTAATCCTGGGTTAATTTTAAATGGAGTCACTTTCACGTTTAACCCTGGGCTAGCCAGGTTAACGTCTAATTATATTAATAATAGTGCACGGAGTAAAACGACTTTGTGCTAAAATGTGACAGCACGTTGTTTAGCAACAAACAACCAATCATAAACTGCCTCGCAGCTCAACTCATTAAATATTCAGACGCCTCTTCAGTTGAAGAAACTTTCACGCACTGTTTAGTTTCATCGTGCGAGAGGAAAATGTGAAATAGTGACGAAAAACGGAACGAATAGACTATTTTTTGTTTATAATATACAAAAAGCTTTTTGTTTTTAACGTGGCGACATTTACACAAATAAACGGTCAGTTAGCTTGTGGACGTCTCGAGCTGTGTGCGTCCAATCGGCTTTAACGCGTCATGCATATGCAAATAAGAAGGTTAACCCAGGCTATACAAATGTGCAGTGAGAAATATGAATATCTAGGATTAATACCAAAACCTAGCAGGGTGAAGAACAATGAACAGTGTGACCATTTGAAAATGATAACCTAAGGTCCAGAATGGTTAACAATTTCATGTGTGAAAAGCCCAAAGCAATATAAGTCAATATTTATGTCACTCTTACTGTGCAGTCTGTGAAATACTCTTTGTAGGGGACGGCCGGCTCCGTTCAGATGCTTGGGTTGCTCGCTGTTGTTGACCCGTCCAGATCGCCGTACATTTACCTGGCTGATAGTCGAGTTTAGCTCTGGGTGGTTAGCTGGCTAACTGACTTCCCTCTTGCTCTGTCATCAGTGTGGCAGCTGTAGTCTGCAGGTATATTCCCTCACATCTGCACCCCCGTGTACGGCGTGTGCTCTCTCTCGTTTAATAGAAGATCACACCGTGGTTATTCAACGCTTATATGCTGCTCAACACAGTTATTTTTGAGCTTTTTGCGCCTGAAATCACTGCAATTTCTGACCGGGAGGGCCGCGTCAGTACTGTGGGTATGCGTGCAATCAGAAGCGCAGGTTGAAGGGATGGAACAGTAAGGAGGGGCAGACTAACTTGATAGTCAGTTTCCGGAGGGGGCGGGATTTTTGCTGAGATCAGCCAATCACACAAAGCCGAGTAACAGGTTCTCCGACTTGATTTGCTTGTGATAGGAATAGATTCGTAAAGTACGACAGATTCTGACCAATCACAATCGATGGAAGTGTCTGCAACCAGCGAATCAAGTGTATCAACTTTCACTCACTTCCTCGCATAAATTAGCTGGCTTCAGTTCATTGGTAACATTGTAGCTACGCAGCGAAAGGTGGGCAGGATTAGGCAGATAGAGAACAGAACTGGAGAATTAATTAAGTTTTATTTTAATGACCAACGTAAAGAAAAAGACAAGTAATGTTACCTTATTAATTTTTTATTACTTATAATTATTTATTAGTACTTATATATTAATTAATTGTATAATACAATCAGAAAACAGCAGTTATGTTCATATGTAAAACAACAATATTATATATTCAAAAGTATTATTACTGTTGCTGTTGGTTTGTGAAACGATATATTTATTAAAAACACATTACTATGAAGGAAGTTTCACATTTGCCTTGCAGAATGTTTTATTCATTAATTAAATTAATACAATAATATATTTCTTTATAAATTGCATTTATTTAAAACGCAAAAATAGGCTTCTTTTTTAAAATTTAGATGCGCATGGTAAAACCATCATGATGACAGTTGCGTGTCTTTTACCACACGGTGGCATGTGGCATTATTTTTAGCTCTCGCTAGCTGCTGCATTCACAATGAAAAAGCAGGAAAAAATAAATTCTGTCCCGTTTTGGTCCGGAGGAAAAGGCCCGTTGCCATGACAACACGTACAGTCTGTTCCAGCCGCTGGGAAAGTGATACTCGTAGCTGAATGATTTGGAGAACAGCTGAGCAGACAACAGCCAAATTGTTGCTCATTGTAAAATAGCATTTCTTTAGAACAGGTTAGGCAAACCTTGAAAAAAAGTCGAGTAAAAACTAATAGGGTAATGAAGCTTATACACAAATGTGGTGATGAAAAATATACGCTATAATAGACACCGTTTTATTTGCTTATTTTGTTACAAGGTATTAAAACCACTATATTACATATGAAGGTATTTTTGGCATGCAATAATCAGATCAGATAACAGTTAAGACTACAAATGCCTCTGACACTGGTCACGCAAACAGACATAAAGAGGCTCAAGTCAAATAAATAAATCTTCACTGTGTTTCTTAAGCATATGATCAGGTATTGAACATTTGCATTGACTCAAATAGGCCTGTGTAGAATGAAACTGTGCTCTTGAAAATAGTTGCCTGACAAGTATGTTGTCTAAAACAAGTATGATAACTAAAAATAGTGAATCAAACATTTCTAAACTTAGAATTAACTCAGTTCTGTTTTAAAATGAAATCTATAAAACTGTAGAGGCCAGCAACAAAATTTGGTTCCATCTTGCACAGTGGAATATATTTGTTTTAAAGTCATGCATTGTGATTTTAGAACAGAAACAGGCAAATAGTTTGACAAGGACAAATAATAATAGAGTCAAAACTGGAGTTATGAGCTTGACTCGTACAACATATTATCAGGAAGTCAATGCATTTACACCATTACGTTACTGCTAACAAAACAGACATCACAGAGTGTGACTGTGAAAACATTCTGACATCATTATCTTCACCTATCTTATCACACAGAGACACATATATGGGACAACAGGGACAACACTTAATGTAATATTGCCATAATCAAGCATTGTACTCTAATGTGCGTGTAAAAAAAAACTTTGTTTGGTCTTGCATGGTTGAAAGTGCAGAGACACTTGGCTACAGTATACTTGTATACTTTTTTTGTTTGTGTGTGTGCGTATGATTTTTTTTTCTCTCCAGAAACTCCAGTTTTCATTTTTTTTACCACACACCACTGCCTCAGCAGGGCCTTTCTTGCAGTCTAATACTCTTGTCTGCTTTGACCAGCAGGAAGCAGTACAGCATCTCACTTTCTACTGTTGGAGACACTATATGAACGCTGCCCTTTCAGCGGGACACCATTCGCACAAACTCTAAAAGAGACAGAGAGAAAATAAATACAGAGACTTTAACTTAAAAACACTGTGCATCTATTGTCTGCTTTTACTTTTTATTAGCAAGGCCGTAACTCCGTCTTGAACATTGGGGGGACTAACGTGTTAGAGGGGGGCGTAATTGGTCTTTTTATTCAGTCCCCCTGTGGTGAAAATCAAGTTTTTAATGTTGTTTATATGTCTATGTGCATGGTGTTTTTAATGTGCTTTAAGACAAACCATGTGCAAATTCATAAGTCAACACCATTGCTGAGTATTTTCTCCTTAAAGCTGCAGTGAAAAAAAAAGACTCAAAGTCTCAAAAACGCAGTTTGAAATCGCTGGTGTTTCTGACATCACAAACTACCTTGTAACCAATCACATCAATGTGCTGGTGGGCTTTAGCATATCATTAACAGCGAACTAGCAGGGGAGTCTTGAGAGATGCCAGGTGATCATGGCATATTTTTTTGTTGATATGAAAAATCGGGTAGATTTAGCAATATAGCGGGTGTATGATATAGTACGATGTTTTGATGAACTATATGCCTTTCTCCACTGACGTTCTGAGTTGTTCAAAGCGTTTCTGATTATTGTTAGATGGCAGACTGAGATAGCGAAAGGGAACATAGCTTGTGGAACATTACCAAGACATTATTAGCTGTTTGATAGCATAGTCAAGCAAAAGGCTTATCATATTAATTACTGTTATGTGTCCAGACGTTGTAAAGAGCGATACCGTTGTGCAGCTTTTACCTCAGTAGTTGGTCGAGTGAATCTGTGAGCTGGCGTGAAGGAGTGGAGGCGGGGCTAATTAGCATATCCATGTTTCTGTGTACTAAATGAAGCAAGGGTGTAGAGTTGCATTCAAGCTATTTTAAGGCTGAATAATGTTTTTCACAGGAAAAAAAACTTTGTAATTTTTAGATCAAAGATGAGTTTTAAGGGATAAAATTATTGACTACAGGGGGACTTTAAAAGGATTAAAATTAAGGGTTAGTAAACTAACCCTAACCCTACTAATAGTAGTTGTGAATTAATAAGTTTAAACTACTTGCAAATAACATTACATTTAAAAATATGCACACATTGACTCTTATTCATGTCTTATTTGATTGGCCATCTCAGTCATTTTAGACATTGAGCGCTTTTAGGGCTTGTTCACACAGAACGTGGGTGAGCCGCTGCAAAAGATGCGAGCACAATGGTTATACACTAGCCTGTGAAAACCAAGATGAACTTCCGGCAAATTTAGATTGGCTCTGCAAGTCAGTCTGGCGAAAAGCCCATTCAAGCTCATTTCCAATCTTTCCAAATCGAGGCACCAATCACAAACGTTGAGGCGGGCCTTACAAGATGACGATCCATCGGATTGGTTTTTGGTCTATCCAATTGCGCCCAGAGGCATTTGAGCGACGTCCGTTGGTGACGCCCCTTTGGAAATGAGCTGTCAATGAACCTTCCCCAGACCCTAACTCAGTTACGACTGAGAAGGGCCTGGTTTTAACCAGGCTAGTTATACACATCCGTCTAGCGAGTCTTTACATAGAAAAACAATGGAAAAATTGCACATTGGAAATGGAATGGAAAAACGCGTTCTGTGTGAACGGCCCCTTAAGCCTGGAACACACCAAGCCTACGGTCGGCCGCGGGGCAGTTTTTGTTCGTAAAATTTTTACTTTTAAAACTTTTTGTCATCCGAGTGAACAACAAATAGAGCGGAGCGTAATGAAGAGCGGAAGAGCAGACTCAAGAATATCAAATATTGGGGGAGACAATTTGACCGCTTGTAATTATTGGGGGCACTTGACTTGTCCCTCTCAATGTCAATGGTGGTTACGGCCCTGTTACTTAGTGCTACTGAGATTCTTACCTTCAAAGTCTACTCGGCCGTCTCCATTCAAGTCAATGTCTCTCAGTATGTCCTCTAGGTCTCGATGGCCAACCTAACAAAAACAAGAATAGATTGTTAAAAATCAGGTGACAGGAACCTTTCAGAAATTTGACTGAACGATTCTGGTCTTTTCCCTCACACAAATCTAATCAAAATGTGGTCACAATGGAGTGTCATTGTATGGAAAAGAACTGTGTGCAGATTCTTCAAAATTGGTAAATCCTTAGTAAGCAGCATTCAGGTTTGAGAAAAAGGTAGCACTTTATTTTAGTCCTGTTCCCCATGTAGGCTACATACTATATAGTAATAATTATAACTGGGTCTAAAGCCCAATATATACTTCTGCGTCGAACTCACGCCGTAGCAACGCCATAGGCTGTGTGTAGCGCTCGTACCCTATGGCGTACCCTGAAGTGCCCTTCTCCAAAAATGTAACAACGCGTCAATTCTACGCGGACGCAAGCGCTGTGATTGGTCTGCTAGAACCCCTCCCTCGGGTTTCACACGCTCCCTCTGCATGTGTAGCCTAATTGCACGTAAACGCGGACAATGACGCAGAACTATAAATGAAAGCTGAGTCTACCCCATAAACCTAATCTTAACCCATGTTACCTTAAATTACTCAGTACTTTCTTGGTAAATACACTGTTAGTACATTGAAAGTGCATGTTTCATTTTTGGGTCAACTTTTAACAGAGACAGATCTTTGGATGGATTATTTGCTATTGCTATTGCTGTGATCTCATGTGGGTGACAGGTCGTCACGCCCTCACACCAATAAACACGAAGTTACTTTGATTAAAGATTATGAGTGCACATCATTTAAAATATATATGCTATATATGCACAGATAATAGATTTGATTTCTTGGTCACTTGAAGCACATTCTCACAATTCTCTTTACCAAAAGCACTAACCTGTTGTCCCAGCAGCTTCCTCATAGCTTCCCTTAGCTCTCCTGTGCTTATTTCACCATCTCCATTTGTGTCAAACTGAAAAAATGCATATAAAACATTTTTTTTTATAAAAAAATTATATTCTTTATATTATACAGTATTCATAATATATAACTCACTTCTTTGAAGGCATTTCTGAGCTCTTTTATGCCGATCATGTCCGCTGTCTCAGCAAGGAGTTTAGGTCCCATCAACCCTACAAAGTCCTCGAAATCCACATGACCACCTACTGAGAAAAAAAGACTGATGTCAATATTTCGTAGTGAAAAAAGCGTAGCTGATAAGATTATGGCTGTGCGCAACCAGAAGCTTACAGTTCATGTTGATTTGCTGGCTCAGTTCTATTAGTTCCATCTCTGTGGGCATGTATCCCATAGTTCTCATGCAGTTCCCCAGGTCTTTACAGCTGATAAAGCCATCTTTATCCTTATCAAACTCCTTAAACGCTTCTCGCAACTCTTCACTCGTCAAAAACAACCAAACACATGAATGGCATGTTAACACACAGGCTAAATGAAATATGAGGTCTAATAAAACAATAAAAGGTTCAGTTGTAGTAGTAGTTTATACAGGTTTGAAGAAGGTAAAGTAGCTAAAATAAGTTTTCAAGCACATTTGAATAATCTAACTTACCATCAATCTCCTCTGGTCTCAACTCTCGATTCTGTAACAACAAAAGATGAGGGTCAAAACAACAGAAGCAAAGGTTACATTTTAAAGACAAAACGTTCAAAAATCCAAACTCTGTCCCTCACAATAAAATCCAGGCCATCCATGAAATAAAGTTCTTCTGGAGATGGCTTCATTAGCAGAAAACCTTTAACCAGAGATGCATCCAAACCACCCAGAGCAGCCATTGTTGCTTCTAGTCGTTCAAAGACACCCGAGGTGTATTAAGACTCGTTTTATAGTGTTTATAGTGCGTTACAAAAAGGTGAGGTGGTCCTGTTCACGTGGCAATGGCATTTCTCCAGCGTCACAGCTAAGTGAACAAATGCCGACAAGTGAGACGCATCTGTCCTCATCTAACAGTGACAACCTTTAAAGGCGATGAAAGAAAGAGATGGAGAACAGAAGCTGTAGAATTCACCACGGGGGAAGAAAGGAGTATAAACATGCCGTCTTTATTGATGTAAGACCATGACATTCACGCACACACATATGTAAAAACATGCGACCTAAATTGTACACCAAAACAAAGGGGAAGCAATTTATGCGACATAAATACATACGCCTACGCAACAGCATGCAGAATAAGAAAATCTAAAATGCTTATGTAAGTAGTATCAAATATTCCAAGGCAAAGCCACACATAAACAAGTCTGTATTTACAGTAACACATCAATCACAACGTGCATGACACTGCAGTAGGTCTATGTGTGTGTTCGGGCATTGTTGTTTCTAAATTAGAGCTTTCAGATGATTCATTCATTTGGCAGATGCATAATTTGGGTCATGGGTGACCTGGGACCCTCTATCTCCCTTTGACCTCATTCAGTTTGTGGAGTTAGAGCCCACAACCTTTCCTGTTATTAATAATATAACAATACAAATGGCAAATTACCCCCTCCAATTCGCTATATTTGAATTAAAATTATATATATATATATATATATATATACAGGTCCTTCTCAAAAAATTAGCATATTGTGATAAAGTTCATTATTTTCCATAATGTAATGATCAAAATTAAACTTTCATATATTTTAGATTCATTGCACACCAACTGAAATATTTCAGGTGTTTTATTGTTTTAATACTGATGATTTTGGCATACAGCTCATGAAAACCCAAAATTCCTATCTCAAAAAATTAGCATATCATGAAAAGGTTCTCTAAACGAGCTATTAACCTAATCATCTGAATCAACTAATTAACTCTAAACACCTGCAACAGATTCCTGAGGCTTTTAAAAACTCCCAGCCTGTTTCATTACTCAAAACCGCAATCATGGGTAAGACTGCCGACCTGACTGCTGTCCAGAAGGCCATCATTGACACCCTCAAGCAAGAGGGTAAGACACAGAAAGAAATTTCTGAACAAATAGGCTGTTCCCAGAGTGCTGTATCAAGGCACCTCAGTGGGAAGTCTGTGGGAAGGAAAAAGTGTGGCAAAAAACACTCCACAACGAGAAGAGGTGACCGGACCCTGAGGAAGATTCTGGAGAAGGACCGATTCCAGACCTTGGGGGACCTGCGGAAGCAGTGGACTGAGTCTGGAGTAGAAACATCCAGAGCCACAGTGCACAGGTGTGTGCAGGAAATGGGCTACAGGTGCCGCATTCCCCAGGTCAAGCCACTTTTGAACCAGAAACAGCGGCAGAAGCGCCTGACCTGGGCTACAGAGAAGCAGCACTGGACTGTTGCTCAGTGGTCCAAAGTACTTTTTTCGGATGAAAGCAAATTTTGCATGTCATTCGGAAACCAAGGTGCCAGAGTCTGGAGGAAGACTGGGGAGAAGGAAATGCCAAAATGCCTGAAGTCCAGTGTCAAGTACCCACAGTCAGTGATGGTCTGGGGTGCCATGTCAGCTGCTGGTGTTTTATCAAGGGCAGGGTCAATGCAGCTAGCTATCAGGAGATTTTGGAGCACTTCATGCTTCCATCTGCTGAAAAGCTTTATGGAGATGAAGATTTCATTTTTCAGCACGACCTGGCACCTGCTCACAGTGCCAAAACCACTGGTAAATGGTTTACTGACCATAGTATTACTGTGCTCAATTGGCCAGCCAACTCTCCTGACCTGAACCCCATACAGAATCTGTGGGATATTGTGAAGAGAAAGTTGAGAGACGCAATACCCAACACTCTGGATGAGCTTAAGGCCGCTGTCGAAGCATCCTGGGCCTCCATAACACCTCAGCAGTGCCACAGGCTGATTGCCTCCATGCCACGCCGCATTGAAGCAGTCATTTCTGCAAAAGGATTCCCGACCAAGTATTGAGTGCATAACAGAACATAATTATTTGAAGTTTGACTTTTTTTTGTATTAAAAACACCTATTTTATTGGTCGGATGAAATATGCTATTTTTTTTAGACAGGAATTTTGGGTTTTCATGAGCTGTGTGCCAAAATCATCAGTATTAAAACAATAAAACACCTGAAATATTTCAGTTGGTGTGCAATGAATCTAAAATTATGAAAGTTTAATTTTTATCATTATATTAAGGAAAATAATGAACTTTATCACAATATGCTAATTTTGGAGAAGGACCATCATATATATATATATATATATATATATATATATATATATATATATATATGTGGTATATAACTTTTAATTGTCACTAAAATGTATTAACAATAATTGTATAGTTTTATTCATTGTGCAATTTAATTCCAAATAAAATATCAAAATACACTAGCGTTGTAAAGTTTGGGTTCGGTCAGATTTAGTTTTTAGTTTTTTAAATAAGTCTCTTATGCTCATCAAGGCTGCATTTATGTGATCAAACATATAAAATATTGTGAAATATTACAATGTAAAATATATATATATATATATATATTTTTTTTTTTTTTTTTTAAAGTTTAGGGTTAGTAAAAACTTTTTGAAAAAAACGTAATACTTTTATGTATATGTTTTTGTATAATGTATATTTAGATGAACTTACAACTGGTCTTCTAGTCATTTATTTTCAGATACAATATGTCTCTGTTTGATTCCACGTCCCAGAACGCCATGTCTTTGTATTGCTCAAAAACTAAACTATTACTAAAGACTATTGCCTCAAAAATGTCTGTGTTAACATCATCTATCTTTGTTACAACACTTTTCCAGGCTCTTGAACATGCTCTATAAAAATGAAAGATACTTTGTGTTGTGTTAAGCAGACAGACGCTCCTGAGGGTGAATGACACCAGAGAATAGTTCACGATGTGGTCGATCAAGAGCTCAGCAATAGAAACACCTTGCCAAGCTGCTAATGATGTTCCTAAGAATTAACATGTTCATATAAACGCACAAATCACAACAAATATGTTAACATCCATTTCAGCATTATTCTTCCTTTTCTCTGCATTGCTAGTTTTCATAGCAATCAAGTATAGTCAACATTAATGGCCAACAAGATCATCAATTAAGAACAGCAAGTCAGGTCTGTATATGCATTTCAACATTCAATCTAATACAAAACACAAAACATCACTTATGTTATTTATACACTGCCACATCACATGTGTTGTGAATGTCACAGAGAAAGGAAAGGACTGTCTGTCTATGTGTGAATTTGTATGTGTGAAAGAGACAGATAGAGAAAGAAAGCATTCCCATTAATGAAAATAAGCAATCCAGCCAACATTTTCCATTCATTCATCATAACAGTTTACTGAACACATTGTGTAGACTGGCTCTTCAGATCTATACACTCTCACGGTGACCATAAACAGAGAGGAAGGGAAGGTGAGAGTGAGATAGATACAGAGAGAGAGACACTAAAAAACACCAAAGAGATAGAAAAGACATAAAAGACATGATCTGGTTTAATAGCACTGGGAAACAAAAGCATTCAGTTAATGTGTTCAGTCTGACTGTGTATGCCACCATGAGGCATATTTACAGTTAGTGAAGTCAAAAATGAGTTTTATCAAAAACAGGTCATAGATTAGAGAGAGACAAACAAACTATATGGACATTTAAATCACTTAGACATCACATTGTGGAAAAAGACAATACAAGTATCAATGTGTAACACGAATGTATCTAAAAACTTGAAGGAAAAAAACTGCAAGTAACGCATTGAATTAAACAATGAATTTTTAAGTTGAAAGAATGAAATGGTAGTTTGTAAAATGCACTTTAATAAACTTTGTTGTTTTCACAACTTCCAGTTTTTATACATTGCAATTTAGCATTTAAGTTATGGACTAAATTGAGATTTTTCTGTAATCTAGCTTGCCTCAGATGTTATTATGTCTATTGAGTGCTACTTATTTTATTGGTAACATTTTACAAAAAGGTCCCCTAATGCAATGCATTAACTAACATTAACAATGAACACTATGTGTGTTATAATTTATTAACCTTATTATCATTTTATTAAAAAAATACAACTGTTCATTGTTAGTCCATGCAAGTCCATGAAATAATAACAAAAAATGCTAAAAAAAAAAGATTGTTGTTTTACAGGAAAATAACTTAAAATAACACTACAATAAAAATGTTAAATTCAATGTGTTCCCTATCGGTCAGTCACTACAACGTAGGTCATGACTGACCAATAGGAATCTCGCTAGAGAGGCCAATCTACTTCGAATGAAACTAAAACAAGCCAATGCACATTGGCGTGCAATCATTTGCATCAGCTGCGCGACCTCGTTAGCGCGGGTATTTAACGAGCAGCTGAGCTTGCACAGTTAGCTTTTTGCTTCGGAGCCAAGCACTTCGATGTCTCTGCTTCTGTTGGAAACTCATCGAGCCTTCTGGACCTCTCCTTTTCGGTGTTGGGCGTGACAGCACGGCAGCGTGAACAGTTTTGGTTTCTCTTTTTATTTTTTCCTTGTTAAAACTGAGCAAAAAAAAAAAAGCTGTTTTAACCGCTGGTGAAGGTGCGCCTTGCAAGCGCTCAAAAGCTGTTATTACAGCTGGTAAGACCTCCCAGCCAGAGAAATCCAGCGCACAGACGGGTGCACATTCCCGTTTGTGATCGCTGAGGCTGTTCCCCTGCGTGCTTCAGCACCAGTGAGAGTAGTCCCTAAAAGAGCTTGCACAGATAGTTCGCGCCTTTTTCAAGATGACGTTCTATCTGTGTGTTTCTGGATGCGGTCGTTACCTGGGACCGCGGAATGGTCACGATCGCTGCCTTGTGTGTCTGGGCCTCGAGCACGCACAGGCAGCGTTCGTGGATGAGTCATGACCCCATTGTGGGAAGATGACCATCTCGGAGCTGAGGTCGAGACTCTCGTTCCTGCAAAGGGGCGGAGTCCCCGTGCCTGCACCTCGGTCCAACCCCCCTTCGCGGGTGGCTTCCGGCAGTGACACGGGTGACCTGAGGATTTCAGTGAGCGCGCTTCCTTCGGGGAACCAACCCCCTAGGAACCCTCACTCCTCTCATGCTCCGCAGCCATTTCAGCTGCCAACGGAACGCGCCGGTCCATCCTCGAGATGTGTACCGGTCGTTTCGTTCGGCGCTTCCCGCGACGACCAGATGTCGTTCGCTGCATCGGAGGGTGGGTCAGACCGCTCCGCGGACGACGGCTCGGAGCCGCTGCCTCCTTCGGGTGTGCCAGCGGTGCCCGAGTCGGACCCGGAGATGATGGCCATGCTTTCCCGGGCCGCCAACAGGATCGGGCTCGTGTGGAACCCTCCACCGTGTCCCGAGCCCTCGAGGTTGGACGATTGGTATCTAGGGGTGGTGCGCGCTGGTTCTCAGCAACCCACCCCAGTGCCTTTCTTCCCGGAGGTGCATGAGGAGCTCACAGGGACGTGGACGGCACCTTTCACTGCCAGAAACCGTTCCGGTGGCTCCTCCCTCACCACCCTTGATGGCGGGGCAGCTAAGGGATATACACGTATCCCGCCAGTGGAACGGGCTGTTGCTATGCAACTGTGCCCTAACTCCACTTGGCGTGGAGAACCGTGTCTCCCTTCACGGGCCTGTAAATACTCGTCGGACTTAACCGGCAAGGCTTACAAGGCCTGTGGGGAAGCTGCCTCTGCCATGCACGCTATGGCGTTGCTGCAAGTTCGTCTGGCTTAAGCACTGAAGGACCTGCACGAGGGTGGTCACGACCCACAAGTTCTCCAAGAACTTCGTACCGCGACGGACCTCGCGCTTCGTGCGACGAAGGTTACCGCGCGGTCAGTGAGTCGTGCGATGTCCACACTAGTGGTCCAGGAACGCCATCTCTGGCTGTGTCTGGCTGACATGCGGGAGACCGACAAGCTCAGGTTCCTTAACTCCCCCGTGTCCCAGACCGGCCTCTTCGGCGACGCGGTCGAGAACTTCGCCCAGCAGTTCTCGGCTGTACAAAAGCAGACTGAGGCCATTAAGCACATCCTGCCGCGGCGGTCAGCTGCTGCCTCCACCCCACCGCCCGCGGCTCCTCAGTCTGCTCGTCGCCGGGGGCGTCCTCCTACGTCTGCCCCTGCTCCCGCGCCGCAGCAGCAGCCTCCACCTAAGCGGCGCCGTGGAGCCGGTCGCAGGCAGGGCGCCCCGCCCGTCCAGGCCCCCGCCAAGAAGGGCGGCAAAGCCAAGAGTAAGCGGCCCTAGGACGGGCGACCCTGAGATGGAGGGAACTGCTCTTCAGGAGACGATGACCACATCGCTCCTTCCCCCGGAAGAGGGCCGGGTGGGAAATCTTTTGTTTCCTTTTGTTCCGCCGCTGGCCTTAAAACCAGCGGTACCCAAATTTTCAAAAGAGCGGTGTGGCAGGGGGGGCGTGGTTCCGCGAAGTCCGTGACGCGGGAGAGGATCGGGAGACAGGTGCGGCGTGAGTGGGTTAAGTGTGAATGACAAACACCTGTGTCTTGTTTCCGAGAACAGCCACGACCCGCCTCCTGCCACCTCCTGCCCTGTGGAACCAGGTAAGTGCTGGCACAGCACGCACAGACCCCCGCTAAACGGGCCGCCTCCCAGAAGAGAGCCCCCCGGCCGCGACCCTGTGTTCCACCTCGCTGCCCCACCAATCCGGTACGCCTACGGTCCCTTGGTCCCGCCTTGCACGGTCTCTGAGAGCCTGGTTAGCGCTCCCCAGTCCGTCTCGTCGCTGGCTCATTCGACCATCAGGCTTCGGCTAAGCGATCAGTTCGCCCCGCGCCCCCCGAATGTCGGGCCATCCACTCCAACTACAGTGAGGAGCACCGATGCCCATGTCCTTGCTGCGAGATCCGCAGTCCTACTGCGAAGGACGCGATAGAGCCGGTCCCCATCCAGGGCCGATATAGCAGGGCACTACAGTCCCTACTTCCATGTACCAAGAAAGGTGTTGGTTACGACCGATCTTGATCTGCAGTTTGAATCGTGAGCCTCCCACAAGCTAACCGTTTCAAATGCTCACCGCAGAAACGCATTTTCGAATGCACCGTCCCCATGAATTGGTTTGCAGCGATATCGACCTGAAAGACCCGCGTACTTTCATGTCTCGATTCTTCTTCCCCTCGACACAGGCCGTTCCTGCCTTTGCGTTCGAGGTCAGCATATCATAACAAAGTCTACCCTTCGGGCTGTCCCTGATACCCCCCCGTGTCTTCACGAAAGCACGGAGGCCCCTTGTTCCCAGATAGGAACAGGCGTTATCGCATCCTCAACTATCGTTCGACGACGCTCATACTAGCACACTCTCGAGAATCAGCATGCGAACACAGGGACCTTCGTGCTCAGGCACCCTCAGCCAGTTTGGGTTCTTCAGGTCAACTGGAAAAGAGCAAACTCTTCCCCTGTGCAGAGGATCGCTTTTCTCGGTCTGAGTTGGATTCGTCGCTCAGACCGCGCGCCTCACAGAGCAGCGTGCTCAGTCGGGCTGAACTGCTTGAACGACGTTCCAAGCAGGACGGCGGTCCCACTGAAATTTTTTCAGAGGCTCCTGGGGCATATGGCAGCGGCAGCAGCGGTAACCCCCTCGGCCTGCTCCATATGAGACCGATTCAGCACTGGCTTCAACGCCGAGTCCCGAGATGGGCGTGCATCACGGCACTCACCGGTGGCAACACACCGTCCTGCCGTCAGACCTTCAGCCCGTGGTCAGACCTTTTCGTCCTTCGGGCAGGAGTCCCCTTGGAACAGGTCTCCAGGCATGCTGTGGTATTCACAGATGCCTCTGCCACCGGCTGGGGTGCCACGTACAAACGGCTTGCAGTGTCAGGGGTGTGGACGGCGTCCCCAACTGCATTGGACACAATCTATTGCCTCGAGTTGCCTAGCAGTACATCGCGCTCAGCCGCTTGAAACGGCCGCTACGGGGGCAGGGACGTACTGGTCCGCACGGACAACACTGCGACCTTGCGTACAATCAACCGTCAAGGGGTCTACGCCCCGTCGCATGTCGCAACACGCCCGCCATCTCCTCCTCTGGAGTCCGAAAGCATCTGAGGTCGGCTTCGAGCCATGGTATGATCCCCGGCGTGCTCAAATCCGTGTGGCCGACTGAGCTATCACGAGCTTTGGCTTCCGGAGAGTGGCGACTCTCCCCCCCATGTGGGGTTTCAGCTGATCTGGAGAGAGTTCGAGAGGCTCAGTAGACCTGTTTGCCTCCTCAGAGACCTCCCAATGCCAGCTTGTTGTAACTCCCCTGACCGAGGGAACACTCGGCACGGACGCACTGGCACACAGCTGGCCCACCGGGGCCGGTCCGCAAATAATCGTTTCCCCCAGTGAGCCTACTTGCACAGACACAGTGCAAAGTCAGTGAGGACGAGGAGCAGGTCCTGCTGGTGCTCCCTATTGGCCCACCCCGGACCTTTGGAGTCCCGGAACTCATGCTCTCCGCGACAGTCCTCCTATGCCCATCCCTCTTGCGGAAGGACTCCTGACACAGAGAAACGGGGCACCCTATGGCACCGCGCCAGACCTCTGGAAACTCCAATGTCTGTCCCTTCCCGGAACGCGTGAGTTCTAGTGACTTACCCCCAGAGGTACGTAAACACCCATCACTTCAGCACGGCGCCATCCACGAGACGTGTTTACGCCCTGAAGTGGAACCCTGTTCGTCGAGTGGTGTTCTTCTCTCTCGGCCGAGAAGACCCCCGAAGATTGTTTCGATAGGGTCTGTGCTTTCCTTCATGCACAGGGGTTGGAGCGAACTGTCCCCTTCCACCCACAAAGACATGCTGGCCGCTTTTTTCTGCTTAGTCATGACATCATAGATGGCAAAACATTGGAAAGGCACGACCTGGTCGTCAGGTTTCCTCTTAGGGGGGCGAGACGATTAAATCCTCCTCGACCCCCTCCATACACCTCTTGGATCTTTTCCCTGGTGCGTCGAGCACTTCAGGTTTGTTTCCCTTTGAGCCTCTGCAATCCAGTAGACTTAAAAGCTTCTTTTCCATGAAGACTTTGCTGCTGGTTGCATGGCCACTGTCCAAGAGGTAGGGGGGGGGGGGGAGACCTGCATGCTTTTTCGGTCGACGAAACGTGCCTATAGTTCGGGCCGGGTTACGGCCTACGTGATACTAAGACCCCGGCCTTGGCCTATGTGCCCAAGTGTACCTACCACACCCTTCAAGACGCAGTAGAGAACCTGCCAAAAGCGCAGCCCTAGAGGAGGCAGACCAGCCCTAGACTGCTTTGCTCTGACCCGTTACGCAGCTCTGCGTATGTCCGAGGACAGAACCCAAAGCATCAGGACCTCAGATTCAGCACTTTGTCTGTTACTGAGGCCCGCAGAAGGGAAAGGCTTTCTCCAACAAGGTTGGCCACAGGATAGTGGAAGCCATCGCCTTGGCGTATCAAGCCCAGGGCCGTGGCCCTGCCCGCTAGGTTTGCATGCACACTCCTACGAGAGGCGTTGCAACCACCTGGCGCTGCACGTGGCTCCTTGCTAACAGATCTCTGTAGAGCTGGTCGGGCAGGGCGACAAACCTAACAACGTTCGCTATATACCTATAGCCTAGCCCTACGTGTAGAGCCGTACTGCCTCCCGTGTTCTCACCCTAAACGGGTAGAAGCACTTGAGAGGGTCCGGCTCTGTCCGGCTTGCGCACCCTACTGTGCACACCCCTATTGCTCCAGAGTGAAAAACCTGTCGATCTCCAAAACCCCTCGGACCATCTGGACTTGGCGGAGCGTCCGCGCCACGCCCTAACCGTAGAATCCTTTGAGAACCGATCAGGGCCTGGGTTTCCATAATGTGTGACCCTAACGGTGATCCCATATGTGTATATATTGCCACGATCTCCTATCGGAAGCCCCGTGTCTTTCCCATTGGGCTAAGTCACCCATTATTTCATATGCAGTTCAGCCTACGGGTTAGTCCATATGTATTTCCACGTAACTCTTGAAGAAGTGGCTTCCGCACGTTCCGTTCCTAAACAAGAAAGGCAAGCGCTTTCCCATGTTATCCAATATGTCACAGTATAGGTTATCACGAACAACAGTGTCAAACACCCTGTGTTAGGGTGCCCCTCCTATTCGTCCTCAGGCAAGAAGGTGTAGAGGCTTGCACGGGGCCAGATGGGGTGCAGCAGCTGTGCGCTTTGGTAGGGATTCCTAATTGGTCAGTCATGACCTACGCGTAGGTGACTGACCGATAGGGAACTCTCGGTTACAAATGGTAACCCTCGTTCCCTGAGGGAGGTAACGGAGACGTAGGTCCCGTCGCCACATCAGCTGTGCCAGCCCGCCGGGGCGCCAACTTCTCAGGCTTGGCTCCTCAGCAAAAAACGAACTTGGGGCAATCGCTCAGTCTGCTTGTTAAATACCGCGCTTCAACCGAGGTCGCGCAGCAGATGCACATCATTGACCCAAAGTGCATTGGCCTGTTTTATTTCACTCGAAGTAGATTGGCCTCTCAAGCGAATATCCTATTGGTCAGTCCCATGACCTACGTCTCCGTTCCACCTCCCTACAGGGAACGAGGGATACCCATATGTAACCGAGACGTTTACATTTACAAATTTTCATTTTGCCCTTAACTGTAAATAAATCCAGCTAAGAATTCTGTATGCACAAGGAGTCCAAAACCGACTGTGTGTCCATAGGATATCTGTCTGAAAAAATGCTGAAATTAAGAATGTTTTCAAAAATAATGATCATAAATATTTTTCAGCAACACATTACAATAAGGTATAATTTGTTAACCATTAGTTTAAGGGCTTGGGTGCCACTTGCATTCTGGGATGTGGTTGCCATCTTGATAGCTAAGCTAATGTAAACACACAGCGAGATCGAACGAGGAGACGCGGATTGAGAGAAAGGAAAAGAAAAGAAATAAATATGTTAAAATCCCTAAAAGGATGTGGAATAAACCGGGATACATTAACTAGGGAAGCCAAGACCGTTATGTGACAAAATCGCACGTATACGGTTGGATCCTTTGAAATTTTCAAACAAAGATTGGAGCACCGAATGACGAATTGCTTGCCAGCAGTTTGTATAAACGCCATCTTCGCTACCTTGAGAGCGCCTACACCTCAGAACAGTTCCGAAGCTGACAAGGGATTGAGTCCGCAAATGCAGTTCACTAATGAATGGGTTCAGGAGCTGCAGATCATAAAGCCGCAAACAGTGGGAACACAGTATCTCCGACAAAGGTAACTGCGCTCCACCTACTGCTAGTTTAGTAAACTGTTAGTACTAACAACCATTCACACATGTACTTTTAACGATGGTTTTTTAAAAGTGTAGTTTTCCGGTTTACACGTATTTTGAGCTCTTTTGTCTTCATCATGAATCGACTTAAGCCAATATAAATTAAAATCAGAATGTTAAGTATATACTTTACTGTCGTATAATTACATGGCATTTATATGTCATTTATACACATTACGAGGTTGAGGATCATGTTTGGTTTTCCCTGCATAGAATGAAACAATGATTTGTATGTCCCTTATCTGTAATTTTTAATGTTAAGTGTTACTTATTCCATTCTGCTGTCTTTTCCAGGTTAAGACAAATGAACAAATGCGTAATGTAATGGTTCATTTTTGTCTTCTCAGGTCTTGCACTCTCAACCATCAATGAGACTCCTCTGAACCATGGGACATCAGTGCCCAACGATGGCCAGGTTTGCAGTTGCACCGTTACATGCAAGGCTGGCATTGCAGATCGAGTACACATTTTGGGGCTCTACAATTTGAGATTGAGGCAACAGTCCGCACTCCGCGGAAAAAAAAAAGACCGTGACAGATGGCCTGCTATACTGGAAAATACCATCTGGAATTAACAAAGTCCACGGAGAGGTCGCCCCAAAATGTGAACTTTACCACTTTACTAAAGCTCGCAGAGGTTTGCTCGGACAGGGGGGCAGCAAGGAGAAACAGTCCCATGCCCCTGGCCTATCGGACGAGCCGAGCAGACAAACATGCCCCAAGCCACTTGACGACTTGTCATCCACGGCTCCCTGTTCTCCAGTAACATAGGGCTGTTTTTATGTCAACATGGACAACTACTATCACTACTATGCTGACCCTTCCCAGCACAGCTGTGATGCCAAAACCCCTGCAAGACATCTGCGTGACCCCACAGTTTGATCATGCGCCACTATCTGGCCCTTCTCCACCATTTGTGAGACAGAGAAAGACATGGCACTGTGACAAAGGAACAAGCCAACATTATCAGCACACACACAAAGCAGCATCAACAACAATCAATCAATCAATTACAAAAATAATACATCATTACAAACATTCAATAAAAAAAAACAATCACAATAACATCAAAATCACACAGCACAACAACCCACCATCACGAACCATTCCGATCCAACGCGGCCCACAAAACCATCCTTCACACAACACACACAACAGCAAACGAACATACAAGTAAAAAATCACTAAACCCGAAACCAGAGGACTTATCAAATTCTCAAAATCAACAATCATAACACAACATTCAAAAGGAAAACACACCAAGTCACTCCACACAAAACAGCAACAACATACAGACCATCAAATTGACACAACACAAAACCACACACATACAAACACACACAGCATAAACAACAACAAAAAAATAACAAGAACAACATACCACACATACACAACAACACCAAAGCAATTCACAACATATCAACACAAACACAAACACGATCAAACCGACATAACGCTCCACACAGATAACCATCATCCACAATGCACATCAACCAGCAAGAAAAACAAAGATACAACACAGCAAAAACTAAATAACATACGACATACACACCAAAAACAACCCCACAAAGAATTACTACACCCAAAAATCACCACAGAAAATGTCAAACATCACAAAAAAAAAGTACACGACAATCATACAGCCAATCATCATAACACAAACACAAAACAAAAGGCACAACAAATACCATCAAAAATCACACAAACATCACAATAAACAACACAACAACAACACACAACACACAAAAAATAATCACAAAAAACATCACCCACAAAACATCACACAATACACCAGTCAAAAATCACATCAAACATGGTACACACACCAAAACATCATCACACAATAAGAAACAAAATAAGACAAAAAATAACATCACACACACATATGATCTCCATAAAATCCAAAATTCACAAGACATATCAACAAACATACAACCCATAACCAAAAAACAACAAAAAAACCCGCAAAAACATAAGACACATCACCACAAACAACAGTTCAATTACAAATTCAACAAACAAAAAAAAAACAACAATTATCATATCAAATCAACAAACAGAATCAAACATCACACAAACATTCATAAATAATACAGCCAAAATTACATCACAAAAACACCAAAGCAAACAACAACAATTTCATGCATTAAAAGTCATCTGCCTGGTATGGAGTACGGCAGGAGAGTTAACCGCCCTCCCAATGCAAGCAGTTGTAGTTTGAGAGCCTGGCTTTTTAGACCACGGTGAGGAAAAGTGTGCTAACCCACAGCACTGTTGACTACACCAGACCAAGATGGGAATTAACCTGAGGAGACTGCAAGGATGCTAATCAGGCCAAAAAAGCACCACCACGCACACTACCTTAAAAGAAGCTTTCTGGATTCAGCATCAACCCTGGGTTCCACAAGTAGGTGCTTCACCCGATGATTTCTCACTGTATCTGCTGTGGGAAGAGCTGCCTGGAAATAACGTGTCAGCAAAAGCACAAGAATACTACAGTCCAGAGGCTTGTGATGGTGACAGTGATTTCTGACTCCAACTTGTGGACAACACATTTCTACTTAAACGAGGCCGACAGATACTATCACACAGGTGCAGACACCGAATCTTTGTGACAGAGTCAAAATACTGTGACTTTGTGGTTATGACAACAGAAAGAATCTCGTGGTTGTCCAAGTCAGCCAGATGACAGCTTCTGGGAGTCATGTCCCCTGCAGATGCACAAGAATTTTCCTGAAGGTTTCCTTCCCGAGCTCATTAGTCCACCACTACACACATAGATGCCATCCACAACCGCAGCCATGATCAAGAGTTTTGGCTGTAAAATCTCATAACTCTGTCCACAAGTACGAGGGCAAAAGAGAGCGAGGAGAGCCACCACAGAAAGTAAAGAGAATATGTGGGCATGTGTCAAGGGCTAGGACCTGGATGACATGGATAGCTGTGACCACAAGATTGTGCGAGCCGCATGGTTCCACCTTTCCCTGTGTTGGACTTGATCCACTACTGCAGCAGGTGACATCCTGGTTTTGTGAGTGCATTTTTGTAGTCACACCGCTGTCCCAAGACATACATTGTATAGATTATATATTGTATATTGTATAGAAAGTGTATTTATTGTTACATAAGGACTTGCACTAACTCCATTTTTTTTGAATCCGTTATTGCATTGTTGTCGTTTACTATATGTATAATTTTGCACTACCTCCATTTTCTATGTGTCCAATGTTGTTATTTATAGATACCTATTTATTTATTGTATTGAAAGAATTTATAAAGTGTAATTTATTGTTACATAAGAATTGCACTAACTCCATTTTTATTGAATCCATTATTGCGTTGTTGTCGCTTACTATATTTATAATTTGCACTACCTCCCATTTTCTGTGTCCAATGTTTTATTTATAGATATTTATTCAAGTATAGAAATAGATTTAATAAAAGTGTATTTGTTACATAAGATTTGCACTAACTCCCATTTTTAACTGAATCCATTATTGCATTCAGTGTCACTTACTATATATTTAAATTTGCACTACCTCCATTTTCTGTGTCCAAGGTATATTTATAGATTACCTATTTTATATTAAGTATTGACAAAATGAATTTAATTATTGTTTTAACAAAAATTATAAAAAAAGAGATCTATGGTCACATTTTTATTTGTAACCCTATACCTTTAGATTCCTACTGCACTACCCATTCTGTGTTCTCAAGTTGCACTACTTGCAAATAACACTCGTGAAAAACATCTGCTTGGGTGACCACTTCTTGCTTTGCCCATCATTACGTTATTGATTCTTGTTTGTAGACCACAATATGCATTTAAGTATGGTTTATTGTGAAAGATTGTGGTTATAGATGCAACAGACACTAATTGCTGTATTAATGCACATTATTTCAGCACAACACTAGGGCTCATGATTGGCAAACCACAACATAAAACAATTATGACGTTACTGAAGTTTTTGGAAACAGTTTTTTTTTCTGTCCTACACTAAAGAGGTGGAGCAATGTGCTGTAATGGTAATTTTGTCTAAGGAGCATGAGAGTTCTAGAAAAAGCATTCTGAAAAGGTGACAGTTAACTTTACTACTCTGTGTCACGTACGGTCCCAACACTGGCTAGAACACCTGACAACTTCAAGGTGTGGAAGTCCCAGTGTAGTATTTCACTTTGACCTTGTCATCCTTCAGGAAATGTTCACACCATTTTTTCTCTGCCAGCTTACATTTCAGGGCCTGTTCTCTTCCAGCAGCCGGTCGTTTCATCCCGCCGACGCTGAACAAGAAGTCATCCATCCCTCTACTGTGTCCTCCCTGGGATCAAATAATGATTTTTTTTATGCTAAATGGTGCAACATGCAGCTGCAACACAACAAAAACAATATAATTCTTGTCACTGCTGGCTTCTTAAGGCTTACCTGGTGGAACAAGGTCATCAATAACTCTGGTCTCATCCATTGCAGTCGTACTGCTCAGTCCTTTGCCGTTTTCTCTTGTCCTGCCTTTCATTAGCGTGCAGTCTGTGTGGGCTTCTTCTTAAGTGTGGCCCCTGTTTAGTGAATTGTACCCAATCCGGATGGAGTTGTACATTTCCTTTGCTGGTTTTCCTGGTAACACAACCAAAAATTATCATCCCATCGCAGAAATGTTGAAACATATAGAACCAATAATGTTGTGGATATGTTTGGGCGCGCACATTTATGTGTATGTATGTGGAGTGGTCGCGGTTGAAGGAACGAAGCAATGTATAAAAAAGAAAATCGTAACAACTTTAACTTACAGAATGAAAATGCAGGGAACACACTCTCAATCGACACCGTGATACTGTGGAAAGTTATGTAGGGTATCTTACAGCCGAGATCCCAAGCGAGCCGACGACTCTTTGTTATCCTCGGATACCTGGTCTCCCCGTGGGTGCGCCTCCAAGTCAGAAAGCGTGGAAAGTTAACCTTGTCGATCTTTTCCCCCAGGGTGATTATTGTTCCGCTGTACACCCACGGTACACATGCCTGATGTCCTGTCCTTTGTGATGCACATGGGTGTTTTGTTGTGTTTGTGCCATGTGCTGTTGTGATGTGTTGATCCCTCCCCTCGTTTACCTGATTAGTTTTGAGTTGTTCCACCTTCCCCTCTTGAATGTTTTCCTTTTTAGTCTCCTCTTGTATTGCAGTCTTTGTCGGTTTGTTTTGTCATACATCTTCCAGTTTCCTTGTTGATGTTCTTATGTTCAGAGTCAGTGTTGGAATCATGTTCATTTATTATGTTTTCCCTTCCCCCTCGTGGATTTTTTTTTTTAGTGGTGTTTGTACTGTTTTGTTATTAAATCCTCCGTGTTTTTTTGTACTTGAGTTCTCTTCCCATTTTTGTACGTGTTCCGTGACACCCACAATACAGAAACGGTTTTTACCCATGGTTGAAATAGTAACGCCAAATGAACAATCAAATCAAGACCACACGGCTGAGAGAATACGTCCTATAAACAGTTGCGCTGACATCCAGTAGCAGTAATGGAAGCAATCAAAATGGCAGTGTTACGGAAAAATTCAGTATTACTTAAATTCATTTGTGTCCAAGCTGTTAATTTCATTAATCATGTGTTTCTGTGAGGGTTTTCTACAGCTGAAGGGTAGACAGGAAAGACAAACAATAAAACCAGATTGGCCAGAAGATAGACACTTAGGGCCCGAGAAGTAAGTTAGTCCAGGAGATTACAGGGGGTCGTTTACGAATAAAAAAAGTCCCATGCCCACTTCTGAGAGAAGTAAATGAAGAACCTTTGGACTTTTCAAGAACAAAGGACAAGTTGACGACCTGAGGAAAAGGAGGGTTTACGGCTTCTCAAGAAAACTGTTATAAAATTGTTGTTTGTTGGAAATCAAGCAGGTTCTTTCCTTTTTCAAAGCTGGATAGCAGTGGCTTTGAAAAGGGTCCTCAAAGAATCAACATTTTATCTTTATTACAAAATGCCTCTTGAAAGATTCTTGAACTTTCGATGCTGTTTTTGGTAACCTCTGAAATTGCTCTCACCAGTGTGTCAGAAGTTTGGATCCCGCGGAATCTTGCTTCTCCTGGTCCTGAGCGGATCTTGATGAAGTGCACAACCCTGGCACAGCAGGCGCCGTCCCGCAAACCTCGACGGTTTTTGAGATGAGAACTCACAGATTAAGGGAGAGAGAGACAATTCCCAGCACTCAGGACCAGAGGAACTAAATCCACTAGGATCAAAAAGAATCAGTGGCTCTTACAAAAAGAAAAGCACTACTGGTAAGAAACAAGCAAATTGTTTTATTGATGTTAAGTGTAAATGATAATTTGAGTGAACAATGAACCATATTGGCTGAGTATGTCCCGCGGGGGATCGAGCAGAGTACGTATTTTTTTGAGGGATTAGATTGACTAAAAAAAAAAAAAACAACCGGTACTCTACAAAAACTAAGCTCCTGTAGGTGGGAACGAAGTACCATACTTGCGCGTAGGTGTACAGGAAGAAGACACCCCAGTGTCCGGAGAGAGACACGACAGAGTATTAGTTTACAAAAAAATCTTTGATTGTAACTTAATTAATTCTAGTAAAAGCGCTTGAGTAATTCGATGTAAAAGAGCGACGAAGAACCGCGCTTGAAATTAATTCTTGTGCATGCTTGATTTGATTGTGTGCACGAAAAGATTGAGTAAACCGTAATTACAGAGCAAATTTGCTACCCTTTCGGTCCAAGGTACAGAACCCCGGGTCTGTTGACGACGTTTGAACAGATTGTTTTGACGCCGTTGAAAGAAAAAAAAATCAAGAGAGAGATTCAGTCAGCCAAAATGGGGTCTCTAACAAAAAACTAGGTAATTTTTTTACACCAACAGTTTACCAAAATGGAAACCGAGATTGTCTTTGTCTACTGGAAGAGCCCTGAAACGGACCACGATCCTCGACTGCCTCCGTCCGAAGACCAGCACAAAGCAGCACGAGACCACCACGCGCAGAGCAGCGCAGAAAGCAGCAAAACCAGGCCTCAGCGGTGCACCGTGAGGACAAACCAAGCCTAAAACTAAACAAAAAAGGGGAAAGAAATGCGGTGCTTTGTGTGTGCTACAAACAACCATCACATACGGTCAGAGACTGTACCGTATGCAGACTGGCAAAGAGTGACGGGCATTGGAACATGCATGCCCGAATTCGAAGTCGATAGGTTCGGAGTCGGGAAGTGAGTGTACGCCAAAGACAGGAAGCGAAATTATTTTACTAATCACACCACCCACACATCACAACACCACACACACACACACACACTCACACACACACACACAGTCACACACACACACACACACACACACACAACACAAACCCATATACACTGATTTACTTTCAGAAGAATCTCTAGTAAATCTTTGTGTGATTTGGAGCAATGTTGTGAATGATGAATTTTATTAGTAAGTTATTGTGGTTAATTCGTAATGCGTATAAAGAATGTGAAGCAGACTATAGATTGTTGGATCGAAGCCAAATAAAAAAGAAGAATGAAGAAAGAATTAGCATGTAGACTGAATAATGAAGAAATAATTGGTATTAGAACTGAGGATTGTAAGAAAGAAAGGAAAGGACACGGAAGAACTGCATGTAGGGAAAGATTGAAAGAAATATATAAAAACTATATTTTTATGAAAATAAAATTTCTGATAGAATTTTACAAACAGTGGAGTTTTGTTGGTCGAAGCAGAATGAAAAGAATCAAATGTAGAAAGAATGGTATGGTAGCATGTAGGGAGCAAGAAGTCATGAACCCTATATGTTGAGAGAAAGATAATAGATGGTGTTAGAGAAAGTATTGGTAAGGAACTGGCATGTAAGAGAAAGACAAAATCCATGGAACCATTTATGAACGCCTATAAAGTCAAATTAAGTTGAAAAGGTAAGGCAAAGTGAAATGGTATGAAACGTTTTAATCAAACAAGAATGGGGAAAAATCAATATTTTAGTATAAAATAATGATTGAAATGAGATATGAATTGAGCTGAATTGTTTAATGTAATGAAAACAAGGATTAAGAAATAGATAGCTCATATTTTTTTATAACACGATTTGAAGTTGCAAGCGGCTATGATAGCTGTCTGTGTAATTTAGGACTGAGATATGAGTATCATGTGGTTTCTGTGAAACAGTATAGATAAGTGGGAATGAAGGAATAATGGATAGTACTAAGTTGAATCTGCAGAATTATCATTTGATAGAAGCCCAAAAGTCCTTCACACCAGTGTTATGCACTGGATGACATGCAAACTATCTTTATACTGTCAGAAGAGATAACTGGACACCATATAGTAGAACAGAAAACGAGCAAATGCTGTAAACCGCTCCAGCACTGAAACCTCACATTATAAAGAGAATATGCAGATGATGTTTAGTTTATAGTTGATAACCATTGTGTTTTTTGAACCTAAAGGGGCTATAGTGGGGTAGAGACAAGTGGAATTAAATTATCAAACCTTCATTATTAAAAAGGCATTGGAAACTATAGTTTTATAAAAATAAAAAACGAATGCATATATCCTGTATTTATGAATTGTAGAACGATGTCTGTATCGAAATAACTGAGGAAGTGAAGAAGGTCCAGCTATACTGGAGTTGAAAACAGTGAGGATTGTTCTGTAATTAGTGTTGATGATAATACAAAATTAGTAAAATGTAGACAGCTATTTCTAAAGATTATGGAAAACAATAATGAACAATTGTCGATAGATCTTTTTATAAAAGTTTGATTTCTGATTGGCAAGATAAAACATAACTTGACTTGCTCAAAACACAGAAAGTGACAAAAAAGATACAAAATTGAGACAATTCTGTGTTAATATGAGTTAAAAGAAGATTAAGGTAATATGAAGAAGACTATGAATTCGCTATTGTAATTGTATTGCAGCTGGGAACAATGGGGGTAAAATGCAGAGAACTGTCAGTGGCTCAGTTTTCTTTTCCTAATAGACACACTGCTTCAGGGGTGTAAGTAAGCTGGATCTGTTTTTGAAGCTCACGTGACCAACAATAGGCAGGATAAACAGAGGAGTTAGTTATTTATTGCGGTCAGCGGGGGACATTTGCAGTACTGTAATGCCCACTTCGGTAGGTGTATGATGTGGGTTTGACAGTAAAACAGTATTTAAATGACAATATTGAAGTATTGGTTCTGAGAAGGACTAAAAGTGAAATAAAGTTAGATAGAACTTTGAAAGTTGTAAGAAGATTAAAAGAGTTAAGTGTAAGGAATTCCCTTTGAAAGGAATAATTATAAAAAAGCACCGGATGAATGTAAAATTACAGATAAGACTAAATGAGTTGAAAAAGTATTTTAGAAAAGGTACCGTAAATAAAAGGATGATTGTGTTTTTGAATGAAACGCTTTGGAGAGGTTTTAGGGGGGATGATATAGAGAGACAAATCTAACGACCGATTTATCGTGATAATAAAATGTATCACAAGCATAGAGCGAAGCCTAAATAGTGAGTATTAATCATAGAAGCAGATGATAACTCGCTAGAGGGTATTAAATATGGTAATTGAGCAACCTGACAACTAAAATTTAGAATGAAATTTGAATACATTATTATTTTTATAAAAATAAATAAGTTAAGCACAAGCAGGTTCAGGATAACAGTTTTGCTAAATGAGTAAAATACATGAGCAAGAGCATTTGTTTTAAAACAAAACCAGTTAGTGTTGACCAGGAGAGAACTAGAAGCTTATGGCGTTGATTATGGAAGATAAGCTTGTGTTTGGCTGAAACAATTGGCCCTTATCTGAATGGTTTATGTGTGCTGCGTGTGGGCACAGAGACACAATCTGAGTGGAACTTTGTAATGTCTAATGTAATGTAATTTCCCTGTATGGGCAAAAGGAAACTATAAAAAATGATGCGTGTATTGAAAATACATGTAATTAATGGAAAAGATGCTATGAGCTGAGCTAGAAGGTTAAAAATGATAGATAAAGTCTGAAGTTAGAAGTTATGCCAGGTGCAAACGTGCCAGCCCTGAATCCTCAACAGTCTCTCTCTCTCATGCAATGTCACTAAAAGCTGATATCTGTTGCCCTGTGTCATAGGTGATAATAAGCTCAGTTGAAAAACATAGACAGTACAAAAGAAAAAAAACCCCCCCACAGAGATGTTAAAAGAAATTCATTGCCAGTCAGGCGCCTGTATATTAAAATGTTTTAAAAGTAAAACTGATGACTTAAAGAGGGGGGGAGTCTTTATTTTTTAGGACCAAGTAACAACTTTGACTCATTTAGTCTCCCACCATGGCTCTGACTACAGATGAAAGTAACACTGATGTAGGTTGATTCTAAATTCACTGAGTATAGTCTAAGCAGCAAGGTTGCAGATTTTAAGATGGTGAATTGATTCAAGTGATTACTGTTATTATTGTTTTAGATACTCCTACTGACTGTGATGATTCTTGAATGTCTTCTCACCACCACCCAAAGGGAAAAGTTTGTATAATCATCCTATCAAATTTTTAGAAGAGTCTCTTTGATAATTCTGCCCAATTGGATGTGAGCCATACGGGTGTGCATGAGGTGCCTTCCCCATGACGAGTACTATCTTCAATAGCCCTAGGGGAACAACCCAAGCCATGGTTTTCACCCCACTGGCACTTGCCTTCACCAGGCTGCGGAGGTGTACTCTGTGCAATGTGAGTGGATGTGATGCCACTTTGGCAAAGGGCAACATAGAGGGAAGTCAGAGGACTGTACTAACAGTTTCAGTCTGCTCGACCCAGAGTCCACTCCGAATATACTTAGAATGAACTCATCCTCCAAATGCTTTAATTACCATAGAGATATAAAGAAGTGAAGTATTCTGTTTCTTCACCATAGGATTCAATGAGCAAATGGTAGACAATTGTAGAATGGGGCCGGTGTGAGACACACAGGGAACCTTATCAAAAATGGGTGTCTCAACGTCATTAACATACAGACCACAGGTGGAAATGCAATTATATGATGTTAGTTGCCTTAAGGGCAAGGAAAATGCATAGATTCCAGGGTAACACAAAGGCATGGTGGTGGCTTAAGATGAAACAACTCAAAAGTCCTGAATAACAATGGTCAAAGTTTAGTGAAAGGATTTACTTCCTGTCTAAAATACAGTCTTAGGATGTCTATTGAAATTAATGATTATTTGTTCAAGGAGAAGAAAGAGAGAGAGAGCTGTCCCAAGTGAAGGAAGGGGATGGGGACTCAGCAATTCTGTTATCAGTCAGCCAAGGCAAACGAAGCAAGATTATGATTATGAACCAAAGCAACACACTGACTTTTCTAAAATCAAATGAATAAAGAACAGACATGCTTTGGAAACTGGTTTTAAGAGGCCAAAAAACATTAGATAGAAGATACAGGGAAAATGTAAGGTCAAAATGGTCATTTAAATCTTTTCGAGAAATATGACGGTTCATTAGTCAGGACTATGACTGAGTGTGAATGTTAATTCATGTTTTGTACAGTATGTGCTAGTTTGACAACTATTTTGTCTGAATATGGTGTAATAAATGTTGTCATTAACCTCTGGAAAGAGTGTTATAAACATTAAAGAATGGTTAAGGCAAATGACAAATTTGAAAGTAAGCTGAGGATTGTGAGGTCAATCTGATGAGAAGACAACACAGATGGGGGATGGTGGCAGTAGATTGAATTACTTTCTGTGGACAGGTTTCAGTATGATGTGTAAATTAGAATTGTAAGTCGTAGGATTAGCCGTCAGTCATGTGTTAGAAAATGTAATAGATGTGACATCAACAAACACGTAGGCTAAGTAAATATTCAATTATCCAAGAGCACTTTACAGTTATGCATTGTGAAAAGGGGATATTGTTATTCGACTGACGTTGACGAAGTTGTGCACACAAAAAAACCTGACCTGACAAATTGATGACCTGGGATAATGTTGTAGATGAACTGACTTGCGAGACCAAACAACAGGCCTGAAAAACAGTAACGCCTGTGAGAAGAAGATAAAAGTAAATATATTTGTTTCAGAGGCCGAGGAAAGATGTCTGAAGGACAACGTTTGGGTTAACAAACTTTATCCAAACAAATGTTACCAAACAAATATGAACAAATATTGCCAGTTTTTTCCTGTCGTTCAAACAGTATGGCACTTGTTACAACAAGTCATGGTTTGATTCCCGGGGAAAAGCAAGAACTGATAAGAAATGTAAAAATGTGGCGTCTGAATACAAGGTTAAGAGAATCTTAATATGTTATATTGATAAAAAAGATGAGAATCTAATTTTTCAAGAGGAGGATGATATAATGTCTGTAAAGTGTGCTTGCATCGGAGAGAGGATGGATAATAACTGTCTGTAAGTGTGGCAAAAAACAAGATAGTTATTACCGACACCCATGTGTGCAAAATGCTTGATGAACTTCCGGTTGAAACCTTTGACCTTTTCCGGCCCCGCTTTTCCTGTGTGCATTCCGAACTATAGATAAGGATTGACCTATTGACCCCACCCATCCAATCGATGTGTTTAGAGAGAATAGTGCATCCGGCGTCTATTGTTAAGGTCAAGCGTATGACCCCGCCTACCGATCATGAAATGTTTTGACCATCTGTGCCTCCTATTGATAAGAGGTTGTGGTGTTTGAAGCTTATCTGTGCAATCACTGTTTTGGCATTCCAGAGGCCATAGTGGTTTTCCAATTTGATGTGGGTATGTGAAGGGAAAAAAGTCAGTGTCACCGGGGGTCCCTCTGTATGTGTGTCCACAGACGCTCCCCCTTAGCCTCTGCTCTGGCCTCTATTATAAGGGGGTTGTGGTGTTTGAGCTATCTGATCAATCAACTGTTTTGCATTCCAGAGCCCATTGTGTTTGCTGTGTAATGTGAAAGGAAAAAAGTCAGTGTCACAGGCCTGTCCTCACCTCCCCTCTCTTATGTGTGTATCACAGACACTCCCCCTAACCTCTGCAAGAGGGCATCCAGAGGCCTTGTGGTTTCCTGTTTAATGTGAGAGGAAAAAAAGTCCAGTGTCACCCGGGTGTCCCCTGAAAGCCGTGTCCTGACGTTCCCCCTATCCTCTGCAAGTGTGCACGGGGGGTTTCTTGCCTACCACTCCATGTCCTGCTCTTGATATCTGAACCATTGATTACAATAAACATGTCCCCCCTTAAAATAAAACAAATTTGAATTTTTTTTTTGTTTAAATATAATTCAAATTAAAGCATAGTTGAAAAACAACTGATCTTTATAAAATGTTTTAATAAAAAATTTAACTACAGTTGAAAACGTATAGTTTAAATGAGTGTAAAAGAATGGTATAAAAAATAATGTTTAACTAAGTTGAAACATAACCTATTCTTTATAAATTATAAATGAAATGGTTTATCAAATAATTTAACTAAGGTTGAAACATACTATTGTTGATAAATGTAAAATAGAATGAAATGTTTATAAAATAATATATACTAATATGTTGAAAACCTAGTTTAAATGATGTAAACGAAATGGATATAGAAATAATTTAACTAAGGATGAAACAGACTATTCTTTTAAATTGTATAAATGACAAGGTTATAAAAATGGTGTAAATGAACTGGATATAAAATAATTTAACTAAGTTGATCGTTTAAAATGTTATTCAAATGAAAACGTAGAGTTGAGAAAAACGTACCTGGTCTTTATAATTGTATAAATGAAATGTTTATAAAATAATTTTTACTATATATTGAAAACATAGCCTAAAATGGTGTAAATGAAATGTTATAAAAATAAATTAACTAAGGTTGAACCAAACTATTTGGTTATAAATGAAAAATGAAATGGATATAAAATAATTAACGATAGTGGAAAACATAAAGTTAAAATAGGTGTAAATTGAAAAGGGGGGGGGGGGGGGGGGGGGGGTATAAGAATAATTTAACTAAGTTTGAAACATACTATTCTTTATAAATGTATAAATGAAATGGATAAAAAATAATTTAACTATAGTTGAAAACATAATAGTTAAAATGGTGTAAAATAAAATGGTTTAAAAAATAATTTTAAAACAATAGATGAAAACATATAGTTTAAAATGGTGTGGAGGTGTGTTTGGTGTGTTTGTGTGTGTGTGAGTGTGTGTGTGTGTGTGTGAGTGTGTGTGTGTGTGTGTGTGTGTGTGTGTGTGTGGGTGGAGTGTGTGTGTCCATGGTGTCAAAAGCACTAAACATCTATCTCTGACTACACCCGATGAATAGGTATTTGTTTAAAAGCACTGATCCGATACAACTTTGTTGACCGTTTGAATTAAATTAAAAAAAGTTTACTATACATATACATAAAATTATACTCATATACATCCTCATTGTAATTTATTTATCCAATTTCAAGACTTTTTCAGAATGCGCTCATAACAAACCTCGTCAAACTTTTTAAGTTTACTAATTTAAATCAGAAACAACCTTCCAGTTTTGATACCTTATTATTGTATCTTAAAGAGGTCAATATAGAAATTATGGCTTTTGGTTAAAGTTGATTTTGTAGCTAAAAGAAGCAATTCTGTTTTATTACTATTTAATTTAAGGAAATTTGATTGTGAACCAGGATTTTAAATGTAAAGAAGGCAGTTAGTAAGGGAAGATGGTGGAAGTGTGGAATTAGGTTTAAGTTGAAGATATAGCTGGGTGTCATCTCTAGCGTAGCAATGGAAATAATATGGAATGTTTCCAGAAGATGTACCCCAGAGGGAAAGAAGATAAATAATAAACATAAGGTTTATAACCATTTCATTTATACATTTATAAAGAATAGTATGTTTCAACCTTAGTTAAATTATTTTATAACCATGTCTATGCAAAAACATGATGATCACTGAAATTTTATCATGACTTCATTGGTTCGTTTTAAAGTTGATTTTAAAATCCTTTTGTTTGTTTGTAAATGTTTGAATAATCCGGCGCCATCCTACATCTCTAATCTATTAGTCCCTTTCAGATCTGGGACAAAAAAAAACGTAGTTGTCCCTAGATTCAGATTACAGCAAAGGGGACATTGTGCATTTTCTGTTGTGGACCCTAAACTTTGGAACAGCTTGTCTATCCAGATTAGATCCGCGCCATCCCTTCCTCTTTTTAAGTCTTTGTTAAAAACCTATTTATTCTCTCTGGCATTTAATGATCATTAAATGCTGATATATACTCACATTCCTTTCATATATGATGTTTTTTTTTTATCCTTTTCCTTTGTTTTGTTTTATGTTTTATGATGTAGTGTAAAGCACATTGGTCATCTGTCGCTGTATAAATTGTGCTATATGAATAAACTTTGACTTTGACCATTCGGCTAGTTTTGTAGCAAAAACCTGGCAACCCTGGCTCCCAGGCATATTTATTAAAAGGAGCATTCTTTGCTCGTTTTCTATATAAGCCATTCAAATTTTTTTTTAAATTTTTTTTATTAAACAAAATAGTTTAAATCGTTTTTGCTATGGTACCAAAACTGGTAGTGAGAACTGGTATTGAGACTGGTATATTGGTACCGACTACTGTAATGTTGGTACTGTGAAAACCTAGTTCTAAGCCTGTATAACTTTCTTTCTTCAGTAAAACACAAAAGGTGAAT
This sequence comes from Meda fulgida, assembly GCA_030578275.1. NCBI lineage: Eukaryota > Metazoa > Chordata > Actinopteri > Cypriniformes > Leuciscidae > Meda > Meda fulgida. The sequence goes on along the minus strand of CM060623.1, from coordinate 13,762,123 downwards.
TTCTAAAAAAGATATCCTGCACACCTCTTTTCATTATAATGAAAGTGAAAGGAACGAGACCTGTCAAGCTCCACAATAAAAAAAGCCCCATAAAAGTAGGCTATCATATGAAAAGTACCATAATATCAAAATCTTCAAAACCATACAGTAGCTTTGTGTGAGAAACTGACCAAAATACCAGTTAATGATTATCATCCCCTCTGATATGCAGAGTGGAAGGTGCAACACACATCTAGAACTTACACTTACAAAATGAAATGTGTTTGCAGCTTATCCATTAAAAAACATTGAACTATTATTTCAAAAGATCATTACAATTTTCTCAATATTCAACCCCAAAAGAGATGACCTCTTTAAGATACAATAAATAAGGGTAGTCAAAATGACAGGTGTTTCTGATTTACAATAGTAAAACTTAAAAATGTTTGAGAGGTTTTTAATGAGCGCATACTGAAAAAGTCTTTGAAATTGGATAAATAAATTACAATGAGGATGTATATGAGTATAATATATGTATATGTATAAGTACTTTTTAATTTAATTCAAACGGTCAACAAAATGTATCGGATCAGTGTTTTTAAACAAATACCTATTCATCCGTGTGTATCAGAGATAGATTGTTTAGTGCTTTGACACCATGACACACACACACACACACACACACACACACACACACACACACACACACACACACACACACACACACACACACACAGTCATTTACACCATTTTAACTATATGTTTTCAACTATTGTTAAATTATTTTATAACCATTTCATTTATACATTTATAAAGAATAGTATGTTTCAACCTTAGTTAAATTATTTTATAACCATTTCATTTACACCATTTTATAACCATTTCATTTATACATTTATAAAGAATAGTATGTTTCAACCTTAGTTAAATTATTTTATAACCATTTCGTTTACATCATTTAAACTATGTTTTCAACTATAGTAAAATTATTTTATAAACATTTCATTTATACATTTATAAAGAATAGTATGTTTCAACCTTAGTTAAATTATTTTATAACCATTTATAAAGACCAGTATGTTTTTCAACTCTGCTTTCATTTGAATAATATTTTAAACGATAGACCCTGTTTATGTAACATTGTTTCAGATATCAGAGCAGACATGGAGGGGTAGGCAAGAACCCCCGTGACACACTTGCAGAGGTAGGGGGAGCGTCAGTGACACACATGGAGAGGGACAGCCTGTGACACTGACTTTTTTCCTCTCACATTACACAGGAAACCACAATGGCCTCTGGAATGCCACACTTGCAGAGGTAGGGGGAGTGTCTGTGACACACATAGAGAGGGGAGGTGAGGGACAGCCTGTGACACTGACTTTTTTCCTCTCACATTACACAGCAAAACACAATGGCCTCTGGAATGCCAAAACAGTTGATTGATCAGATAGCTCAACACCACAACCCTTATCAATAGAGGCCAGAGCAGAGGTAGGGGGAGCGTCTGTGACACTGACTTTTTTCCTCTCACATTACCCACATCACATTGAAACCACTATGGCCTCTGGAATGCCAAAACAGTTGATTGATCAGATAGCTCAACATCACAACCCTTATCAATAGAGGCCAGATGGTCAAAACATTTCATTGATCGGATAGGCGGGGTCAACTGCTTGACCCTTAACAATAGACGCCGGATGCACAATCTCTCAAAACACATCGATTGGATGGGTGGGGTCAATAGGTCAATCCTTATCTATAGATAACGGATGCACACCAGGAAAAGGGCGGGACCGGAAAAGGTCAAAGGTCAACCGGAAGTCATCAATCATTTTGACACATGGTGTCCGGTAATAACTACTAGTGTGTCTTATAAAATAGAAGCTTAAAGAGGTAGTTCACCTAAAAAATAAAATGGGTAATGGGTTAACTTATGACTTTTTTCTTCTGTTGAACACAAAAACAATTTTTTTTTATATACAAGTCATACTGTCCACCATTTTTGAAGCTTGAAATCTCTAGTCATTCATTGTTACTGCTCTGAGACGAGCAAATAACACATATTTTGTGTTTTATAGTAGAATGAAAGTCTGCAGGTTCAGAACGACTGGAGGGTGAGTACATGATGAATGAATATTCATTTTGGGGGGGAACTATCCCTTTGAAAATCAGCTAACACAAAAATGTTCTAAGAACGTTTTACTAACATTCCCTTTATTTCTGAATGTTCTCTGAATGTTCAAAATGTTTAGTTTTTAAATGTTTTAAAAGCATTTTTTCTTGGTTAAATGAACTTTAAGGAAACATTCCATTTTGCTCACATTACAGGAACGTTACTTTTGAATGTTTTATGAAGGTTCTGAATCAAGAAGTAACATTTAAAAAATGTCCAACTAAACGTTTCAGAAAAAAATGTTCCGTGATCAATGATGTATCGATAATGTTTTGTGCTAACGTTTTGAGAGCATTATTAAAGACCAGATAACTTTGAACAAACATTTTATTAACGTTACTGGAGAACCTTGCCAGAACGTTAGTCAAAGTTCTAAGAACATTCCCTGTTAGCTGGGAAGAATCTCAGTCCCATGCAGTCAGCATGATGTACAATAAATACCTGTAATATTTTAATTTCATACTTATTTCCCTGACTTGAACAAGAGTCGTACATCCTCATTTTGCAGCATTCTCAACATTGACCCCATGTCCATTAACCAAAAAACCTCCATTACACAACAAAGAACTTGTACAATGGAATCAGGAACCAAAGAACCCCCACATACTGATAATCAATACTCTTCTATACACGCAAAAGGAATTAATAAGCTTGGTAAAACCATAGACCGTTCAATATGAAAATAAGGCACTATTGATGCCGATGAAACGTTTTCCTGTCAAAAGAAAAGTTAATAAATAGTCTTTGTGCAACCTTGTGCATTATGGTCCATGTTGATTGTTGGACTGAGAGGTGTGTTGCTTTTGAATTTGTATTTTAGTCTTTCCTGGTTCTTCATTGAGTCACCAATGACCGAAAATCCAGAAAAATGTGAGAAGGGCGAGAGGGAGGGGCGTTCAGTATCCTGCAGGATAGCCGCCTTTCCTGGGATCAGATTCAGCGCAGAGTTTGTCCCCTTGTCGCACGATGGCCTGCACTACTGCTCCTGGCGTCCTCAGCAGCTCCGTTACATGATTCTTCTGAACCAAGCCATCAAGAACACTCTGTAGAATCATGTCACACAGGCCTTACAGAGTTAATGAACTGTTTTATCATGACTTCAATTAAGAAAGTTCAGTGGTCAAGTGCAGAAACCCACCTGCTCAAAGTCCTGTTCTACAACTGTCATGTTGGGGTTGAGTTGGTTGTGGACTCTTGGCTCTGTAACCGCTTTCTTCAGATCGTAGTGAAAGAACAGTGAGTTCAGGATCACCTGGGAGAAGTGAAATAAGTGTTATAAGGTAGAAAGTAAAGAGAGACATTCAAAGCCATGGTTGGGAAACACTGCTGCATGTTTGGCACATGCATCCAATATATATTGGATATCTCCACATATATATATGTGTATATATATATATATACACACACATACACACACACACACACACACATATATATATATACAGTTTTGTTCCATCAAAATTCCTGCCTCCGGCCAAATCACATCCGCACGGATATATATATCCTTATCGCACTGCTACTCGTGTGATATTGCATATATATATATATATTGGATATATATACAGATATTAAACAGATTTTTATATTTGTGATTACCAGAGCAGTTGCTGTAGTGATTTTCGTCCCACCTGAGGCCCCAACCACCATTTTGACTCTGTTGTGTTTGTCAAATATTATCGTGGGGCACATAGATGAAAGTGGTCTTTTACCTTGTCAAAAGACAAAAGTAGTATGTTAATATATGTCTTCATTTGAATTTTAGCATTGTCTCTATAGAAATAAAAAGGGGTATTATTTGTCATTTATTTTAGTCTGTAAAACCGAAGACACCTGGCTGAATGAAGTTGTTGGGTGAAGGGGGAACCCCAAAGCCATTGGTAATGTAAGGAGAGCTGAAATCATCCATCTGATCATTAAAGATAATCCCAGTTGAACTTGACATCACCTTAGAGCCAAAACTGTGAGAAAACAATAAAGATCAAGATGATCAGATAAAAAAAAATAATAAAAAAAAATCCCCCTGAGGTCCACTTATAAAGTTTTTTGGCACCAAAAACAATCATACTTTTCAAAACATGTGTTTTTCATCAAACATGTGAGAGCAGGCTATATAAATATTGTTAGAGGAACAATGTTTTTGAAAATAAATAAAGTGAGAAACACAGGTCTGGTGCCCTTTTTTCCTCTTACTAAAGGTTGATGGTGCTGGTGGCCGCCACTGCGCTCCCATCCTCTGCGATGACTGACAGGTGAGCCGTGCCGTGGTCATCGGGTACAAAGTACTCGGGATCGTAGTAGGTGTCTGGGTGAGTGGTGTCATCTGTGATTTTACTCCTGATGTTGTCTGCAAAGTAGTCTGATGTCATGTTTTGGATGAGCTGGGAAAGGAGATAATTGAAAAGAGATTTACAAGAGGCCATTGAACTCGTAGGTGCATGAAATCGGAACAGTTGGGAACACTTGGGAAAATATAGTCAGACAATAAAAGGACTCTTTAAACCTCTTCACAGGTCTTGAGTAAAATTGCATGAAATCGGGTTGCTTTAATTCCCATAACTCCTTATGTAAGGCACACAAAAAAAATTGAACCATGTACAAAATAGTTGAACTCACGTCAGTAATGTTGAGGTAACGCGGGTCTCCCAGTTTACTCCTCTTGGCATACGCAAAACGAAATGCCTCTACGATGCGATGATATGTCAAAGTCTTCTTCTCTGCTGTGGACACACTGCCGTTTGAGAAGTTGTAACCTAGAAAATGAGAGTTGAATGCTTCATGTGAATAATTACTGTAATACATTTCAGATCAAAATGCAAACATTTACTTTGCTTACACAATTCAGTGAGTCTTAGGGACAATTCCACTGTGATTCTTTTCCACTGTTCTGTGTAAACATACACTAAATGGACATGTTTGACCATTGCATTTGTGTATAACACAGAGTTTTAAAAATTGTGTTTAAGGTAAAATAGGTTGATACATAGAAAAACAATGGAAAAGCAGCACAGTGGAATGCAGAAACATCCTGTGTTATAACTACACGGGTCTCTGGAATACTCTCTGGATTATGGAATATTCTAATATTCTCCATTGTCAATGGCAATGCTGTGTATCAGTCCATTCGTTTCTCTTGTTTCATGTAAACAAAACTGTACTGGCATCTTGAATCTCTTTCATAGATTCAGTGAAAATGACCTCAGTATTCATATTTTTTAAACGAATAACGAAACACAGTTCCTTCAGGGAACAACAGTAACACATCCATGAAGACTAAGAAAAGACAGCAGTAATGTAAACAATATATTCAAAAAGATGGACAATAAATTATATAAATAAATAAAACTTTTTTTATTTTTTTATATGTACTCGTACCTCAATGCTGCTACACTTAATATATATATATATTAATTATATATATAATATATATATATATATATATATATATATATATATATATATATATATATATATATATATATATATATATTAAGTGTAGCAGCATTGAGGTACGAGTATATATAAATAAATAAAAAAGTATTATAATAGGGGTATGGTCACAATCTATTGGTGGGTTGGGGGTGGTTAGGTGCACTCAGGCTTGTGGTTCAGAAGTCTGACCGCTTGCGGTAAGAAACTGTTTTTGAGTCTGGATATTCTGGCCTGGATGCTTCTGATTTCACTCCCCGCTGTAGGGCTTTACTGTCAAATGCAGAGCAGTTTCCATACAGACCATGATACAGTTGGTTATGACACATCTGTAGAAAGCAGTGAGGATAGAGGGGGTCATGCCTGCTCTCTTTCACCTTCTTAGAAAATACAGGTGTTGTTGGGCCTTCTTTACTAACGAGGAGGTGTTCGATGACCATGTGAGGTCACTGGATATGTGCAGGCCCAGGAATTTACACTTCTGTGTTGTTTCAACTTCTGTGCCTTTTAAGGGCTGGTGTGGGCCTTTGGTGCGTCTAAAGTCAACAATCATCTCTTTTGTTTTGTAGACATTCAAGGCAAGAATAACCAGGGTATTAGTTGATCCACTTCATCCCTGTATGCTACTTTGTCGTTGTTGATGATAAGCCCCACCACTGTAGTGTCATCTGCAAACTTCACAAAGCTGTTGCTTTGGTGTTTTGCAGTACAGTCATTGGTCAAAATGGTGTATAACAGTGGATTCAGGACACAGCCTTGTTGTGCACCCGTGCTCAATGTGATGGTCTGAGAGATCTGTGTATTGATTTTGACAACCTGTGGTCTGTTGCTCAGGAAGTCAAGAATCCAGTTGCACATTGATGTGCTTAATCCAAGTGCAGACAGTTTTTCAATTAGTGTCTGTGGGATGGTTGTGTTAAATGCTGAGTTTAAGTCAATAAACAGCATTCTAACGTATGAGTCTTTGTTCCCCAGATGTGTGAGGGCCCGATGAATTATGAATGCTGTGGAGCGGTTATGTTTGAATGCATATTATTGAGGGCCCAGTGTGGATGGAATGAGTGCTTTGAGATGAGCCATGGCCAGTTTTTCAAAGCACTTCATGATCACAGGGGTGAGTGCAACAAGGCGATAGTCATTTAGGCATGAAACTGTGGACTTTTAGGCACTGGGGGGATGGAGGTGTATTTGAAGCAAACCGTGACGACTGCTTGCTCAAAGGAAATGTTAAAAATGTCTGTAAAAACATCCACCAGTTGGAAGGCAGATTCCTTGAAAACGCGGCTTTGGATGCAGTCTGGCCCGCCAGCTTTGCGTGGGTTCACCCTACGGAGGGTCCGCCCAACATCACTCATAGAAACAGACAGCACATGTTCACCTAGTGGCGGGGTGGACTTGACCACTTCCCTTTGGTTAGTTGCTTCAAATCATGAGTAGAACGCATTCAGTGTGTCTGGTAAAGATGTTTCATTCATAGAGGCAGTGGTCTTTCAGCCTGTAGTCAGTGACACGTTGAATGCCTCTCCATGTCCCCTTTGCATCATTGTTGCTGAACTGTTCTTTTATTCTGGAGGCATAGGATTTTTTGCCTTCTTTGATGCCGCAGGTGAGGTTGATCCTTGCTGACCTGAGTGCCATCCTGTTGCCCGATCTAAAGGCTTCATCACGGGCTTTGAGTAATGAGTTGACTTTAGCATTCAGCCAGGGCCTTGGCTGGGTCATATAATAATATGCACATGGGCGTCAGTTTGGTTTGAAATGTGCTGGGGACAGAGACACATTCGAAAGTGCATTTTCAGAAGTGCTGGGTACAAAGACAGATTCATTTTTTTTCTCTTTCGTCCAGGTCATGTTTTGAAAGACGATGTCCTGTAGTTTACTAATCTAAATTTAAAAAAAAATGTTTACAAAAATGTGATGATGTCCGACTCGTTTTGTGAAGAAGAAAGCCTTAAGTTTTCAAGTTCTCAATTCACAGCAAAATGCATCCATCCAATCTGCCGCTTCACCGCTGGTTCCGTCCAGCCCAGAGCAGTCCAGCCCAGAGCCCTCACCGCTGGTCCCGTCCAGCCCAAAACCTTCACTGTAGACTGTTCACATCTCGTCTACCCAGCCAGAGACTGTTCTCGTCACGTCTGCCCAGTTAGAGACTGAATTCCCACCCAGCCTCCTCTCATCTGCCACCTATCTGATCTTCCGCCTCTGCTTGTCAGCCCCTCAGCTCCTCATCTTATCTCCTTCCGCGAGGAGATGCCGTGGGTCTGCCAGCCTGCAGCTCCAGTTTGGTTGGTGGATCCCTGGTCTCCACCTCCACTCTCCGTGACCAGAACTCCGCCTCAACCCAACAGTCCATTCACGTCTCCTTGGCTCGTACCTCCTTCAGCTCCACCGTGGCCCATCAGTGCACCAGTTCCGCCATGCTCCTTCGTCCCCCGGATCCACCTTGGTCACTCGTCCACCTTCCTTCACCTCTGGACTGCACTCCTCTGGCTTCACCTCGTCTCTTCGTCCCCCCGGCTCAGTCTGACTCCTCACTCCCTCTGCCTTCATCGCGCCCTTCTGTTACCGCGCCCTTCTGTGTCCCCGCCTGCACCTCAGTCGCCAGAGCTGGCAGCCCCGCCATGTCCCACTGGATCTTCGGTGTCGCCTGGGCTCGTCGGCTCTCCCGCTCCACCCTGGTCTCCCCATCAGTCGGCGCCCTGGAGACTTCAGCCCCGCCTCCTCCATGGCTCCTCCCTCCGTCATTTCCACCATGGCCACCCGAAAGGTCCTCACCGTCATGGCCGCCCGAAGGGTCTTCACCGCCACGGCCACCTGAAAGGTCGACTTCGCCCTGGCAGCCTGCTCATCCTGCTCCGCCCTGGCCGCATGCTCATCCTGCTCCGCCCTGGCCGCATGCTCATCCTGCTCCACCCTGGCCGCATGCTCATCCTGCTCCGCCCTGGCCGCGTGCTCATCCTGCTCCGCCCTGGCCGCCTGCTCATCCTGCTCCGCCCTGGCCGCCTGCTCAACCTGCTCCGCCCTGGCCGCCTGCTCAACCTGCTCCGCCCTGGCTGCCTGCTCATCCTGCTCCGCCCTGGCCGCCTGCTCATCCTGCTCCGCCCTGGCCGCCTGCTCATCCTGCTCCGCCCTGGCAGCCTGCTCATCCTGCTCCACCTTGGCCGCCTGCTCATCCTGCTCTGCCCTGGAGGCTTCCAGCCATGCCCTAATCAGGGTGCCCACCCCTCCACCCCTGTCGATGTTTCACAACATGTGGTCACGCCTTCCGGGAGGGGGGAGTTAAGTCACAGTCATCGTTTGCACCAGTCTGTCTTCGTCTGCACTACACTTCCCAGAATCCTCCTTGTCTCCTCACCTGAATTCACTCCATCAATTACCCACCTGTCTCTCATCTTCATCATCCGTGTCACCTCTCTTCACCTCGTTATGTTTGATTTGTATCTGTATATAGTTTGCTTCTAGTCAGTCAGTCCTGGTCGGTTCTCGTCAATGTCACGTAGTGTAGATGTCAATGTATTGTGTGTGTACTCTCTGCCTGTTTGCCTGCCTGTACCAGTTTGAGTTTGTATTGGAGCCTTTTGACTCTGAGTCTTCTTCAGCTCCTACCACACCCGTGACAGCGGCCTATGAACTTGCTGAGTGTTGAAGCTGACTTATGCTGATGAAACAGCAAATTATTCCTCAGTAAAATTCTCGATTACACTTTATTTCGATAGTCCACTTTAGACATTCTGCTAACTATAAGTAACTTTTCAACTACATGTCAACTAACTCTCATTGCAGTATTAGTAGACTGTAGTAGACTGTTAGGTTAGGGTTAGGTGTTCGGGTTCGCATTCGTGTTGGGAGAATAAGTTGACATGTAGCTGCAAAGTTACTTATAGTTCGTAGAATGTCTAAAGTGGACTATCGAAAATAAAGTGTTACCAAATTTTCTTTCATTTATAGCATCTCTTGACTCCCGGTCTTCATTCATCATATCTGGTCCTAGGTCTTTAAATGTAAAACCCCCTATAGGGTGATACAAGATCTTACCCTGCTCGCCTTGGCGTTTATTTTGCAATAAAGATCAGCTAAATGTACAGCACGTTCTTTCGTAATGCATAACATGATGCTGCTCGCCCTCATGAATGAAGTTCTTTTGGGTAATCCTGGGATTACTCAATGAAGACTGCACTCTGACATAGCATCTCTGAGTGAGTCAATATATGTCTGGGGTGATGAAGGATTATTACATAATCCTATACTCAAGTCCACAACATGTCCTCTCATAGTTATCAATGACTCCATCATATCCATCTATGAAATGTTTGAACATGATCTCTAAACACTTAAATATGTTGTAAAGAACAATCCATCCATCTTCTTGATGCAAGCATGCAGAAAGACTCACCATCCACTATGTTAAGAATCAGAGCGAGTACAGGTCCACTGGATGGAGCATCAGGAATATTAATGGTGTACTCCCCCACAGTTAACTTCAACGGGGTCTCATTTAACACTGGCTTATATTCCATTAGGTCCTCAAGTGTTATAATCCCTCCTGTAGTGACAGATTGATTTGCGTATTTTATTAAAATTAGGTCAGGTGACCTTTAAGGGATGATAAATAGTGTTAAACAAAAAAAGTATGAAGTGACCTGCAGCCTGGATATCATCCACTATATTCTGGGCCATAGATCCGTTGTAAAAAACATCCGGCCCTTCTTCCGCTATCCTCTCATAGGTGTCAGCGAGTTTGAGAAATCTAATGATATCATTTTCCTTCAGGATGTTTTTGTTTGAGTCACAAAACACTTCACTGGAACACAGAGAGATGACAAGATCAATATGATTTCATTAAAACTACTATTAGAGGCAGTGTTAGAGTGTGGCAAGTTAGATTAGTTATGTGTTTAATATCAGTAGAATTAATAATGTATGATGCAGCATGATGCAATACACCGTATACATTGCTACACTTGTTACTTTACACTGAGAAACTCAATGTGCCATTTCAATTTAGGATAGGTAGATTTTCCTCACAGATTGCCCAGTTTCTGTACAGCGTCCAAAAATCCTTACCACAACATCACGTCACTCAAAATTGATTCTTTGTTTTTTGCAATGGCATTGGCCAAGGACTTGCCAATTGGAAAACCATTGCGTGCCAATTCTATACTGGGCTGAAACAGTTCCCTCCATGGCAGTCTCCCATGTCTTTTGTGAGCCATCTCGTAACCACGGATTTCTCCTGGTATGGCGATGGACAACCCTCCTGCCATTCAAACAAGACACAGTACAGTGTTTTCATCATTCAAGGGCCAGAACATTTTATGTCCTATCTGTTTATTTATTCAAAAATACTTTGAACCACTTAATGCAATTTAAAAAGCTAAAAGAAGATAATTTCTTGAAACAATTATGAAATAAATTAATACATTTATTCAGAAAGGATTCAATAAATTGATCAAAAATGACAGTAAAGACATTTAGTTTCAAAAAGATTATTTTTGTACTCATCAAACAATCCTATTACAGTTTCTGATACATTTTTAGCAGATTTTTTTTATTATAGCACAACTGTTTTCAACATTGATAATGACAAGAAATGTTTATTGAATTTCAAATCAGAGTATTAGAATGATTTAAAATTGTAATCATAAAAAAAACTTTTGTCCAATAAATCTAATTCATATGATGTGACCAACATGTAGAAAAAAAGCAGGAAAATATGGCATAGTTAAAAATCACATTTGTGTTTTATTTATTTATTTATTCATATTGTTTATTGCTGAAGTAAGAGTGTATAAAAAAAAGTAACGAAGTAACTTAATTAGTTACTTGGGGAATAACGCAATATTTTAATGCATTACTTTTAAAAGTAACTTTGCCCAACAATGAGTGGAGGCTGGACATGGTGATACATTATAGTGATATTAATGGTAATGTACCTTTCCTTGACAGCTGGGTGTTATTGCCAAACATGTTCTCTGAAGCGTTCATTGGAGCAGTTTCTCTGGCATCAATTGTCTCCACCTTTCCTGTGGACAAAAACAATTTGTTTTTATATTTATTTCATTGCTAAGACTGTGTCATTTTGAGTGTATTTTGAAGACTATAAATTACTAAAACATTAAGGCTTGTGAGCCACCATCAATTGTTGTTTACCCTTGTTAGCTTCACCTAATGAGGCAGTGGTTATTCACGTCATTTGCTGACATTTACTACCAAGTAAGAGTGACGCAAGATTTGTGGTCACTATGATGCTGAGTCAAACCATTTGCCCTTTTTCTAGGCACTTGACCTCAGGTTGCTCTTATGTCACATCAATTAATGTACTGTAAGTCACTTTGCTTGACAAGTATCTGCTGAATGGCAAATAACCTCTGCGTCATATTAAATTCCTAAAGCAATGTCCTTCAGTGCCAGGCTTACTAGAAAGGGATGTACATTTTGTGGAGCCCTACAGTTTAAATGATTTTTCGAAGATTATTGGAGTATGTTTTACATTTAATTCAATGTGTTCAATGAGGGCAACACAAAGGTCATGGATTCTATCCCTAGGAAAGCATCAGCTGAATGCATAAATGTCAGTGTTTTACCTGTTGCTGCATTGTATATGGTGAAGAACAGCCCTCCTCCAATGCCCATGCTGTGTGCATTAAACAGCCCAACACACAACAGAGCAGCAATAGAAGCATCAACTGCTGAACCATTGCGCTTTAAGATGTCCCTGCAAACATAAAGAAAGCTGGGTGTGTAAGTGACGTTCAATGGCATGCAAGGAATCTCTGGATCTTTGGACTCTTACCTCCCAACCTCAGAGCACTTCCCGGCATCTGCTGCCACTGCTGCTTTTGAGTAGAAATGGTCCGAGGATACAGCGAGTCTCCTGTTGCCGATCCCCAAATACACACCCATGAAAAAACCAATGGCAATCACAAGCAAGACCACCAGCCCAGCAACAAGAGACTTCTTGACCATTTTCCTGAATGGATACAGAATGTGAATAAAGGACGTCTGAGATAATCATATTTTAGGGTATAATTTTATGAATGCTTGATGAAATTAATGAGATTATCACTCTTTTCACACAAAACAAATATCTTTGTTTATTTTGTAGACTGACATGTGCTTATCACCACTACTTCATTGTGATTTACTTCATCATTCTCAGTTGATCAGTGAATTGTATTTATAGAAACAATGAGTTTCAAATATATGGGCATGCACATTTTTGTGATCATAGAGAACATTTCTCGCCCCAAAATAAGCATACAAGTTACATCACCTTTTCAACATGTGCTGTTCATGAATAGAAGCATGGGTGTAAACCTAATTTTTTATGAGAAATGAATAACAATCAAATGTCACCCAGCTCGAAGGACCTGTTGAATAAACCCTTTACAGTACACATCAACCTCATCATCAGTGTTTACTGTTCTGTAAGTTTAATAATAAGGCTCAGCATTCATTCTACAATGTCATGTTACTCTATAAATTGTGCTCTGTATCAACCCTGTAATGAGCACAGCATGCGTTGTGTTCAGAGAGTCCATCCTTGTATAAATCCAATCCATACAACAGTCAAAGATACAATCCCGGAGTTTTATTTTCCAGACTGTAGTTCACTATTACATGCATTTCGAGACAGTCAAAAGTTCAAACAGATGTTGTGGAAGCAATTTCAATGAGATAGACGATAGACAGACAGAGACAGATCGATAGACAAAGAGATAGAAAGACAAACAGACAGATGCTTGACCGAGACAGATCGATAGACAGAGGGTAGACAGACAGATAGATAGATGATGACAGATTGACAGACACAGATCGATAGACAAAGAGACAGACAGAAAGATGCTACCGAGATAGATCGATAGACAGAGAGGTAGACAGACAGAGATAGATGATGACGACAGATTGACAGACATAGAAGATTGAAATACAGGCAGACAGAATTAGATACACAGACAGAAAGATGAGTGACAGAGACAGATTGATAGTCAGACAGACTCATTAGATAGATAGAGACAGATAGACAGACGGAAAGATGAAAGATAGACAGAGACAGTGATGAGACAGACAGACAAAAAGATGAAAAAGACAGACCGATACAGACAGACAGAAAGATGATAGATGGACAGACAGACAGACAAAAGATGAAAGATAGAGATAGATCGATACAGACACAGACAGAAAGATGACAGACAGAGACAGACAGACAATTGATAAATAGAAATATGAGAAATATGAGAGACAGATAGACAGACAGGCAGACAGACAGATAAAAGACAGACAGAGATAAAGACAGATCGATGGACAGAGAGAGACATAGACAGAGACAGACAGATAGATCTACCTCACAGGTGATTTCATCTGGTGAACCATAATACTTGATGATCCATAAAACAGTATCCTTTTTCTTGTATAAGTGGATGTATCAACACAAGAGTGAATGGGACAGGGGACAGATATAATCTGTGCTGATTCAAATTTAACTCCAGAGGTTATAAATCAACTTTACAAGGGGATTGGCTAAGACAGGATTATTTTTCAAAAAGTCTTGACTGTAAAAACAGGTATTACTCACATGAAACCTCACCCTGTTTTTAAAAGCTTAGAAGCTTCAGAGGTAAAACTACAGCAAGATTGTGTTGACAATGCATTCAGACATTAAAACAACAACAAAAAAATAACAATGGGGTCAAAAAAGTCTGAAACCAGATTGAATTAAAAATTCATTTAAAACTGTAAAAATGCCCAGACATTTTCTAGGATAAAAAATTGTAAAACACAGCAATAAATAAATAAATAAATAAATAAATACAAAATATTAAAGAGTCAGCAGTATTTCTAGGTCACTAATCAGACAAGTAAATGTGTGACATTGGCATGTAAATTCTCCTGCACAAAAGATCAAATGTTATTTCTTCCACTGAAGAACAAGACAGTCTTTGGATCATTCCGAAATCATGACGGATAATCATCGCTTTTGAATGAAATGTCTGTGACAGCTTTAGCACCGGCTTCATTACAGCAAATGTCTCACACCACATTCTTAGAAATTGGTACAATTATTTTAATGTAGCCATTAATGTAATGTTATCGAAGTATTGTTGCCTAATGTTTTTATGCTGATAATATAATTTGTGATGAATGTGGCCTATTGAATTAGAAAAGAATGCATAGAAGCATTTTCACTGGTGGTTTTAGACTTTTGGACATCATTATTGAAGCTTATTTATGTGAGTCAGCATTTCCTGTTACGTAAGATTTGAAAGAAACACTTAGTAGCATGTCGCAGCTACATGAGTGATTTCAGATGAGTGATTCCTGACTTTGAAAATGTCATGTATGTTTGTAAAGCTTCCAGGAACTTTATTCAGGAGGAATTGCTCAATTGAGTAATGCTAAAGATCATTTCAGGCCTTTGGCACTTTATACCAATGACATAAAATTCCATGACCTTGTAACTGGTGTCAAAGAGCACAGTTACATAAAAATGTCCTTTGGCGTCATATATGTGACGCCATATGACACTTCGTCGAAATATTACGCACATGGCACCCTTTAGCGTCAATATAACACGCACTGTTATGGGTAGGTTTAGGTCTGGGGTAGGGTCTGCGTCTTATATTGACGCTAAAGGATGCCAGTCACCTGTATAACGCCTTGGGTTCTGCGTCTCATATTGACGCTAAAGGCTGCCATGTGCGTAGTATTTCGACGAAATGTCATATAGCGTCACCAATATGACGCCAAAGGATGAGAACGGGCTGAAATGTCACTGTAAAAACAGCCGGTCAGCACTTTTCATTGTAGGACAAGACACTTGAAACCTGTTCAAGAGACCTTTGTTCAAGTGTGTGTCAGCATGTCTTCAGCTCCTCCCATTATGTGTCACAGCAAGTCACACACTGTTCCGGATTTATTAATATGCTTCGTCACTCAGCAGTCCCTTCAAGCAATAAAACTTCAGTTAATTAAGAAATTGATAAAGAGTGTGTCTGTGCATGAGGATTATGTGTCAACAGTCTCAGGGGAAGAGAGAGAGAAAGTGAACTACTCACCTAATAGGAATTACAGATTTGATTTGGAAATAAGTTTGACATCATGACACGTTACTCGATTAATTCATCCCATTAATGCTGACAATCGAACAATCAATTAAGTCAGTTTGAAACAATTAAAAACTTCAGCCCTTATTTATCTTAAATTATCTATAAATTAATCCCCTTTTAAAAACGCTCCCCTTTTAATCCTGCTTTCACTTGGATATGTACAGTCTTGTTTTAGTTATTTAAGGGGAGCAGTGACTTGGACAGCCAGATGTTTTGGAAATGAACTGAGTCACTGGGATTGCTGAGATTGCACATAATATGAAATCATAACACTGAATTTCACTAACATCACAGCATATCAGAGCTATTTTCACATAAGTAGTGTGTATATGAAAATATATGAATTTGATACTTACAAGGAGTAAGAGAACACAACAGAAACACTCATTTGTAAATCAACAGTGCAGAGCCAAATCACTGATTTTAATGCGAGAATGTTATGTTTTGACCCATATGAGTGGAATATGCCACATTCTAGTCCACTCATGCTACTACAGATAGCAATAAAAGCAACCCTCAGTAGGAATTCATTTGCTGTGTGTCCATATACCTTGCCTTCACATTTCCAATAAAAGACCGATGGAGTTCCAGCAGATATTTTGAAAAAAGTCTGCAAGTCTGGAAATCAGATGGGGACATCAGTAAGGTCTGTTGCTAAGGTCTATTCAATCTATCATGTCACTTATAAGATAACAGATAGCGAAAAGCTTTACAGCAGTTAAATAAGAAAAGTTGAAGCGACCTTCTAGGCCACATTATTAGCTATAAAGGATTTCAGTGAGAGAAAATATGTCATAAACATCCAACAGAAGACCTTTGACATGGATTGAATCTTCATGAAGGTGTTAAGCATTTTCCTTTAAAAGTTTTATATTTATTACAGAGAGCATGTCAGCGGCATACCTTAGCTTGATCGATTCATGTGTTGATAGATTGTATTGCTATATACGTCTCAGCTGTTTCCCTTAAAATGACTTAGCTACACCCTACACTAAGTATAGCCGAAAGAAAAAATAGAGCATTGTATTAATCCAGACGTGATGTGATTTGATGCATGTATTAAGGTTTCAGCTTCAGCTAAAGTGAGAGAAGATCGAAGACGTGCCATATTACGAAGATGTAAAAAAAGAGTTTTTAACAAGCGAAGAAATATGAGAGCCAAAATATAGAGTTGAGTCGATTAAGACGAGTTGCCTAGATGACAAAGGCTTAACATGAACTCAATATCAAAGGACAGGTCCATCCTTTGACTGAGGCAGCAGAGCCAATCACCAATCTTCGTGTTTTTTTTTATTTAATTTGAGAAAATGAAGGGATAGCCTATTCAATGCTTGATGTCCATGATACATGCAGTGAGTGAGTCTATCGGAGCTGGTGTTAAGATAAATTACTTAGACTTTTTATCTCACAATTCTGACTTTTATCAGAATTGGTTGTGCGTTACGTTTTGACCAGCAGCAGACGTCTCGTAGCCCATCGCAATCATTTTGCGAAGATATTGTTCGAGTTTCGAAAAGCTTCGTTTTCCCATATACTTATCAGGGGTGTTTCCCAAAAGCATCGTATCGTAAGCCCTCCGGTAAAAGACTGCAATCATATTAGAAAAAGTAGCCAAACTATTTGTGCGCATGATGGAATTATGCAATTTCCCGCGAAATCCGTCCCATAGTTAGGCTAATGCAACTATGTACAAATGAGACCTTGTTGTAAAGCGTTACCCTAAATTCAATAATATTGGAGGCCTAATTTCTTTTTGGATGAATTTGAAGAAAACATGTAGCCTAACTGAAATTTCAACACAGCCTATCTGAGAACAGTGTGACTAAGAAATCCTTGAATTGTCCATTTAAATTGAATAAACATCCGAGAGGCAAATTTATCAAAAGTCTCAATTCACCTTTCGTGGCTGTTTTTGTCTAGAACTAATTATAGTTTCTTTCAAATTGGACATCATATTCAGCATCACTTTCACCCAGAGTAAAAAAAAAAAAAAAAAAAAAAAAAAAACTTAAATTAAAATTCGATTTAAATGTTTTGATTTCCCCTCGGCACCACATATCTTTTTTCTTGGCATGTGGGGCACATACACGAAACACCGCGAGCCAATGGCAGGACAGCAGAGCTCAGTAATGATCCACGCGCGGTGCTGGAGAGCATCACCTTCATCCACTGAATACCAACCAGAGCTTCAGCCAGGCGGACGTGTCCTACTGACAACAAACACAAATACAGGACCTGAGAGCTGGCACAAAGAGCAGAACACTGTCAAACCCGCAGCTTAAACTACTGCGTGTGTCGTGGGGCGAACTGCACAAAGAAACATTGACTGTAAGCAGACCGAGTGTGCTACCCAAGTTCGGACCGATGTGGAGACCGCTGGGCGTTATCGACCGGGCTGCCATGGTTACGCCGTGAGAGGTAAAAAGGTCGTATTTAGAGTAACATTGTGGTTTTTAACGTGACTGAAATCATGGGCTCTAGGCTCAGCCGACAAAACAGTCTCGACAACGATAATTTTTCAAGGAAGCGACGGAAGCATCTAGACAGCACGGGAGAGAGCGATCGGAGCGGAGACTTCTTGTTTACATCCCTGATGCTCAGATCGGATAAGCTGCCGGGGGTTCTAAGGAGAGCCAACCACAGCCCGTATGTCAGACGTGTCGCCTGGGTCCGAGAGATTCAGAAGCTCCTCCGGGAGAGGAAGATAGAAGATGCGACGGACGTGCTCAAACTGTTGAGGAAGGTGAGTGCAGATGTTCAGCAGTCCATAATAAACAAGTGCATCAGACACAGGCAGCTGTAAAACATTCATGAGTGTGGCTCTGTCTCTCACTCTGCTTGATTGGCATTGCATTTGTAGATTTGTAGTTGCAATCAATGACGCAAATATTGCACAAGTGCACCAGTTGCCTGAACACACAAAGACATCATAAAATGAAATTCATGCAGAAATCACCTCTTCTATGGTTAACATGTTCTCATTTTCTAAATTAAAAGTCATTCTGATGTTTTTGTGGGGCTTAAAGTAGCTCTGGAGATTTCAATTCTTGAAAAAGGAAATGTTGACGTGATTAGTTTGGTAGGCTATAATATATTATTTATAATAATTCAAGTATTATTTCTTAAAATTCTATTATAATTATAAAGTAAAACAAGCATGTATTAATCTAAAAACAAAATCCAAAATTATTAATATTTGAGAAATGTATGTCTTCCAAATGAAAGTCAGTGTAGCATAACCAACATGGGAGCCATTTTGTGGTCATGTTACCAGAAAACATTCAAATATCCATTTAGATTCTCATGACTCTGTCAAGGTCAGAATTTTTTAGTTTTGTATTTTTTGTATTATGACCTTTTGAATAAGTTTGTGTGACTCAAAATTCATGATATTTGTATGTATAGACTAAATAAATAAAATAAGTAAATAAACAAAGTAATAATAAGTAATACAATAAATACATTTAAATTGTGCACACTCATGTGTATGTTAGGTGCAAGGAAAACATTTTAATACTTTTTACTTGATGGTTGCACCACTTGACACGTTGCCCTTTATTTTTTACGTTTTTTGTGTGTGTAAAAACTGCTATAGATGTTTTTTCAAACATATGAAACTACCGTGAATACAAAAGTTATATTTATAAAAACATGCCATGTGTTTTAAACTACATTTCTCCTTTTCATGATCTCAGGCATCCTTATGTGTCATTGACTCATAATGTATCTAGTAAAGTGAAATGGCATTTCCACTTCAGACACCGACTGTGCAGCTCACTCTGCAGTGAGTCACCTTGCAAGAAATCATTTCCCTGGATTTGTTGCTGCTATTATTTGTTGCCGAGACTCTACACAAACACCTAATACTAATGTCTGGATGCTTCTATGGTACATTTGTTCTGTCAGTGTGACCCATATGCTCAAATTTAACACAGAGTGCCAGTAGCACAGAACAGCAGAGAGAGAGCTGACCACTGATGACAGAAAAGATCAGGAGGTCACTCGTTTAAGTGTGTCATGTGTATGTGTAAGAATAAGTCAAAAGCTTATCTTTGTAATAGGCAATAAATTAAATAAACAATGTAGTATGTTATATGATATGTAAGGCATGCCAAGATGCTGAATAGATTCAATCCATTATTGTAGTGTTCAATTGTCGTATTCAATTCAAACAGGTTTTCTGAACACTCCCCTTATCAACCATTGGTCTGACAACAGATAGCCCCGCCTCATTGGTTGCTGTGTTTACTGCGTTTTGCCTTTGCAGGGCAGTATTGTTGTCTATTTATGTTAAGCTGGGACAGGAAAAAGTGTATTTTAAAGTTGCAGTAAGACATTCCTGAGAAACCCTGTTGAAAGTGTATCGGACCAAGCACCACACACACTTGTAGCCAATCAGCAGTAGGGGGTGTGTCCACTCATGAGGGGGGAGGAGAGATAGTGAGAAAGAGGGTGATTTAAAGAAAGATTGTAGAAAGAGAGATGGCTGAGAGACATTACAAAAGAGAAAAGATCAGAGGAATATCACTGGAAAACGTCTAGGTTACGACTGTAACCTCTGTTCTCTGAGACAAGGGAACGAGACACTGCGTCGATGACGCTATTGGGCAACGCCCTCCATGTGAACCGGTGTCTGAAAAGCTATCCAATCACGGCAATCGAGTATGACCGGCGACAGCCTATGATGTCACTACTAGTGCGACCCGGAAGTATAAAAGGGGCGCCTAGAGAACATGTCATCCACTTTCGTCTGAAGGGACTGTTTAGCAGGCATCCCCAAGGCATAGCTAACAGTATGTTTTATCATAAAACTGATAGTGTTTTGTTGTTGTGTGGGTAACACTGTACACTGCCTATGTGTATTAGCTATTGATCACTGAGATCATCTGGAACGTTTTACCACCTATATTATTACAGTTGTCTGAAATCATGAAATCATATATGGCATCTTATATTAAACGTCATCACATAATGCTGAGAACATCATTTTACTGTGAATGTCATATATTTTACCATAATGTAATTATTATTATTTTTTTTGTTTAAATGCAGTGTTAAATTTACGAGAAGTAGCTTTCCAGGTAGACAGACATTTCTTTTCAGAAAAGGTAAAGGGTTTCACATGCATCTACTCAAATTATTAGATATTTAAATGAAAAAGTTTCCTGCTTAGATTAGCTTTTAAATGTAACTTTTGGGGCTCTAGTGGTTAATAAACAAAACTGCATGCATCTTGCGGATTAACATTGTAGCCAGAGCTACTTCTCTCTCTGTTTATGTCTATGACGAGTCACGCAGGTATTGGGCAACTCCATAGCAGTTGGCGTCCTGTTCGGTCTAAAATAGTCAGAATATAAATGTGTATTATAGGCGTGCCGTTAATGATTCAGGATAAGACAAAAACATGGTTTGGAAGGTGAACAGAAAAAAATAGTTACATGATTTGAATTTGTTAGGAAAAGTGCATGAAATCTTCCAGCAGCAGGTAGACATTTTCTTATACAATATGCCATATGAATCAAGGACAGGACATGCACAGGCCTGTACATATCTTATATCTATTAGTCACTTGTGCATATTTATTATTCACACTGTGCCCTCTATTCTCATATATTCCGTCTTTTATGTAATTTTCCTCCACAGTTTGCCTGTTGTCATCCCTTTGTTTTTGTTTTTTATAGTCCTCTTTTTATCGTCTCCCTCTCTCAGGATGTGCTGTTAATTAGACAGAGAATTTGACATCCCAGAGCAGAGAGCGTTTAATTTACACAGAGAGATAGTCTTGGATACCTATGCGGTGACAAGCATGTCACCAGAGATTCACGGTGTGGTCCTCTGTGTGCATTCTTAGTCTTTATTAAGGCTTTCTCCCATTAGCAAGAAACAGAAAATTTAAAATAGGTCTCATGTTTCAGAGCCGCTAACAGAACCTAACACCTCTAACAGGCCCCCTGTAGTAAACACTCTGTCATTTACAGAAATACGTCAGAAATGCATACATTTATTTAAGTAGTTTAGAAAAATAATAAGAAATATCAGTGTACATTTACACAACTATGTACTAAAAATGGAAACGTTTTTGAAAAGTTATACATACAGACAACAACGTTGTCAAAACGATCCCTATTAACACACACTGAAAAAAAAACAATAAGTAAAATTTACTCAATTTTTATTTGGCAAGTTTTTGCACGTACATTTTACATATGGAATTAAGGAAACTACTTAACTAAGTTAGGTGACAGTGACAAAGAACATAAGTAATTTTAAATAGGCTGTAGTAAAAGGTTGAGTAAACTATTTAGTTGAAGTTTCCTTTGCAATACATTTCACTTATACAATATAACATTGAATAAAACCACAAATATGAAGTATATGCCTAATTTAGAAACATGTATGTAATTAATACAAATGATATATTGTGTGAAACACCATATGTTACAAGTGGAAGTTATGCATTATTACAGAGACATTAATACTTGGTAGACAATACACAATGACGGTAACATTTGATGGATCGTTTTTGTGTTTGAATGTGTAATTTTGAGTAGACAACGAACTCCAAATGTCACAAAATGGCAAGTTACTAATCCTAACAACAAAAGCAATGATAAAACAGTGTAAATATAGCTGGAAAAATGTGAAAAATTCAACCTCATTAATTATTCAAGGACCAGTGCATGATGGGAACACCACTATCAGAAAAGTTTAGTAATTTTTTGAGCTTAGTTTTTTTAATTCTTGCCTGAACTAACTTTTTCATATAAATGACATTGTTTGTTTCTGTAGAACTTACTTCACCACAAAATCATTTTTATCAGTGCAGATCCGCAAAAACATCTAAAATCGCTGTATTATTCATGCCAGGCCAGCAGTTGGCCATGTCACTTTGTGAAGAAACACTACAGACTGAACGTGGAGGCTCTGTCTACAATTCAGACAGACTTCTGAGGCATTGAACGGTTTAATGTTCTATAGCAAAATAGAGCTTTGGTAATAAATAAGCAAATATTTAAGTACTACAATAGTAATTTCTCACTAGAAAGGGGAAAACGTTGGTCAAAAACTTTCATTTACACACAAACTGTTGACCAATCGCAAATTTCAGACGCCATCTTTTTCTTTAGCTCAACTGTCACAGAATGGAAAGCACAAGATTGTGAGATATTCAAGGCATTGAAATATACATCTATGCTATGCTATTTCAAAAATCTATCAGATCAAGGTATCTCAAGAGACAGGAAGTGAAGCTAACTTTGGATTAGGACATGCCTTGATGCCTCCTTACCTTGGAACGCATCCTGTGAAGGCAGTATTTTTCAGTTTCAGTTTTCAGACGCAGACGTAATATGCCGTCACCGTTTTACACAGAGACAATGACAGTATTGTTTTCAAAAACGTGGATTTTGAAACCCGTTTTCGACAATTTGCATTTTCAGGCCCCAAATGCCATTGTCGTGTAAATTAATGGGTAAAACACATAAAAAGATTTCCGCTTTTATGAAAATGTTGTGTAAATGGCCCCTAAAATACCAAATCAAATATTCTATTCAGTATCAGTTTAGTTTATATATTTTAGTGAAAATATTTGCAATTTAACATATATTAATTAATTATTTAAATGTGCAAATAGACATTAACATATTCGATTTTGATTGATTGTATGTGATGTAAATTTGGAGAGAAGTATTATTCAGTGACAAACTAAGTACAAACTAACTAACACATTGTAAACTAAGAACGGGTGCTCAACCAACTGAAAAGGAGGTGGAATTTAACTTTAAAAGTTCATCTTGTTTGGAGAAAAGGTGCAACACTCTCTCTGAAACAAACATGAACTTTAATTAGTTTAAAGTAAGTAACTTTTCAGCACTAACTTCAAACCTGTTCAGATAGAATATCTTCCACCAAAGATGATGTTTAGATGTCAACTTAGATGCAATAGTAAATGCTCTTAATTCTATGGTCAAGTGGAATTTGAAGCAGAGGGGGACGTCCTACTCTGGGGGCATCTTGCCCGGTCTTCCTCTAGATGTGTGTTGGTGACAGGACTGCTAGTGATCTCACATTGATGAATAATTCTTTTGGCATAATGAGATACCAGCTAGCCAGACTGCATCTTAAAAAAAAAACGTTGACAGCCCTAGATCTCGTTTGATATAACTTGAGGCAGCTGTCTTCCGGTGCTTGGTGTTTTACCCAAGTCTCTTTCTCAAAAGGCTTGTCATAGAGATGTTATTATTAAGGTTCTTGGAAGTCACAGTAACAGGAATTATTTCAAATCCTAAAAGGTTTATTTTCGTCATGTCCTACTTACCGTTTCCCTAACGTCTGAGGTCAATTTGAGATGACTTTCACAATAATGTCGTTGTTTGTCTCAATGTGTTGTTCTTAGATAAAATGGTTTGTTTAGGTAAAGAGTCAAGCATCATTAGACACTAAAAAAAAAAAAAAAAAAAAAAATCCATCTTGCGCACTCTTTGAGACGTGTATATCCGCATAACTGGGCCTACACATCTTGTTATGTGCTTTTTTCATATTCTGCTCACTTGCTGTCTGGAGTTCATAGAACACTATTGGCATTTACATTACTTGGAAACAGTTTAACTCTATAAATGAAAGTCTTTTATTAGCTTTTTACAGACAATGCATAGCTACTAATTTGCACCAAGGAAACCAACAAATGATCATTGGAAAACATACCTGTACATACAATTCACTGCAGTTTCCAGTTGAAATGAAAACCAGAGGCAGTAAAAAAAAAATTTTTAAAGCTAAAATGGCATGGTTGCTTCAGCAAATGCGATTTTATCTCATGTTTGCTTTTTCTAGACACAATCGGTTAGGTTAGGGTAGGGTTTAGTGTATTTGTATGTTATTCTCAAATGCAATTGAGAATTAAACTTTTAGCGCCACCCACTGAACATTTAATTTCCGAACTGCCGCAATATGTACTGAATGACAACCAACATAATAAAATGTTTCAGATTCACTTTCACCTGTTTCAGATTAAACTGAACACACTTTTAGCTCATTTCACATTTCACTTTGAAAATGTTGTGAAATGTGCACAAAGCAACGTAATATCATTTAGCAGAAATGTCGCCACAGGCACATTTTTCCAATGAGTCTGGGTTGAAAGAAACAAGCTCACGTATCAATCCAGCACTATCCAATAATCATTATGGAAATTCATGCTGGTCTAAGCTGGACTTTCCAGAAGCTGAAGTGACCCCTGTGCTCTTTTGAGATTCAGCACACAATAATAGGGGAAAAAAAAGTTTGGTGCCAGATGGATGGAGAAGAGTAGGGAACAGAGAGGTGGGTAAGCGTGGGCGTGGGCGTCTCTTTCTTTGCAGCTAAACACATTTAAGCATGCACACTCCAACTGCACTGAGTGCAAAGACCTGTTCCATCCAAATTTGCAAGTCACCATAGATAAAAGCATATGGTCTCTGAATATTAATAACCCAATGGAGGCCGTTTCATTATCCCCTCTCTGTTACTGAAAGTCTGTGGCTCTCACTCTGTCTCAGTGAAACTCCCCAATCTTGCCATTCTCGAGTTATTCTTGTCTATGTAAATCAAAGTTGCATAATACATGAAAGTTATGTTCTCGACTTTACCGGTGGACTGGTTGACTTTTTGGGACAACTGTCAAACACAAATTTAGAAACAGACCAAATATACAACGATTTTAAAAGGGGAGGTTCTAAATTAGGACCATTTAAGCCACAATGGTGGATTCTACATCCTACTCTATGCAACATGGAGAGTTGTCTTGAGCACATTTTAATGTATTTGGTCTTGGTGGACTAGATCTGCTATGTTGCTGCTGATGCAGAGCAAGTATGGACTTGCTACTGCTAATAGATACACAGACACACTGCTATGAGCATGTAAGATATGTACAGACAGGCATAACTCCAGTAGCAGATCTAGGCAGGTGAAGAGTTTCAGAGGAACTCTGACAGTACGATGCAGGACTAGCTTACAGCAAACAATGAACCATACTATTTAAATGTTTAGAAAGAAATCTCAATGGCTGCTGGATCAGCAGAGGCCAATCAGCTTGTGCCATGTGGTAATGATGTTGTAATGGTCGCTTGCAGGTTGCATGTTGTAGTGTTACAAATGTATTAAATGTTTAATTTAGGTTTAAAAAATGTTTAAAAAATACTTAATACAAAATTATTTTAACTGAGAAAGTTATGCACACAGTGTTCTCCATATTTGACGTATAAATCATGCGATTTAAAGAAGATTAAGTCAAGCAATTCAGGTGTCTGACCTTAGCTTTTGCCTCATGATACAGCTGTGTCTGTCTCTATGATTATGTGAAGGTATGAGTGATACAATCAGGCTGATTGGATTACCATCTATACATTCAAATCACATTGTTATGCTCTATTTTTATGTAGTTTATGGTATTAATAGGTTCAGGGGTAACAATTTGAAAAATTAAAAAAATGATGACATACTAAGTCATAAATATGAATTATAAAGATAAAATTATGACATATAAAATTGAAATTGACAAATGTCAGATTTATTATATATAGGGCCAGATTTACTTAGAGCTTGCACAAGCACCCTCTTTTGACATTAAAAAACTACTGTCAGGATTTACTAAAGACATGCAGTGAAAAATTAGCGCTATAAAGGTGTGGTCGAGTTATTTTTACAGCTGACCTTAACATTTATTTTAAATTGTAATACAATTTCACAATATTACTGATCAAATAAATGCAGCCTTGGTGAGCAAAATAGACTTCTATTAAAAACGTTAAAAAATCTTACCGATCCCAAACTTTTAAATGGCTGTGTATACACTCACCTAAAGGATTATTAGGAACACCTGTTCAATTTTTCATTAATGCAATTATCTAATCAACCAATCACATGGCAGTTGCTTCAATTCATTTAGGGGTGTGGTCCTGGTCAAGACAATCTCCTGAACTCCAAACTGAATGTCAGAATGGGAAAGAAAGTTGATTTAAGCAATTTTGAGCCTAGCATGGTTGTTGGTGCCAGGCGGGCCGGTCTGAGTATTTCACACACAACCATTTCTAGGGTTTACAAATAATGGTGTGAAAAGGGAAAAACATCCAGTGTGCGGCAGTCCTGTGGGCGAAAATGCCTTGTTGATGCTAGAGGTCAGAGGAGAATGGGCTGACTGATTCAAGCTGATAGAAGACCAACTTTGACTGAAATAACCACTCGTTACAACCGAGGTATGCAGCAAAGCATTTGTGAAGCCACAACACATACAACCTTGAGGCGGATGGGATACAACAGCAGAAGACCCAACCGGGTACCATTCATCTCCACTACAAATAGGAAAAAGAGGCTACAATTTGCAAGAGCTCACCAAAATTGGACAGTTGAAGACTGGAAAAATCTTGCCTGGTCTGATGAGTCTCGATTTCTGTTGAGACATTCAGATGGTAGAGTCAGAATTTGGCGTAAACAGAATGAGAACATGGATCCATCATGCCTTGTTCCCACTGTGCAGGCTGGTGGTGGTGGTGTAATGGTGTGGGGGATGTTTTCTTGGCACACTTTAGGCCCCTTAGTG
The DNA here is from genome assembly GCA_030578275.1 of Meda fulgida. Taxonomy (NCBI): domain Eukaryota; kingdom Metazoa; phylum Chordata; class Actinopteri; order Cypriniformes; family Leuciscidae; genus Meda; species Meda fulgida. Next base: position 13,734,861 of record CM060623.1, on the reverse strand, counting down.
CCAATTGGGCATCGTTTAAATGCCACCGGCCTACCTGAGCATTGCTTCTGACCATGTCCATCCCTTTATGGCCACCATGTACCCATCCTCTGATGGCTACTTCCAGCAGGATAATGCACCATGTCACAAAGCTCGAATCATTTCAAATTGGTTTCTTGAACATGACAATGAGTTCACTGTACTAAAATGGCCCCCACAGTAACCAGATCTCAACCCAATAGAGCATCTTTGGGATGTGGTGGAACGGGAGCTTCGTGCCCTGGATGTGCATCCCACAATTCTACAAATGTACAGTATATACACTTACCTAAAGGATTATTAGGAACACCATACTAATACTGTGTTTGACCCCCTTTTGCTTCAGAACTGCCTTAATTCTACGTGGCATTGATTCAACAATGTGCTGAAAGCATTCTTTTGAAATGTTGGCCCATATTGATAGGATAGCATCTTGCAGTGCATTGAATGCATTGAAGCAACTGCCATGTGATTGGATGATTAGATAATTGCATTAATGAGAAATTGAACTGGTGTTCCTAATAATCCTTTAGGTGAGTGTATGTAGTTTATAGTAGTAATATTTTAATATTTTTCAGCATAAATTCCAGGGAGTACCAGTTTGAATAAGGACAAATATAAACATGTATGTATGTAATTCAGAAGCATACAGTACATGATGAAACATCTTGAGTGAGTGACTGATAATATGGGCTCTCTTTGTGTTTTCTTTTCTTTTTCAGGACTTGGGATTAGAGGGTATGTCACTCAATGACATCCTCTATAAGAATGCATCATTCCTTAACCTGGTGGACCCCATATCTCATGAGCTCCTGCTGAGTCTGGCTAGAGACATGCAGTGCCCAAAGAAGGTGAGTTATTCAGTTTCACTTGAGCCTGTAATTTCTTCACTTTGTTGATTGCTACTCAGAGTAAATGAAAAGAAATGTGTTTGCATATAGTGTACTGATTTACTGCAGCCATCAAATTGAGCTCACAAACTATTTTGTAATCCACACATGGCTCACAAATGAAACACAAGACAAGACTGGGAACGATAACTAAGGCATCCGTTTGCATAACTAATTAAAACTAATGCACCTAATAATGTTTCTTTATGTATTCATTTAAAAGCTAGTCTGCATTTCAGAAGGTTAAAGTAAAGCCTGTTCAATCAAATCATAAAGACTTGGTTCATTAAACTTTTAAGCACAAGTCTTGATAAACTCAAAACGGACGAGATTAAAGATTATATTGTTGGCCTTATTGTAATACCTTGTGTCACAACCATTCCTAAAATGAATAAATGCTCTGAAAGATTTTCAGAGTGTTGTCTGAGACACTGTGTCTGAATTTGCTGATATGCTGAAAGTATGATATGATTGAAGATCAGAAAGGCGTCAGTGCACCTTAAGTCAGCCCAACAGCTATCCAGGATCTTTGAATCAGCACCACAGGGCATTCTAAGACTGATTTCCTTTTCTTGCTGAAGTCTTGATTTGTAAGCCGTAGGGCCAATAGAAACTAGCAGTCTGATGGAAACTAAAGTCTGCTTGCTTATCTCATATTCTTGTCCATTAAAGATTATCTATAATCCTATGCATTTTTTTTTGTACTCCTAATGATTAATATAGTTGCAGAACCCTGAGACTTCTGCTGGGTATAAGAGTAGATACATTAAATTATATCCTGCAGGAATACATTTCTTAAACAAGAAATGTAATGGGAAATGTGCAGGCAAATGTGCCGCTGCTCCGATATTACAGCAAAAGCAGAATCCCTTCAAACAAATAATCCAGAAGCATTTGTTGTACCCAGGTCTACATTTTGTTTAACAGTAACTTATTGTCAGGGCAGAATAAGCAATTTAGCATCTTGAAATGAAATGTTGGGCCGAAACTGAAAATAGGGTTGGCTGCAAACTGAAAAAACAAAAAAACAAACAAACATTATTTTAAAATGTTTTTAATGGTATAATATATCACTATCATTGTATTATAGGCTAATACTTTTTAATTATTTCATGCATTTCAGTGATGCACAGAAATAAACTGAAATTAACATTTTAATTTAGCCAAAAACCAAAATGGAAAACGAAAATAACGTTTATAATCAACTGACCAATACAATTTATTTAATAATCAACACATAAAAAACTGAGGTGTACAAACATTTAAATTGCACATAAGGCAGTTCCCACAGACCCCATGGCCACCAAATCAATTTACATTTTGCCTCACATTCACCCATTCACTCACTCATTCATACACCAACGGCAGTGTCAGCCATACAAGGTGCCATCCAGCTCATCAGTAGCAGCTGGGGTTAGGTGTCTTGCTCATGGACACCTCGACACTTGGTCAGGTGGAACCGGGGATTGAACCACCAACCTTCTGGTTTGTAAACAACCTACATGAACCACGGAGCCACTTATATCTTTTTAGGCCTACAATTTTTCTATTCTAATATAAAAATAAACATCTAAAAGATTTATTCAAACACAGCCTACATTAACGGTAGGCCTATTTCTTGTTTGAATTTCATATAAAAAAAAAAAAAAAAAAAAAAGAATCGACAGAATCTAAAGCTGAGACTTTGTTTAACAAAGTAAAGCTTATTTTGATTATGGCAGACACACTACAAATGTTTAGGCTAGTGAAGTTGTTCATGTATCAGAAAACAGAAAAGAGTAGCCTTTAGATCTAAAGAATCCGGCTATCAGTATTAAAACCACACAACTGACATGATTAGCTGTCCAAGTCCAATTATGACTTTTTATGTCGTAATTTTGACTTATGTCATAATCATGTGGAACCAAAGCATGATTGTATTTTCTTATGTGGAGGAAATGGCCTTTCATACAGTATATCATCACAATCTGGCATACTTTACTGGGACTATGGGCTAAATTGTGAACATCTGCAACACAGATGTATATTGTATGCCCAATTATAATGCACTTCTATGTCATATGATCATCTTTTAAAAAATAAATAAATTCACAAATATGTTATATAAAAGATGGAAGGAAATAGCTTTAATAAAACATTAATTGTAGCCAGACTCACTTTTGTGAATATGGTGTATAAGCTTTGCATAAAAATGACCTGTTTTTGAGCTGAAAACAACAACAATGATTTCATATGAATGCACTGTACTTTTAAAAATCACATTTAGAGTCCACTTTAAGCTGGTTTGCAGTCTAAATATTACAGACTAAATTTTGCGGCTGCGGCTGTACGGCTGTGCACCTCAGCTTTTTTGGCATTTTGCGTTACAAAGAGGAAAAGTTATGGGCATTGGTTTCACAAGGGTATTAAATACCACTGCTTTAATATCGCACCTGTTCCAGCATAAATATTAGATGACATGAATTATTCCACCTCCTACAGTCAGTGCATTCTCACCAGGTTTGCATCTCTAAATGTGAAACCATCACCTCGCTTGTGCCAGTGGGAGGTCCAGAGATTATTATTTTATCTTATATTATATCTTATATTAAGTTATTATTTTGGCAACAGTGAAATTTTGGTTTAGAGAGTTTGTTTGTATTGTGACATCAAAATCCACAGCAGCGACCCACAGTAATACATTTTGTACATTTTAAATCCGGGGTTAACAAATCGTGTCATCTATGCGACCATCCTCTGGTCCTGTGTGATCATGGGTAAAGTTAACTACAACAACCATACTGCCACTGTTCAAGGCAGACAAACTTCAGCAAGTGTTCAGATGACATTGTATAGATTTAAACAAAAATGGACTTTCTCTGAAATTAAAATTAATACATTTTGTCATTTAATTTAAAGGCACAAAAATGTCACATTCAATGACAACTCTCTTATACATTTTATCGAGATACTTTTAGACAGCCAGACAGAAAGATTGACCTGCCATAAAAAGCTCATTCGTTTAAAGATGATTTGAATTAATCATATTAAATGTATTTGTTCAGTCTTGTCTTTCACAGATCTATATCTGAGGAATTAGTCTGATTTGGCTGGTACACATTGAAAGAGATTACTGATTCAAAGCTTCAGATGGCCATCTTTGCAAAACCACAAGACAAAAAAAAAAAAAACCTACAAAGCCTCTCTGGATTATATATCAGAGGAGATTACTGTTTTCAGTCTCAGAGAAGATTCTTTTTCTGATGTATTTTTGTCCAAATCCAAATTTAGATCTAAAAAGTGCATCAAACTTCAGAAAAAAATATTGCAATAAGAAACTGCCCTGATCTGCTCATGTTGTGAATTATTTTGTTTACTCACAGAACTTCATGCTGCAGGCCCCACATTTATCTTGTCAAGTTTAATCAAATGACTCTTTTTTTTCATTCTTATTGTGCCTTTCTAATCATGTTGTTCTTTTAGGACTCAGAGATGCTGAAGTCGACTGATAAAATCTGCAGACAGCTCATCTACCACCTGACCCCTCACTCCAAATGGCTTAGAAAAAGTATGACCCGGCGAAAGGCCCAGGCTTGGTGAGAAACTTTCTCTGGTTTATATGGCATCAAAACATCAGAATATGCTGATATGGCTGAAATTATTTAATTCCAGCCCCTTTAGCATTAATGGTAAAACAGATATACTATTTACTACTGCTTTTATATTATATTATATTATATTATATTATATTATTTTATATTATATTATTGTCATGGGTTTAGTGGCTGCAATAAAGCGCACAACGATCCATAGTAACTAATGAAGAGCGGGAAAACTGAACAAAGGGAACAAAATAAAAAACAAGACCTTAACGTGACAATTATATATTATATTTAGTGCTGTCAAACGATTAAAATATTTAATTGCGATTAATCGCATTAATGTCATAGTTAACTCGCGATATATCACAATTAATCGCACATTTTTATTTGTTCTAAATATCTCTTGATTTCTTTTTGGCCCATTATTTTTTCTCATGAATGATCTTATCAACATGGAAAAGTGGATCGGCTTGCTTTGTGCAAATGTTTTTTATTGAAAACAACATTGGCATATACTGTGTTCAATTTCACACTAACATTCTCACTTGGAGCAAATAATATCTCACACAATGTAACACTGTCCATCAATAAAAGGGTGAAAGAAATACTGACGAGGTACTGATATTGACGAGCGGGCGGAGAATGCGCATCAGCTGTGTGTGTGCTTGGCCATCAAGTGGTATTTCAGACTGGACATGCTGCGATGATAGCTCAGTTCACAATGACAAAACACACAGATCACTTTGGTCTTGTCAATGGAACCATTTGGCAACTTTTTAAAATTAAACTTTCCATTCAGAATCTTATTGGCATCCATTTCGGCGTCTCGCGCTCGTCATCCACTCAAAACATAACGTTAACCCACCCTCTTTCTCCTTGGCCGACTCGCAAGCCCAAACAACTGTGTGTGGCATGCCTGATGTTTTCGGTCTAGCTAGATCCGGTGTGGTGTTGTAGTTTTACTTTCAGACAGGATGCGGAATGCACGGTGGCAAAAGTTAAACTATTTTGAACTTTGACCGCGTCGTGCGCACCACTGCGCCGGCGTTAACGCCGTTAATAACGCATTTAACTGACAGTCCTAATTATATTATATTATATCATATATTATATTATATTATATTATCAAAATGTTACATAGCCCCCCTCCCCCTTAAGGAGCATATACCAGACCCATTACATAAGTGCTTCTCAACCTGTCACATAAGTCCAGGAGGGATGTTGAGTGGAGGCAGACCTGGGGAAGGGACGGAGGGCCAGGTCCATGGAGTGGAGGCAAGACTGGAGACTGAGGTGGATTGGGGTGACAGGACGGAGCCGGCAGAGCATGTGGCCAAGGAGAAGCAGGCAGGGCTAGTGGCCAGGGCGGAGCAGATGGGACTGCAGAAGCTCCATCTAAGTGGAGATGAAGATCCCCACGGCAGAACAGAAGTCCACCGCAGCAGAGCAGATGGGACTGAAGATCCCCATCGGGGAGCAAAAGACAACCACAGCAGAGCAGGTGGAACTGGTGACCACCACAGTGGGGCTGAAGACAACCAAGGCGTAGCTGAGAACCACCAAGGTAGATCGCGTGAAACAGGGCAGGTAGGACATTCATGAGTGATGTCAGTGGCAAGGCAAACATATTCTTTAATCTTGACGAGACGAGACTTGGGAACTTAGAATTGCCTCTCTGGCCGAGACGAGACAGGCGGAGTTCAAGGGCGACCTCTGTGATCAAGACAGGACAGACCGGGAACTCGAGGACGACCAGGTGTGCGAACCAGTTGAATCGTCCATTGCCATGGGATTCCTTGTGGAGTATGAAGTGATGGAAGCGAGCCCCGCCAAATCTCCCGCCACTGAGTGTGAGTGTTGGCTGGACCCTATGGAAAGCCTCCTCCACTCTGCCTGTTCTCACTATCCCTTTGCCCACTCCTCTCCAACCCTCTCCTTGTCCGCCCCCAGAGCCCCCACCCTCCTTCCCGTCTTTTTTGTGCATGGTAGAAAGCAAATACTGATACTGACATAATGACATAAAATAAAAATGTAAAATTGTACTACAAGATTCAGGGAGCAGCCTACACAGTGAACTCTGAGAAAACGCTATGCTTGAGCAAACAGTTTGTGAATAGGATACTACAAATGATGACAGTGAAAGAGACTGTGAACGCATTTAATAGGATATGTTTAGTTGGTGAATAGCATAGGCTACTATTACACAGTAGCAATAACATTAATCGCACCAGAATAAAATACAATATTCAGAAGTAAACAGCGTAGCTGACGTACAGATTCAGTTAACATCCACATGTGAGTAAGTGTGACGATTCAGGGAGCAGGCTACACAGTGAACTCAGAGAAAATGCTACTTAAGTTCTGCTGCTTTCTTCGACCCTCTCTGTCTCTGGTCCTGCGCTGTGCTCACACTGAGAATACACTCAGTGGGAGAGGGGGAGTGGCCAGATGTGGTCACTCAGTGTGCAGTGTGAGTGGGGGAGTGGCCACTCAGTGTGCAGTGTGAGAAAGGGAGTGGCCACTCAATGTGCAGTGTGAGAGGGGGAGTTGCCATTCAGTGTGCAGTGTGAGATGGGGAGTGGCCAGCGGCTAGAACGGCAAGAGCCAATGTGTGCTTCTTTTACCGAGATATTTAACGATATCCTTTGCATTTTTAATCCAAACAAAGTCAAACTTGGCACTGCACTTACTCGTGCCCATAGCAAGACACCTGTCAAGTTTGAAAACCATTGGACTAACGTTTCGAGAGATATGCGAATAAAAGTAGCGATAATGTTAAGCGCACCAGAATGAAATATAATATTCAGAAGTAAACAGTGTAGCTGACTTAATGCTTAGCTGACAGAGTGTTTATGTCAGAATGTTTATTTTTAAACCACCACCCTCTAATGTCAGAATGTTTATTTTTAAACCACAACTTTCTAAGTGCTTCTTTTACCAATATATTTAAAGATATCCTTTGCATTTCAAATCCAAACGCCAAACTTGGCACTGCACTTACTCGTGCCCGTAGCAAGACACCTGTCAAGTTTGAAATTCATCGGACTAACGGTTCGAGAGATATGCAAATAATAGACACACAGACAGATAGACACACAGACAGACAGATGTTCCTGTAATTTATAGATAGATAGATGTGAAAAACATTTTAATTTATTGTTGCAAATATGTTTATATGTTTAGCTTTAATTTTTTTGTTTTAGTTTTAGACATTTTAGTATTTAAACATTTTATTTCAGTCAGTTGCCAAGGCAACAATTCTTATTTATTTCTAAACTAACTTTAAATTTAAATTTACATCTAATATTTATATTTTATTTCAGCTTTATTTCAATTCACAACTATTTTATTTATATTAAAATGATTTTCATAGTTTATTAGTTTTAGTTTTAGATAACACTGTTCCACATCAATTTTCCATTTCCTTCCCTATTAAGACCTTGGAAATCTTCAGACATTTGCATAAACTACAGATCTGTTCCATGAGTAATTGAACAGAAATCTGGTAGTAGTTTCAAACAGTGTGATTATAGATGAGTCCACCACTGGTCCATTAATATCAGCACCCCCTTCCCCATGCCCCCCTTCATCTCGGCTATTGATTGGTAGTCTTTTTAACAGCACTGCTGCTGGATCTGGGAAATGCTGTCTGAAGAGAGAGCCATAAATGCCCTTTGTAACGTACTCCAGACTGTAATACTCCCAAATACTATCCAACATAAATCTGTTCACTTCATGTGATTAATTAAATTAATTAGAGCAACCAGTTTGCAGTGTGTTATACAAGCACCAGTCAATGGTTGCAGAATTTATTTTGCATATGTGTGCTTTTTGAAAAGTGAATAAATGTACGTGTACCACCCACATGGCCATTACGTGCATCAATGCAGTTTTTCCATATACTGAATTAACCATGCTGCCCTGCTCCATTACCTTTAGGCTCTCATGGGAGGAGAAAGCTGTAAGTGGATGAGAGAGAGAGAGAGAGAGAGATAGAGAGAGAGAGAGAGAGAGAGAGAGAGAGAGAGAGAGAGAGAGAGAGAGAGAGAGAGAGAGAGAGATTTTCACACTAATACAGTCTCATGTATTATGCAGGGTTGCTAAACATAAGCAACTGTAACTGTACTGGTCATTTTGAAACAAGGTCATATCCCTTATAAAAAAGATAATGTGGCAGTGCCAGTGGTTTAGTGATGCTATCAAATGGTTGAATGACAAAAATATTTTACTTTATTCATTTTGTCGTCCAGTAAAATATGTAGACATACATAAAATAAGATTAAGATTTGATGAAATATCTAAAAGTCCTCAAAACAAGATAAATTAACTTGTCGCAAAAACATCTCAGTTACAAATGTAACCCTTGTTCCCTGAAGGAGGGAACGGGAGACGTTACGTCAACGTGACAATGTAATTGGGATCACTTCAGGGAGTCCTATCATCTTCGAGTGTCTATAGAACGAGCGAATGAACTTTGGCATGCGTGAATCGCTCCTCAGCGCAGGTATAAACAGGAAGCAGGCGCACGCACCTTTGTTTTTCTCAGAGGAGCCGAGATCATGACGGCTGTGCAGTGATGGTCAGCAACCGTGTCGACGTGACAGCGTAATTGGAATCCCTAAGGAAAACGGCACGTTGCTGCCACATACAGCGCCCTATGCAAGACTCTCAGACCCCCAACTAAATGGGGTGGAAGCCGTAGAGGGTGTTCAAACTGCTGTTCTGTTATAGCCCACACAGTGGAACTCTTGGATAACACTGGGAAAGTGTGTCTTTCCCGGGGAGAGGGATGCTGCGGAAGCAACATCCTGCCCGAACATGTGGAGAATACACATATGGACTGGCTGGTTAGGGGCAGTATGATATACGGAATGTCACTGAGGTTGCTCCAGCCTGAGAAGGGGGAGAATGCCAGGGATGGCAGAGAGGACTCTGCCAAGGGAAGACACAGGCTCACTGCAGGTAGCTGGTCGTGGAAGAAGTCAAGTCAAATCAAGTCAAGTATATTTAAATAGCGCTTTTCACAATATAGATTGTGTAAAAGCAGCTTCACAGTACCAATCAAAATAACATAACAGTGTTTGTTTCTTAGTGGAAAAAACATCCACGTTTGGTAGGACTGATCAATGGTATTAATGATTGGTTAATTAATTTGAATATCCCCAACTGAGAAAGCCAAAGGCAACAGTGGCAAGGAACCGAAAAACTCCATCAAGTGACATACTGGTGTCCTAAAACTCCATCAGATGACCTAATGGAGAAAAAAAACTTGGGAGAACCCAGGCTCAGTCAGGGGCCAGTTCTCCTCTGGCGTCTATGAACTAGAGGCCGAATTTACAGAAACTGTAAGATAAAAAATGTATATGAATGCCTGGCTGAAGAGATGCGTCTTTTTTAAACTAGGAGAGCGAGTCTGAGCATGAACAATATCAGGAAGGCTATTCCAGAGCTTTGGAGCTAAATGCGAAAATGCTCTCCCTCCTTTGGTGGATCTGGATATCCTAGGTATGACCAGAAGCCTCGAATTTAGTGATCTTAAAGAGCGCGATGGATTATAGGGCGATAGAAGATCCGTTAAATAGACAGGAGCTAAACCATTTAGGGCTTTATAAGTCAGTAGCAATACCTTATAATTAATACGGAACTTTATAGGTAACCAATGTAGTGATGATAAAATCGGTGTTATATGATCATATTTTCTTGATCTAGTAAGAACTCTAGGGGCTGCATTTTGGACTAACTGTAGCTTGTTTATTGAGGATGCAGGACAACCAGCTAATAAGCATTACAGTAATCTAGTCTCGAGGTCATGAATGCATGAACTAACTTTTCTGCATCAGAAACTGATAGTATATTACGTAGCTTAGCAATGTTTCTAAGGTGTAAAAAGGCTGTTTTTGTAACATATGAAATATGATATTGAAAAGACAGGTTGCAGTCTAGTACAACACCCAGGTCTTTTACTGTAGAGGATAAAGTAACAGGGCATCCTACTATGTTAAAGTTGTGTTGTGAGAGGTTTTGTGGACGGTTTTTAGAACCGATAACTAGTACCTCTGTCTTGTCTGGATTTAAAAAAAGAAAATTACGCATCATCCAATCTTTTATATCTTTAACACAATCTGTCAATTTGGATAATTTAGCGTATTCATTTGGCCGTGATGAAATATATATTTGAGTGTCATCAGCATAACAATGGAAACTAATTCCATGTTTCCTTATAATATTACCAAGTGGCAGCATATATATTGAGAATATTAGAGGGCCTAACACAGATCCCTGCGGCACTCCATAGTTTGCCGAAGTTATGATCGATTTTTCTCCATTTAAATAGACCAAAATAAGTACGATCTGAACCAGCTTTATGCTTGTCCTTGAACACCAGTATAATTTTGTAGTCAATCTAAGAGTATTGTGTGATCTATAGTATCGAACGCAGCACTAAGATCAAGTAAAACTTGTATTGAGATACAGCCTTGGTCTGAAGCTAAAAGTAAATCATTTGTGATTCTAACGAGCACAGTTTCAGTGCTATGATGTGGCCTGAATCCAGACTGAAACTTTTCATAGATGTCATTTTCTTGCAAGAAGGAGCCCAGTTGAGCGGACACAACTTTTTCTAGTATTTTAGACATAAATGGAAGATTTGAAATGGGTCTGTAATTTGCTAGGTTATTTGGATCTAATTGTGGTTTCTTAATGAGAGGTTTTATTACTGCCAGCTTGAATATTTTTGGAACATGACCTAAAAATAAAGACGAGTTAATAATATTGAGAAGAGGCTCTTCCACTATAGGTAACACTTATTGTAGTAGTTTAGTTGGTATAGGATCTAATAAACATGTTGTTGTTTTAATAATAAATAAACTCTTTTTGTTCTATAGTTGTAAAGCATTGTAATTGTTCTTGCGGGGTGATAATTGAGGCTGAATTATAAGGCAAAGATTGAACATTTACAATTGTGGTTCTGATGCTTTCAATTTTCTCAGTGAAGAAGTTCATGAAATCATAAACTGCTACTACTAAACTGTAATGAGGTATTTTGTTCAGATGACGTCTGTTTATTTGTTAGTCTAGCCACGGTGTTAAATAAAAACCTTGGATTGTTTTGGTTGTTTTCTATTAATTTGTTGAGGTGCTCAGCCCTGGCTGCTTTTAGAGCCTTTTTATAACGTGACACACTGTATTTCCACGCGATTCTAAATGAGTTTGTTTCCATTTACGCTCTAAATTACGGGTTTCTCTCTTTAGAACATGCATATTATTGTTGTACCATGGTGCTTTACTTTTCTCTCTGACCTTTTTTAATCTAATGGGTGCAACAATATCCAATGTTCTAGAGAGAATGGTGCTCATAGTGCTAGTTCGTCTAGTTCATCTGTTTGTTTGGGACCAGCCTGGCGATTGATGTACACACCGGTTGCAGTGCTGTCCGTACGGACCAGTACATGCTTGCCTAGTAGCGGCGTTTTGAAGCGGCCCAGAGCCAGGTGTACTGCTAACAACTCTAGAGAGTTGATGTACCAATGCAATTGAGGCCTCGTCCACAGACCTGAAGCTGCTTGCTCGTTGTACTTGGCCCCCCAGCCAGTGGCAGAGGCATCTGTGGTGACAATAGAATGCCTGGACACTTGTTCTAGGGGAACACGTACCCACAGGAATGAAGGGTCCGACCACAAGCTGAGAGTTTGGCGACAGTGCGGGGTAATATGACTCGATCGTGGAGCCAGTGTTGGACCGGCCTCATACGAAGCCATTCGAGTGGCGTTACCGCGGCCGCAGATGCCATATGCCCCAGGAGCCTCTGAAAACGTTTCAGTGATGTCGCTGTTCTGCGTCTGAGCGAGCTCGCGCAGTTCAACACTGACTGGACGTGGGCCTCCGTGAAGCGCGCTGTCATGTTGATCGAGTTCAGCTCCATACCGAGAAAAGAGATCCTCTGTCCGGGGATGAGTTTGCTCTTTTTCCAGTTGATCCGAAGCCCTAGGTGGCTGAGGCACCATGTCCCTGTGTTTGCACAACTTCTCTCTCGACTGGGCCTGGATGAGCCAGTCGTCGAAGTAGTTGAGAATGTGAACACCACGCTCGCACATGGGAGGAATGGCCACTTCCGAGACTTTCGTGAAGACACGGGTCGACAGGGCTAGCCCGAAGGGTAAGACTTTGTACTGATATGCCCGCCCCTCAAACTCAAAACGAAGAAATGGTCTGTGTCGACCAATCTTGGGGACGGATACACTTGAAAATGAGTTTCTGCATAAGCATCTTGACTGGCAGCCTGTGAAGGGACCGGTTCAGGACACGCAGGTCCAAGATTGGTTGTAACCCACCGCCTTTCTTGGGTACAATGAAGTACGGGCTGTAGCAGCAGGTCTTCATATCAGCTGGAGGGACCGGCTCGATTGCGTCCTTCGGCATTAGGACTGCGATCTCTGCCCCGAACTGAATCACATAGCCGAGTCTGATGGTACGGATGAGCCAGCGAGATGAGCACTCCATGCTTATATATGCTCCATATGGTACTCCAAACTATTTCAAAGAATACCATGGATAAAACATGTTATTGTGGTCATACATGTCCAAAAACATGATAGTACCATGGTGCTTTTGGTGTTTTTTGTGTGTGCGTATGTTCATCTAATTCGGCTGTATTGGCAGTGGTGCCAACCTTCAGTGTGATGAGAGATTCAGACAAGATTGCTCTGCAGTGTGTGTGTGCGTGTGTGTGGGGGAGCTCTGCTTTGGAGGATCTGTTATACTCTCCCTAGAGCTTTGTGTTCATATAAGTCAATCTGACAAAAAGAGAGTCCGCAGGTGCTTGCTGCTCTACACTACAGAAACCAGGCACAGACAGAAGAACATGCTCTTCAAAAGAGTGTGAGAGAGAAATGAAGAAATATTGTGTGGCCTCAGAGCAAAGGACTAGACAAAACGACACACAGAGAACCTAAAAAAAATAATTTCTCAATCAGTATTGTTTTTCTTTTTTTAGAAATACAGTACAGAACAGTTCAATACCTACAAATAGAAAAAAAAACAGACACATTTACTCGAGAAGCAAAACTGTGTATGATATTGAGACATATCTGACTGTTTTCAGACAATATTTATTGCGTTATTGTATAGGTTACTTTATATGTGTGCCTGTTCATCCACTATTTTTTGTTTTATGAATGCATGCTGGTCCTATTAGGTGCCATATCACTGTAATCGAGCTCCATTTGCATGGAAATGAAGAACAAAATGAGAAATAGGGTTGGTTATATTAGAATTGACAGATTTATATGTGTCTGTTCACTTTTGATGGATCTGCATTAGTTTCCTCCTGTCTTGTAGAGACATCATCAGATTTTCATGGGGGTTTATCTTATGCGAATGGTGACTGAAGATAATGTAATTATGCGGGGGGGGGGGGGGGGGGTGATTAACGTAACATCAGGGTACGTTGCATGATTGGAAAAAGGGAGCAAAACAGTCTGACAATGCAAAACAGGGAGGGAGGAAGAGAGAGATCCAAGTGGCGATGAAAGAAGTAGGATTTCATGTTGTGCTAGGTCTTTTGTGTGTGGTTTCTTGCGGCTTGATCAAGACTGTAAGACAGGCACTGTGGTGAATCTGCATGACAGAGGACCATCATTCTGAAACCCTTATATATCTTTGATTGGCAGTGTAAAGCAACTGTCAGCGATGACTATGTGACTGTCTGATTTAACCAGACTGCAGACATGCATTATCAGACATACACAAACACAATCTGTCAATCGGCCTAATTTATTATTTCTGATTTCACATTTATTAGGGCTATGTGATTAATTCTACAACCCATGCATCAACATTTTCTTTTTGCAATGTGTTTTTGCAGTTGCTGAGGATTGTAATTGTAAGAATTGAGAAATTTAAAAAAAGCCTGACAGTCTGGTTGAGGAGCAACAAGACCCTGAGGGGACAAAGAATCTTGCTGGAAATTTACATTTGAACTCACCATTTTGAGACAAAAGTCTCAACTCAGAATACATCTCCTCCCCTTTTCCCCCACCCTCTCTTTCTCATGCTGAGACGTTATGTCGAAAGACTGACAAATGGGTTCTCACTTGGGAGCCCCAAGCACCTCTTAGTTGTAGAAAAATGGCCAATGGAATTATCGAGTGGAATTTGCATGCCAAGCCACTCCCCCATAATTACGGGTAAATAAGATGGCGGCACACAATTACTCATTCAGGTTTATGCTGAGGAGCCGAGACAGGGATCCTGGCCATTCAGCAGGGTGGTTCAGGGATGTGGCAGGAGGGACATTATCCTCCATCAGGAAACAAGGGTTACATCAGTAACAGATGTTCCCTATCTGTCAGTCACGTTCAACGTTATGTCAAAGACTGACAAATGGGGATCCTATGGAACTGTGTTACGAGAGGTGGAGACGCAGATGCTGGCAAGCAGTAGTGTGGCCTTTTGGCAACTGCCCTCATACCGTCGTAACTTACCCAGCGTCCCACGTAAGCCCAAACGTTAATAGTCCTCAATGCCAACTGAAAGGGACAAGGCACAGGGAAGGGACAAGAGAAGGTTGTAGCTGTTGTTCCTGTATGTCACTTCACCGGAGGAGTGCTTTGGTTCTTTATTCCTATTTTTTCAGCCATGACCAGTGTTGTCAATGCTGGGGAAACATACCTAGTCCAAACGAGAGGGACACTAAAGAGGCCACACATCTTACCCGTAGGGAGGAGCATGTTGAAATACACATATGTACTGACCTGTGGGGCAGTGCTACATATGGAAGATCTCTGCCCAGGGAAAGGCACTGGTTTACCGACAGGGAAACTGTACCATGGAAGAATATACATATGGGATTACCAAGAGGGAATCACAACATGTGGGTCATCTAGCCCAGTACAGGGGCTGACTGATCGGGGATGCATCTCAAGAACACAACAATGCAAGGGCTGGATCTGCCTCCTCCGCTTGCATCATCTCCTGTCACGCCGGAGCAGGTGTAGAAGCTGCAGAGGGTGATGGTGGTATTACGCCGGGGCAGGATGTGCTTAATGGCCTCAGTCTGCTTTTGGACTGTAGAGAACTGCTGGGAAAAGTCCTCGACAGTGTCGATGAAGAGGCCACCTTGCGAGATGGGGGCGTTGTGAAAGCTGACTTTGTCGGCATCCTGCATTCCTGTAAGGTTCAGCCAGAGATGGCGTTCCTGGACCACCAAGGTGGACAACGTCTGGCCGAGGGCCCACGCTCTGACTTTCTTCGCCCAGAGGGCAAAGTCAGTCACTGTGTGCAGTTCCTGCATCAACCCCGGCTCAGAACTACCCTTGTGCAGTGCTTTGTGCTTTGGCCGGATGGAGTTGCAGGATGGCCACCGCTTCCAGGTCGGAGGTGACCTGTCCAGTGGCACGGTAAGCTTTAGCAGCTAGGGCTGCCCCGTCTTACAGGCCTTGGACGGGACACGTGGAGGGTTCCGGCATGTGACGCCACTCAGGACAATTGTGAGGACATTTTCTGTGACCTTTGGAGCAATGTAATATAAAGATTGCACAGAGTAACATGTATCTTTAGCAACACTTTGAAGGTGAATAGCACATATCTGGCAGATACTGGTATAAAACTAAATATCTATTGGTACAGTATGTGTGACTAAACATGCATCATAGTTTTCAAATACATCCATTTTCACAATACACACTAAAACACGAAAACAATGATTTTCTAATTTTCAAGACTTGGGAATGCGTCTTCAAAATCCTCCGTTTTCAGAGAAAAAGACTTCAAATGTATGGAAATGTATGCCTAAGAGAGTGAACCAACAAAACTAGAATGTTTCCATAATCAACAAGGCATAGACACCACGAAACGAGAGAAATAGAGAGCTTATGAATATTAATTATGTGACATGACATTTACCCAGTGGTCCTGCCTGATTAATAATTATAGGGACTACCATAATAACAGATTGCAGCTTACTGATTGTGTGTTCATTTATTGATGTAATAATTTGCCATTGTCGTGAAATCGTCAATTTATGCAGCAAGGCCCAAAAAAATTCTTTGCACTGTCGCCAAGCAAAATATAACTCCTAATGTATAATGATTGTCTCCAAAAAGCAAAGGCTGAACTTAGAAATGTCCCTGCATACAACTTTCAAGCTATAAACTTAATGTGGATTGCATGGTCTACATAATCAGGTTTTGGAAGAATTTGAATGTTTGAGTTCCTGTTGCAATGTCTGGTTTTGATTGTCAATTGGCGTGTTGGCAAAAATAAGCAGTTTGTGACACTGTTGAAAATTTAGATATTTTCTGGACCTCTAGTGGAGACACATGTACGATTACTAGGGTTTATTTCTCTGCAATAAATCAGAGATCCCAGAGATCTGAAAGATTAGTTTACACAAACAAATGACAATACTGTCAACATTTACTCACCCTCATGTTGTTTCAAACCTGTATTAGTGATTTTAATGTCAGTGATTGGTGTTTTCGGTTCTCAAGTGGCATGTAATTGGCTGTGTTTATACTTCTGAGTGTTGTATACCTGTGCTCAGTTAAGGCTATAATGTGTTAGTGTTATTGGCAGGCCTTCATATAAAGACAGACCAGCATCTGCTCCTGGAGGCAGGTGTTAGTCTGAATCTCACGCTGATCAAAGGTGTGAAATCATCCACTCAGGTAGAACACAGCCATTGCCATGCCAACAGCGGTTGGAGGCATGTCTTTGTAGCACTTGTCTTCCTTTTCTCTGTCACTTATTCT